>OZ018327.1:135903282-136503282 GCA_963969495.1 Ceratothoa steindachneri
GAATAACAATATTAAGCATTTTTATGGTGGTTTTACGGCCACGGGCCTTCACAAAGCACTTGTCTACTAATTAAGAAAAGGCAAGAGAGAAGTGTATTGTTAAATCACGTTTGAATTTACAAAAGTAAAGGATAGAGGATGAGGAGAGACATATATATAGACGCTAGAAGATCATTTCATAGCCTAGGGGCGAAATCAAGAAAGCACTCCCATCCATTCAGCACAGAAGACTAGGTACAACCAGTATGATGGTAGAGCCGTAACGCACACAACTCCGGGGCCGAGATAGGTTTAAAGAGAATAGCAAACAAGATAATCGTGTTGCTTTCAAGATCATGAGAGCAAAAGAAGATTCTTGAAGACGGTTCGGGAGCGGATGGGGGAGTCATTGCAATTCGCGGAGCAGGGGAGTTACACGAAAGAAACGTCCGCAGCGAAGAAGGATACGGCTTGAAAAGTTTGGGGCAAATTGAAGGGATTGAAAAGTATAGGAATGGGATCCTGCGAGAAGGGATATACAGGGGTGAAGGCAGGAAAGAGTCAAAGCGTTGATGGCGATCTCGAAGCTTTTTAGATCACAGCGAGAGCGAATACGGCTAAGATTACGAAGGAAACAGAGAGAGGATATGCAGATATTAGAGACGGGAAAAGGGCTTTTTTCTTGTTCTTTATTACTAAGAATCTGAAACCAAAGAGATCATCTACGTCATAAACTTTATAGGAAGAGATCTGTAAAAAAAGGCGTACAGGTTGAAAAGGTGAAAATGTGCGGTAGATATCAGTACCGTCCGATAACAAAATACAAAAATTTAGAGTTATTGAAAATACTCGTTTAATTTCCAGAAAAAATTAAAGAGATCATTCTTTGAAATTTTTCTCTTTTTGTCTATATGTTAGGATATAATATGTTTTTGAAAACAGGATCCATCTAAAACAAGAGAACGATAACCTATAGATGGCAACACTGTCTTACCTGTCAATTAGTCAGCTAATAATGGCATTCCTTACTTAACAGGATGACGAGACGAATTAAGGAAATCAAATCATTAAGAAAGCAAGTGGTCTCGTGAACGAATGAAGTCATTGTAATAGGTCAAAATGTGTGATTTTATGCATAACTAAACAGCATGAGGGAACGGGTATAAGAGGTCGACGAATAAAACGGGTCACCCTCTCAAAACAACTCTCAGGGAAAATCGCACTATACAACGAATGTCGATAAAGAACCGATTCAAGACAACACCAGATATTTGAGCTCATCTTGCTGTAAACACAGGCCTGAATGTTCTCGCCAGACTTCCTCACCTCACGCAGAGAGATGTGACTCATGGCACCCTCGCCTACGAAGAAACTTCTCCTAAGTAAAATGAATAAATTGGCTAGGCTGGCCTTTGTTACTGAGCATGTCCAATGGAGCTCTACAAGTGGGAAAGAGTTTACAAACGACAAAAGAATTAGTTGGCTGGAATTGGATGGGAAGGAGCATATAAGGCATCGTAAGGGTGAAAGATTGAATCTTACATCCACGAAAAGACGGGGAAATTTGGAGGTGGAGGCTTTATGCTGCGGGACACGTTGGTAGGCGCTGGAGTATATCCACTCGTCCGTTTATGTGGTCATGTAAACGCTGCAGTATACATGAGTCTACTTCAGGAACATCTAGTCATTCTCTCCGAGGCCTAGTATGCAAAGAGGTATCAACTAAAAATCAGGGAGACAGAGGTATCAATTAAAAACAAAGAAACGGAGGGATTACTTAAATACAAGGAAATAAGTTTATCACCTTAAGAAAAGCAATCAGTTCTCACAAAAAACGTAGGTGTAAACTAACACAAGTAAACAGTGGTATTTTACAAAACAAGCGTATGACATAAAAACAAGGAAACGGATATTATCTTAAATCAAGGAAACAGAGGTATCATCTAAAATCAAAGATACGGACGTATAACTTTAAAACAAGGACACATATATTACATCAAACAAGGAAACGAGAGTACCAGCTAAATTATGGAAACAGGCATAACATAAAACAGGGAAACAAATATATAATGATGTACACTATTATATATTTTTGCGTTTTTCTCTACTGTATAGTCTTGCTGTCGATACTTGGATACTAGGTTCCCTCTCAAGGTCCTGTAGAAACACCCAGTAATTCTACACCAGGCACCCACTCTATGAAGATAAACAATGACCTACTTAAGGCAAAACTATTTGCACAATAACTCTATCTGTTTCTATCATAAGCAAAATGTATATATTATGCATTATTTACTAACTCCTACTAACACTTTTAACGTGACACTTAGTACTACATACAGCTAACACATCACATAATCTATGGTGAGTATTACGAATCGTTGTTGTTCACGGTCTAAATATAATTGATTTTCCTTATATTACATTGGCGACGAGGATGAATTATTTGGATCTACCTCCTTGGTGAAAGTTTTACCTTTAAGGCAACCCTAAACCAGTAGAAAAGAAATCGGGAAATACTTTTAGTAGATTAGCTTTCGTGTTTGATACAGTATCTGTCTTAGAGCTTCCTATTATTTAGATAAAAGGAATTGATTAAATCTCTCTCGAAAAGACATGTACCTGATCCTTCGAGAACAACAATAGTTGTGGGAGAAAAATGAATAGAATCAAGTCTAGTACAGATAGAAATCTCACCATCTATCTTGAGGGAAAAACAACCATAAGTATTAAGGTTTATTGAAAAAGGATGAAGAGAAAGTCTGTCATACTCAATAGGTCATAGATTAGTAGGGGTGAGTAAATAGACTATAGTATATATACCTAAGATATGGTAGAAACAGGTAGATTGGAGTTGTTGTGCATATAGTTTTGCCTTAAATAGGTCGTTGTTCATCTTCATGGAGAGAGTGACTGGCCTAGATTAACTCGGTATTTTTACAGGTCTTTGGGAGGCCACCCCGTATCGTGGTATCGACATCAAGACTATAGAAAATAGATCACGTCATTACAATATATCGCATTAAAAGTAGAAGACAACGGAACAGAGGAATAACCTAAAAATAAAGAGACATAGGTATCATCTAGAAAATAAAAGAGAGGTATCATATAAAAAAAGGAAAGAGTTATCACTTAAAAACAATGAAGTATATATATTACCTAAAATGAGGGCGCGGAGGTATCAGCTGAAACAAGGAGACAAAGGTATCACATAAAAACAAGGAAATAGTGCTATCACCTAAACAAGGACACGCATCACATAAGACAAGGCCATGAGGGTATCACCTACAATAAAGGAAACATAGATATCGCACAAAACAAGGGAAAAGATGTATCACCTTAAAACGAGGAAACAGAGGTATACCTTAAAGAAGATTGGAGAACGTCCACCAAAGCCAAAAGATCCAGAATCTGATTTTCTCCTCTCACGATTTCCAAGTCAAGAACCGCGTTAGAAATTAAAGTATTTATTTTATATCTTCTCTGGTGTGGGAAAGTAAGAACATCACTCTCATGATGTCAGTTTCACGTCGTATATCGTATAAGGCAAATATATATGAACCCAGGCATGGGAAAAAACGTTTAAAATTGTAGGGCGAGGAGGGACCTCTTCTGTATAGTAATTTAATGAATGTGTACTGGGGAATTTAAACACCCCAAACACGCCTTAAAATGACTATTCTCCTTTTCTCTTCCTCTCGCTTTTAGTTTTATCTCTCTTCTCATCTCTTACACTTCTCTCTGCATCCTATGGCCTTAATAAATACCATGGCCTAATATCTGCTACAGGTTGTCTAGAAGAAACCATTCGGTTCCTGTATAAGAGACGGGAAAATTGTGTGGAATGTACATATTAAAAGTGCAAAGCCTGGGCGAAGGTTGCGTAATACATATTTAATATTATATGCGGAGAAGTGCGTTTTAATAGTTTGTGTTTAGAAGTACACAAAAAGCTGTTGGGAGGAGAGGCAAAACACTGGAAGTTGTGGGTGGGTACGAGAACGTGGGTAGAGCCGTTGCTGTTCATTTTGCTATTAATGCAGTCGTTTTGGCAAAGTAGAACTAAAGCACTTAAAGAATAATTAGTGTATGTTTGTGTATACGGACAAAATAAAAGAACATTGAGGACACTTAATGTGTTAATGCTTCCCGAGGTGGGTTTTGTATGATTGTTTGAATGGAGAGTTAGTGGGATTTATGATAATTGCAGAAAGATAAAACGAGGGAAATAAGATTTGCTGGTGAAAGAGAAAGAATCGTTGGCAGGTTTCTGAGGGATATAATACATAGAAGGATTTATGTAGAGCATTGGTAATATTTTCCTGAGCGGATATTGATGGATTTACTGTATCAGTTGGGATATTAATTATATTGCTTGGGTGGGGAGGATCGAAGTGACAATTATATCGTGTAATGAAAACTGGCCGAAATAACTAGGAAGAAATGTATTCAATTAGTATGAAGTACTTGCCTGGTAAGGGATGGATAGGATATGAAGATGATTCTGGTCGGAAGCAAGCTATAAAATTGGTGAAGCAGTTTACACTTGCTCATTACAACCAACATCAAAAGAAATGGATAACAGGGTGAATGATTCTGAGATGAATGGAAAAGTTGTAGGTTGAAGACTTTAAAATGAATGGATTTACATAACCATAAGGTCATTTCTATCTGGGAAGGTGAGAGGCATGGTAAGGACGAAGCGAATTTGTCTGGGTGATCTTATAATGGCCCTGATTGGGTGATGATCTTTGAAAGTAGGAAGAGAGTGCATGAAAGCGCCGAAAAAAGTTTGAGAGACAGCTTAATAGATGGCACTAGGAGAAAGGGTTCAGTTAGAGGTCGTTGTCTTTGACTTTAGAAGGTTCGTCGGGGAATGACGCATATGACCACCTCTGAGAAACAGAATTGTCAGAATAAGTGAGAGAAGTCAATGAAGGCAAAAGGATTTGGCATAGACTTATTAACTCGCGATATAAAACTTGAAAAAAATCCCTAACGAATAGCAAAAAGAACGATAAAAGGCTAAAAAAGGCAATAAAATAAGAGCTTGAGCTTTTTTCGTGTCAGTCGCAAACAATCCTTTTAGTTATCTTTCTTTCAGTCCTTCCTTTTTGCGTTTATTATTCTTATATGATAATTAAATTGCTTTTGAGAGAGGAGGTAAACAAAAAAGTGTCCACTGGTTGACATTCATGGCCCTACGATAGAAATTTCCTGCCAACTAAGATAACTTTTCAAATGAGATTTTGAATAGCTTTTAGGTTCGTTCCTTTGATTATTATCATCATTATTATGATTATTATGATCACCAAAAGGAAACCGAAGATCCTTGGCCTCACTTTCGACCCCAAACTCACTAACTCTAAACGCATACAAAACACAATAATCAAGGCCATAACACTCAAAGTCATCAAAACACTCACAAATACACACTGGTAAAAAACCAGGGTAACTCTCATTGACAAATACAAGACAATCACATACAAGACCAGTACTAGAATACGCCAACACAATCTGGTCCTCAATCATTTAAGAAACCAAACCAAAAAACTACAGACAATACAAAACACAGCCCTCCGCACTGCCACAGGATGCACTCTTGACACAAACACCCAACATCTACACGACGAGACGAACATCCTACTAATCAAAAATCACCTAAAACTACATGCAGCATCCAAATCATTCCCCCTCTACCACATCACCAGACAACCTCCCAATCGCGGACACAAAAACAGACCATATTCGATAGCAAAAAACAACTACACCACCAATTTAGACACAGACCTTAACACAACAAAAGAAGGCACAATCAAGCAAAACACGAAAACAATCCACTCTCAGATCATACAACAATACTTGACAAACAGAACCCACAACAAAGTGTTAAGTGATCCACCTCCAACCATACACAACTCAGCACAAACACTCACAAAGGATAAGAAGAACACTAGCACAGATACGAACAAACAAATCACCCCTCCTGACGTCATACATGCACAAAATATCTCCCACCACCCATACAAGACAAAACTGCCCCAAATGCTTAACACAGATACACGACACCACACATCTCCTAAACTGCCCACAGATACACGCAGACTTGGGTCCGGTGCATCTCTGGGAGAGACCTCGGGAGGCGGCAGGTCTGCTCCTGCAATGGTCCAGAGATATTGGGTGGGGCCGGAAATAGGAGTGAGGGTCCCCAACCCACTGTCGGGCCGGTGATGAGGTCGCCACCACCATCACCAGACAGAAGATAAGACCCAAATTTGCCAGACCAAGAGACAACGTAGTAGAAGAAATATTTATAATTAGCCTCAAGATGGCGGCAGAAGAGGGAGGAAAGAGAGACAAAACTTTCTTACTTGCAAATCGAGAGAAGACAGGAGGTTGAAATCAAGAAATAGGTGCAACAATTTCGGCTTCTGATTATTTCGAGATGCAAATAGAATGACGGTGGGAAAAAATATTGCAAAGAGTTATTTAAAAAAAAAATATTAGAAATATCCATTCTTATGTAAAAAACGAGAAAAAAGATCATAAATCTATCTTGCAAGTACTAAGGGAAGCTCAAATGTCTAGCAACTAAATGCGACCACGACCCTCAAATTATGGGAGCTGTAGTACCTTGAGCATTGGGTAGCCACATACTACGTGATGGCTCCTTGCACCAGGGCTGAACCATTAACCCAACTCTCACTTGTGGCTACCGTAAGGGGCGTGGCGAATTGCCTTCCTGGCCGCCGTGCTGACGGGACTCAGCGCCCCGTCCGGTCCCAGCTTAGACTCTTCTCCTTCTTTCAGTCTGCCTGTATTTTTCCCCTACTTCCTCACTTCTCCTACAACCTCTCCCACAACTTTCTCTGGTTGGCCTCCATTTCCACAGGGTATATGCTGACATTCTTCTCAGCCAACTATCCCGGATCGGGGCTTAGGGAGGAGGGGAGAATGTTCCCTGACCCCTGAGCTCCAGTTAAGTAGGGTGGGTTTTAACAACCTGCTTTATCCCCCACACATAACTTCCTCACATCCTTTTTCCTTCTCACTTCACACACTATCAATTTTACGCCGTGCACAAGGTGGATACGCCATGCTGAAGAGCTGCCAGGTCACCAGGCGGGAGGGGTGGCCTTAAATAGGGGCACCTGGCTCTGCTAACCCAATACGCCCCCCTCGCAGAGCGGGCCAATGTGAGGGGTGATGAAGTCTGCATCCCACAGAAAGGATAGGGTCCCCATGCCCGATGATGATAATAAAAAAAACATCTCCTTTCTCCCTCACGATCAACGGAGCCACCTTCGGGCAGCTCCACAGAAAAAATGGAGTTCCCCTCTCCCGTTGCTCTCGCATGGGACCCTCCAAATCTCTCTAACCAGAGAGGAGTCTTACTCCTTTTCTTTGCCTACAGGCGTAGGGCACTCCCCCTCACCCCATTGTCTGGAGGTGCCTTCGGGCACCTTCCTCTTTCCAGAGGCAGTCCCCGCTTTACTTTCCAAGGGGACTGCCAAGAAAGCTTGGAGGCAGCCCATAACCGACCGCTCGCCATTGAAGCGGCTCGGTAGAGCAAACCCCTTTTAAAGGGTGAGGGACGCCATCTCCATCGGTTGCTTCCCTCAAAAGACCTGCAGGCTAGAATATTAAACCTTAGCGGGTGTCAAGGCCTGTGCCTACCCAGACTTGACTCATGACAGCGATGCCAATAGGACCCGTGATGTCCTGTGGGGGGGGAACTGGAGCCCCCCTCCGAGATAGACATGTTCCATGAGACAACCCAGCCTCAGACGGTAGGGCCTTCTATGGGGGCTAATATGGCTTCTGTGCCAAGCACCAAACTCGAGTCTGACCCTATGCAAGGTCCTCCTTAAACGGCTCGGGTCTCCAAGGCAGTACAAGGAGGGGAAGGATCTCCTTCTCCGACTGGTGCCCTTACGACCGCCAGAACCTTCTTCCTTTGGTTTAAAGACCTTGCTGAGGCCGGTCCCTTCGGCCTGGGGGCTCCTGCCGGCACGGAAGAGAAGCTGGTTCATTCCCCGACCTCCTCTCCTAAAAGAAGAAAAACAAGAAAAAGACTAAGAAGACTCGGGGCTCCTCTTGATCCGCTAGGGTTGAGGGGATGGATGGGTCGGCTGCCACTTCAGTAAGCGACCAAGCCAAGATCGGCTCATCAGGCCCCTCTGCCCCGCCGGGTGCGGAGCCCCCGAATAAGACCAAAAGTGCTAGTGCGTGGAGCGGAGCCTCGATTACATCGGGGCCCCTCATTCAGAGAGTATCCGGAGATTTCGAGCCTGCTGGCTTCAAACCCTTCCTAGTTATTTGCTACAGTGATGGCAGCATCTTGGGTAAGGGCAACATGATCCAACAGAGGAGAGCTTTAGCTAGTGTGATTGGTAGAGAGCCGAAGGTAACGCGTTTCTCGGAAGGGAGCTTTTTGGCGAATGCGACGAATCCCTCCGATGCGGCCCTGATTAGTGCTCTTCGGACACTTCATGGCACGCTTGTGAGTGTGACGCCGCCCTCTACCATGAACTTTGTGAAAGGAGTAGTTAATGTGAGGGAACTCGTTTACTACTCCATAGAGGACATCACCTTCGAGCTGGCCGACCATGCGCGGTCAAGGTCGAACGTGTGATGAGAAAACAGGAAAGGGCCTCGAGATCCACCCCTACACTCTTCGTCATATTTGACTGTGACAAGCGCCCTGATTCGGTGTGTGCCGGTTGGTATCGCTACCACGTGAAGGCATTCGTACCACTGCCGCGGAGGTGCTATTACTGCCACCACTTCGGCCATAATACTCACTTCTGTCGAGGTGAAAAGGCAGGGTTATCCGAAACCTGTGTAAGTTTCTCCAAGGCCACACACGATAGTCTAAATCGTGCGTAGCCCAAGTCTGTCAATTGCGGAGAGCCGCACCTCGCTTCTTCGAAACAATGTGGTGCGTATCTCCTTGAGAATGAAATCCTGGCCATTTAGGATCAGGATCGTCTCTCATTTTGCGAGGCTAAGGAGTTGGTCCTGGCGTGCCCGGCGTTACCCGGGACGTTCTATGCCTCAATGTTAGAAAAGACACCTTCTGCTCCTGGCCCCTCCATGCCTAGGATTATGGTCATTTACGCGCCCATTCAGTACCCTTCTGCGGGTTCTACCCACACCGGGCGCTTGCCTGGTAAAGCAAGCGACACAAATGGCCCACACCCAGCGTGACCGTTTTCCGTAAGGCAAAACGGTCACGGGCCTCCACCGAGTCGTTAGACTCACAGGACGCACTACCCCTAAAGTTGGTCTCTGGGCCATTTTTCGGGGTTCCTAACGCTTCCCCCGAAAGTTGGACAGCAACAAATGAGTTTCTGCCCCTTCGCCCATGCCAAGTGGTGGGCTGGGTAGCTCGCAGACGATGGATCATCGAAAAGAGGGCACCCCGGCTCCGAAGCCGCCCCCCTGCCTAAGGTTTGGAGGCAGACGGAGGTAAAGACTCGCATGGTGAGCCCAACCTTTCCCAATATGTCCTCGAAGGCGACAGCGCCATCAGCGCATTGTCACCCGCATCTCCCCTGAGCTAGGACTGGATGGCATATTCCCTCAATGAAATTGCCGCGGACTCCGGGCCAACTTGGAGGAGCTGCGGAGGGTTGTCTCCCTACATTCTCCGTTAGCTATCTTTTTGCAGGAGATCATGCTTTGCGCATGCCCCCTGCCCACCCTCCCTGGGTATAAGGGTTTTGCGACCCCACCACTATGGGATGGGGGCCGGGCAGGAGTATGTGCGATTTACAGCCGGCATGATGTCTCCGTTCTTCTCTTCGCTTTAGATACCTCCTTTCAGTCAGTAGTTGTGTAGCTTCACCTAAATAGAAGGTATACTATTATTTCTGCCTACATTCCACCGTCAGCCGACGGCGACGAGGAGGACTTCCGCCACGTCGTGGCATGGTTGCCGAGGCCCTTTATTTTGCTCAGAAAAATAAACGGTAGGCATCCCCTCTAGGGAGACTACTCTATCAATCCCCTGGTCAAGTCCTTGTCGACCTGATCGACGAGCGTGAGATGGGTGTCCTAAATGTGGATGAGTTTACGCATCACTACCCGAGAACCGCTTCATTTTCCTGCCTCGATCTATCTTTGTGCTCTCCGAATGCAAAGTCTGATTTTGATTCGGGGGGTGATCGATGACCTTCATGGGAGTGATCACTATCCCAATCAAATATCATTTTCTTGTCCGCTGGAGCCCGAGAGCCACCCTGTGGTGCTTGGCGTAGGCGCGGTGGTCTACATTTCAGGAAACGACTGAATTGTCTATCTCAGTTGAGGAGTTTAGGTCGGTAGATGAGGCCGTTAGGTTCTTCTCCGACAACCTCATCGCCACGAGCCTAGCTACTATTCCTAGGAGGTCTGGCCGTTTTGCACGCCGACCACTGGGGTGGTGGTCAGCCGAGTGCAAGACGGCCCTCAAGCAGAACCTTTATGCCTACATGCACTATAAGCGCCGCCCGAACGATTTCACTGACGGTGAATTTCGTTGTTCTAGGGCTAGGTTCCGGTATATTTCGAAGCACGCCCGCTGCCTTTCTTGGTGGAGATACGTGTCTTCACTTACGGGAAGACCCCTCTAGCAGAGTGTGATAGCTAGTCAAAAGGATTCGATGCAAGTTCTCGCAGGACCTCCTCCCGTTCTCCAGGAGAATGGGACCGCAATCTCGGAACACGCGTCAGTGGTGGAATCCTCCGTATTCTCTGGTGGAGATGCTGCTCCGCTAACATTTACTGCACGTCGTGATGTCGCGGAAGGCCGGCGGCTAGACTTTACCTCCAGAGGCGGAGAACCCTTCAACGATAGGTTTACTGTGAGTGAGTTGCGCTCCGCTCTTGCTTCATGCGTGGACACCGCCCATGGTCTGTATGATGTCCCGTAAGCCATGGTTAGACACCTGGGTGAGCGAGGCATGGCCTTTCTATTATATTTGTTCAACAGGATCAGGGTATAGAGTCACTTTCCGGATTCCTGGCGAATTGCTACTGTGCTCGCCTTTCGTAAACCGGGGAGAGATCACTCTGATCCGGCCGGTTACCGCTTAATCTCTCTAAACTGTTGCGTGTACAAGTTGATGGAGAAATTGGTAAATGTTAGATTAGCCTTTTTCTGGACAGAGTAAGCCATCTGTCTTCTGCACAGTGCGGCTTACGCAAATTTCAGTCCACGTCGGATGCTCTGCTCAGACCGGAAAATTCCATTTGCGAAGTCTTTCTTCGTAGACAGCACTAGGCCACAGTCTTTTTCGATCTGGAGAAGCCCTATGATACCGCATGGCGATAAGGTATCATGGATACTCTCCACACGATGGGGGCGAGGGGACGCCTCTCAATCTTTATAACTGAATCTTGCGATATCGTCGATTCCGCGTACAGGTGGGAGGAAGCCCTCTCTGGCCCAATGGAGCAGGAAGAGGGTGTCTCGCAGGCAAGTGTCCTCTGTGTCACAGTCTTTGCCCTGAACATCAACGGCATCAGCTTGGGGCTGCCGGAAGATGTTCTCGCTACGCTCTACGTGGACGACCTTTCGATCTCTTTTGGCACGGCCCAGATGCCAACTCTGGAGCGTGACTCCAACAGGCATTGAACCGGGTCTCTCGCTATGCCAACGCGCACAGGTTTCGGTTTTCCTTGGCCAAGACTAAGGTGGTGCACTTCTGCAGCCATCCAAGGCTCCACCCAAATCAATACTTGTTGCTTAATGGGGTGCGTCTGGAAGTGTTTGAATCGCACCTTTCCTTGGTCTTGTATTTGACCGCCGCCTCACTTGGGAGGCTCATATTTGCAGCCTGAGGGTCTCTTGTATCCGCGCCATGGATATTCTCCGTTCCGTGACGTTCAGCGCTTGGGACGCTGATATGGCTATTGCCTTAATTTTTTATCAATGCTTTGTTCGTTCGAAGCTCGACTACGGATGCGGGTTTTATGCATCCGCAGCTGAGCATGTATTGCGGAAGGTTAATTCAATCCATCCCTTTGACCTTCTCCTGGTGACCGATGCCTTTCGCATTTCCCCCGTTGATAGCCTACTAGTCAATGCTGGGGGATGCCAATTGCTCTACGCCGTGCACAGTGCATTATTCGCCTAGACGCGCGAGCCCAGCTCCTCCCTCAGCTGCCAACAGCTCTCAATATATCCGCAGCTGATTTCGACCATTCCTATCCTGCCGAGAGACGCCAGTCATACACTAAGCCCTTTGGGTTTAGGGCTAGCAAACTCCTTCAAGAGCTAGGTATAGCTCTCGGGCCGTTGGCACCCCGGGTTCTTTCCAGCACGCCACCCTGGAGTGTACCACCTTTGGCTCTTTGTCGCTACGCCGCTGCTCCCAAAGCTTGTACAGCGCAGGGAGTATTGCGTTCGACCTTTTGGGAGCACACCTCGTGTCACGCTGGAACCGTGCTAGTGTATACAGATGGCTCCAAGTGCCAAGAGGGGGTCGACTTCCACGCCGTATTCCCTCTGTTTGAAGTCAGTGGGGCTCTGTCAGGCACTTTGTCTGTATGCATTGCCGAGCTGGTGGCAATACACCACTCGGTACGGGAGATTATGCGACTTGCCCGGTTCGGAGACCGGATTGTGATCTATAGTGAATCACAATGCGCCCTGAGTGCTCTTGGGGCATTGGGATCTCCGCATCCCCTGGTTCGCGATATCCGTGACCCCACAATTTGCCAAGCCGGGCGGATATCAAGATTATCTTCTGCTGGGTTCCTGGACATGTAGGAATTCCGGGGAATGAGCGCGCCGATGAGGACGCCAAAGAGTCCGCGAGGACTCGGCGACCGGACCAGCTTTTCGCTATTCCTCACACCAACTACATGTTAGGAATACGGGCCGCTCTTCAAGCTGCTTAGCAAATAAGATGGGAGACGGTCGAAGGGAGCTTAAAGTTGCGTGCCATTGCGCCGCGATTGTTCCTATGGACCTACCCCCTAATGCCGCGAAGGTTTCAGGTTTCTTTCTGTCGTCTCTACATTGGACACACTCGCGAGATGCACCGCCATCTGATGGAGCGCTCGCAAGCGCCTTACTGTAAAGACTTCGTTGCCCCTCAGACTGTTCGGCACATTCTTGTTGAATGTGCCAGTCTGGGTGATCTCCGCGCACTTTATCTGTCCCGCTACCGGGGTGGGCTGGGTCGTTATTGCCTGTCCCTTGTACTCGGCACGAGGTCCTATACATTAACTGGTTGACCTATACACTTATGGGTGGAGGCTGGTTTTCTCCCCTTTATTTAACTAGGCTTTTTTGTTGTTTTCTTTGTAGTTCGCACGTTCCTGTACGGGGGGGGGGGGGAGAAGCGGACCTTCCCCCGACGCCGGAGCTTGTTTCTTCTTTGTTGCCATTTTCTCTTTTTATTGCTGTTGTTGTTGTTTTTCATATTTTTATTTTTAATTAGCCTAGTGCTAGGCTGTCGTGAGTGCGGCAACTTGTGCTTAAGTGGGTA
The DNA here is from genome assembly GCA_963969495.1 of Ceratothoa steindachneri. Classification (NCBI taxonomy): domain Eukaryota; kingdom Metazoa; phylum Arthropoda; class Malacostraca; order Isopoda; family Cymothoidae; genus Ceratothoa; species Ceratothoa steindachneri. The sequence goes on from OZ018327.1 coordinate 135,916,743, forward strand.
GTCGCCAGATAGGCTCCTAAAATTAAAAATAAATTCCTACTTGTGGCTCCAAGTAGCTGCTAGTTTATGGCAGCAGCCTCACCCCGGGTAACCATCTTGGCTGAACTAAGTGTGGGGAGCCATAGGGGTTATTGTTCCTATGGTATGGACTCTTTCCAACTCTACGAGATGAAGTCTTCAGCAGCAAAAGATGAGTCTATGGGCACATATTTTAGGCCTTTGGTGAGTTTGGCGTGAGTGCAACTTGGGGGACACATCAAGGGCGAGCCTGGCACATATAAGTTAATCAGCCAGTCACTTTAGAAAAGAATTGGAGCCCTTACTACCTACTTCCTATCAAGCTTAACCATTAAATAAAGTAAAAGAAATAGGTGGCGCTCCATGGTGGCCGAGGTCCAGGTAGATATGGCACGTTCTTGAATTTAGGCCTAGAAACTAAGTATGGATATGACGAAAATAGATCAAAAGAAGGTAATTGTGAAGATTCGCGACCCCTGATTTCCCGCCCGATTTTTAGGCTACTTTTATAACTTCTTTCTCTTTGCCTCACTCACTTTATAGTTTTGAGTCATTATTTTAATACGAAACCGGATTCCAGTAACCAAACATATACAAATAACCAAATACCTATATTGGCTTTCAGTAACCAAACACACATAGGCATAACCAAATACATAGCGAACGATGAAACACTCCGATATCTTTCAATTTGGAAGGAAAAACAACAACCAAAAACAGCCAGGTCGCCAATGTAAAAGATTACCATCGCTTTTCATACTTCGTTTTGGCGAACACAATTCCTTGTTTAATAATAAACAAAGAAAACTACGTCAAAAGACAAAATAGTGGCGGCATATATTATTTAGGCAAGATCGATAATAAACTTACGAGAAAAATAGAAAATGCCCCCCCCCCTCCAAATAAAACAACTATTTTTTACCCGTCTTTATAAATATGAAAGGAAGTTTGGAAAAATAAACTGTTAATGCTTTTCATACTTCGATTCGACGAACATAATTCGGTACTTGGCAAGAGGAAAAAGTGATTTTATTTAATAAAAACAAAACAAAGAAAACTACGTCAAAAGACAAAATAGTAGCAGGCATATATTATTTAGGCGAGATTGATAATAAACTTACGAAATAAAACATAGAAAATACCAAGAAACTCCTACTTTTTACACGTCTTTAGAAACCCCGAAGAAAGTTGGAAAATAAACGGTTCTGTTTGGTTAGTGGCGGTGTTTAATACAGGGCGCTGATTGGCCATTGGGATAGCTGAAAAAACTCAAAACCATAGGAAAGTAGCCCAAAACCCCATTCCTAGAGCGAGATAAGCTGTAGAACACATACCAAAGGTCTGCCTCCGAAGCGCAAGCTCCTCCTGTAAGGAGTGGCGAAGCCGCTCTTCTTATTCCTTATAAAAAAATTTAGTTCCTGATTCAAAATTAGAAAATAGAGCAAAATATCTTTGCAATCTAGTAAATTTGGAAATGGAGTTAGATAGGGTAGTGAAATGGTATGAAAAATTGCTGACATAATTGAAGCATGGCTAGTTTGGATGAATTAATTTAGAGCGGCCTAAAAGTTTCAAAATAAGGTGTTATAGCATCCTCAAAGTAAACGGACTTCTGAACAACATAGCCAATATTTTCGCATTTAAATATTTAACTTTACGATAGGATAGAGCTTTTTCTCTCATAAAATTAGTCAGATATAGAGTAATTAAGCCTAGTATTCGTTCAAAGTATTTCAGTCAATATAATTAACAATTGATAAATATTAGTTTAAAATATAAAGTTACTGTAAAGAGTAGCAGTGCGTATAACTGATATATAATTAAATAGCTCCTTTTCACTTCTCTGAGATTGGTTATATTAACAATTATGGAAAAATCTTCACGTGTTTAATAAAAAGTAATTCAGTATCTTATTTTGTATAAATATATAATTAAATTTAAATATGCCATTTGTTTGCGAGGTTTATTTCTTAAAAAGTTATTTCGCCTATCTGGTTCATCTAACAAATTTCGGGCAACAGAGCAGAACAAATCAAGGGTCCCTCCCTGCTCTCTTCCTAATTTTCATTGAAGCTAAAAAAATCTAATTATAAAACAATAATTGAATGTGAAAATATAAGTAAACAACTTGGACTAACTCTATGTAAGTTAAAAGGCAATGTTATATATTGACCAGTGTGCATGAAACTGCTAAGACACTCCATAACTTGATTACCCCGGTAACTTGAGTGACGATTTCCAAAGAAGAGGAGCTTAATCGGTGGTGGTGGTGGTGGTGATCCCGTTTCCTGCCTGACAGTGGGTCGGGGACCCTCACACCTATTCCAGGTCCCACCCATGCTCGTAAAGAAAGCGGCGAAAAGGAGTGAAAGGGGGATACGAGTATTTAAAAGGAATGAAACCCAGGTATTTTTCGAGATTATTTGTGGCATTGTTAACGGGAGGGCGTGACACACCACGTTTCATTGGAACCAGACTCTTTACCAGGGCTATACCATCTATCCTTTTCCGCGAACTGCAAAACAGAAGGGAAGATATGACTCCCCAAAATAGTAGGCCGTTCTTGGAGGAGAAATTTGCTAAAAAAATTTGAAAAATATAAAGATAAGTGCTAAATTTTCGTGATGGGGAGTCTTTAATTCCACGCAGCAACTCGATTTAAAAGAATGACGCTGGGGACAGTAAGAATATTAAAGATGAATAAACTGAAAGAAAAATAATATTTTAAAAATAAAAACCTAAGTTACATAAACTCTTGTACTTATTAAATGGTAGAAACCCGGCAAGGAACATAATAAAGATCGTAGACTATGAATATAGATTGAAAAAATTGATTCAAAGTAGGAACTCAAGAGTCTATTAAGATGGAAAATGTCCCATTAAAGGAATATTTCAGATATATTTGGACGCGAATATTATAATTATATCAATAGAGAAGCGACTTAAGTGGACATCGAACGTCACGATGTCGCTCAAGCCTTTGATAAGGTGTAGCAAAGAAGGATGTAATTTAAGATCCTACAGCTAGGGCTCAGTGGAACATTTGAAAAGTTCCTCTGTGAATATACCATGGAGCAACCTGCCTATGTAAGTATAGGTAGCATCAACTGGCCGAAATTTCAACCCTAGCTGGGCTTAACGTAAAGGCGACGCCTAAGCCCAACCTTTTACTTAATATACATATACAGCGTACATTCCAGCACCAAAAAACCCTTCTTCCTTCAGTCCCTTAAAAGTAAGCCCATTCAAAATAGCATAACTATTCGTAAAAGTTCGAAAGACCGCTGTCGAAAGAAAAAAAATCCTTAAATATTTCGAACGCAAATGGAATATCCGTACTAATAACTATAACTATCAAACAATACGTCTAGGAAGGTACAAATTATGAGATGTGAGATTGGGTGATAGAAGATATCCATATATCACTGAAAGCAAGTTGCTCGGGATAAAAAAATTACATAACCTGTTACAGTACTCAGGACACAAGACCGAATCAATGATCCTCGGGAAGACCCGAACTTTATATCAGTTAATAAATTTCCGAAAGAAAAGCAAAAGAAAAATGTACATAGCAATGGTTCGGGTAACACTAATATACCACGTCTTGCCAAGCACTGCATATCCAAGACGCAAAAGATGGTATTGCCGAGGGTACAGAACAAATGCACTTACCTTATCACCGATACCCGCCGGATTGAGAAGAGGAGGGAGAAAGAACTCCATCGAATAAGTGAGATCATCCCATTAATATAGTTCTCCAAAAGAGTGCGATGTCAATGAAGGAACTAAAAGTTCGCACCCTACGAGGGGAAGTAAGAAATCTCGTAAAAAATAAAAGAGAAGGTCGAATCCATGCTAGATTCCCTACCAGTATTGACGAATTACAAAATGAAACGAGGAAACCATCTATGCAAGAAAATCTAACAAAAGATTTTAAAATGAATTAGCCAATAACTAACAAAATAAGAATTAAAACCCGGCCGAGAGTACCATAAATGAAGTGAAGCAAAATACTGAATGTGAGGAAGATACCGATGAAGATACTAATTACAAAACAAACAAAGAAAATTAGAGCAAGTAAACAAGAACAAGATAAACCATTTTCAAAGACCGGTTAGTACGCCACAAAAATATAACACGAATAAGCACACTACAATAAAAAATACACTCTTAAAACATACTACACTTAATACACAAAATATTAAAAATATAACATAATAATATACATCAACCAACTGAAATAAGGACACCCATAAAAACACACAAGAAACTATATTAATAGCATCCCTTTGCAAACTTTATACTTTCTTCTCATTTCTTCAAAATTTCAACCTCTCATCCGGATCTTCCTCTCCCGTACACTTACTCCAAAACTTCCACTAGTACAATACTATGAGAGGACGACCTCAAAGGACCACCTTGAACCCCCCCCCCTCCTTTCGACCAGATGCCACGTGGCCTTAAGCAGGATTCCAAAAAACGAGGAAGCAAAGAAATTCTCACGTGGGAACAGCCAACCCGACTGTCCAAAACTGTGTTTGCTTAAGCCGGCCGATTCCCCGCTGAAACACCTTCACCGAGAACCCCATACCCCGCGGAAATACTAAGCCCCTGTAGACACGAGTCTCCATCTAACCCCCCATGCCTTGGGGCCAGGATCGCAACCAGAACTAGCGTGTTCCCGAAGGTCTTATCTCGTCTTGGTAGACGAAGAATGGCGCCACTATGTTCCCACGGGACTGCCATGCCCTGGAATCCTTCTAGCAGGCAAACCGACGCAGTATTTAATCTGATGTTTACCATTACTCGAGAGAGGAAGAGTACCGCCCACTTTTCGCGAAGATACACGCCCCTAGTCTCGAGCCGAACCTCGGAATTAGAAGGTTTCGTCGGCTAGTCAATAGGCAAACTCGCGAAGCGGCATTTCTTTGCAGAATTGTGTGACCCACTTATCTCATCCCGTTTTCAAGATTGCTTCGCCCCCCTCGTTTGAGATTACTTATTTCCGCATCCAAAAGCATCTCACCTTACGTTTCAAGAGTAATTCGCCCAGTGTTTAGGATTACCTCACTCGTGCCCGAGGTAATCAAATCCCGCCTTTGAAATTACTTCACTCGTGCCGCAAGATTATTTTACTTCGCAAGAATCCGAGCTATGGTTTCACCCCCACCCCTCACTAAGAGTCAAGTCTACAAGGCAAAAGCATTTGCACATTTTATTCTCCGTTCCGAAGATTATCCCCTTTTGTCATTATTTTCCTTTCTGACCGAGTCAAGCATTTATCCGCTGATTTTTCTTTAGTCATTGAGTTATTATTCCCTTTGAGCCCGACATTATTTTTCAATTTACCCCTATGTGTATATTTCCATAATTATCTTGTTTTTGTCGTAATTAAAACTTAATTTGGGGTTTTAATCTTTATATAACTTTGAATAAAACCTAGAATTTAAGCAACTCCCCGGCCAACAATTACGCACTCGCCTAGATTTAATCGCTTTAAACTCCCCCTAACCCAGGAAACACTTACTTTCCCACTTCATTAGCTCCGCACAGACGGTGATCTCTCGGCCACCTGCCACGTGAGTGTAATTGCTTTCACAGCTGCTAAGGTACCATGAAATATATAATAAAATACAAGGTTTGTATCAATTTTTTTTCCCCAAACTTTCTTTCGGTAGAGGCAAGTTAAAGTCTTACTTAGGATACCAAAGTTTCTTCGTGGTCGTTGTTGCTAGGGATTTTTTCCTTGAAGGGAATATGCTTAATTCTTTTCTCGTCATTAATTTCAGGCAATTAATTGTCTTCATATTTCTCACTTGGCCTTTTCGTTGTCTTAATCAAGTGGTATTATCTTTAGTCTTCCATTTCTGAGTTCAATTTGCGGTCTCGGTCTAGGGCCTCAAAATCAGTCTCGAACTTACCAGGAAACGTGGAGGTGTCGAGGAAGAGCTTTCCGTGAGACGGCGACGGTGTCGTGGCTCGAGATGAGTCCCCAGCCCCCACATCGGGACCAATTTGGGGCCTCATATGAGTGACCTCGTCCAAGGAGAGAGCGTGGTGACGAGGGGATGACATCGGGGAAAGGAGCCCCATGTCCCCGTACCCTCGTCTTGGGGACAAAGGAGACACAGTTGGGGGAACTGTGAATGTAATCTCTCGCGACCTGAAATGGAAAAGATGGCAAGCATGAGTTACGGACGATGGTCTGAACTCTCAGATCTTGAAGGCGTTTCGAGCTGAAGAAGGTCGAATAAATCTAAAGTCATAGACGTTTGTTTCTCTTCTATCTATTAAGCTAAATCATATGAACGCTAGAATTATCATCTCAAGTCATTAACTTTTCCAGTCTGCATCTTCCCTTACCATTTCCCTATTGATTGCAAAATATTATTTATTACAGCTCCCGCAAGGGGATCTCAAATGTAGCATGAGCTACCATGTTACAATTGCGTTCCCACTGGACCCAATGGACGCATTTGAACCTGGTGCTATATACATTTATGTGCATAAGTATAGGCACGTCAGACACGCATCTGCAAGAAGCCATATTATTAAACTCCACAAGGATGGTCATGGATATAGAAAAAATTCCACAATTATCAGCATTTCAATTTCTTCTGTAAGACACATTATTGTGAAGTATAAATCTAATGGCATGGCACTGAATCGTAATGCTGGAGGCAGACAGAAACAATCCTAGGACTTCCTCAAATGAGTTGCAATCAAATCTTGCAGGGGCCGTGTATATAAAAACGCTTCAGAACTAAAATCTTATTTACAACAGGAAGGATTTAATAGACTTGTCTCAAAAAGGAATTTTCTATTAAAAGGAGCTCATAAAGAGGCCTATTTTGTGTTTGCTAAAAGAGAATCTGAGAGATACCAAGCAAAATTTAATAAAATACTATGGTAGGTTAAGACAAAAATCGAGCTCTTTGGAAGAAAAGACGAACTGTACGGTGCGATTGGTAATGATCTGTCAAAGATCTCAAAGAAAAAAACAACGTTCCTACAGTCAAAAATAGAAGGAGTCCGATTATGTTGTAGAGATGTTTCGTTGTTACCTGGAACTGGCGCATTAAAAGTGATGGATGAGACCATGAAATCAGAAAACTATCACCACATATTTGATGAAAACGTGAAGCCATCGGCGAGGAAGCCTGGACTTGGAAGTCATTTCTCCTTTCAACAAGACATCAATCCCATGCATACCAGCAAATCTACTCAGAATACCTATCAATACCTATCATATCAACACAGTACTGTACTTAAGCTTCCTTTTCAAAGCTCAGACTTGAAATCCATTGAACATCTGTGGAAGGAACTGAAGAAGTGTTTGCACAAGAAAGGCCCTCCTTAGATTGTTCAAATGAAAAGGTTTGCTAAAGAATAAAAGAATAAAATACTTCCAGAAACGAGTACGAATCTTGGAAAGTTTACAAGAAACGTCTTACGGCTGTTAGTGAAGCTAAATGGGGTCTTACATGTTGAAATCATACTTACACTACATATGTACTAAATTTGGGGTCCTTTGAAATTTATGAGCTTTGTTTCCAATGTACGCAAAAAAGGTTCAAATTTCCTTCGACCCTAGCTTGTATTCCTAATAAGTGAGAACGAAGCACGATTTTTGTTGATAAACCAACTGGATAGAAAATGAACCCACGCGCGCATCCAATGAGGCAGTCTGTCGCTGACAGCCGAGGAAATGCAACGCAGTCGAAACGTGGTCATGGAAAAAGACACTCATAAGGACCGCGCGATAACTGTTAACCGATTTATTATATTATTTTTTTTTCTTTAGCCATGAAGATCTTTAGATCTATGGAGTAAATTCAACTGTAGGATAGATAATTAGTAACTTATTCATCTCTACTTCGAGGTAATGTGGTCCTAGTGAAATAGGACATTCGCAGTGCAATTTCTACGAAAGTACAACAGCATAATTTCCTGTTTACTTGATATACACTAAATCAAATTTAAAAACTCCAGGGCTTAGTAGAGTCATTCGAGAGTCAGTTCGCCTCGAGAGATACTGTCTGATATTAAAAAATGAACATTTGAATTCTGAATAACGGATTTCATTAAAGTCAAATTACTGCAAGACATCTCCCACTAAACCAATGTTAAATGCCAAAATTATTTACTAGAGCATCGGTTCCATCAGAATTCCCTGTATACCCATATAGGTGTGACGACCATCAGTGCCCGATTTGCGAATCAAACAATCAGCGGCGTTACACTTTACACCGCCCGCATTAACTTGACATAAGAAAGATACGTAGCATAAATTTCTAAGATTTACGAAGAAAAACAAGGTCTGCTGACAAAAGTCACGGGCTCTCACTTATTCTTATTTATGATCTTACGACCGTCAAAACTGTCAATAATTACCGGACTAACCTTATAAGGACCTTGGAAATTATATTATTCGAAAGAGAATGAAAAGAACATTGGGGTTTCAAATTTCGTTAAAATTAGCCGAATAGTTATGATGTTATTGCCAAAACAATATAATACCTAGGCTAACCTTGGAAGGACCTTGTCTATTATATCATTCAAAAGAGAATGTAAAACAACATAAGGGTTTCGAATTTCGTTTGCATGGGCCGAATAGTTATGGTGTTATTGCCCCCCCCCCAAAAAAAATTCCTAGGCTAACCTAGGGAGGACCTTGGCAATTATATCACTCGAAAGAGAATGTTAAACAACATAAGTTTTCAAATTTCGTTAGAATCAGCCGAATAGTTACAATGCTATTACCAAAACAACAAAAGCAAAACGGGGACCGACCGACCGACATAGTGAGATATAGAGTCGCACGCGAGTAAATTCAAAGAAAATAAATAAACAATTTCTTTCAAACTTCAGCTTCTTGAATGATTTGTAATCGACGGAATGAAAGTACAAGCCATGAATCATCGCCCAACTCATGGATGTTTTAGTTTACCTTAAACCAGACCGTATATGTGCTTGTAAACAAGTTTTAAAAGTTGCCATTATTTTTTTGTGTTTTCCCATTAATAATTCTTTGTTTAACCCACTTTTATTTCAGTATTTTGTATTGATATGTCATCGCAAAGGAATAGGAAGCTTATGTAATACCAATACATTATGAAAGAAGTCTAAACCCGAAAATAATTCAAAATAGGAATCGTATGGGTCTTGCCTCTACTTATAAACGCAGCTGCGTCTTCCATTAATCTCTACCAATTTATTGTCACCTCTCTTCTTAAAAACCTTTTGGGGGATGTGATGTCGTTGGTTTTCGCTTCTTAATTTTAGGTAATCAACACAAACGGAAGCAATAGCACGATTGAATTAATTCCTGCAGATATTTGGAAAAGGCAATCAGTGCTACTTGGGATTCACGCGGAAACTTCAATGATGCGAACATCTCCGAGTGATTGGGTGACAATCTGAGGACGGTGATGAGGAAGAGGGAAGAGTTGGATGAGTTGGGATGCGATCACGAGGGTACGGTCGCTCAGAAACTACGAGGGGCACGTTATGGCTCCGTTTATTTTTCTGGAGGGGCCCAGACTCAATACATCAAGTGCTTGGGGGAGTTGGTGTTGCCCTGGATCCAGGAGGTGGCCGCTGAAAGGCCGTACGTGTGGTAGCAGGACACTGCATAATGCCACACAAACAGATGAACACAGTATTGGCTGTCAGGCAATTTCTTTGACCACCACTCCAAACCTCTGGCCTCCTATTCTGTGTGAGTTGTGGTTGAGAGCGAGAGACCAGCAAGTTCCTCTGCGCCACCAAGGTGGAGCTTAGATCAAAGATCACCCGATTTTTCGCATATTTAAATAGTAGACCCTTTCTTCGTTGGTCTAGTGGAAGAATTACTAATATTTATTTTTTACTTTAAACTAACAAGCGAATACCAACGAAGGCCACGCCCCCTGAATGTTGCAGATACGTTTATAATAGCGTCGAGTTTGAGAAAGTGTCTTGCGCAGGTGCTTCCCCTGGTTTCTGCTTTGGTTAAGGAAACAAGGCGAGCGGTGAGTTAGGTTTATTAAATGACATTAGACTTTGATCTGCGAATGGATGTCTTTGGGAGGGTGAGGGGTAATGGTGATCAGGTTTTGAAAGGGAGAATGGTGTGGCCTGAGCTCCCTCCTATGGCTGCCGATTTCACGAGAGCATCGCGGATTCGGATGTTGCTCATGAGCCGACCTCGCCCGGAATAACAAAGAATAGCCAGGGGTCATCCAAGGTAGGCGATTCTTTCTTCCTAACTTCTTGCTTTCTTTCAACTCCTCCTCTCCCACCCCATGCATCATATGGAGGATCAAATATATATATATATATATATATATATATATATATATATATATATATATATATATATATATATATATATTAGTGTAGATGGGTAGCAGTCTTTCTTGAATGCAAACTTTGTTGAAGACCATGGTGTATTTCGCCTTAGTTATTTTCCTTTGGCAACTTTCTATTCTTCTAACTGTCTTTTTTATTCCATCTTGTAGATGGTAGATCACTTTTCCTGTATTCATCTCTCTTTTAAATGAATGGGTTTGGTAAAAAACAACCTAAATTGCTGAGCTTTCGATCTTATTCGATCATATTCGTAGCGTCTTGATATATTCTTTCCTCCTCAACCCACAAGCCAACGAGGGCATTGACTGCTCGGAGTGAGCTGCGATTCAAGAAGAGATGGAAGGCGTCTCGTGAGAAAGCGTTACCTTCTGCCTTATGGTGCTTGAAGGTCTGCATTTCATCGTTGCAAATGGAATTAGGTAGCTGACTCTCGTACCTCTTGACAGGCTGGATTTATTATCACCAAATTGAGGTAATCTGGAAGCCCTGGGCTGGGAATGGGTGAATGTGTTCTCAACGAAAGTTGTTTCCGGCACAAAAGAAAAATTGATATGAACCATTTTATCTGGTTAAACACAAATGATGCTCTCTTCTTTGTCTCTCCCTCGTAATGACAGTGGGAAGCTATGGCTAAAGTATCCCTGGTAGCTCCACCACGTCATGCGCGTGTGCGCAAATCGTGTGAGAAAGCCAGGTGGCGAGAGGGCAGCGTTCCCTACAAAATCACACCAGCACGAAAATCCGAAGAAAAAAATGATGTAAATAGGTTGATTGTCTTGATAAATACCCTGGTGAGGTGATGTGAAGTTACCTGACATGGAAGGACGCTGCACCTTTTTATATTAGTATTGCCTCAGGTTAAAGCCAAGCGACGAATGTCCTTTTTGATCCCGCTAGTGCCTTTTGGGACCACGCAGGATAGCCAAAAATACCCCATATACTCGCTAGAAAACTAGAGGAACATACAGCATTGGTTTTCCAGTGGAGAAGTTGCAGTAGATCCGGAAAATTCTCAAGTTAAATGATATCTTTACAAATTTGAGTTCACTGGGAGCTCAATTACACAGATGGGGTCAGAATACTCGTTCTGCACGGCTGCAATTGCATAGTGCTCGATGCCTGTGAATGATTTCTCTCTTTCGTCGATGGAGAGACGAGATATATAGAGCACGTTCTTGACGTTGTCTTGCCTATTCACACATTGTTTATGAATCGAGAGATATAATCTAGTTGGCGACATTCACGTGGAGAATGACAATCTGAAGTGGTTTGAATGGCAGATAGGAGCATCCGATAGTCGTTATGTATGATGAAAGTTCGTCGTTCCACTTGACGACGGAAATATTTCTCCGCGAGAAATATTGCAAGGACCAAAACGCTCCCAAATTATCTGTAAAGTTTTTTACTATTGGCTTCAATCCTCAATCTTTACTTTGCAGCCACACGCCTGCTATGCCGTCGTTAGAAGCGTCCGTTATAAGGAAATGGTCGCCTGGAAAGTCTATATAGGCTAGACGTATGTGGGTAGCTAAAACGCTTTTGACTTCATTGAAAACCTTGACTGTCTCATCTATCAAACAGAGCGGGGAGTTCTTCCGAGTTACCCCTATAAAAAGCAAAGTTAAGGTGTTTAAAAGTTGCACACAGTGGGGAATAAAACGCCAGTAAATATTGGGGAAGAAACAATCCTTCCTGACATGATGACCAATAAAGAAAATATCCGAGTCGCTAAAGGTACATTTTACGGGGTTACCTTATAGTCCATCCTCCTGTATCTGATCGAAGAGTCTTCAGAGGTCAAGATATGCTCTTTGCGACTCGAATTTGCACCTCGACCTCGTAAAACAGTTGATAAAAAGCTGAAAAGTTTGGTCTGCGTTTATGAGATTTGCTGGCATCCTGACCCATTTGAAAAGCTGAAACTGCGATATATTAGCAGTTTTTTGTATTAAATCAGGCTTTCGGGTATTAACATTTATACCTTGACCAGGTAGACCCTCGAGATTAAGGATTTTCCGAGGAGATTGTCAGAAAATCCATCATATTCGGCACAGGATAGCGGCCACATTTTGTTTGTGCAATGGAGCTGCTAAAATCGCCAGATGTAAAATATTCACGTAAAGACTTAGTAACTTTATTTAAAAAGACTTTTCATCCTCTCTTGTAAAGCAGGATGATGCTAGCTCACATCATCTCCCCGAACTTCTTTGCTAAATAAAGTTTGTGAAGAGGACGCCCTCGAGAGCGGTAAGAGGTGGAAGGGCCTAATGTGACAAGGTACTGCTTGCTTCACAAGCTTATCTCCTTGAAATAGCAGTGATATGTCGGAAAAATTGCAGTTGATGATGAACTGTAATGAAAAGGCGATGCAGAGTAAGTGGAACGCAATCCCCTTTCCAGTGGAAGAATATTCCGTCTGCACGTCAATTAGCCTTTGCCACTTAGGGTCATATAATAGGTTAAAATGGTTTAGTAAATCGGCTCCGAGAATAGCATGTGATACTTTTTCCATAATCAAATTCCAAATGAAAAAGCGTCGTAATTTTGCCTAAGTGTGATTATTTTTTCGTCATAGGTTGAGATCGGGGTACCGTTTGCAGCCTGCACTTGCAAAGCTCGACTATTATGTTTGAAAAATCTTACTGGTAACACGCTGACGGCTTGCACAGAATGCACCGGAAACCGGGTCTTGGTAATTGGGTTAACTAGTATAGGAAGGCGTCCTCCTCACACAAAGTGAGGGCGTGTTTATTTCCCATGGGAGAAACAGGAATAAACGGAATTATAGGCCATTACTATAGATCTTTAGTGATAGCAGAGTGGTCTTCACGCTCCCTGTTGAGGTGAAGAGATGAGAGGTGGGGAGGGTGTAGCCTTATGGAAGGCCCAACTGGGTTGGATGCAGATGCAAAAAAGTCGAATTTTTCAAAAAAGAGTTATAATTAACTCCTCGAAGCGTCGATCTCACGTTGCGGAAGAAGATTTTACCTACCACGGGGAAAACAATCAGAAAATCGTGTCAATCAATTTGCTACCTTGTCCAAAGGATGCTAAATGATAAGGTGGTAAACACTTGCTGCGCATGTAGTGGGAGGGAGGCTGTCAAAATAGCTACCGGAATAGATGGTCACTAGACGAAACGTTCAAATAATAAGTGAGGGATCGCATTGAACGCAACAGTTCTTTGGTTCTTCTGTCGTAAAGCTCATCTTGCTTCATAAGTTACGCTAGATGTTGGCTCTTGGACATGGTAGTACGTGATACTAACGCCTAACCGAGAGTTTCATATTGCCCACAGTCTATTGTTGTCAAATATATCTTCGTAGTGCTTGATTCATAACTTTGGGTCACTCTCTTGGCACAAGGGTAAGGGTAAGGGCAATCTTTTGATTAGTAAGGAGGTAAAATCTTCGATAGACTCCATCGGACGAAATTTACATTGTTTCTTGGAAAATACAGCGATTTAAGTGCGTCATTTAAAGTCAAACTTTAGTCCAACCAAGGACCAACCAAATGAACGTAGCGTTTGACGTCGACAACAATTGTGTATACCATTTGACCTCTTTGATCTTGCTTTGACTCATTCCCGAAAGCAACGATGTCATTGATTGTTCGGAGTGAATTTGGAGGAGGTTGAATGTATATGCTTTAGTCTGGAGGATTTCAAGGAAAATGATCGGATTTTGTGTTTTACTAACATAGACAGTAAATGATTAATTAAGAATATTAATAAAATATGAATGTATATGCTTTAGTCTGGAGGATTTCAAGGAAAATGATCGGATTTTGTGTTTTACTAACATAGACAGTAAATGATTAATTAAGAATATTAATAAACTATGCAAAGGAAATGGTAACACATAAGAAATGGAATTATTCTCCTCAACGGAAATAACTATGACAAATTATTTAAAGATACTGATAACGCGCGTAGTGGATTAAATGTTCTTTGAGTGGAAACTTGCAGTGCATTGGGGCATTGAGCTTAGATTAATGTTACTCGTCGATAAGGAAAGAGTAGCAGTTACCGAAGACCGTGAATTTGGGTTCTAGAAGAGATGGATAGTGTCTCGTGTGACAGATATTATTCCTTGTTTTCTCAGTGATTGAAAGAATGGATTGAATAACAGGGAATGAAATGAACTGACTAGCGCCTCTCGACACGCTGGTTTATTGTCATGATATTCAGGGAATCCGGCATCTCCTTTGTTTGGAAAAGAATGTTTGTTTCAGGGAAGGTTGCTTCCGGTGGAAACAGAAAGGAGATAGGCACAGGAGAAGGTTTCCTTTTATGTCTGTTTCCCTCCTCTCTCTCTCTCTCCTGCCTTCCCCTCTCACATCTCTCTCTTTCCCTCTCTTTCAGCAATAGTGAAAAGTCTTCCTGGTTTCTCGTGCATGTCTTGTGTCTATGTTCAAGTCATATGTGAAATCTGGTTGGCAGCGAATATGGGGGCGATCCGAAATTGCTTTCCAGAATTAATCAACCTATTTATTTTATTTCTTTCCATCCAAATGGACTATTTTAAATTACATGGAAGAAATTACCCTTTGTATCCTCGCATGTTGTTGATTTTTGCCTCGATCTCAACTCCAGAGAGTTGCACATCATCTCGTTTACAACAATTCCAGTGTGTTACAGATCATCTCGGTCACAAGTCGAATGTTTTTCATCAACTCTCCCCAATTCCAGTGTGTTACACATCATCTCGGTCACAATACCATAGTGTCGCACATCATCGGCCCCAATTTCAGTGTTGTGCATCATCTCTGTCACAACTCCAGAGTGCTGTACATCAGCGCAGAGGCAATTCTATATTTTTGAATATCATCTGCGTCCCAAATCAAGAGAGCTGTACATAAACTCGGCCCCAATTCTAGATTCTCTTCTCTAATAATATAATTTAAGATGCAATCAATTGCTTTTTTACCAATACTCTTAATTGGCCTTTTTATGGAAATAATGCAGCACCCGTGACACCGCAAATGTCTCTAAAATATCCGTAATGTGGCGGCTCTACGTGTTTTTCTTTGGGTTCAGGTAAGGAGAGTCAGATAAAATGATATAAAGCATTGGGGTAGTGAAATTATAGGAAGGCAATAAAGGAACCGGTGACCGGAAAGGCATAATTTCGAGTATGAAAATTTAATCGAAGTGTCTAAAATTCTCTCTATAAAGAGATTACTCTTGACCATTTTCATGGGATCTATTGGTCTTGCTAATGTCCATTTTGTTGTAAGACGGAAAAGAAATGTCAGAAATGAGTAATGAAAACCCAAGCATGCAATCGAATGATGGAAGGGAAAGTTTGAAAATATGCAGTAGAAGATGGAAAATCGAGCTGGGCAACCGCTTTTCATGCACTACCTTTCATCAGAAAGAAGAGAGAAAGACGATGGATACTTTGGCCCTGCATTTATTCGGAGTTACTTGTTTTCCACACTTTTGTCTTCAAGGAGGGGTTAAACAAGTTGCAGCCGAGTTCTACACAAAAACTTCAATTCTGTACTGCAGTTGTCGGAGTTTTGGAACTTGTTGACCCTTATATTGGACGATTATTGGAATTGTGTTCCTTGTAGAGAAGGAGGAGAAACTGATCTGTCTTCGGCTTAGCTGAAGGTCTTAGTATTATGGTACTAAATGGAAGTTATGGTTGTTAAAGTCTCCTTCTATCTAAGCTAAGGCCTTGTGCCGTGTGCTACTTTAAGTATTTACAAACATCTGGTCTAGTATTTAGTTAAAAACCTTCGCATCACGTTTGAGGACAGCATTAAGCTTTGTCTTCTTTGCTGCCTCTCCCCACAATGATGTTCACTTGTGTATGCTCACTCCTATCATTTCAAAACTGAGAAACATGGGTGAAAACACACCACTGAAACAAAACATTGTGCGGCAGCCGTAAGACCTATAGCGAGGACGTCAATTTTTACACAGCGAGCTGCAGGAACTAAATAGATAGGCATAATTCTTTGGAGAAAACGTATGCTCTATTTTACTCGCAAACCCATATCCTTAAACATGTATTAGACACAAAATTACGAAGAAATATCTGGCTTTAGAACATGGTGAATTGCTAATAAATATAGAGGAGAAATGTTGCAGTGAAAGATTGCTAAGAAAATCCGAACACCTATTCCTACTCTGAGTAGAGTAACAATGGCATTTTTAGAAGCTGACAAAATATCGCTCATTCCACATGTTATGACGACAACTTCCAACACACTTATGGCAGTGCTAGATTTTTGTTGAGGACAATTTCTGCATAAAATATTCGCTATTAACAAAAAACTCGAAGTTAGGTCGCAGCAGGGCAGTTAACCCTTTCTCATTAGCTCTGAAAACCCAATTTTGATTATGACAGATATTAAGAAAAGAGATAACTAGGCCCCGATATGAGAGTTGATTCATTCACAACATCATAAAATATGGAATTCTATTCACATAATAAAGAACAAAGTAGAGTGGAGGAGAAATGCTATCAAAAAACATTTTTAGTCAATCCCAAAACCAAAACAAAACTCATACTTATGAATCAAATACTACAAACGTGAACAAAAATGAGTTAAATTACAATTTAAGAAACCCTTCGCGACACTTGGGCGAGTGATACTCTTAAAGTACTAAATGAAAGTCAAACTTAGTGTTAAAAACTGAAGCTTAATTTTTCCGAATTTATTTCATGCCACGAATTTGTAAGTAGAGTAGTTACAGTGAAATCTGAGTTGTCATTTTAATTTTTACATGCCTCTTTAATCCTCCAAAAAAAACGTGTGGACAAAATTGTAGAAGGTAAGAATGGCGAACTTGAATTCTTTCCAAGAGAATGTCACGATGAATTCAATATTAAGCTAAAATTATTTTTTCTTTAACCCTCCGATATTTCTTATATTTACATGAATTAGGATACCGTTAGTTTCTACCACGTAGGGAACCCTATAGTTGAAATGATGTATGACCGTTAATTTTAATGTGTTCTGTTCTATTGAACAGGTTAAGTTTTTAGGTCCATCGTATTTTGGGGAGACGAGTTAAGATCAATGAGTTTTTAGGCTGTAATTTAGCACATCAGATTCCGTGTACTATGGATATTAGTGTAAATATCACACATTCATATTATTTTTTAAGATTTGAATCGTTGAATGACACTATTTCTAAAGTTTACTTAGATAATGATCTATTGTTTAAAAAAATAGTTGAAATGACCTGATCATACTCTCGTATTCTTGAGAGTTTGTTGAATTTATTGGTACAATAATGACATTACCACTGCCTTTGTTATCTATTCATACATATATGTCTCTTCAGTTGTAGAAAAATCGAGTTTCATATGGATCGAATTTCTGGAATTTTCAGGTGACCGTCCAGAATACTTAGAATTGGGTTGCTGGGTCCCCCATTTCTGCCCTTTCTGGCCAAATGATTTTGTGTCCTGCACATCATCGTTTATGTCCTTTCTCGTCTTCATTTTGAAAAGAATAATTTGGGTGTCCCTTTCTTCTAGTTGATCGAATTTCTACTAGTGAAATAAGTAAAGATTATCGTTAAAACACCTTCCAGTTGCCTCAAACCATTGTACGCCTGGGATGAATTGAAACAGTAAGCAGCAGTGAAAACTTTACCTTAATAAACAAACGTGAAAAAGACTCGTACCGCACCTGCCCGGAATAAGAGACATAGTAACGTCCTTGAGCTTCGTCATGGACAGATGTCTCGTCATTTGGGTGACGCTGGTTAGGTGCGTGGTTCCACTAGGAGGGGTGAATGAGCATCCGAGCAATCTTTGCCCCAAACTATTGATGGTATAACCATATCCTGCGCCAGTAGGGTCAGAAGAACCACAACCGCCGGCGTACTCGAGTTGGCCAGTACTACCAAGGGGGCCTTGAGGTCGAATAAGTGAGTGGCGAGCAGGTGATGACAATGGGGACCAGACCTTTGATTCGGTCCTAGTGCGCCTGTGCGATGGGTGTTCACTGGAGTCCTGGAACCCAACCCGATCCAGGTGAGTCCTGGAACGCTGGTTCATTGTTCTTAGGAAAAAAGTCACTACTGACACTAAGATTTGGCATGGGCTTTGCGGTGTCAAATGGTGCGTCCCGGTTAATTAAAGGTTAATCTAGTTATAAAGTCATTAAATTGGAATGTTTTTATCGCCAATAATCTTTCACTCTGCCACATTATTATTTTTACCTCAATTGTTAATTCTTTTTTATTGAGAGGAATAAACACTGGAAGTAATTGGAGAGAAATTAAAAACGATTTTCTAAATATTTGGAAATAATGTTTCGAAAAATATTTGTCGAGAATTGAGGCTCTTTGCGGCCCGTTGAAACCATGAGGTCAGGCTCGAGGTCAGTCCACATGAGCGAGGACCGTGAAAACAGTTAGAATATCGAACTGCTTTCTGCGATAAGCGAGGGATTGGAATTTCGAACGCGCGCTTCTGTCGTCTCCCATGGTCTTATGAAGAAACCCCGCAGGAGTCTCTCCCATCCCTCAAGCGCTGTGTTGGTTCGTGAAAGAGATTCCCCCACGCCCCCCCCATTGGCGGAGGCAGTAACGGATCAGGCTGTTCCCTATATATTGCTGGTCCCAATAGGGCATCGACAGTATATGCCTACCTTTACAGCGAAACACGTTATTCTCGACCGCTCTCATTTTTATCGACGAGCGGAAGGCTAGAATTATATCGAAGAATCTGAGCTATTCCGGCCAGTCCTCCCTGTGTGTGTTTGTATAGAGGAGCGTATCACCTCTTTCTCCCCCCCCCCCTCCCGCCGTAGAGCTCGCACTGAGTAGCTCTGTTACCCTCGGTTCTTGTATTCATCGAGTATCTATTGCCATTATTTTATTTTATTTATTTATTGTGTATAACGGCGTCAATATTATAGTCTATTTTGTTCCTACTTTTTCATAGGCCACATAGCCGCAGCATTCATTAGTTAATATCGGCTAACTGCACTCAATCTTTGGAATTTAAAATCCTTCGCACCCGTCCCCCCTCACTTCTATCCCCCATTTTTGTCGTGACAAGAGTAGAATCAAGGTCACGCGTTGACCTATAGCGACCACGCCTATTGGGTAGAAGTGACGTATATGTCAGGGTCATTCTACGACATAATATATATACATATTAACTGGCATCAGATTTATAGTGTCTTTAAAAGGTTCCTTTTAAGGTCTTTTAAAGGTTTTGGGGCTGAAGGCTTGGCTATTGAGAAGGTGAGCAGAAATATTCTTGCAAACTATTTTTCCGATTTGTTGTGTCTACCCGCCTTTATACATACCGTGTGTAAGTTTTGAGACCGTGTTTCTCATTTATTTCACCCCAGCGGAATTTTACCCCTTTCATATCAAGAAAGGCTCAGTCTAGTTTTGTTCTCTGTGTTATGAGCAAAGTTAAAGGCTCTCGCGTTAATTCATGTATTTCCAAGTGCTCAGACGGAAATTATTAATCGCGCCGTGGGTATACCGAGTTACGTTTTATTTAAAAAAGTTTAATTCGAATTCGCGACCATCATATCTTCGTTCGACCAATTTAAATTGCAAGGTGAATCTCTTGGGTTATCCGGAAAGGACATTCTTTCCTATATACGAAAGGAGAGGGAACTGAGAGAGTGGAAAGAAGTGAAATATAAGAACGAGAGAG
This sequence comes from Ceratothoa steindachneri, assembly GCA_963969495.1. Classification (NCBI taxonomy): domain Eukaryota; kingdom Metazoa; phylum Arthropoda; class Malacostraca; order Isopoda; family Cymothoidae; genus Ceratothoa; species Ceratothoa steindachneri. The sequence goes on from OZ018327.1 coordinate 135,936,761, forward strand.
AGAGAGAGAGAGAGAGAGAGAGCGGAAAGATGAGACAGAGAAGAAAGAGAACGCATCTGACAACATGAACTGCAAATGAACAAAGCGAGGATCGAGACTCTCTCCATCAACTCGCGGAATGACGACTCTCAAACTGCATCAGTGAAGCTCCCCGTTTACAAGGAAGGAGAAGATTTCGAGTCCTATTTGACGCATTTTGAAAAGATCTTCGAGCTAAACCACTGAGACATTGAAGCGGATGGTGTCACTAAACTCCTGCCATTGTTATGTTCTACGCTCCGAGATATTTTCATATCCCTTCTGCCAGAGGCAACGATCGATTATTTGACGTTGAAATCAGATTAGCCGCGTATAACATGACGCCCGATTTATACCTCGTTAAATTTCGTCACGCCCGTATACAGCCCAACCGATTTTTCGACAGTTTGGGTATACGCATCTGAGACATTTCAACTTCTAGCTTGATTCTTCGAATGTTCCCCACGAGTATGATGCATTAGTCGACTTCATTCTGAAGGACCAGCTTATGGCTTCGCTTTCTTTACAGAGTCGATCTTTTGTGAAAGACCTTAGGTGTTCCACCTTCAAGGAATGCATCGAATAAGCTGATTTATTTGCAGCGAGCTACAATTTCTACCCTAAAGAAGGAATAAAGTCTGATATATCGTCCCCCAAAGGTAAAAGTGGCAAACAAAATTTACATCCCGTGAGCCTAGTAAGCTTGTCAAAATAACTGGCCCCTCCAAGCCCCAAATTTTTCTTCATCAGAACCCCGTGACGTCAAGCCATTCTCCTCCAATCTCCCTTCGTCATACTTCATCTAGGAGGCCCATCGTGTGTGTCCACTGTGGTATTGAAGGACATTTGAAGATAAACTGCAATCAGAACTCCCAATTCCACCCTAGTTCTCTCAATCATGTGCACCAAATTTGTGCTTCCCCCGCGCCACAACCGTTGCAAGTTGAATAACCTCCCTCTCCGTCTGCTCCTCCTGCCACTGGCCATCAGTTGGAATTCTTGTTCGCGAAGAGCTCCTCAGGAGGCCTAAACTTTGAGACCGGATCAGCAAACGGCTGCCGGGTCTCCATCCTTGTTCGGGATACGGGGTATACATGTATTATGGTCTCGGACGAGCTGCTCCTCCCCGATCGCTCCGAACCATAATAAGTTTGTGGTAGTACATGACTACCTTGGGCGTGCAAATCGATTCTCCATCGTGGGTTTCTTTATTTAATGCCCGTATTATACCGGCTGGGCCGAAGTGGTAGCGGCTCCAATGAAGCTCTGCGCTGTTCTGTTCGGACAGTGCCTACAGGTTAATTCCACCACTGTGGTTCAACCCAACTTCACGCATTTTCAGACTAAAAAGGAAGTAGAGGCAACCGCCCCCTTTAAAACACCCTGCGACTTCGAGTTTAGCGTCGTTCTAAACAATGAATTAACTAAAGAGCAAAAGGACTGTGATTCACTCCGCCCCCTCTGGACCAAAGCTCATAATAAGATTCAGGAGTCCACCCGCGGAAATAAGGTCATTTTCTAAGTCGTGAAGAAGGACCTCCCGTACGGCGCCTCTTCGAAAAGCAATAGTTTCGAGGCTCATGCATTATGCATCCCCCGCTCGCAGATCTCCCTCATATTAAAGACGGCTCACGATAGTCTTTTCTCTGGCTATTTCCCCCTTCCTAAAACGGTTCAGAGAATCTTTAAGTATTTTTTATTGGCCTGGTGCGGTATATGGCATTCTTAAGTATTGCCGTTCGTGTGATATCTGTCAAAATACAGCCGCAAAAGGAAGCGTCAGACCCGCTTCGTTGCAGAAAGGACCCATCCCTCCTAAACCCTTCGCCCGTGTGGCAATTGACCGAATCGGCCCCATTCACCCCTATATCGGCTAAATGTGGTGCAAGTGGCTTGCATTGAACAGGACAAGGAATACCCCTTGCTTACCGTACCCAGCGCTACCGAATCTAAGTCACCTGACTTAGACGTCATCACCCGGCTGCTTCCCCCCCCCCTCGAGTCGAAGAGTCAGCTGCAGCAGTTATTAAAACCACCTTAGAGAAGTGAACTCCAAGATTCCCAGCTGTGCCGCTCAGTTCAAGCATGATATTATTTTAACTACCCTGGAGCCTATTCGTTCTAGGCCGTACCCCCTGCCCACCCATTTAAGAGAGGTGTTCAACGCAGAAGTTACTAAATTGTTAAATTTAAAGATTATAGAACCCTTCCAATCTAAAAACTGCTCCCCCAATGTTTTGGTAAAGAAGTCAGACGAGTCATATAGGCTGTGCGTCGATTTTCGGAAACTTAATTCAATGACTGCCTGTAGTAATTACGATCGCATGATGCTAAGAATATTAGATGGGTTGGCAAACGTGACTTTTTATTTCGATAAAATTAAGGTGCAACTCGCGAGTGGGACCCTCACGTGATCGCTCACCAGGCCCTGTTGCGTCGCCTGCGCGAGCACGGAGTCACAATCGGCTTGAGCAAGTGCCATTTTGCTTATAGTACGATCGACTACCTTGGCTTTCACATTGGGAACAACCATTTGGCTCCCCAGGAGGAAAAAATCAGCGCCATTGTGGAAATGCCCCGTCCTTCCAATAAGAAGCAGCTGAGATCCTTCATTGTGTCTGCTTCTTTCTACCGCCGCTTCGTCCCCCGTTTCGCTTTTCTCTCGGCCCTTTTGTGTGACTTGCTGAAAAAGAAGTCCCCGGAACACCTTGTCTGGTCCTTATTAGCTCTCTCCCACTTCGAACAGCTGAGAGAAAATTAGCTCCCACCCCTATTCTCCGGCGCCTTATCCCTAAGAAGACGTTTGGTATCAGAACCGGTGCCAGGAATGAAAGGTTAGGATGCGTTTTCCTACAGTATAGCGATGATGGCGATAGTTACCCCGTCGCCTACGCTGGCTGTAAGCTTCTCCGGAGCAAGAAAAATTATGCCGGCATTAAAAAAAGAGGCTTTGGTCATTATATGGGCCATAAAGAAGTTTAGAATGTATTTATTAGGTAAAGAATTCCTTATAGAGATGGATCACAAGCCCCCTGGCATGCTTGCAAAGTGTAAAAAGTAACAATGGTCGCCTGTTGCGCTAGAGTTTATACCTCCAGGAGTATCAATTTAAAATCGATTATATAAAAGGATCCAAGAATTGTATTGCAGATAGCTTGAGTATGAACCCCTTAGAGCCTACCCAAACTAATCTAGGATAAATTTTATGCTTGTAACTGTTATATTTAAGTTTGTTCCTCTTGTTTAAACTGTATATATTCGGACAATAAATTTCTCTGTTCACAAATCAAGAACGATCGGGTAAACCCTTATATCGTTCGGATCAATTAATTCCCTGTATTTTATATTTCCCTTTTGTATCTTTTTGTATTGTGCATTTTTTCAAACTTTTGTGTGTGTTATTTATTTATTTTTTGTGTGTAGCTCTAGGTCGTTATTGCCCTTAGGTGATCGATCCCCGTTTGAACTAATATTAGTTCTTGTAGCCTTTGTTTTCTTGTTGAGTTCATTTATTGCTTGTGTTTATTGATACGTTTTGTTCGTAAATATATCCGAACCACCAAAGCGTGACTCTTGCAAGGTCAGGTACCCCCCAATTGTCCCAACCCCAGAAGTTCGGTCAGGCCCGAGGACAGTCCACGTGAACGAGGACCATGAGAACAGTCAGAACATCAAACTGCTTTCCGCGATAAGCGAGGGATTGGAATCTCAAACGCGCGCTTCTGTCGTCTCCCAGGGTCTTATGAAGAAACCCCCGCGGGAGCGTCTCTCACCCCTCAAGCGCCGTGTTGGTTCGTGGAGAGATTTTCCACGCTCCACCCCCTCATTGGCGGAGGCAGTAACGGATCAGGCTGTTCCCTATATATTGCTGGTCCCAATAGGGCATCGACAGTATATGCCTACCTTTACAACGAAACACGTTATTCTCGACCACTCTCATTTTTCTCGACGAGCGGAAGGCTAGAATTATATCGAAGAATCTGAGCCCCAGTCAATTGGCGCGCTGAGTAGCTCTGTTAAGCTCGGTTCTTGTATTCATCGAGTATCTATTGCCATTATTTTATTTAATCTATTTATTGTGTATAACTGCATCAATATTAAAGTATATTTTGTTCCTACTTTTTCATAAGCCACATAGCCACAGCATTGATTAGTTAATATCGGCGAATTGTACTCAATCTTTGGAATTTAAAATCCTTCGCACCTGTCTTCCTTCACTTCTCCCCGCCATCTCTGTCGTGACCAGAGTAGAATCAAGGTTACGCGTTGACCTATAGCGACCACGCCTATTGTGTAGAAGTGACGTATATGTCAGGGTCATTCTACGACAATATTATAAGCAAATGACTTGTCCGAGACTTGAACCCGGGTCTTCCAATTACTACTCGGGGTCCTCTATCTACTAAGATTCCAGTACTCCGTTTGGAGACAATTTCGTAGGTGAGACTATCAATGTCTCCCTTCAAGCTAGAAAGCCCTCGTATAGGCACTTGCTAACAACCTATAAGAAATTATTACTACTATTTCAACGTGTCCAGACTAATTTGGGAATTAGAAGCAAACATTGCTTAGTACGATAAAGAAAACTAGTTCAAATTGCTAGAAACAAAGAGAAGAAAATCTTGCTGCTAATCCTCCTTCCACCGTGCAGCAGCATAAGTCATCTGTCTCTGACCCCAAGCGGAACGCCTCTAACGTCTGTAAACAAGGGAGCTACGATGGAATTGTCAAATTTATTTGTCCTAGCAAAGTACTAATTTAACTTGGAGATCTGGAACAAAGTTTTTCTATGGTATATTGTTTCATAGGTCATTATATTTTAATTTTTCCCCTTATTTTAATATTATGAAATTCAATAAATATCTAATTTAAGAATGTGAAGGTTATATTTGAATAGAAATGGCTTCAAAGTCATATTTGTGCTCTATGAGAGAAGTTGTTCTGGTTTGTAGACAATTTAATAAAAATTAGAAGCTTGTCAGCGAAGATGTAACTGGATTTATCATAGCAAGGTGAGTATGGTGCGGGATCACCCAGAAATTGTATCCTCGTTTAAATCAAGCAAGCAAAAAGGCGGTTCCTTTCCAATAATATGGCACGATTCGAATGAGAACGAAATCGATAAAATGGAATTGATTCGTGCCCCCCCCTTCCTAAAATTATACATTAGAAGTAATGAACATTTCAATCGATTCCTATATTTATGTTTCTTTTCGTTTGCCTTTATTTTCCTCTCATTCCTTGATGCTTATTTGGTTGCAACCGCCCACTTTCCCAATTTTAATTTTTTCATCAGTTAATGAAATCTTGTTGTAGCGACGCGAAATTTGATTGAGTGAATGAATCGAACGATCAAAGGTATAACATTTGAAAGTGCGTCTACAAGAACACCGAATTGCTTCCCCCACGAATGGAACCCCAAATATTAAAGCAACTTTTAAGAATATGTACAACTGAAGCTCCATTCCGAAGCCCAGACGGCAAACTTTACCGTCAAATTGATGGAGTAGCGATAAAGTCCCCATTGGGCCCGACTTTTGCGAACTTCTAAATGGGAAACCTAGATGAAACGCTCTTAACAAAAATGACGAACCCAACCAAAATTCACACAAGATTTGTTAATGACATATACTTTAAAACTAAGGAGGAACATCAATTACTACAACTCAAAAGAACCTTAGAATCCCATTCCTGAATGTACACGTGAAACATAACATGGACGGAAAATATATCACCACCATCTATCGAAAAGGAACAGACTGCGGTCGAGGCCTTAACGCCAAAAGTGAGTGCACCGAGAAATATAAAAAAATGGTAATGAGCTCACGCATAAGAAGAGTTATCAAGAACTGCTCTACGTGAAAGCATTTGATGAAGAATTTCTACGATCCAAACAAATCCTAACAAAGAATGGCTACTCCAATAGAGAATTTGACAAATTACAGAATAGAATTCAAAGTTTGAGGTACAGGAGGAAAAAGAAAAAGAATAAAAAATAATACCACTCTACTACAAGAACTGAATGACGGATGCCTACAAAACAAACGAACGAATACTAGAAAAACATCATAAAAAGTAACACGATACAACAAAAGAACAATAAGTTATCTCTACGAATATTTCATAAAAACAAAATAGTCAACAACCTCCGTGCAAAAGAATCCATCTTAAAGGCTACAAATGTGGTATACAATTTGAATGCCCCCATAAGGACTGCAAACCTCATCCAAACAACCATTATATAGGTATGGCTACCACTACCCTCAGCTGACGTCTACCAATGAAATTGCAAGAAGGACGAATCAAAGCACACTACAATGACCCTTTTTTTTGTAATGAACAAATTACAAAAAAAGATCCTTGTTGAAAACAGTATTATCCTCAGAAAAAAACTCAGATCTCTGCCGCCTGAAGATTCTGGAGGCTCTTTTATTCAAAGAGATGGGCCCAAACCTGAAAACACAGCGAACTAGCTCGGAACAAGTATTGCACCTTTGTTGCTAAAATATAAGTGAACCGTACTCTGACTCTAACCAATAAAAGGCATCAAAGAACGCAGACGAATTTCATGACGGACTGAATTTGGATTCATTTTCGAACAGAGAGCTGTGAGCACACTTAAGGAAAAGTTAACTATTCATTAACGTTAACTTCACGATGAGAAAAAGAAGGAATATATGCGTCATTTGGACTGATTGGAGATTCTTCTTGTTTCCAGTGGGAGGGATGTTTACCTTAAATTGGTATTTCATCCTTAATATCCTCCTTATTCCACGCTTTAACTTACACTTATTTCACCGACTAAAATCGACATAACACGACCAGAGCTGCGCCCGGAGACACTTAAAGTAGGGTATAGTGAGCCCCAGAAGGAAGCCCTAATCGGCGGTGCGAAGAAAAGGGGTCCATAAGAACACAAGGCCGAAATTCTGTGGATACGCCTATTAGCTTAAGCCTATTTATTTAGGGTGGTCGGGAAGCGCTAAAATAAGTAGGTAAATCTGGAACATAGGCTGTTAGGCGATCGGGAACGTCGCTTTTACAGGTTTAGAGAGTAAGGAAGAAAACAAACATAGGCTTCTGAAGAAGGAACGAAGAAAGGGCCACCTAGGGGCTAGGCTAGCAAGAGGATGGGGGACCATCGCCCCAATATGTAAAGGCGACAGCGTGGAATGCTAAAGAGTACCTCTAAGAATAAATGACCTGGAGAAAAAGCCGGACAAAGGAAAGATCTGCGAGACAGTTTAATGTAGTCCTCGTTAAAGTTATCGACATCTCAATCGGCTATGTTGTAATTGGAAACACGCAAAGGGATGTAGAAAAATTTGTGTCCCAGAAATCAGTAGATACACTAAAAGGAATCGGACTAACGCCCAAAATACCTCCCCAGATAACGGTAAACAGAAGTCTCATCTGCAGGAAAGTCGACATCTGCGTGAGTTCCCACGAAAAAGAAGAAATGAAGACAGAAATAGAGAAAAATCACGAAGGTGTAAAAATAATCGAGATAATTAAACTTGACTACCACACACATATATTCACAATTGTGTGTGCAACAACATAGATGGCAACAAAGATCTAACGAGGACTATTCATGTTTAACATGAGAACTCCACCAGAGAAAATGGGGCGCGAGAAACACATTAATATTCAAATATGTTTCCGCTGCTACCAGATGGAGGGTCATTTGACACGAAATTGCACCGAGAAAGAAATAATATGTTGAGAATGTGGACAGAAGAACAAAGAATAGAGACAGTGCAAGGAAAATACTAAGAAATGCATAAACTGCCATGGGACACATAGGACTATGGCAATGGCATGCCCAAAAAGAGAGAAGATAATAAAACGAAAGGAAAGAAAAGCGAGAAACGAAGAAGAAACTAGAAGAAAGGCAACGTATGCAGGTGTGGCTAAAGTAACTATGAAACAAATGCAATAAACACAGTCCCATTTAACTGTACCAGAATTAGTATCAACAGAACTGTTCAAATGCATATTGTATGCCCATGTATTAAATCATGCGAAACTGGGCACCTTTGCTACGACACTAAATACGATGTTAGAAAAAATGGAATGGAGAAGATGTGGTTCCCTGAGAATCCCTCATCATCCCAAATCTTTAAGATTAACGTCAATTCAACGTCAGCCCCAACATGCAACAAGGAACCCTCTACCACTACCGAATAAAACTCAAACTCAAACATGTCAGTGAAAAGCAATGAAGGAGATAAAGATAAAGAAGTACGCAGAGAAGCACAGTAAATTAAACTTAAAGTCTACATCGATGAAGACTTCCCTCCCCGAGAGGTAAGAAGCAAGAAGACAACATTACGGCTTTTAAAGAAGGAAAATGCAAATAGGCATTTAAAGGCAACACAGGAGAGGAAGACGAGGAAAAAGTGCAAAAACTGTTATTGGAGGACAAAATACGAATCTATCCTGGCGACTACGTTACTCTCTGCCATGCTACATTTCAAAGTATGGAAAATGGCAGGTTTAAAGGCAACAAAGCAGAACTCACAAAGAGATCGACTCGCCAGAAATCCAAAGAACTCTATACGACCAAACTTAGTATACAATGGAACCAGAAAGGAGAAGATAGCTCAGCATTCTGCAAATTAACACTCAAGGATGGATCGGTGAAACATCGACATTAGGAAATAACTTCAAAGAGACCGATCCAGATATTATATTAATAGGGAACAGGGAGTGAACCCAGACCAAAAACAATGAAACTCTTTGATTACAGCGTCATAAATGCGAACCCTTCAGAAGATCAACGTGACGGGTGGCCATATCAATAAGAAGAGGACTGAATTTCAATGAAGTCAACAATTTGGACGAGGCCTTCTTGGCCATGAAAATTGAAACGGAATGGATGCTAATAATAGTAGCCACAGGATACCAAGCAACAAGAAAACACTACCTTCTCCTGAGCAACCTATTCACAATTTTGGCACAAGATTCTTAAACATCTTTCTGGGAGATTTCAATGCCAGGTGCAGGGCAATTGGATACCACTAAAGGAACAACAGAAGAACCAACTTAGAAATGATGTTTGGAAGGAACATTTTCAAGAGATTAGGACCAGACTTGCCTACATATGTCACAGGCAATGCTACTACAAAGCCAGACGTCGTGCTAAGTAGCTTTAATATTCCATTCAACATCCATATGCAACGTTTGCATGTAGTGACCATGTTAGAACACTTTTTCCTATGAATCAATACCTGATATAGATACCAGTACTGGTGAAGAAGGGCTACAGGAGAACAAACTAGGAAGGTTACACAAAAGAACTTAGCAACTTCATCCAAAATGATCATACTGACACCAACTCAGAACATATTAATGAGGAGAACTCAAGATTAATAAGAACAATCATTTAGGCAGAGGAGAGATATTTTACGAAGACAAGATACCGTACACTTCCACATCCTCGGTGGACAGAGGAAATAAAAAGGAAAAATAGACAACTAAGAGGACTACTAGACCAAATAATGTTCCACAGACCTAATAGAGAATGATACGAAGAAATTAGAAGACGGAAAGAAGAACTGAGGCATCTCATAGAAGTACAGCAAGGACAAATATCAGATAGCCTAGTAGAAAAAATCGACGAAGACAGAAGCCCAAATGAGAACTGGAGACTAATAAATAGACTAAAAGGCAGACCCCCGAGAGAAGAGATAACAAACAAGAATGAACGGGGAGAAAAGATCCAAGAAGAGAGGACCATAGAAGAACTTTTTCGAAATCACTCGAAGTCAATGTTCTACATTACACCAGAGGAGGACAAAGACTTCAATCCAGAGATAGAAGAAATGGTCTACAAATTCTTGCGAAAGAACGTGGACAGGAATACTCCTCCAGCACCAAGTGTAGAGCGAAGAAATTCTGGCTACAGGGGTGTCAAAGATCAGAGAGCGAAAGATGCGCGCTGCAATGCCTTCAATGGAGAGAGAGAGACAACAGACCCCTGGTCAACCCTTTTTTGTCTGCGCTAATGGAAGTGCGAAACCATGAGACGCCATGGTAGCCTGAAAGCCCGCCATCGCAGAAAGCTGCGACAAGTTTGAGAGCCCAGAAGGTTCCATCGGGAGTGGGACAAAGTTTCGTCTCGCCGAATTAGGGACCTTCTCGCAATCGTGCTAAAAATACGAGGCGAGACTACTCTCACCTGCCGATTCGTCAGACCCTCGAACCCTTCCATTTGGACGGAGGGAGAAAACCCCATTCGACCCCCACTATAAATCTTCCGGCACCAGAGTTGGAAGGCAGTATCCACTGCCTACCCGTCCCGGAAGTATCCGCCGCCTGCTCGCCCTGTCAGTATCATTCCCTCGCTCCCCGTCAGTACCAGCTATTCGCGACCCGTTGAACTCTGCACAATTCTCGCAGAACTCCTTAAGCTCCGGGTACTCTCAATTAATTTGCGTGAGTCTACCCCGTACTCGTTCTACCCGCTCCTCGAACGCTACGCGCCCAGTCTCGATTCATGTTCTAACTCGAATAGTCATTGTCAAGGGACTATTATTTGAACTTTGCACCAAGGCTAGTCTTACTCCCTCGGGCCAAATCTCTGAGGTAACAGCAACGGGCAACTCTCCTGTGGCAAGTGTTCTCTCTACTACCCCCCTCCCTCTTCCCAGTGTAACTCTCCATCGTCGGCTTCGTATACGCTCAAGGTCATTCGAGCGACCCTCAGTCAATATTGTTCGTTTGTTTGTACGGTGACCGTCCCCGCCAAGTCTTCGCCTTTTAGCCGCTGAGACTCGTGTACGTCTAATGTGTATATAGATTATTTCAAAAACCTCTTTAACCGTGTAAAAGAATATTAATTTGCATATTAGTAAAGTTATTTTGTACCCGTTTTTCAATTGTCTCGGAACCTCCAAGATAGTCGACTATTTGGCCAACCTGCATTCCGTTAATTTGCACTCTGCTTTTACTATAAATCTCCCACGCACATAGCCGTCATCGACCTCGGCTGTAAAACGTAGAAAGGGTTAACTTGACCCTATTCTACGACAAGGGGCCTACATAACAACAGAAGAAATAAAAGGCGTAATACAATCATTCAAGCAGAAAGCGCCAGGACCCTCAGAAATAACCAGAATTAATTTTACCAAGCCACCGTATATAATCATCAGAACATTAAAGAATATTTATAACGCGTGCCTAAACACAGGTTACTTCCCCGATGGCTACTAGCTAGCCAAAATGATTTTCGTCCCAAAGCCAGGGAAACCACCAGGTCACCTCAGCAGTTACAGCGAAATATCGTTATTGAACTTCATGGGAAAAGAATTCGAGAAAATCCTTAACAGAAGACTAAATGAATATCTTGAAGAAAATGACCTTTATATTGATTATCAATTCGGATTCAAAAGAGGCAGATACACCACACTGGCACTTGGCATAATAAGAGAGAAAATAGCCAATGTAAAATCAGAGAATAACTACATCGATCTGGTCCTGAGAGATGTAGAAAAGCATTCGACAAAGTCTGGGTCAGAGGAATGCAATATAAGATCATCAATCTCCAGATAAACATCAATCTGGAGACAATTCTCTGCAATTACCTTACAGAAAGAAGAGCATATGTGGAGAACAATAGCCTTCAGGACCAGAATTCGAATTGTAAGCTTGGCTCTTGAAGATGAGCTATCTCAGTCCACGTTGTATTCAATATACAAGGTAGACTTGCCACCACCAATAATGCCTGATTGCCTAAACATACATTTCGCGGACGACATGACAATTAGTCTTCACTCCGTACAAGAACGTATGCTTGCAGGCAAGGACAACAGCTTTAGATATCAGCAACATCAACAAATACGCAAGAGATGCAAGATAAGGACAAACAGGCGGAAATTTTTAATTATCCCAATCTCCAGGAACAAACAGCATAAATTGTAGTCTAAGATCAGAACTACAGATATCACACTGAAGGCAAAGTGCTAGAACTCAAATGAACAAGAAGCTACAAATAACATATAACGGAGAGGAAGAACAAAGCGACTCCGATGCTTAACCTACTTTACCTTCTAAGAGGGTTAGGCATCAAGAATAAAAGAAAAATTTATCTTACACTTGGAAGGGAGGTACTACTTTACCATCCAATCCCTATCAAGCAACACAAAACTGTAACTCCAGAGGATGCAAAATAAAGCTGTCTACCTAATCACCAACACCCGAAGGAGAGAGAGGAGGAGACTACAGGATAAGCACCAAGAAGCAGGATTAGAAACGCGCAACATCAACAATATAAGGAACAGAGCAGAGAATATATGGAGGAAGATAGACGGAATACCTCCAATATTTGCAGAGCACACGAATACCAGAGTTAAACTCCCCTTTAACACTCGATTCCCCAGCGACAAACAACAGCTGAGAATTGAGGAGGCACCCATGTTTACTTAAGTTGAAATTTCAAAATGAGAGGAGAAACAAACATAACGACTATATATAAACCCAACCAGCAAAGTTAACTAACTAACACACCGAAATGATACACTAATAAGACAACCGAATCTAAACAACTAAAATAAAAAGAAACAACCGACTAAGAAAACAACCACAGAAGATCAAATGTGTAAATAGAAATAAAACGAACAAAGTTAACTAAAAGTGTAATAAGTGAACTATAGTATCAAAAAGTTTAGCATAAATGATAGTGAAGTGAAAGTTAACAGCAAAACAAGCGAAGAAATTGAAATAAGTGAACTTGAGTGAAATTAACACTGAAAACAAATGATCGCTCACACATCTCATTTCCTCATTAATCGAGCTGTTTTTCTCTGTCGGCCTATCTCTCAAAACAGTGGCAAAACAGAATTTTGACATCGCTAATTATTTTGTTCTTATTTTAAATTATTGAGAAGAAGAAAGATTGTATAGAGTAAATTTTGAATAGTAAAAAGAAGTTTCAAGAAAGTAGCAGACAGGAAACCACGCTACATAAGTGAAACAAAGTAAGGAAAGTAAAAAAAAACAAACAAACAAGTAACATATCAATGCATAAACAACGCTCAGAGCTAACTAAAAACAGCATGAATGCTACAATAAACACACGAATGAAAGAGGAAGAGAAAAAGGAAACAGAGATTAGGCGGTCCTCCAGCTACTACATGAGGAACATAGGTGCTAAAAGTGTGAGAAAGTAAGAAAGAATTATAAGTGAATGCAGGACGGTGGTTCGGAATCCACGTTAATCATCAGGTCCCCCTTGCCCTTTGGGCTTAGGTATTCCCTTCTCATCTTTGACTACTAAGGCTGCTCATTCTGCCTTCCGTCTCCCACTATAAACCCTCTTCTAAATCTGGCTCCGGACTTTCCACTAAACACTTCACCCTCGGCTCACTTGAACTGAGAGTCAGAAGTGTGGGAAGAGTTTCTCCGGGAGCAAGTCGGCCGCGGGCCTCCCCCCGCCATCCCCACCCAATTTCGTGGGAGAGAAAAAAACAAAAACAAACAAGAATTCAATTCTTTGCTGCTCACCAAGCAATTACCTCGCTGCTAAAGGAGGCAAAGAGAACACAAGCTTTCCATCAATGCCGCCTCGACAATAACAAGACTGCCGTGTAAAAATGCCTGAAGAAACGCCAAAGCTCGAGGCCAAAATTTGTAAAAAGTGAATATTTTAAATAAGTCCAAGTAAAATGGATCTTCTTCAGTTATCTTTAGTCGCGTGCGAGTTTAGGGCGGGCGAATCTACATCTGATTATGTCAGTCGGTCCCCGTTTTGCTTCTTTTTTGTTTTTGTAATAACATTATAACTATTCGGCCGATTCTAACGAAATTTGAAATATTTATGTTGTTTTACATTCTCTTACGAATGATATAATTCTTTTTAAGGATAACCCGAGAATTATTTTGTTTTAGCAATAACATCCAAAAATATTCGGCTGATTCTAATGAAATTTGAAACCCTTTTATTGTTTTACATTCACTTTCAAATAATATAATTGCCAAAGTCCTCTCAAGTTTAGCTCTGGAATTACTTTGTTTTGGGAATAACATCCTAATTCTTCGGCTGATTCTAACTAAATTTTAAACTCTTATGTTGTTTTTCATTCTCTTTCGAATGAAAGAATTATCAAGCTTCTTCTAAAGTTTGTCTAGGAATTATTGAAAGTTTTGAAGTTTGTAAGGTCCTAAATAAGAATAAGTGAGAGGACGAGACTTTTTGGTCAGCAAACCTTGTTAATCTTCAGTCTCATATAAAAAACTGCATTTTACAGTTAGAACGTGCTAAAATATAATTGGTAGAGTCGAAATACAACATTGTCTTCAACCAAAAATATAATATATATATATATATATATATATATATATATATATATATATATATATATATAAATATATATATATATATATATATATATATATATATATATATATATATATATATATATATATATATAAAAAACAGAGGCTTACCCTCCCTGTAGATAAGAAAGAAAAAGCAGAGCAACAGAAGAGCCTCTTCTATTTAGAGCAGCCTCGAAGTTATTCAGATATAAACTTTAGATAATACTTTACCAAATAAGTAATCAAATGGAAAATTAATATAGGAATATTAAGCATATGAAGAGTGGAAAAGATTAATGTTTAAAATGATTGGACCAGCGAAACATCTCAAAAATTCATATATGCTGGGGAACATTCGGTGCTTATAAAGGCTCCACAAGCGAGCTCTAATAGAACACAGATTCTTCACTGAAAAGAACAAAATTGAACACTCGTAAAGTCTATGCAAAAAGCTTAGTGGATGAGTCCTTTACTGAATTGGAAACGACCATTCAAAAATGGCGACCCCGGGTAGGGAAAAGTTGAGAAGAAGAAGAAGAAGAAGAAGAAGAAGAAGAAGAAGAAAAAGAAAGAAGAAATTCAAGGCCAACCTTTTTCAATGTTGCCACTTGGTCCTATTCTCCCATCTCATTTAAAATGACTTCTCACAGAATTTTGCTTTTACTCTTACGTTGTAACAATTTGCTTTGACACTTACAATGTTTAATTAAATCACTTATTCTATGCTTAAATGAATGTCACATGAGAATAATAAGCAATAATGGCGCTAGCGATTTTCGTAATCCTATTTCGGGTTCGAATCAAATGCGGCCAAGTATGAAACTGCAATTCCTTAACCCACGGCTCACAAATTGCTATTAGCTTATGTAGCTTAACGAGACTAAATGGGGGGGGGGGGTGGAGTGAATGTCACATATCAATGGGGTAGAAGTAAAATAGGGGATATCAATCGTTGCACTAGGATATATTGAGCACACACTGTATTTCGTTATTTTCCTATTTTTAAAAATTCTATGCTGATGGGGTAATTTTGGAAAGAGGCCAATAAACTTGTAAAATATATGTGCAAAGGACATGGCCTGAGTAAAAAAGAATACGAATGGACTTTGCGAGAACACAATTCTGCAAGTGTTCTTTTTCCAATGAAGAGAGGAACCTTATTGGGCGATACCGCAAACGCTTTCATAAGAAAACTGTTTGTGTTGTTTTACACGATTCTTTTTACATCATGAAGGAAAACCCTAAAATGAATGATTTACTAATAAAATTACATTCTTGCACCAAAAAAGAGTATGGTTACAGTTTGGTTGAATAGTGAATGAATCATCCATTTTTGCATTTTTGGATCAGAGAGAAACTATTACAACCTACTCTTATTTTTACAAAAATGTTGAGACGTTTTCAAGTATGTTCATTATCCAGCATTGGTCAAAGTGAGATGGATCAATACTGCTTCGTGACAATACCAGACACACACCCTCTGACCATTCTGTGTCTAAGCTTAGAGAATTGGAATATAAAATTTGGCACCTGCCTCCATATTCACCGGACATTCTCCCAATTGATTCACATTATTTCCGAGCTCTTTGAAATCCAAATTCGCGCTAAAAGGTTCAATAATAGGGAAGATATGATTCATGTCTTTGCTGAAATTGTCACTAATAGATTGAAAAAATTACAAAATAAAATATCAACGTTAATGGATCATATTTTAATTAAGTGTTCCTATTTTTCTTTTTTTCTGGCATGATTCATTGTATTTTATGCAAAACAACTTAATAGTGTAATTATATGGAGGGGTGTATATTTGTGAAATGGAAATAGACGGAAGTAAAATTTGAATAGAGAAAAATAAGAGCAGCGAATGGAAATACGATAAACATCGCGACTCGTTACGAAGTTTAGATGCTAGGACGACAGAACCGGATTTCAAGAGACCACAGGAAGAAAAAGGTTGAAAGAAGAAGAACTGAAAAAGTTGAGTCTCTGAATAAGAGACCTGTGCCAAAGCCACGTCCTAACCCTAAGGCGTTCTTATCATCTCCTCTTTTTATCTTCAATAAATATCACCCACCTTGAAGTCCTTGGGTGCTCTGTATTAAATACAATTGCTTTAAATTAAATATTACCTTTAGAAAATCTTGGACTCAAATGTTTCATTTCTACTTATGTCAACCATTATAGGCTAGATCCAACGAAAGGAAGATAGGATACTCGTCATTTTATTATTCCTTTCGATTATTCCATCTTACCATGACGCTAACCGACAATGCTTGATTTTTAAAGGCTACTTAAAGAATTCATTTTGAGGAGTATTGGTGGTAGCTGAGTGGCAATAGTATTGACTCGAAAATTTCGCAACCCCACAATGTTCTACGGGTATGATTTTATTTAGAATTTTGTAACGATTATTTTCCACATCGAATGGGGAAACTTGCTCTTTTCGCTGCGGAAAAGTAAAGAAGATTTAAGTTTGAACGAGATAAATTTTAAGGGAAAATTGAAATTTCAAGCGATCTTGTGTGCTTCCATTTCCCTCACAAAATTGAGTCAAATGATCTAATTATGGACACTCGTGATTAATTTCGGATTATTTTCCTAAAATAATTTTAGCTACGATGGCCACAAACAGTGGATATATACATATATAATTAACCTAGACTTCCATAAAGATTTCGATACTGTTTCATTCATGTATGAGAATTACTGAAAATTCAACCAGACTTTAGATAAGACAAAAAATAAGTGCTTAGAAAATTGGCACTCGAATCGTTCTCAACGGGTGGTCGCAAATGGGATAAATTTGGAGTGGGTTCAATTCACTATAGGAGCCCCCCAAGGCTATTTATTGGCCCAGTTCTGTTCATTTTACTCATAGATGAAAGTGATAACGGGTTAATTATCAAAATATCCAAGTTCGCTGATGACAAAAAGCTAAGAAGCAGAGCCGTTTCTACATGTTTTATGGCGGTACTACAGCGGAACCTTATTAGAATATTCGAGTGGGCAGATAAATGGAGTATGAATTATAGCACAATTAAATGCAGAGTCATTTACCTAGGATATCGAAAGCTAGAAGCGAGTATCCGACTTCTAAGATCGGTTACTTAGGAAAGAGACCGATGGATTTAAATTTCAAAAGACCCCAAGGTTCCCAAAAATGGGCAGTGGCCACTAAGAAGGCAAACATGATGCTGGTATGCATGCACATAACTTCACCTTCAGGTCAAAAGATATTATTCTGCTTCTATATAAATCACTTTTCTATATTCACTTCGAGAACGCAGTGCAATTTTGATCTTCTTTCCTGAAGGAAGACGTGGCGCTGTTTAAAAGTGCAACGCACTGCAAAGAAGCTTAACCTGGGCTTAGAAATAAACCGTACAAAGAAAGACTTCTGTCCTTAAATCTATTCTCCTTTGCAATTAACCAAACAAAATTAACATTACTGATTAAGATGGACGATAGGATGAACACTTGTCACCATAGATTAAAATTAGTAAGCAAGCAACATGACACGGCCATAGATAGCTCCAAATTCCTTTACTTATAAAATCACACAAACGTGCAATGGCCTACCTTCCGAGTAGGTTAAAGCACGGCTCTATCTATTTGTGTTTAAAATTCCACTTAAGGAGCAATTTCTGAGTGCAAAATTACCCAGAGGGACCCACGACCGAAAACATTCGATCAAAGGTCAGGAAAGGGTGAGCACAAAAAAGAATAAATAAATATGGGACACCATAATTAGGCCCCTTAAAGCCTATGAGCAAAGGCGTTTTCTTTATTCCTACCTAGAGAACAATTTTTGAGCAGGAACTCGCAGTAAAATGTTCTTGCGATTGATTGAGAGAAAAGAACAATATATATTAATTTTATATATTTGGTGATTAAATTATATTTTATAAACATTTGTTTGCGGTTTTTTATTAAGTAACTTCTAATTCAAGGTAAAGCGGAATCGATGAATGTGAATGTGAATATAGTAAGAGACAAGAAATGATAAATGTGATAACGTAAAAAGTACAGTAGAATTTTTTAAATTATTTTTAAGAAAAAAAAAATCACCGATCCATTGAGAAAAAACTAAAAAAAAGGAAAAGGAATTTAAGAAAATACAGACAATTTAAATGTGTTGACAAATATACCTGAACTAAATATGCCTTTTATGAGTCGAAGAAAAAGTTCTTAAGCAGAGTTAAAGAAATTAAATAAAAGGAATGTAAAATTATATCTATCGATTTTTGCAACAAAAGATTAATAAAGAAAGAAAGAACGTGCGAAAGCACGTACACTTGCTTTCGTACACTGCCACCAGAAGTTATTTCTTCCCCTGCCTAATACAACATTTTTCTACAATTTAATGTACTATCTCTTGCAGTGCAACGATAATTTAAAGTACTGAGATGGCTGTATAAATAAATATAATCACAAAATTTCACCATTTAAAGTGCAAAATAAAGGATTAATAAAAAAATACGAAAATACAATAAGAACTATTCAGTCCTATACACTTTGATAACGAACAGTGAATAGTATAATCTTTTTGCTTAATGATCCTCCTAAACGATAACTAGATTTTTGATTATTCGCAAGTTCAAACAACGTTCCAATGAAGTCCTTTCCCTCACTCTTCGGCAATTCTTCTCCAATTCATCGATGTTTTAGGGTGTCTGGCATGTCGCACATTTTATATGGGGTTGAGGTCTAGCGATTGTAATGGCCATTCCCAAACGCTTATTTTAGATTTCTTTAATTAGGAACAGGAAGAAAAAAATTTAGAAATGTTTTGAGAGTATTTTTCTTGTTGAAAGATCTCTTTCCTTCCTAGGACAATCTTTCAGGCAACACTTTTCAGATAATTCAAAGAATCTTTACTTCCTATCGTTTATCAATCGTTTCATTGATTCGATGAAGTGTACCAACGCTTGTTGCACACAAATTCCCCCATACCATCGTTTACTGTGGGTACAGTGTTTATCAGAAGACGCTCCTCCCCACCTTTACGCCAAACATATTTGACATATTTTTTGCAGAAAAACTCAATCAATCTTCGTTTTAAATAACCTTATCACATTAAATCTTCCTCCAAACGATCGTTGGCGCACTTCATAAAGGGTTGCAAATTAATGTTTTTCAATAGTGGTGTCTTCCCCGGACGACGCCCTGGCATTTCCGTCTTATACAACTTATTGGACGCGAGTTCAAACTAATACTGACGCTTTACTCTCCTAATTGATCCTTCATTTCCGTTTTAGTAATCTATAGGTTATTTTAAACAGAGATCTAAGGATCTTCCGAACCGTGCGCAGTGGAATTTTACGAGGACGACAGGATCGAGAGAGATTTGCAGTTGTCCCTATTTCCTCACCCTCTCTTGTTACTGAACGCACTGTATAATTTAGGGGCATTTAGTTCTTCGCAAATCTTCTTGTAGCTCATCTTAGTTTTGAATTTCTTAATTATTCTCTATTTGATGCTAGGAGACACTTTATTACCTTTTGCCATAAGGATTTCTTAGGGAATAAGATTGTGAGATTGCGATGCTGAGGAAACGGGTGATGAACGTTCTAAACTATTCCTGAGTAGACTAATTTATAAAAATAAGGATACAGAAACTACCTCTTTGACTTTGAACTGGGTCATAACTTAAGAAACATTATATTAAATGTTATATTATATGTGGATGTTAAAATGATCTAATATAAATACATTTTGGCTGAAAACTATCGTAAAATGCATTAATATTAATACCTCAAGATTTCGTAACACTGAAATAAACGAATCATAAATTATAACGAAAAATTGTGGCATTAGTTAATGAAATGAATATTTCTTGGAGAAAGTGGACATATGTACATATATCCAAGAGTCTTCTTTTTTCCCCTTACGACCTCATTTCCCTCAATATGAACTTCATAAATTAAGTTCATTTTCATTTTCCAGATGTTTTTTGCAACCATGCAATAAAATACTTTGAAAAATTAAAATTACGAAGATAAAACTTCCCCCACCTAATTGTAATGAGCAAATTCATCAAAGTAAATCAAATCATTAATTTTAAAAAGGAATCATAATATTTTTTTGCTGTATTTTTGCGACTCACAATAGAAATTTACGCATTCTTTATTAAATTTGTTTAGGAAGATTTTTTTTTTTTTTACACGTGGCTTTGCAAAACAGGAACGTATATTGAAAAATCGGCTTAAAATATGGAATTTCAACTGGCATCAGTTAATGGAGAAATAGCTGAAGAGCAAAATTTGAAAAGTTGGAAGACTCCATTCTAACTTCATACATAATTATATACATCGAATTTAAAGTAATTAACAATTTTGTGTTAACAGTTCTGAAATATGAAAGTGAAACTTAATAACTGAAATCAGAAAGTACTATGGGGCCATAACAGCATCATTGAGTCCACTTTTCTTTCGGGCAAACACTAGAAAAAATTCCATGTTTGCTTCAGCTTTCATAATAACGGAGGTAATTTATTTAAAAGTTTTCTTCTTCCTCGGTAATCCATCAAATCAGTAGCTCGTTATAGATATAAAAAGGTGGTCAAGGGATATTTTCCTGCAGTGGAAAGAGTTTAAATTTGATGCTTAGATTAGTTTAATTAAAAAATTCCGGGAAGAAAGTGATACAGAGAGATAGACAGATGGGGATAGAAAGAGAGAGAGGGAGAGAGAGAAAGAATAGTGGCACAATCTGCTTACGAAAAGCGGAAATTCTGGCTTTAGGAAAAATAAATTAGTAGAGATCTCCCCTACATTTCCTTGATATGCCTTCCACAGGTATGGTTCTTAAGATATGCTCGAGTTATATGAGAACGTATATTCCAAAATAGCTCTATCACCCAACCCCTTTATTACTTCTGTTTTGTCACATCTAGTGATTGGTAACCATACCCAACCGATTTTATTCATCCTTTCACGTCTAGATTTGCATTGGAATGGATCGTAAGTGTAAAAATCATCTGAATAGGTTTTGTTACATCTGCAGACATGTCGCTCTTCCAGACCGTCAAGCAGAAATCACGGATTTTTTGAAAAAGGCAAATCATGCTTACTTTGGAGTGAAACCAGCAGACCAGGATGAGACATTTGCTCCCTATATTTGCTGTGTAGTATGTGTGGAAAATTTACGTGATTTGAGTAATACGAAGAGGAAGAGTATGCCACTTGTTGTCCCATTGGTGTGGAAGGAATGCAAAGATCACGTCACCGGCTGCTACTTCTGCTTGAAAGCTTTGAAAGGCATCAATCACATGAACAAACATCATGTTCAATACCCAAATGCTCGTTCTGCTATAAAACCAGTCCCACATGACCCATATCTTCATGTTCCTATGCTTAATTTTACCATAGGTTCTAGCTCTGATTTCGAGGTTAGTGTCACTACCGATACAACTAAGTTTGATGCTTTCCAGGCAGAAGAGGCCGACCAAATGGTGTCACTTACCTAAGCCGAACTCAACGACCTGACACGAGACCTGAACATTTCAAAGAATCTGCTCGGCTATTGGGTTTACGTCTTCGAGAGAAATGTATGTTAGTACCAGTAACAACATTTAATTGGTCTACTGTAACAACATTGCTGACTTGCTCAACTTACTGGGCCTGAAGTATGATGCTATGGAATGAGACTTTTCATTGACTCATCTAACAGAAGTCTCAAGGCAGCTTTTCTTGATAACGGCAATAACCTTTCATCGAACCCTGTTGGACACGCAGCTGCAATAAAAGAAACTTGCAACAGCATGGACCCTCTGTTGTTTTTTCTCAACTACTAGGAACACGAAAGGCTGATCTTAAAGTTGTTGGGCTAACCTTAGATCTTCAAAGTTGGACACAAAGCATCCATGCTTTATGTCCTTGTGGGACAGTTGGGCTAGCGACCAGCAATTTTAGACAAGACTGGCCGTCAAGACAAGGATTAGAACCCGGTTTACTCAACGTTCTGTCCTACTTTCTAGTTGAACCGAACAAGATATTGATCCCACCCCTGCACATCAAACTTGGATGAAGAACTTTATCAAGGCAATGAACAGGAAAGATAGAGGATTTGCTTCCCTCCTTCAGAAGTTTCCACGAGTCAGCATGGAAGAAGTGAAGGCAGATGTATTTGATGGTCTTCAAATAAGGGATCTCATTAAAGACACCAGTTTTGATAAAGCACTAAATCCAGCTGAACTCTTTGCCTGGTTGCCCCTCAAGCCAGCCATTTAACTTTCCTTGGCAACCATAGAAGTCCTCAGTATGAGAAGGCGGTTGATGAGTTAATAAAGAATTTCCGCAAACCTGATGCACGCATGTTAGTGAAAATGCACTTCTTTCGGTCCCACCTGGACTATATTTTGCGAGAACTGTAGAGACATGTAAAGAACAGGGTGATCGCTTTCACCAAGATATCCATGTAATGGAGGGGTGCTATCAAGGTCATTGGCATGTCAACTTTATGGAGGACTACTGCTGGTGCCTGAAAAGGGATTTGGTGTCTACTAGGCACAATCAGAACTCCCTGAAGAGACTATTCATTAATGAGAAGCCTTTTTGTATGTTGGACTCTACTTGGTATCAATTGGAGCACTCTGTAAACCTTCTGTGTATAAATAAGATCAAATTGACTATTGTGTGTACATTCGCCTACAAATCGATCGGAATATAGGACTTTATGGCATGTACTTATATCTCAAAAACTTTATCTGATTAAATAAAATGAACATGATTTTCGGATTCAGCGCAAAAAACTAGCCTAAATTCAGGAATTATGTGTTAGACCTTGAAAACAGCGCAGACCAGTGTTAACTCTACGTCAAAGAGCTCCGCCCGTCAATTAATCGGGATTATTTTAACTCAGCCTTCTGGTTTTGACATATAATTCAGAGATTATCTCTTTATCGATACCGTTTGATAGTCATTCATTACTACCTGTTCATCATTACAGCGTTTGACTAATCTTTGTGTAGTCGTTAATGTATTGAGCGATTCCCTATAGATTTTCCATTGAGGCCCCAAGCATAACTTCCATCCCAAATCTGTTCACTATCGTGTCCTCTGGTGATTTTAAGATTCATAAGCTGGTGGAATCGTCAGGTCGATACTCTTAAATTATTTTTAAAGTAATCATATTTATTATTGTTATTAATCAGTTGTTGCAAAGGTTTAATTCCTCTTGACCTGCAGGAGAAATGGAGAAGTTCAATTGATTTTATAACAGATAGACTATGAAGCACCTGCGCAAAAAGGAGAAAGTACATAGGGAGTTACTCTTACAAAACCTACACAGATTCAGCTCTCTTTACCTACAAAGTGGTGACCATGGAGTGAAAATCAATTCCTCTCAGGCAGAAATTTGGGGGGGCAACGAAAACTTTACTGAACTATATCGCAACAGAAATGGATCACCACATGACTCCCATTACCGTCATCGCATCTTTTACTACTTCCTTGCCCAAGTTTCAGGCTGCTTGCCCTATTCTTTGTTCATCGTTCCTTGCCGAGCGTCCGCGTCGTTTATCTCTAAATATTTATGTGTGATATAAGATAACATTCAAACGTTGTTAAAAGCGAAACAGGTTAGACCAAGTAGATCTCCCGATGCCTTACCCATTCATCTTGTAAAGAAATCAAATTCGATTTAAAGGATGCGTTTTATCAAATATCGCTGGAACCATTATCCAATGAAAAACTGCTATGATATTTCTAGTGGGTCTCTACGAATTCTTCGTTCTTCCTCAATGTATTTTTAATTCATTTTTAACATTTCTACAATATATTAATTAGGTTTTGTGTGAGCTGAACTTCGTTTTCGCATATGTTAATAACCTACTCATTGCAAGCGACAACAAAGGTCAACATTTGAAATATTTGGAGCAACCCTTTGCAGAGTTAACTTTTTCATTATAATCACTTATTTGTGTAAGATATAAATCTAGCTAAGTTAAGATAGTCACTATCAAGGATTATCCTAGACCTAAAGCATTGCAAGACCTGCAAATATTCCTGGCTTTAGTCATTTACTTCGTAGATTTATTAAAAATATTGATACCACACTCATTCCTCTCACGAGAGTGTAAAGGAACTCAAACAGTGTTGCCCAACATCAAATTGCAAATGGATGACCGCAAAGAATTTGCTTTTAACAATGTAAAAGACGATATAGTAAAATTCCCGCCTTTACCATACCCAAAATGAAACAGTCTAATCTGTTTAATTATGGATACATGAGACTTAGTCGTGGGAAGTGTTTTGCAAACAATATTTTGAGGTTACAAGGAGTTACAAGGAAACGAAGTACCCTAATAGACCTTAAGATCCATTCAAAGAGGGTCCTTTGACAGGACAGTTGAGCAGGTGCAGTCCTCAAAAGTGCTAATTGATGCCCTCGAAGAACACTCGCCTAACGGTTTAAGTGCCCAAACGGCTAATTTTTCAAGACTTTGTCTAGTCTCGACTTGAACTGCTCAATTGAAAGTACGTCCAAGTACCACAGATGCTGTATGTAAACAATTTCCCACACAGATCACGGTGGTAACGCTTAAGTTCAGGTTTGTAGCCATGATTTCTGGTTCTGCCCTGCTAAGCTTGAAAATATCCCTATAGTCTACATTGTCGAAGCCTTGAAGTATTTTAAACACTTCGATAAGCTAACCACGCAGTCTCTGGGTCTCTAACGAGAACAGATCTAATTCCCGTAACCTATCTTCGTAACTCTTATGTCTGATATAAGGAATCAGTTTGGTTGCCCTGGCTTTCACTAGTTCCAATCTCGTGACATCCTATCGAAAAAAAGGACTCCAAAATTGTACGGCATACTAGAGGTGCAGTCTGACAAGGGATTTGTACAAACAGAGTACTATATACTTGTTCCGATATACAAACTGTCGCTTTTTGTAGCCTAACATCCTTTGGGCTCTCTTCTCCCCCTCAATACACTGCTTCGAGAACTTGAGATCACTTGTCATAGTTACACCCAAATCTTTCTTAGTACCAGTACATTCAAGAGCAGTGCCCTTAAGGATATACAGTGATTGTGGGTTTTGGGGGCCAATATGCATTAGTTTGCATTTATTCACGTTAAAAGGCATTTGCCACGTCTCCGGCACTCTCCAATATTCCAAAGATCTTCTTGTAGGCCGGCAGTATTTCCTCCCTTCGCAACATTCATACTAAGCTTGTTATCATCGGCAAATTTATAAATCTTCGCAATCATGTCACCATCCATGTCGTTAACATATATAATAAGCATTAGTGGTTCCAGGAGAGAACCTTGAAAAACATCGCTATGAACGTGCACCCACTCAGAAGCCTGTCTATTCAACACCACCCCTTCCTTTCTGCCGCTTAGCATGTTCTCTATCCAACCTGTTACATTTTCATCTATGCCCAGCGCACGAACTTTCCTGAGAAGGGGGTGGTGTGGTACCTTATCAAAGGCTTTCTGAATGTCTAAGAACACAACATCCACCGCTTTATCGCGATCGTGCTTACTGAAAACGAAGTGGAAAAATTCAACAAAATTCGTCAGGCATGACCAGTGCCTTCGGAACCCATGCTGGGAACTCCTCAATAACACGTTTGACTTTAAATATGACGTTATTTTGTCCACCATGATGCTTTCTATGAGTTTAGTAACTATCGAAGTTAAACTAATAGGTCGGTAGTTCGACAGTTGGCTACAGTCTCCTTTCTTGAAGATAGAAGTCAACTCCGCCTCACGCTAGTCTCCAGGTACACATGCAATCCGGATTGACATGTGAAGATTGTGTCCAGATGTCGTGAGACCTCATCACGCACTTCTTTCAACACTTTAGGTAGAAACTCGTCCGGACCAGGGGACTTATTCGTCTTTAGATCAGTGATTTTTTTTCTACTTCGCTTTGGGTGAAGTCCATTTCCTCCAGCTTCTCATCCAAATAAGAGCCCATTGGTTGGGGGATGGGACCATACTCTTTAATGAACATTTAAGAGAAGTAGTCGTACAGGAGAATTTCATTTTCTGCATCTGAGTGCTTTAATACCCCCTCCTCATTCACTAAAGGGCCAAATCGTGCGACGGATTAATTTACGGCTGTTTACATAACCAAAGAACTCCTTGGATTCTCTTTGCAGAGTCTCACTATTCGGAGCTCCTCGGCACGCTTTGCCACCCTCATGCTAGACTTCGATCTCTTAGCTAGCCTACGGTACTCATCAAAGTCACCAAAAATCTTTGACTACCGGTACGCAGTTATCTTCTCCCTCAGAAGTTAACCAATTTCTCGATTAAACCACCTTGGTTGAAAAGAAGACCGACGCAAGCTTCTCACCAGGATAAATCGTGATCCAATACTCATGAACGTAGTTTTTAAACTATTTCACAAATCTTCAACATACTCACACCCTTCCAGACACATAAGCCAATCCAGCACGAAGATGTGCAAAGTTTGCTCTTCTCAAATCAAGTTTCCTTGATTCACGAGTCGCAGACTCTTCCTTGGGGACCTTGAATACAAATCTAACTAGTCAGTGGTCACTGCCACCGAGCTCCTTGCATACAAAGAGCCCCTCAACGATGTCATCATCAGATTTTAGGATTCTTTAGTGAAGCTTTAAAAGGTTAAAAAATTGATGTAATCTTGTTTTTCAAAGAATTAATCGCTATAGCTTTGGCAACAAAACACTTTAATCACTTGCCCGAAGCTACTCCGTTTTCTGTTCTCCTATATCGCAAGACTCTCACAACCAGACACGCTCCCAAAGAGGTCTATACAGTTGAATTCTTTAGTCAATACATTAGTGATATTTGTCAGATCGACAAATGGGTGCAAACTTTCCTGCACCCACCAACTATTGCAACACGCAATCCATATGACCCAATGCATTTACACTAATCTCCCTTAAAAGAATATAATCTAATCGTCTCATATCATTCTATTAAGTCATCCATTACTTCTTTCACTATTATTGCATCTGAAGCTTTAGCCATATCTCATTTGAACGATTTAAAATTGAAAAATCTTCATGAAAACGCCTCATGTCCCTTCAGTTTCATAAGATCTATAGAAAGGTTTTGTTCGCCCTTATCTCACCTCTGAATTTCGAAAGCTAATGTTTAATTATTATTACAATATGTGTCATTTAGGCACACGCTTTAATCTCAAGTCAGCTTTAGACAGATTTTTCTGATGTGGGATGAGAGAATAAATATGTGAATGAGTTGGAAGCTATCTTCAATGTAAAAAGTAGAAAATACAAATCCATAGGAAACCACCTTTGACAAAATTTTCCTCACCTGGATTCAAGTTTCACATCATCCATTTGGACATATTATGGGGATTTCTAACCACAAAAGACGGTTACAAATAACTTCTAAGCATAATAATCTCCGAATATGTGGTTGAAGTATTCGTCACTAACTACATATAACGCTATGTTGCTTCTGTTCACATAATCTCAGATAATGGATTGCATTTTAAATTATTTTTTTAGGATTTGTTCAAACTCACATCCTTAGAACACATTTTTACCTCTTCTACGAATACGACAGTAATTGCCGTTCTTAAAAGACGGCACAGGACCATTCCAGCATCCCTCCTGGCAGAAGAACGCCCAGACGAATGGTTAGAACTGAGTTAAGAAACATGATTTGCCCATGCTCAATTGAATGAGGCACTCCTTTACGCATTCCACGTCACCTAATCATCACAAGAGATAGCGATCCTCTAGAGCATAAGTCCATACAATGACATAAAGAAGAGATGAATTCTCTTGTTTCCATCCTTTCTCGCCCTTTGACTCCCTAGACACTTTCATTTCAAAGGTCTGGCCAATTTTACCCAAGTTTTCGTAAAAAACACTCAGCTACGTCCTACAATCTCAACTCCATACGAGTATAACGGTCCAGCAGAGGCTCAAGTATGGCTACGTCCTTCAGGGAAGCAAAGGAAATATTTGTCCTCACCTATGAAATACAAAGCCAGTAAATTTGCAAACAACATGAATCTAACTGAGATAACACTCACATGCAATCCAACATATAATATTTGAATACACAACCGACGAAGAAACTATGATAGAACTTAAAAACTACCTGACGAAATAAATCTGAACAATCACTGAAATCTACATCATAATTGGCCTAACAATCCTTACTTACGCTTTTAACTAAATTTTTATATTAAATTCCATTGCTTTATCCCACATAAATGATACGTTGATATGCTAGATAAACTTTAAAGTATTTTGAGGAATCAATTTACATGGATTGTATTACCATTAATATAACCATAATTTGAAAGACATAATTTTTATTGTTCTCTGCCTTTGTTGGTTATAATTTGTTTTATACCCTCGTTCGTTATTATTTTGTCTATGCTATCAATCGTATTATTAGCTCACATTTAATATGATAGTTAAGTAGGTCAATGAAATTTACATGGTACATAAATGCACGCATTTAATATATTTTATGAAGATTTCTTGAATATACGATTGTGTCATCAAATCTTCATAAAATATATTTAAAATATGGATTTATGTGCCATGGAAACTTCATGTACCTGTTCATCATATCTTTTTAAATATTTTAATATAGGAAAATCGTTTTCTTATTTTGATCGGTAGTATATATATATATATATATATATATATATATATATATATATATATATATATATATATATATATATATATATATATATATATATATATATATATATATATATCCCAAAAAGTACAGTAGCGTACGTGTAACTATAGGGATAAAACCACAGTAATAGGACTAATTTTATATGCGAAACCAGGTTTAGACGGAGACATCCGTCTTTGTCAATCGCAAGTGAACAAGTGAGATACAGAAGTTGCTTAACGTACAAACACACAAATCAGTGTCGCTAAGGTGGATTATGCAAGAATGTGTCGACATTTTTAAGAAACGGAAGTATGAATTTCTTGCTTATTAAGGTATTAGTATTGAATTGACCGTTGGAAGTAATAAAGTTGGAAAGTTCTTTTATAAGTGCCGATTCAATTAAGCGTCATGTATATAATTGTGAGACTTATAAACTATTTTTGCAGAACTGAACAACTCATTGCCGTTTCTGCATGTAAAAATATCTAAAATAAACGACAAAACCTATTGTTCCGTCTACCGGAAAACAACTAATTCTAATGCCTATATTCATTATTTCTCGTGTCACGATGTATCGGTTAAAAGGTATGTAGTTTCTTCCATGTTCCTGAGAGCATATCGCATTTGTGATCCTTGTTTCTTGCAAGACGAAATTAATACAATCATCTAAACATTCAATGAACTACAATCTTCCTTTGGTTAATAGAAAAGTGTCACTCTAAAGCCAGAACCATCTATTACTACCCAGCTACGAGTAATTATAAGGAAAACAGATGTGACAAATATTATGTTACCTTCCCATACTCCCCTTAGTTAATCAATTTCAAAAAGTTGGCACGGATCAACAACATCAATGTTGCCTTTTAGTACGAGAATACGATCAGAAATAGCATATCCAAAAATAGATCGATCGATAAAGAACAGGGAGTTTATTTTATTCCATGCAAATCATGTAATAAATATATATCGGTGAAAGCAGCAGATTTTCCAAGAGAATGAATGAACATAAATGTGATATGCGACGTGGTGCCCTCAACTCGAGTTTGTTCCTACATATGTCCAATGAAAATCATCAGATTGATATTGATAATGCTAAAATAGTTTATAATTCTCACAATTATATACATCAACGCGTAATTGAATCGGCACTTATAAAAGAACTTACCAACTTTAATACTTCCGATGGCCAATTCAATATTAATTCCTTTATAAGCAAGAAATTCATACTTCCGTTTCTCAAAAAATGTCGACACATTCTTGCATAATCCACCTTAGCGACACTGATTTGTGTGTTTGTACGTTGAACAACTTCTGTATCTCACTTGTTCACTAGCAATTGACAATGACGGATGTCTCCGTCTAAACCTGGTTTCGCATATAAAATTAGTCCTACTACTGTGGTTTTATCCATATGTATATATATATATATATATATATATGAAAGATAATGGTAAACTAGAATATTTGAATCAAGATTTTATTCATAACTATCGGACTAGTTTCGGCAAGATGCCATTTTTATTAATAATGAAAAAACTAGGCAAGGAACACAGTATATATAAGGTAAGACAGATCTTAAACAAAATGAAACGATACAGAAAACATTTAGAAAGTTGCTAATCACCAATACCCGTATTTATAAACCTTCGGAAGCAATGGGTATCGGAGATTAGAAACTTTCCAGATTGTTTCCTGTTTCATTTCATTTTGTTTAGCTTGTCGTTTGCGCCAGATACACTCGAGTTATTCCCAGATTGTTTCTTGCGGTTTCATTTTGTTTACCTTGTCTTATATATACTGAGTTCCTTGCTTAGTTTCTTCTTTATTAGTTGAAAATGGCATCTTGCAAAAACTATTCCGATAGTTATAAATAAAATCTTGATTCAAATATTGTGATTTACCAATATCTTTCACTGATATACATCACGCCAATGTGATATCTTCCATACAATATATATATATATATATATATATATATATATATATATATATATATATATATATATATATAAATAAAGTCAACAGCCACGAAGGAAAATGAAACACGGGAGATCTGCGAGGCCTTTCGACTAATCGTCCTTTACAAAGCGGACTGAA
Organism: Ceratothoa steindachneri; assembly: GCA_963969495.1. Lineage (NCBI taxonomy): Eukaryota > Metazoa > Arthropoda > Malacostraca > Isopoda > Cymothoidae > Ceratothoa > Ceratothoa steindachneri. The sequence continues at coordinate 135,967,811 of OZ018327.1, forward strand.
GCAGGAAGAAACATAAGAAGAATTTTTTACAAAGAAGACGAACACACGTATATGACAGATGGGGACATTAGGATTATAAAAGCATTAACGGCTACCTGGAACCCAACCTTATTAAAGAATTAAGCCTGCCGAAACAGAAGATTAGCATTAAAAAAGGGTTTACAAATAAGAGGAGGGGGACTCAAACCATCAAAACTAAATTATAAGATTACGATTTCATAATTCATCCATTTGAGAAGCAATATCAATTTATAAGAGATCAAAATTATCAAGAATAAAACCAAAAATGTATTTAAAATAGGAATAACTAGAAAAGTATATAAACGCGCATATATGACAAATGAAGAAAATAGGGAAAAATAAGCCTGCCAAAACAAAAGGTGACCATAAAAAAAAAAGCAATAACAATTTCTAAGAGGTGAACATTATGATGAATAAAACAGAAAATAAATTAACCATAGGAATAATTAAAAAAGCTAATTATTAATTAGGTCAGTGATTTTATCTTTAAGGTCATTCTTGAAGTATTTTTGCAATACAAGGGTCTAAAAAATAAATGCCGGGGCTGATGTTAAAATTACAATTAGAAGTAAGCCGTAAAATCGCAGATTCTAAAAGATTTCGTGAAAAAAAATCTTTCGATCTGGCGATCACAGAACTCTCGGTCCAATTTATCCGATGAGAGTTTTCACTCAAATGAATAAATATTGCATTGCAAACCTTCATGAGAATATTCACCTCATAGAACGTGAATGTAGAGATGTTTATCTCCATCTTCAGAAGCAGCAAGATCTATGATTAAATACAAAGTTTTTATTCAATGGATCTTACTTGTTGTAAGTTATGGAAGTAAAGACTTTGACATTGAACAGTAAAACAAGGAAACGTGGAACGACTAAATGAAATTATAATATATGTATAAATGGTCTACAAGGATCATTAGTTTGCCGTATTGGAAAACTAATGAAAATAATATATTTTCAAGTATTTATAATCAATTATATTATTGAGGTTTCGTTCTTCAACTTTTTCCCATTTTAATAGATTGAAAAAGAATAACAAACAATTTGTTTAAAAAACTAAGAAATGCTATGTAAAATACTTTGTACTAACAATGCCCTCCCCACCCCTAATGCTAGACAAATAAATACTTTGCTATCCCTGTTGGGCTATTTACTAGATTTGGCTAACCCTTTTAGGCTATTTACTAGAACCTGGCTAGTCCTGTTAAGTATATACTAGAACCTATCGAGCCCTGTTAAGCTATTTACTAGAACTTGGCTAGCCCTGTTACGCTATTTACTAAAAACTTTGCTAGCCGTGTCAGGCTATTTCCTAGAAGTTGTCTAGCCCTGCTACTAGAACTTGGCTAGGACTGTTAGGCAATTTGCTAGATCTAGGCGGTCCTTGTTAAGCTATTTACTAGAACTTGATTAGCCCTTTTAGGCTATTTTCTAGAGCTTGGCTACCGCTGTTACTAGAACTTGGCTTATCCAGGCATGGGGAACATTTCCTGTGTTGAAGTTGCATTAAGTTACCTTGAGGCCGTATTCATAGCATTTTAAGTCGATAAACAACAAGTTGCATAACTAACGATTATGACAATGTATCAGTTTAAAAGTAAATAAAATATCAATTCTAAAGTTAATTAACCAATTAATGACTTAGTTGCTAGTAGTTTTTGTTTTATAAGAATAAACTGGTTTGAGCTGCAAAATTTATATAATTCGGAAGGCCCTATTTAATGGTCAAGAAGGCCGCAATCCCCCCACCCCCTACCCTTGGCTAGCACCCAATTAGCAGAAATTAATAAGTTAACTTTGCCAAAATGAAATACTCAACTTTGACCTTAGTAATTCATAGTTCTTCAAATAATTTTTACGGGTTTTTTCAACCCTTTAAAATGTAATAAGTTGCCCAACGAAAGGACAAGACTATAATTGATTAAAAATAATTAAAAATATATTTATAATTATTTTTCCTGATGACCTAATATAATGGATGACTTAGTAAAAAGTGAAGAAATGTCGATGGGCAAAAGAGGGTTGCAAGAAGAAAGGACACAGGAAGGAATTTTAAGCTAAGAACTTTCAAACATAAAGAAACCGGGAAGATGATGTAGCAGAAGGTGGTTGGTGGGTGAAATTTGCCCAATGGCAGGAATAACGTGACAAACTCTTTCTCTGATTTCTTAGCCCAGGCGTCAGATGAAACGGGGGGGATGATGGACCTATCTCCCCTCTTCCCTAGATAAAGGTCTTTCTCATAAATTTGCCTTAATTAAGGTTCGAATTTGGCCAGTTTCTCGTGCTAGTAATTTAATTTTTAGCCCCCACCCCTATACAAGGGTATTATCACCTTATTATTACGTTTTGAGGCGTAGATTTCTTTTCTCCATCGTTTTGTCTAGCAATTTGCCACTTTACATCGGTTATTCAGACTATTTTACCCTCGACTCGTCACGCTATTTTTTATTTATATACTCTTCTTTCTTTGCGGCTCTTTTATTTAAATTTATAGAATTCTATAAATACCAGGGTGGACCTCAATTTGAGAGTGCAATTTTAAGGAGGGCCCAAATTGCCTTTCCCTGTCTCGACCTCGACAAAACGCGTCTTGAAGGCGAAGATCTCACCTTCCTCACATTTCTACTCCTAACTTCCTTTACTATAGAAACCTTCGGAAATTGCAAGATGGCCAGAGATTCTTTGGCAAAATTGTATCTCTTATATTTAATGGGGTTTATTCAGCAAAGCATTTTCTCCCTATTTTCCTTTTTTGAAAATTTCAAAACACGAGGGGATAACAAACTAATGACACTTTGATAGACATTAACTCTAATTTTCTCCACTCGGGGAGCATAATATGATGTCCAGGGAAGAAAATGAGTTTCGGTATTTCTCATAAAGTCTAATTTATTTTTCAAGGCTTCCACAAAAAATTATTCTAAGGTGAGGGGAGGCAAGGAAGTGACTATGACTCGTTGTCCAGAACTCACCATTAGAACTTAAAATGATTCAAAAGATTTCTCGATTTCTTGATTTCAGTCAAAGTCTGATAACTTAGAGTCAAATGAGATTCCAGATGGTGTACGAAGGAACAATTAACTATATTCTCACTTATAGAATTAAGGTTAATTAATCCATATCTTTCTAAGAAAGGTTCATTCTTTTATTCTTAGCGGTTAAATGATATTCCTAATCATGGGATTTTTTATTTAGCTATAAGTTCTTTTTTCTTTTACACTTGGAAAAATCGTTCTCCTGATGAGTTTGTTTTTATTTTAATTGAGATAAAAACAATAAAGTTGATTCAAAGAGAACTTTTTCTCTGGGGGAGTTATAATAGAGGAGGAACTGAGAGGAAAGGAGAAGGGAGGGAAATAAATAAAAAAAAGAGTGGAGAAAATTAAGGAAAAAGACTACTCATTTCTAAACATTGGAAACAGGAAAATGGGTATAAACCGCAGGAAAAAATGGTAGAATATAAATTCAGGTAGTAAAAATGTTTGTATGCAAATTTAGTACTGTTGCGTTGAATAAAACTTATATTAATTTCCCCATAGAATAGCCGTTGTGAATATTTATATATAGGGTGGTAAAAAGATGGTAACAATTTATGAATTCAAATATATTGGAAACAGTTTCTGCTACAATCTTGAAATGAATAACAATGCAAAGATAATGTTTCTTTTAAATATAGTTCAACCATCCGGGAGGTCAATTAACCCCATACATTTTTTAATTTAGTTTTAAATAATGTAATAACAAATTATGTTGTTTATTCGATCATTTTACACTATAAACATTTCTGTTCTTTATATTTAAAAAAATAAATTCGAAAGAAAAAGATAAGCAAGTACATTATAAATCTTTTAGAAAATAAAAATATTTATGAGAAATCTTCGCTTAACCGTATCGAACGTTGTCCTCGAAGTGGTAGGCCTAAGTCGAACAGAACTGCGGAAAATATTGGGTATTTTAATAAACTTGTTTGGACTCAATAAAACAAACGAGAAACATATGAAAATCATCGTGAAATTGCAAAGATTAATTTTATTTTGGTGTTTTCAGTATAAAAAATAAAAAAAAAACATCTGCATTTAAAATAGTGCAAGAGATTGGCCGTTACAGCTTTACCCGAATCAAAAGAAAACGAATGGATAAATATTACCAGATTTCGGTCAGATAAAGCAGTAGAGAATGTCTGGTCCTCTGATGAAATAACTACTCACAAAATCTAATAAAACCTCATTCCATCTAGACTCTTCCGGCGTAGAACTCACTTTTCTTAACCTGTAATTTTTTTGCTTGCATTATATAAGAACAAAACTATTAATTTTTATCATTCGTGATGTGAAAATTTATACAAAATACAATAGTGATATTATTTTATCTCAAATTCATAAAGAAAATACCAACGACTATCTTTATGCAAGGTGTTGGCCTATCTAACACTGGCAAAGGGACCGTAACATATTTCAGAGTTCAGACTCCCATCTCGGTCGAACCAAAGAACTGGCCACCTAGTATTTCTGATATTCGTCCTATTGACATATTCGTGTGGTCAGCATTAAAAGAAAACGTCTACCTTGGTGGCAAAATTAAAATGGGTTTCATTTTCGAGACCGAATTTTGGCTGCTTGGGAAAGTGTTGCACAAAATTCTATGACTTTATTGAAAAGTTTAAGTGGAGAGCCCGAATGCCAGTTGTCGTTAACGAGTACGGAATCATATTGAATCATTCAAAGCTGAACTTTATTCTGTTTGTTTCCAGTTCCTGGCGGAAATACTTAAAGATATTAAAATTTAAAATTTAGGGGCATTTTTAGGGGGTAGCAAAAGTTTACAACAGACTGAAAGAAATGCAAATTTTTCATACTTTTATTTGACGCAAGATGATGAAATTTACAATGTTTGTAGAAATATATGCAAAAAATACATTGTAATGAACAGAAATGCAAAGTATCGAACAAGAAAAAACTTTAAAGACAATAATTGCCTTTTTCTTACGTAGGATTCATTGAATATTTTTTAGCGATATTCATGACACATTATAGAAGACTTGTGGAATATAAGATAAGTAATGATGGTCTTGTCACTTTGAAGGGGAAAATGTATTTTCTTAAACCATAAATTCAGTCTCTTCCAACAGCAAAACAAGAAATATAGTGGCTGAGAGGGGTGGTTAAATGCATTAAATATTTTACAAACACCCTTTCCTCTAAAGCCTTTGGAATGAAAAGAACCCTATCTCGTGACTGTGACTCAACCTGAGACAACTCTAGTGACATTTATATAGGGACTTGCCTACCATCCTGGGACAACAAAATGCACGGAGTCGATAAGCAAACATCGAACACCACTATTCCCTCGATGACCCTTAACTGGGACTGGAGATTGTGTGACAGAGGTGAAGATCCTACTGCAACTGAAACTAGCTGTCCAGATGCCGCGTTCATTGATATAAAAAATAGTAAGCAATAATGGGAAATGTCGTTACGTCTAAGAATTAATTGAGTTCTTTGGAGTAAAATTGAATTTTCCTCATTAGGACATTCCTGAGAGATTGAGATTTTCCACGCAGAATTTTGTTATTAGGAATGAGGGTACAAATGCTTTATTTGTTTATTATTAGAATGAAAATAAATGGAAACACCAAGGAACTTTCTAAAATAGTGAAACTAGCCACAAAAAACTATGTAGCTTGTGTACCAAGGGCCGGAAGAGCACTGCAACGCTTTTGAACTGTTTCACATTCTGTAAAGAAGTCAACGACTTGAGAATCAAAGTACCAGACAGAGGAATCTAAACTAAACGAGTTTCTCATTCTCTTTGCCAATCCTATTCGTTTATTTACCTTATTTACTAGTAATTTTGAGCTAAAGGGATTTCTACTGTGAGTATTATAAGTCTGGGCTATCAAATAGAAGAGCGATGGAGAGAATAAATGTGAGATAGTATTGAACGGAGAAGACTCGGTGAAGGCGGGACTAAGCAACAGATTCGGGTAAGAACCAGGGAAGGATTCCCAAACCCGGGGTAGTGTAACCTCTGTCTTCTCTTATGCGTATGAGAAAGTTGGCAGGGATTGATTAACAATCTCCTATGAAGTCTTCTTGGGATTCCCTTACTTAATAGGATCATTGAAGGATATTCAGTTGCAGGAATAGAACAAATAGTCTCTCCTTTGCATTAATTTCGCTGTTATCTGAAACTGTAATAATAAGGTATTCATTGATAAAAGCTTGCCGAATTTCCACACCTGTATTTAAAGTTAATAAAATAGGCCAGAGAAAAACCAGGAACTCGAAGAATTAACATAATTTTTTTTCTGAAAAGGAAGGAGATCGCTTGCTATTATATTACAAACACAATAATGGAACAGGAGCTGCCAAGTGTAGGCCATGAATGGTCTTTTGCAGTCTCCTTCTTTTCTTATGTTCTTATATTATTAGGGAGGAAATGTAAGCGCTCTCCGCTGATGAATATCGGTATTATCTCTACACTTGCGGCTTAACCTTAAATTTTTATTGTCATAATTCCTTCAGTATTCGCGACAAGTTGCAAGTAATATGTGAAAACTTAGAATCAGCAAGATTTTTATTGCTTTTAAAGAAATCCATTATGTCCGAATTAAAAAATACCCATTATTTATTATCATATTCTCATAGACGCACATTAGGGAGATCTTGGTACCCTCCCTAAATAATATGGTTGAGTCATAAGTAATTTCTGTTTATTGGAAGCAAAATGTAACGGCGCATTTCGAACTTCCATTGCTTAACCTTCACCATTAATTACCCGTTTAGAATGAAGGTTCATTATTCATTCTTTATTCAGTCGTAAACAAGTGTGCATCATAATTTGGACTAAAATTTCATGCCCTAAAATGGAGAGACTAAAAGTGTATATTAGACATAAAATGTTTTGGGAGGTTAAGAATAACAAAGACGTTTCAGAATCAACCAAGAAAATTTGTAGAGTTTATGGGGAAGGCGCCATTACTAGAATGTCCTTAAACAAGTTAATATCCGTGGTAAAATACCTACCTAAATGCCTTTAAACAAGTTCAGATCCGTGGTAAAATCTCTTTAACCAAGTTCAGATCAATGCTAAAGTTCCTTTAAACAAGTTAAAATCCGTGGTAGAATCCATTAATACATATTCAGATCCGTAGTTAAATTCCTTTAAACAAGTTCAGATACGTGGTAAAAATACTTACTAAAATCCCTTTAAACTAGTTTATATCATTGGTAAAATTACACCATAAATTCTTTTAAAGAAGTTAGGATGTGTGGTAAAATCCTTCCGAAAAATCCCTTTAAACAAGTTTAGATCCGTGGTAAAATCGATACTAAAATGCAGATTTAGGGTAAAAATCCCTACTAAAATACCTTTAAACAAGTGCAGATCCGTGATAAAATTCCTACTAAAATGTTTATAAAAAGTTGAGAATAGTGGTAAAATACTTATTAAATGCCTTTAAACCAGTTAAGATCCGTATTAAAGTCCCTTTAAAAAAATCAGATATGTGGTAAAATCTATACTAAAAAGTTTTAAACAAATTTAGATCTGTGGTAGAATATTTACTAAAATCCTCTTTAACAAGTTTAGATCCGTCATAAAATTCCAACTGCAATATATTTAAACAAGTTTAAATTCGCGATAAAAACTCTACAAAATACCTTTAAACAGGTTCAGATTTAAAGTAATATCCTTTTTAACAAGATGAGACCCGTGGTAAAATCCATACTAAAATTCCTTTAAACTAGTTCATATCCCTAGTAAAAGCCCTAATGAAATCTCTAATGAAGTTTATTTAAATAAATTCATATTCGTGGTAAAACCCTTACTATAATCGCTACTAATATATATTTCAACAAGTTCATATCGATGGTAAAATCCCTCTAAACAAGTTTAGATCAGTGAAAAAATATGCAATAAATCCCTTCGAACAAGTTCATATCAATGGTAAACTCCCTACTAAAATGTCTCTAAACAAATTCATATTCGTGGGAAAACCCCTAATTAAATGCATTCAAACAAGTTCAATTCCGTGGTAAAATTCTTTAGAACAAGTTCAAATCCGTGATAAAATCCCTTTAAACAAATTCATATCCTTGTTAAGATCCCTAATAAAAGTCCCTTAAAACAAGTTCAGATACCTGATAAAATCCTAATCAAATTTATTTACAAGTTAACATCCGTAGAAAATCGCAATAAAATCCATTTAAACAAGTTCAGATTCGTGATAAAATCCCTACTTAAATCCCTTTAAACTAGTTCAGATTTGTGGTAAAATCCCTAATAAAATGCCTTCAAACGACATCAGCTTTGTGATAAAATCTCTACAAACATTCCTTTAAACGATATCAGATTTGTGATCAAATCTCTACTAACATTCCTTTAAACAAGTTCAGATCCGTGCTAAAAATACCTACTAAAATGCATTTGAAGAAGTTTAGATCTTTGGTAAAATCCCTTTAAACATTTCAAATCCGTGATAAAATGAGTACTAAAATGCCTTTAAACATGATCATATTGGTGGTAAAGTCTATTTAAACAATTTCAGATCCGTGGTAAAATCCCTAATAATGCATTTAAAAAAGTTTTTATTCGTTGTAAAATCCTTACTAAATTGCCTATAACCAATTTAAGATCCATGGTTAAATCCTGCTAAAATAACTTAAACGGGATAAGATCCGTCGTGAATTCCCTACTAAAATACATTTACACAAGGTAAGATCCGTGCTAAAATCCCTTTAAACAAGTTCAGATACGTGGTAAAATCTTACCTAAACTGCATTTAAACCATATCAGATCCATGGTAAAATCCCTTAAAACAAGTTCAGATCCTTGGTAAAATCCCTGCTCAAATGTCTTTACACGATTGCAGGTCGATGATAAAATTCCTACTCCATTCCTCAATGCGAATGGGGCATGGTGGTAATATCGTTACCACATTGTTATTTATATATTTAAAACAACAACAACAGAAAACCCTGGCGCGTCACCACAAAAAGATTTTCAAAGAAAAGGTAAAATTAGGATAAGTGAAAAGATGCAGGAAATGCTTACTCAGGATAGCCTAATGTGGTGTCTATTTAAATGCTCCTGGCCGCGTCGGCACGCAACTCTCCTGAAACTTCACAAGCTATCTAATTATGGCAAGAACCCCGTCACTGTGTACCCCCTCCCCTAGATTTTGTTTTATTTTTATTTTGTTTCTCTATGCACCCATTTCTTTCTTTTATATCTTCTTCTAGTTTGTGCGATGGTATTTCATGCAGTTTTGGGAATCGCACTTTCATTTTATACATGGGATATTTTATGGATCAGAACTTTGGTCTTTAAGTTCCTATTGGGGAAGGTGTGTGCTGGGTAGGCCCCACCAAAGTGCTTATTACAATAGACCTTTGTTCTCAACATAGGGATTGAAATAATAATATTAAAAACTACACATCGATATAAAGATATTCGATCTTAAATCTCTTTTTGCCTCTATGAATTGCTATTAATTCTTTCTAAAGCCCGCTAATCCCTTGGGTAAAGGAAACCGAGATTTTGCGGTTTTCATCTTCAGTATCGTCAAAGAAGAATTAAGAGAAAAGGGTAAAGATTGAATTGAAAGTGACCAAATAATATCACGCACATGTACACTTGGCTATATACACGCTAAGGTATTGAGAGACCGGTTAATATTGTAAACTTTCGACGGACGGTGGAATCATTCGTCGATGGGAATGGTCCAACGCGGTGAGTGGGTCAGTTGAGCAGCGAAGGGCGCGAAGAATCCCTTGGTTAAAGGCCCTAGATACTAAACATTGACCATTCTGGCTATGTCAAACATCTGGACACTCTCAAATGAGACTAGGATCATTAAACTAAGAGAAAAAACATCTTAAGAAGTTTCAATGGTACATCATTGGCTCTAGCGAAGTTGGGTAAGAGGAAATACACAAGTGATAAAAAGGCTAAGTTATGTAGAAACAACAGAAGTACTATTCATGTAGTTTTCAACATATGTACACAAAGACAAAATTCCATTTAGAACAGAAATTATATCGGTGCATCTGATATATGAATCAAACTAATAATCAAAATAGCAATCCAATCCTAAACACTTACAACGTTTCACTCCGGTAAAGAAGTTGAGGACTTGTACGCAACAGTCACGAATGCACGTACACAAGAAATCCTAAGTTCTTGATAATTTGAAGGAATTTCATTGCAAGATTGAAGAACAAAGACACGAGAGAGAATTAGAAGGAAAATTCTCCCGCTACTCCAAAGTTGTGTGCATCTCGCTCTTCCCTAAAGGCTCGCGATAAATCGTCAGTCTATTGTTTTGTTTGTTTGTTTAGTTGTAAAGGGTTTTGTTTGTTTGTGTTTGGTTTTAGCAAATATATTTATTTTATGAGTGTGTGGTCTTCATTGGAGTCCCAATAAAATCGATTCCGTTATCTTGAAGAATTAGGAAGAAAACAGTTAAAACCTCTTCTTCCTTTTTTTTCAATTTTCAAAAAGTCTATTAGCGAGTGAATAGTTCCTAAATAGTTTAAAACGGCAAATGTAAGACTAATTTTTAAAAAAGGTGTGTTAAAAGATCATGAAAACTGGCGTACTATCTCCCTCAACTTGGTCTGAAGTGAAGTATTGGAATCCGTTGTTATGGATAGGATCGCGGAGCATCTGCAGGAAATTACTATAAAAATGACACACACGACGTTCGATGCGAACATTTCACCTTACTAAATTTGCTCAATATTTAAAAAAAAATAATCACAAAGTTTGATTACAATAAAGGTGTAGATTTAGTTTATTAATATTTCAAAAATCTATTAAAATACTATTAATAGAGCTTAAAACGCACGGAATAGGAAGTGGCGTACTAAAATAGATTATAGATTGGCTGGCAAACCTAAGGCAGACAATTTTCTCAATGGAAATACTTCTTCATGGCAATCGGACAATAGCAGGCTTCCTCAGGGTTCTCTTCTGGGACCTTTGCTATTTTTAATATATCAGGTCGTCCGAAAATTTATGAGAGATTTCTACATTCGACTCATTAAACTCTTCATATTACATCTGTAATGTTGGTATGACTGATATGTTGGCATCACTTACAGAGTGGTTGCCTACTGGCTATGTCTCACATAAAAAATCAGCATATCTATTATTTTTCTCAGCCTCTATATGGATAACCAAAAGTTAAAATTTCAGCATATAATGGTTTTCTTCTTTACACTGGGTGAAAAACCTTTTTAATGTTTATAGTTTGATGGACTATAGGTGGATCAATGGCTCGGAATTAGTTTGCAAAAATTAAATGTGAAGATTTCAGCTTAGAAGATACAACTCGCTCTGGAAGACCTCCACAGATGGACGACGATCTTTTTAAGGCAAACATTGAAACTTAACCCAAAATCACATCTAGGTGCTGTAGAGATGTCAAAAGGTCTAAAACGTACCGTTAATGAACAAGTAAAACTTGGGTATGTACAATTCCCGCTAAGATGCGTCTGTCACAACATTTCGAAGAAATACTGCATGGACCGATATTTCATCTGCGACATGATCTAAAAACGCATTGAAACTTAACTATTATTGAAGCGATTGGTGACTGGGGACAAAAAATGGATTGTTTACAATAATATAGTGCTGAAACTATCCTGGGTTGTTTGCTTAAGAATTCACCAAAATAGCTACCGAAGAGAAATATTCATGCAAAAAAGATATATTTTGTGTCTAGTGGATTTCAATCTCACGCGTCCTGTCGCCACATAGAGAAATTGAACACAAAGAAATTAGTATATGGGGCCAGAACTAGCCAACAGGAAAGTGGTTGTGTTTCAAACGACAACGTCAGACCTCCTCTGCGTTTTACTACCCGCACAAAGTTGCATGACCTTTAGGTGCAATCAATCTCCTACCAAAACCACTATAATCTCCCGACATTGGAAGATCTGACTTTACTTTGTTTAGCTCCATCGAAATTCATTAAGCGGAAGATCACTTACTGGTTTAAATACTGTCAAAAACCACCTGGATAACTTTTTTTCCTCTAAGGGAGCCCAGTTTCACGCAGATGGAATTATGTAGCTGCTGAATAGATGAACTGAACTCATTAAGAAAAATGGTGTATTTTAATCAATTACAAACTCTTGTAATATGAATAATTTCTTTTACATCTTTGAGAAACGTTCAAAACTTTTTGCTGACTTCATATATAAACAATTCTTGCCCGAATTTATAAGTAAAATTTCAAAATTTGATAAAGACACCCAAGGCGGCCTTAGGTTGTGTTGGGCCCTAGGCCTAATGCTCTTGTTGGACCTTCAAATCAATAGGGAGCGAATTGTTAAAATATTTTTTTTGTTTAAATATCCAATTTATAGATAATTAATCAGCCAAATAACTATTTCATAATTGAATATTACACACTTGTTTTGTTTTTAAGCCTAACACTAAAAAATAACTAAATAATAATAATGGAAAATAAAAATGATACAATGAATGCGTTTTATCTATTGTAGGGAATTCGTTCAGTTCACTTGATTATAACTTAGTAAATTTTTTTCTAGTCTTCTTACTTGTAAACTCTTTGATGACATCAGTAAACTTAAGCTCTCTTAATTTCTCTTGCTCATTTCTCAAGAGGGTGAGTGAAGTCAAATGGTCCTGCCCCATGGTGTCGCTTAAATAATTCTTGATTAACTTCATCTTGGAGAATGATCGCTCACCGGTGCAGATTTCAACATTATAAAATGTTTCTAGCATGTCTAGTTTGTGTATTATCCAATACATTTCAAATTTAGGAGTTTTTGTAGCCTTTGTGCCAGCTGATGAAATAGCACTTTCAGGTAAATCTCTTAGAAATGGAATATATTTAATAACATGTGCAAATTGCGAAAACCCCGACTCCAACCCAGCCTCCAAGTCTTTAGGATATGAAGACACAAGCTTTCTAGCTGATGATTTAAGGTCAGTGTTTGTTTTGTTTGAGATTTTTGAGAAAAAACAAAATTTCTCTCGAAGGACGCTGTGAGTAGCAGTGCGTTGTTGCAGGGCAGAACAGTGCTGGTCAATGATGGGCAAGAATGCCGTCACTCTAAATTTCTCTCTCCGTGTCAACGTAACATCCTCCATGGAGTCTATTTCATCATGGTAACGTTTTCGCTTTCTAATACGCTGCGTGACGGAGTAGTATGCATCATTACTCGTCATGTCACTGGGATCACATTTAGCCATAGCTTTTGGTCCAAAGTCATTGAAATCAGGTCTTTAGCAAATTGTAAAAGAGACTCTAGCAGTGTGACAGCTCCATTGAGGAAGATCAACGATTTTTGCAACTTGATATTGTTACTCTGAAATCTTTCCAAAAGGGTATCCCAAACTTCAAAAAGAAGCATCGTTTCAACAATTTTCAAACCTTTCAAAAGACTACTTGCTTCAGCTATTGTTTCAGCTGACTAACTCTAATCTAAGAAAATCTCTTCTAGAACAATGATATTTTATTTGCATGTTATATTGGGAGAAGCTACAGTATCTGCTCATGCTGACCAACGGGTATCTAAAAAGTATTTTGACAACTTGCAACTTCTTTTCTTTATTAGTCTGCAGTACCCCACTTAGCACCTTCCAATGATAAGTATGTAGATGCAACAAGAAAGGAGTCCATATTTTGTGCCAGAGCAAACTATGACACTGAAGTGGGATAGCTTTCTGCAGCACACTTTGCTACCAAGATTAAGGAATAAGCCATAGACGGTATGTACTCAGCTTCACTATATTAATTTTTTATTATCTGTTGGGTCCCCTGATATTTAATGGACGTGTTACTGGCGTGGTCATAGGACTGTCCTGGACAGTCGACAACTAGAATGTTCTTCTGTCTAAGAAAATCAAGAACAGTTGTAGCAATATCTCTGCCAGCGTAGTTTAGCATCGAAATGAACTGCAAAAACCTTTCAATTGGACGTGTACTAGGCAGTACATAACGTATTGTAAAAGTAAGTTGATCCATGTGTGAAATATCAGGTGTAGATTCAACAGAAATTGAGAAGTACTTTGCTATTTTTACTTCATATGTTATTGAGAACATAACTTTTTCTGCCATTATTCCAATGATTTTCTCAGAAATGCTATGGGACAATTAGGAAATTTGACCACTACGTTTGTTTGCGTGTTTCTTGATATGTGCTGAAAAGAAATGTCCTTTTGTGCTCAGCAACTCTAGAATTTCAAAATAGTTTCCATTGTGTACTGATCCAATTATCTTATCTTTACCTCAAATGGCTAACCTACGTTGACAAAGTAGCTTTAAAACATCTACACACCCCCTCAATACTGCTTGTCAGTACTCATATTCACTTTCATATTGTTGTACTAGATTAGAGTCGATACAGGCACTCACAGTCTTTGGATTCATCATTTCGATCATACTTTTCCTGTGCTGATCTGACCTACCTCGAGATTCTATGGCATACCTTGCGTTATTCTTGTTAAAGAAGCCAATTGTGAAGGAGCTTTTTCCCTTCGATTTAAGTTTGCAATGAAAACAATACACTTTACCGTAAGTTGTTTTAGAGTAACAGAGCTATTTAAGATTAATTTCTTGCCAGATAATGAATGAGTTCGAGTAAATAGTGTCTTTGTACAGTGATGGGTTATGTTTAGCTCTTTCACAGTTAATAAGAATACTCCAAGTCATTTAATAATGATTTATATGAAATAAAATTATGTCACAAATCAACACACAAGCTGAAACTTTATTATGCTCACCATGAGTATTATTATTATAATAATAATAAATAAATAAATAATTATTAAAGTAAAACAATAGCAATAGGTCTAGAAAAAGTAACAATTAAAGTAGAAGGGGTAGTAGTTAAAGAAATGGGGATAATAGTAATAAAGAAAATAATAAATATGTTGTATTATTTGTTTTTTTGAAATAATATGAAAACATTCAATATGCAAAGACCAAATAGAGGATGTTGAAATATAATTAAATTATAATTGTTAATCTTTCACATTTTAAATAATAAAAGACTGACTTAAAAAACTTCCCATAATTATGTGGGCATTTCTTAAAAGGGTGTGTTGAATACCAAAAAATACAATTATCGATTCAAATAATAAGTATAATTCCTAGAGTATTATATATAATAAATCCAACTTCATCGCAGGAAAGAGAAAACGGCATAATTTTTGTTCGGAAAGATTTTATTTATTACTTCGAAAAAATCCAAGCCGGGGTGGGATTCGAACCGTGCACATTGAGGCAGCGAGCAACCGCTTTGATCTCAACTAAACGGCCCTTTAGACCACTCGGCTACGCGGAAGACAAAAATCTTCAGAATAGATAAGCTTTTTAAAGCACACTTCGCATGGTCGAATGAGAAGGAGAAAGAGAACTAAATGGGGATTCCAAGAACAAAGGAGAAATTGAGTTAAGCACGCGGCAAATACACAAATACATATATTTGCCACGTGCTTAACTCAATTTCTTCTTTGTCCTTTGAATCTCCAATTAGTTGTCTTTCTACTTCTCGTTCGACCTTGCGAAGCGTGCTTTGAAAAGCTTGTCTATCTGGATGATTTTGGTCTTCTGTGTAGCTGAGTGGTCTAAAGGGCGGTTTAATTGAGATCAAAGCGGTTGCTCGCTGCCTCAATGTGCCCGGTTCGAATCCCACCCCAGCTCGGATTTCTTCGAAGTAAGAAATAAAATATTTCCGAAGAAAAATTATTCCATTTTCTCTTTCCTGCGGTGAAGTTGGATTTATTTCACCATTCTCTCGCGCTCGTGAGAGATATATGCATATATATATATATATATATATATATATATCAAAATACATTTTATAATAAATAATGTTTGTAAAAAAATTACAAATATAAATAAATGATTACTATTTAACATTTAATATTTTAACATTATAAAAATGTTTCCATTTTTTACAATGTAAACAATTCCTACAAACTCGATTTCTTCTTTTTTAAATCTACAACAATGGCTGAATTCCTCAACTCATTAAAAATAATTAAGCACCGAAATAGACTACGAAATCGGATGATCTAAGGAAACTGTCTTTCAAGATTGTCGTTTCACCCATAACATAATATTTGCATTTATTGGATTCTGAAGTTGTTACACAAGGTGTGTTTAGTGTGTCACACACTCACAGTGCACTCCACCCCAACTAATTAACAAATCGTATTATTTATAGTGAATTCAAAGTTATATATGAGGGTACGGTGTCCTCCCAGGCCATGGCCAACACGGTCAATTGCTAAAATCTCCCCTGGTGACACCCAACTAGTCAATAACCCGAAATATCATAGCGACTGTGACAAACTTGTAAAATAACTTGGATAGATTAGACAAATGGTTGGCAGATGAAAGATGCAATTCAACCCGGACATGTCTAAGGTAATGCGCGTAGGTCATGATAATCTCGAAAAATATTTTAAGACTAGGTTCTTAAGCTCACATGATCTGAAGTTTTGGCAACAATGCTCTGTCGCGTCCAAAAAAAACAAAAACATATATGATTCCTGCATACATAGCAAGAAATGAGGCATTTAAATCGAAAGATATTTTCCTTCTCTCATATAAAGCCTATTTAAGATCTCATTTGTAGCATTTGGTACATTTAAGGTCTTTATACATGTAAATGGACATTGTAATTTTGGAACGCGTTCAAGGTTGAGCGACGAAGTTAATTTTGAATTTAGATATAGATCATTCCAGAAAGATTGATGCACCTTAATCTACTTTCAATGCAAATCTACTTTTTACCCTCAAATGAACATTTTAAATCGTTATTTCACCCTTCACCATTCTGCTTGCTAATTTTAGTTCGAGCATACTATCTCTAATCATAAACTAATAACCATTCCTAATCAATACATCCCTGATCCCAACTCATTTCATGATGCCCTTTTCCAGCCTCACTTTTGTAATAACAGAGCCCATGGACTGCAACCACGCAGTTACTCCCTTGCAAATCTCAACTTCACTCAGATAAATCTTGAACTTCACACTCATCCCCAACCATTTCATCATGCCACTTCTGGAACATCGCTAGTAATGGAACATCATATTTTAAGGCAGCGCTTAAGAATCTGTACAACTGAAGCTTCATTCCGAAGCCCAGAACAAATCACTGACCACCAATCGACGGAGCAAACATTGAAGTCGCTATTGGGCCCTACGTTTGTTAATTTCTTCATAGGAAACCAGGAAAAAATAGTCTTTCATGATATCTACCTTGAAATTAACGACAACAATCGATTCTTTCAACTAAAAGGCACTTATAATCTCACTTAATCCCCTCGTTTACATACAAGTTAAGTGTAAACGAACAGATTCCCATTTCTTAAGAAACTACAAAAAATTCGTTTACTCTCTAACTCTTACTTTTTCCAGATGCCATATTTGTTCATATAACGTAAAATAATTCTTAAGAACATAAGAACATAAGAAAAGAAGGAGACTGCAAAAGACCATTCATGGCCTACACTTGGCAGCTCCTGTTCCATTCAACACACAAAAGATTTCTTACCAGAGAAAAGTCATCAACATTGTCACCCTTAACAGGAGTTCGTCAGATCTAATCTACAATATACATAAAATGCATCCAGAGGATTATGTCCATTCATGCAACCGCAAAATATAATCTTCCCACTCCTTAGAAAAATATATACATATGTACATAAAAAAAAGTCAGTCCCATCTAGCAGCTTCATCCATATATTTATCTAATCTATTCTTAAAACTACCCAGAGAGGAGGCTTCTATCACATGCCTAGTGAGCCTATTCCATTCATCTACCACACGATTTGTAAACCAATTCCTCCCAATCTCCTTCCTAAACCTATACTTATCAAGCTTAAACCCATTGCTACGTGTCCTGTGATGTTCATTAAGTATAAGAACCTTACCCAGATCCCCTTTATTATATCCTTTTACCCATTTGAAGACTTCAATCAATTCCCCTCTGACTCTTCTCCTTTCCAAGTTCTGGATAGGAGATGGTTTAGCAAATTACAAGAGCAAAAATAAATCGTAAAAGAAAGATTTACAACTTATATTTAGTCTATGTTTATCAATGGTAAAACGCTAGGCAATCTTCCACTACTAAGCACATACGACGCATTAATATTTACGCAACGTCGTGCATCACACTCTCTCACCCAAGTCACCCCAAGAGAAACTGGTGTTCTCTCTCGGGTTCTCCTTGTTATTTCTCTCCTCTCTATTTTAGTATTCCTGCGTCTTTTTCTTTCCCATATATGGGTTGAATGGTGGTAGCGCGGGATGAATCCCCCTGGTCCAAGTGATATATGAAGAAATGGCATACCCCCCATCGGCTCCATGTATGCATGAAGACAGGCAGATCTCACCTTCCTAAATTTCAGCATGAAACGGAGTCACTATTGTGCTTTAAATTTCAGGGGAAAGTACTCTCCAAAATAACAAGATGGCATGTATTTCTATCATAGAATTTTCCATAGATTTTTCCCGAGAACATCCAAGGTTTCCTAAATTGGTGTATAATAACATAAACGTATAAAACTACGTATGGGTAAATTCTCTGAAAATTTGGATGGATGAAACTAATTTTATGAGCAGTCTAGCAATTTGCTACACAAATTAAAGTGTCTCAAATGATCTGAACGTCAGCTGGAAAAATCCTATAGGAAAATAACGATTAATTAAATACTAGTATAAAAGATTGTGCAATTGTGAAAGCCTTTATTCTCCTGCCCCAGAAGCAAACCGATTAGTAACACTTATGCGCACTCTTTTTCTATTCATCATGAAGAACATACCATAGTTCTTGAAGGTTGTGCTTCGAAGGCTCGCAGATGAGGCAAAGCATGCTGTCGCAGTATATTCTTGAACATCTTTACAGGTACTCTGCCCTTAAGTACATAAATGGCCCATTATCACGCATCAGACAAATTGAACTTAGATTCTCTACTGAAGTGGATTCGACTCCATTGGTCATCCGTTCATGTAAAGTGTTATGTGGCTAATGCAAGGCGAGCCCTCTTGTTCTTCCGACTGAGCAATAGCTTGATCACAGTTGTGTGAACGTGAAGATTGTCTTCCTCCTGCTTCTAGCCATTGATGGCCTAAATCTCACTAATCCCTCGAGAACTGCTGCAAGTGACTTGAAACGGTCCTTCTTTATAATTTCTTTAATGGCTCAGTGTTCTATTTTTGAGGTCTTTCATGGTCTCCCGGTGATTTACTAGGTTTACATAAATCTATTTTTTCCTAGGCTTACAGCATATTATATGATACACTTTGGGAGCGCTTGACAATCTCTGAATAGGCTCCAATTGAAAAATCATCTTATGGTCGCAGTTTTCCCATCAGCTTGACAGCAGATAAAAAAGCGACAGATTTATTAAGCATGTTACATGGAAGACATCTAGCAAGAGAATGACTTAACTTACAAGAGAATGAACTCAAGTTATTTGCTATGGCAACAATGATGTTTCTCTCTAGAAAAAAGTAGTCGTTTGGATAATTATAAACACCAACATTTTCGTATATTTCTTATCTGCTGATAATTTAGTTTATTCAACCAAATTTGAATAGCCTTTAGCCATAGTTATTTTATACCTGTTGGCTATCATGCACCAATTTATGAAGCTTTAAATTTTCTCTGGCAAAAGTATTTGAGAAAGTTGTGATAGAAATAAAGTCGTTCTGATCTTTTTGAACGGTACTCTAGTTCCGCTTTCTATGAATTCATTCGCCAAACCTGTTCTAGTGAAAAGTATATCTGCTTAATATACACATAATGAAAAGCTGAATTTCTGCATATTTAGGCATTTCTCATAGAGTCTTTAAAAATATAATATAAACCATTGTTTTGAATTCACAGAGATGGGTTGGAGAATATTTACAGGGATCTGTTAAATATGTCCTTCCTATATTGGTAAATGCTTCCTTTGGTACAGGTAGACTTGCTCCCCAATGCGGCGACGGCTTAAGGTCGCTCTCTGCCGTGGTCGCATTGGGCACACTCACAGGACGCACCGCCATTTGAGGGAGATCTCCGTTGCACCTTACTGCGATGACTGCGTTGTCGCCAAACGGGATGATTGCACCTATTACCTGCCATGGGCCCGGGACGAACGGGATCGCTACTGCTTATCCCTTTTACTCAGGATGGATTCGTGCATACCGACTCGTGGACTATCTCACTTCTTGGAGGAGGCTGACCTCCCTTAATAATTTGACTAGCTTTGGTTTTGTTCGCTTGTTTCAATTCTTTATTTGTTTCCTTTGTTGTTTTTTTGTATGGTGTTTTTATTGATTTATTTTGTTTTTAATCTAGCCAAGAATTAGGCTACAAATTATTCGCCGCCACTTGTGCCCTTAAGAATAGTCGCTAGATCGGCGCTATAAAGAAGAAGAAAATCCTCAGTTTACCACATATGTAACTCATGTTGCCTGATTTTAGTACTCACAATTAGGTCACTTTTATATTAATCTAATTTCATTTGGTTGGTATAAAGTAGAAGGATAAGAATTGTTAAATCTCCACATTTTGAAGTGTTTGTGTGAAGGTTTAATAGGTTGTGAATGAACCTGGTTAATATCAATTTTCATTTTACTTTACCACAAATCTGATCTTGCCTTCATTGGGAAGTTGGGATGTACCTATTGATATGAAAATTGGTAGTTGCCTATTAACGAATAATCGACTCAAATTTATCTCTTGCTCAATAATTCTCGATTAATCGACCAAATCGTCGATATGGTTGATTAGCGGAGACTATTTCGTGCTCTCAGAGTTCAAAGGAGAGATGAATACCCTTGATCTCGAGAGTCTAAAAGAGGTTTAATTAAACTGGAAAATATATCAAGTAAAAGCAATTTATAACCATATATATATATATATATAATGAAATCCGAACGGGAAGAGAAATCATCGTGCCGAAATTCAAGACTGCTTAGAGGAATAAAATGGATCGAGGATACCAAAAAATTCATCCTTAATCTTTGAAAGTTTTAAATCCTTATTTACAAATGTTATTCTTGATTCTTTAAGAAGAGTAATGCACGAAAAGAACACGTGGACAATTACACCAAAAGAGGAAGATAGAAGATAACAGAATTCTCTGAATATTATCGCCTTGGAAATATTGACAATTTTCTTTCAAAAGTCTCGTTTTTAATTTGAGTTTTAAGACGAACCAACTTCTTCGAAAAAAATGAGTAGCAATTAAGAATTCCTTTGAAGAAAACTGAGTAGCAATTAAGAATTCCTTCTAACAAAACTGAGTAGCAATTAAGAATTCCTTCAAAGAAAACTGAGTAGCAATTAAGACTTCCTTCTAACAAAACTGAGTAGCAATTAAGACTTCATTCAAAGAAAACTGAGGAACAATTAAGAATTCCTTCAAAGAAAACTGAGTAGCAATTAAGAATTCCTTTGAAGAAAACTGAGTAGCAATTAAGAATTCCTTCAAAGAAAACTGAGTAGCAATTAAGACTTCCTTCTAACAAAACTGAGTAGCAATTAAGAATTCCTTCAAAGAAAACTGAGTAGCAATTAAGAATTCCTTCAAAGAAAACTGAGTAACAATTAAGAATTCCTTCAAAGAAAACTGAGTAGCAATTAAGAATTCCTTCAAAGAAAACTGAGTAGCAATTAAGACTTCCTTCTAACAAAACTGAGTAGCAATTAAGAATTCCTTCAAAGAAAACTGAGTAACAATTAAGAATTCCTTCTAAGAAAATTGAGTAGAAATTAAGAATTCCTTCAAAGAAAACTGAGTAGCAATTAAGAATTCCTTCAAAGAAAACTGAGTAACAATTAAGAATTCCTTCTAAGAAAACTGAGTAACAATTAAGAATTCCTTCTAAGAAAACTGAGTAGCAATTAAAAATTCCTTCTAAGAAAACTGAGTATCAATTGAGAATTCCTTCAAAGAAAACTGAGTAGCAATTAAGAATTCCTTCAAAGAAAACTGAGTAGCAATTAAGAATTCCTTCTAAGAAAACTGAGTAACAATTAAGAATTCCTTCTATGAAAACTGAGTAGCAATTAAGAATTCCTTCAAAGAAAACTGAGTAACAATTAAGAATTCCTTCTAAGAAAACTGAGTAACAATTAAGAATTCCTTCTAAGAAAACTGAGTAACAATTAAGAATTCCTTCAAAGAAAACTGAGTAACAATTAAGAATTCCTTCTAAGAAAACTGAGTAGCAATTTAGAATTACTTCTAAGAAAACTGAGTAACAATTAAGAATTCCTTCAAAGAAAACTGAGTAGCAATTAAGAATTCCTTCTAAGAAAACTGAGTAGCAATTAAGAATTCCTTCTAAGAAAACTGAGTAGCAATTAAGAATTTCTTCTAAGAAAACTGAGTAACAATTAAGAATTCCTTCAAATAAAACTGAGTAGCAATTAAGAATTCCTTCAAAGAAAACTGAGTAACAATTAAGAATTCCTTCTAAGAAAACTGAGTAACAATTAAGAATTCCTTCTAAGAAAACTGAGTAGCAATTAAGAATTCCTTCTAAGAAAACTGAGTAGCAATTAAGAATTCCTTCTAAGAAAACTGAGTAACAATTAAGAATTCCTTCTAAGAAAACTGAGTAACAATTAAGAATTCCTTCTAATAAAACTGAGTAACAATTAAGAATTCCTTCAAAGAAAACTGAGTAGCAATTAAGAATTCCTTCAAAGAAAACTGAGTAGCAATTAAGAATTCCTTCTAAGAAAACTGAGTAACAATTAAGAATTCCTTCTAAGAAAACTGAGTAGCAATTAAGAATTCCTTCTAAGAAAACTGAGTAACAATTAAGAATTCCTTCAAAGAAAACTGAGTAACAATTAAGAATTCCTTCTAAGAAAACTGATTAACAATTAAGAATTCCTTCTAAGAAGAATGAGTAACAATTAAGAATTCCTTCAAAGAAAACTGAGTAGCAATTAAGAATTCCTTCAAAGAAAACTGAGTAGCAATTAAGAATTCCTTCTAAGAAAACTGAGTAGCAATTAAGAATTCCTTCTAAGAAAACTGAGTAACAATTAAGAATTCCTTCAAAGAAAACTGAGTAGCAATTAAGAATTCCTTCAAAGAAAACTGAGTAACAATTAAGAATTCCTTCTAAGAAAACTGAGTAGCAATTAAGAATTCCTTCAAAGAAAACTGAGTAACAATTAAGAATTCCTTCTAAGAAAACTGAGTAGCAATTTAGAATTACTTCTAAGAAAACTGAGTAACAATTAAGAATTCCTTCAAAGAAAATTGAGTAGCAATTAAGAATTCCTTCTAAGAAAACTGAGTAACAATTAAGAATTCCTTCAAATAAAACTGAGTAGCAATTAAGAATTCCTTCAAAGAAAACTGAGTAACAATTAAGAATTCCTTCTCAGAAAACTGAGTAACAATTAAGAATTCCTTCTAAGAAAACTGAGTAGCAATTAAGAATTCCTTCTAAGAAAACTGAGTAGCAATTAAGAATTCCTTCTAAGAAAACTGAGTAACAATTAAGAATTCCTTCTAAGAAAACTGAGTAACAATTAAGAATTCCTTCTAATAAAACTGAGTAACAATTAAGAATTCCTTCAAAGAAAACTGAGTAGCAATTAAGAATTCCTTCAAAGAAAACTGAGTAGCAATTAAGAATTCCTTCTAAGAAAACTGAGTAACAATTAAGAATTCCTTCTAAGAAAACTGAGTAGCAATTAAGAATTCCTTCTAAGAAAACTGAGTAACAATTAAGAATTCCTTCTAAGAAGAATGAGTAACAATTAAGAATTCCTTCAAAGAAAACTGAGTAGCAATTAAGAATTCCTTCAAAGAAAACTGAGTAGCAATTAAGAATTCCTTCTAAGAAAACTGAGTAGCAATTAAGAATTCCTTCTAAGAAAACTGAGTAACAATTAAGAATTCCTTCAAAGAAAACTGAGTAGCAATTAAGAATTCCTTCAAAGAAAACTGAGTAACAATTAAGAATTCCTTCTAAGAAAACTGAGTAACAATTAAGAATTCCTTCTAAGAAAACTGAGTAACAATTAAGAATTCCTTCTAAGAAAACTGAGTAGCAATTAAGAATTCCTCCAAAGAAAACTGAGTAGCAATTAAAAGTTCCTTCTAAGAAAACTGAGTAACAATTAAGAATTCCTCCTAAGAAAACTGAGTAGCAATTAAGAATTCCTTCTAAGAAGAATGAGTAACAATTAAGAATTCCTTCAAAGAAAACTGAGTAGGAATTAAGAATTCCTTCAAAGCAAACTGAGTAACAATTAAGAATTCCTTCTAAGAAAACTGAGTAGCAATTAAGAATTCCTTCTAAGAAAACTGAGTAACAATTAAGAATTTCTTCTAAGAAAATTGAGTGGCAATTAAAAATTCCTTCTAAGAAAACAGTAGCAATTAAGAATTCCTTGAAAGAAAACTGAGTAGCAATTAAGAATTCCTTCTAAGAAAACTGAGTAACAATTAAGAATTCCTTCTAAGAAAACTGAGTAACAATTAAGAATTCCCTCTAAGAAAACTGTGTAGCAATTAAGAATTCAAATTCTTCGAAGAAAACTGAGAGCAATTAGAAATTCAAATTCTTTAATTACGTTCAGCTCAAAATAGAATGGAATCCTTAATTTAAAGAAAGACGCTAATTTCCGCAGTCAATTCTGCTTGTATATTTTCTCTTTTTCTGAAAATGACTTCTGTTCTTTCTTTGACTGAGAGTGACTGTTTTGGATGAGTAATTGCTACCTCTTGCCTTTCTCTACCGATCTAGTTACCCGTTGAAGAAATATCAAAGAATTTGCAAACTTGCGTCATTACATGGAACCCAGAAGAACTATATGTTTGGTGTTCTTAAGGGCCTTGGTGGTATTTTTCTTTAAGTACTCGCCTAGGTTAACATTCAGGTTGTGTGAGAAACGAACTAAAGCTGCAGAGCACTCAAGGAAAAGAAATTTGAGTAAGAGAGTGAAGTAGTGTGCTCACTTACCTCGATATAAGTTAAGTTTTTAATTTCAAATCAGGATTTTCCACCCTTGAGAAAACATTTGTTAACTACACAGAATCCATCCCATTCGATGTCAAAGGAGGAAAATCTACAAATTAGAGTATAAATGATTATAGATCAGAAATAAATAATTCTCTACTGCGAAGCAGTTCTTTTCCATAAGTAAATGTAATTCATATTTATTGTATTATGCATTATTATGATATTTCCGAATCATATTCAAGGTTCTTTCCCGTCACGAAAAGACCATAACCATTGACAAAGAACGCAAACCTGAAACCGTTTCCCTCGACCTAGTGAAGCCTGCGTACGTCGAAAGCAACAAATGCTGCTAAATTCCAGATACAGTCGATATTTAAAATTAAAAACTCGTTCGTAATACTGCCTCAATGGGAGATGGTATTGTAGTGGCATGTAAAATATTACGCGTAAAAATTTAAATTTATACAGTTTACCCTTTAAATATCATTTTTTGTGATATAGCATTTTTCCCAAAACTATTTAGTTACCTATCAAACATTGTCGTCCTCCACCTCTACAACCTGCAGCCTACCTAGTGGACTACAGTGCACCTGTCCTTGTAGCGCTACCCCGGCAGCAGCAGCAGCGCCTGGAGGTAGTGCAAAACACCGCTATGAGGACCATGTTGGGGGCACCGAGGTGGTGCAGTGCCTGTGTCATGCAGAGCGAGGCCCACCAGGTGGCCCTCACCGCCAGGGTGGACGGCATTGTGGCCTGTCCGGTGACCAGAGTGCTCCAGCACGACGTGAAGGGTGTGGCGCAGAGGAGACTCCGGATGGCCGTGGCGCAGGGCATCAAGTACCTGCGTAAAAACAGGTGGCTCATAAACGTCACCCTAGCAACCAACACCCTTATCCAGGCAGGGAACTGGCTGTGGCGCGACTCCGACACTGCCTACCCCACTTACGCTCCACCACCACCATGGGAGCCTCCCGCCGCCGACTTCACCGCCACACAGCTGCCTGCCAGCAGAGCGCATTGCCTCACCGAGGAGCTGCGCCAGCACGCCTTTAGAGCCATGTCTGAGGTCACGGAGCCAGGCATCGCAGTTTACTTCACCGACGGCTCCGTCGACCCAACAGCGGGAGGTGTGACCCCCCATCCTTTGTCACGAGCGGTCTGGCGCTGGCGTGGAGGACATCAGACCACTGCTGTACCCTCCAGACGGAGCTGGTAGCAATAACTGCACGCCCCCCAGACGGAGCTGGTAGCAATCCTGCACGCCCTCCAGCACGCTCTGCTCCGCCGGGAGGCCACTGTGGTGATACACACGGACTCTCGGCCGGGGCTGTAAATGCTGCAGCACACCCACGCCCTCACCAGGGACAACATCCACCTCACTATCACCATCTTGTACATCCTGCAGAACCTTGCAGCGCAGGGCCGGCGGGTGTGGCTTCACTGGATTCCCAGCCACATGGGCATGCGCGGCAACGAGGCTGCTGACGAGGTCGCCAAGCGAGCCGCTTACGGCACCACCCCCACCACCTGGAATGTGTACTCCAGCATGCAGCAGTTTAAGGCGCAGGCTAAGCGCATGGCCGCCCACAACGCCCGCCAAAGCACCAAGAATGGGAAGCGACCAAGAAGCAAGCGGCGTGGTATGCTGCAGCCGCAGCCAATCGCCCACTGGACGCAGCCTACCAGTGGCCCAGAACGAACGGCATGCTGCTGCAGCGTGTCAGGCTGGGCTACTGCTTGCGGGAAGAGCTGCACGCCGACTTTGTGGCAGGAAGGTGCGAACACTGCGGCGGCCGGTCGTGGCACCCACTGGTACACTACCTCCTCTCCTGTCACGCCACCGCCCGCCTCACGCCAGTGCCAGCGCCATCCCCTGACCCTGTAAGAGGCGCCATACTGAGGGCGTGAGAGGCAAGAGCGCCCAGGTGGTCCGCCATGCACCTAAAAACGAGCTGCTGGAGGTGCTGAGAACAGCACTTCCTCCGCGCTGATCGCCGCCCACGCCCAGTCGGGCGACGGGTGGTGAAGACCGCCGCCACCCGCTAGCAGCAGACAAGCCACGCGTGTGACACTCCGCCGCGTCTTGCTGCACGCCGACACTGGCGGGCTTCCCGCTTGGTGTAATGTGTACGCTTATGTTAGGTGTATTTATATATTATTATGTCATATATTATTATTGTATTTGTATTATATCATGTATAAATGTACGCTATTGCACAATAAGCCTATACAAACAAACAACAATTAAATAAATGCGAAAATCGATGTTTGTTTATAATTTTATTAGAACCCTACACAACCATAATCAGAAGTTTAGATGACATCTAGTTTTTCAATCTTAGGAAAACAGAAGATAGTGACTAAAATTAGATATTAATTTGTAAGGATGTGATGAATGCAATAAATAAAAGTAATTCACATTTATTTAGCATTATTGTGGTATTTGCTTTCAAAATCCATTGTGTATGAGTAAAGGGCATGGAAAAGCTCCACCAGTTTGCCAATTGTGTGTCGCTGGGAATTAATGAAAGCATTGATAAGCGAACAGCCATCAGGAGCGGTGACCACGACTCAACGCGCCTCATTATACGGACACTCCTTCAAGGGGACCTACTATCTTTTTAGAACTGGGTGCAACTCATTACAGTTGCTCATCTCCCCTCCTACCTCCATTCTGTTGCATTCAACTACATAGTTTCCTCTTTAGATTAATCCCTATGTAATTTCCTCACATTTTTACACCTCCTAACCACACCAGCTGTTTTCTAACTTCAAGAGCGCATTAAGGAACGTCTCTACCCACAGACCCTTTTCCAGTCCTAGAAGGTACCTGCAAAGTCCCACGGCTCTAAAAAGCGTCATACAAATCCATCTTATCTCTTTAGCACCTCCCTGGCCTTTGTTGTTTCATTTTAGATGATAATAATAAAATAAAGACTACAAAACGTCCCTGAGGGTCATTACATAGAATAATAGATACATAAACTGCCTCTTACGCTCTTACATTAGGACTAAAATGGCATTTGTAAATTCTTGCTTGGCGCAAAAATCCTTCCATGCTAATGGACGAAGAGGCCTACTAAGAATTTAGATGAACAAAGTTAATTCTAAAAAAAAGGGAGACATACAATGAGAACTTTACCCAAACAATTCATTCCCCCAAAGAACATGAATTCTCAGAAGCAAAGGTAAAAGCACCACTACGCTTGGGATATAAAAAAATACACACATATTGACACATAACACGCGACGTACATCTTACTCAAGAAATTAAAAGCTTTTTGCCATCACCTTTATTTTGTGTACGAGGAAAGTTTGCTCGTATATTGACATAAGGCTGATTTCAACGTTAATGGCAAAGGCTAATGTAAGGTCGGGAGAAAATATTTGGATGGCTCTCTAGAAGGTTCATTTTCCGAATTCCTTGCGAAAGAGGAAGCTATACGTGATCAGCTTAGATTCTATATGGGAGAGAACGTTGAGAAAGGAAATAAACAGTTACGGGAACAAAAGGAATAGTAAAGAACTTAGTAGATAAGAAAAGGGTAGAATGTGATATGTGACCGGGACCAAAATATAACTTAAATGGTTGATGGGTGAGTAGAATCGATTTCAAAAGGTTTAGAAATGGAAGAAGATCGATTTATCATGTGGACAATCCGAAGGATTGGTTTGCGATATGTGGAATTTAAATAATGATAACGCTATCACTTATTTAATTAAACCTTTCACTAATCTCTCGAGATTCATCACTTTTCATGCTAAATTTTCTTTTTAAGTTTCTGGGTTTTGTTTAAAGTAAGTGTAGTTAAGAAATGTATGTATCAGGTAAGCAAAATGGTTCGTGGTGTTTCAGGGTCATCTGTAAATGAGACTTGGCTTACTAAACAAATCAAATGTGAGCGTTTCGTAGCCATTTTTTTAGGGGGGAAGAAACATCTGTTATTCGTTCTTAAATACCTAGAGTGCGATTGGGTTGACAACAGTAATAGGCAAAGACCAAAAATGAATTTAGGAACATCAATTACGTAGGAGTTTAATGAAACAACAGAAATGGCGACAGAATAAGAGTATATAAAGCGTCTCGAGGAAAATGCCTTTAGTAACCATGGCTACCAGAAGCAGTATTAAAAGTTTTCAACATAAAAATTAAAGCTCAGAGATACAACTTCGAAACAAGACTGGTAACCATTGATGAGGTACAATTGAAGGGTGATTTTGACTCTAACAAAGCTTAATTTCGCAGGAGTAACAGGTGTAAAACCGCTACTGTAACTGAAACCTGAATGAGAGTTACCCTCTTCCGGCACTAGTAATCTCAAATTAATTCACCTTTATTCCTTCTAAATATATCTCATGTCACTCCTTTATTGGTATTTTCACTACGAGCCGCTTCTAACCTCCATATTTCTTTGGCGGGTAGCTAGGTTTGCAAGCTTATCATCGACCAGCCTTCGGGCACTTATCCCTGGAGGGGGTCGGGAAGGAGGGTAGACCCCTTCTCATTGAGATCCATTTGTTAGTTTGGTTTTTAACTTTATTACATTTTTCTTACCTCCTTTACTTTATAATTCCCCTTATTTTCTTCATACTTTTACGCCTCGGTGGCGCGTAACACCACCTAAGGTCTGTAACACCGCCTAGTTGTGTTGGTCTATCCAACTGGCACCCCATGTGCTAACTCTACATAGATTGGTATGATTTGTTGGTCATTCGCGCATGTCCCCCGGCAGTACAATGCCCCCCATGTCCTATAATAACTCATTAAAAAAGCAATTAGACCATGATAGTTGAGAACTGAGATCACCACGACTCACGGTCAAGAGCGGCACCCTTACCTCGTCTCTTGTGGCACAGGGAGTTTCCCCTCTACAGACTCTTACTCATAGGGGCTGCCTTCAAGCGTGGAGATGAAACTCCTTTGTGGTCTCAGACCTCCTACCCATCAAATAGAAAGATGGGACGATGGTAAAGCTGCTCCCGCAGGGAGCCTGAATTTCCCTGAGCTTTAAAATAGACCTATTGTAGCAGCTCCCCTTAAAAGAGGCCGTGAAATTTTTACGCCAGACTGATTCATTTCATAGGATCCGGTGTGAAGACTCTTTGTGGGATCCAGCCCTATTAAGTGCTTAAGGAGGCATATCAGCCATTGGTACCTTTGACTAGTATCTTTTCCTCGGACTTCTTAGGGGAGATCATTATTGCGACGAGACTGCCTGTGGAACCCAGGACGAAAGCGGAGGCCTTAATAATTGAACTAGACTGGCTTGTCTTCCAAGAGGAAGTCGTCCATGGTGAGGCGGGAGGAAGCTCCGAGTCTGATCCTATTCTACGGGGCAAGACCTTCCAAATTGGAATCAGATTATAAAAAGTAAAAAAGGAAGGGGGCTTTCCTCCAACTGGAGGGGAGCCTGGAGACGGATGTATGCTTCGTCGTTTCTTTGTTTAATCGGATCGAGTGGGATCCGTTCGGCCTCACTCCCCACTTAAAATGGGGAGAACAAAGGGTAGAGACATTGCATCCATCACCTAAACAGAAGACTAGAGGGATAGCTGAGCACAGATAACGTTAATCACTTAATTTAGAGTTCACATAGCGTCTTTAAGTTCACCGAAACAAAACGATTTCTGGTCATTCGTTCAATTGATAGAGCAAAGTGTTTTGATGAACAAATGCTATATTTATGTCATAATTAGCTTCTTTCCATTGTAGATAACCAATAGTCTTTCGGTTTTCGTACGGGACTAATGTGTACAAGCCCGACTAAAATGAAAAATGGAGTGGTCTTCTGACCCACCATGGAATTTTGCGCTGAGTTTTTAGAGAGTAAAGAGGGATAGGTCGCTAGATATCCCCGACATTTTTTATCACATTTTACCTGGACAGGCTGTTTAGTATATACGTTTTGATGGTATTGCTAGAGTGTGAAGTCATCGCGACACGTAGTAGGTAAATGCAAAGCCAAAGAAGGTAGAATTGAAAAGGCCATTGGTATTTGATGCCAACCAAACAGAGGAAAGTAAGTGGTGCAACCAGTGTAAGGTGTCGTTCAAAATACGAAAGAGGCCCAATCTTAAAGACACCTGGCTTGCCAAAGAAGTCGTGGCAGGAGATGAGAAATGCTCGTGCGCCGAGCCTAGCCATCTTAAGCAAAACCTATACGGCGATAGCGTTAATCATAGGCTCTATGTACCGTAGCCCTAGAAAGACTGTCTCACTGTGGCACACGGTCATTATAGTGTGACTCTCCTTCTTAAAGAAGGCCAAGACATCTTTTTTGATAATAATCCGGAGGGTGAGTTTCTTCCGTCCAAAAAGATCAGAACTCCTGTATTTCTATCTTAACATTTTTCAGGAAATGTACCAGAGAAAATCTAAGAGTTCCAAAATGATGGTACAATAACCTACACGTATAAACTACTTATTAGTAAATTGGATTCAAATTTGGATAAATAAAAGGAAAGTCATAGGCAGATAAGCAATTCACTTGAAAAATTGAAATATTCAGCATGATCCGAACGCTAATATTTATTATAGAGAGAACCAGCATTCTTTGCAAAGCAAATAACTTCAGTTCAATTTCGAGTAAGTTATGTGTTTCTCTGGATGGCTATCGTCATGGTAACGCCTATTAAATCTGGGACGCCTTTCTCTGTCCGAGAGTTAATAATACAGGTTCACTATCAAAAATGGATTTCAATTAGAGATATTGCAGAGACAGACTAGCGCTACAAAAGTATAGTCTATAATATTCTCTCAACTTATAGCAGAACAGGTTTATGTAAGGATGGTAAATCAAGCGGTAGGCCAAGATAGACTTTAAATGGAAAGATCACGTCATTAGTCAAATTGTGAACAAGGGCTAGGCTAAGACAGTTGCAGCTTTCCTGGATATATAAGTGAGATTTCTTCCATAAATATCTCTAGGTATATTGTGTCACGTCAACAGAGGGAAGATAATCTTGACAATCGCACACCTGCGGTCAAGCCATGGACCATTCCTTAGAACAATAAGGTCGTCTTGCCTTTGCTACTGGTCACGTTACATGGAAAGATGACCAATGGAGTAGAGTTCACTTCAGTCACGAATCTAAGTTCAATTTGTTCGTATCAGATGACGGGACAAAATATTTTCTGTCAATTGCATCAAAATTAATATGAATTTTGGCGGAGTAAGTGTAATGGTCTCCTGCGTCAGATCTGTATAAGACACACTGCAGACTGAATACACAAGTGTAAAAGGAATTGCTGTAAAGGCATTTTTTATCCTATCTGCGAACCCCTGAAACCTAACCTTCACTTGCATGCAAGATAGCGCCATCTGGCTTAGGGACAATTAGGAGAAGACCTTCCTGGACGGTGAGCACATCATTGTTCTGATCTGGCCTGCACAGATTCTGGATCTGAATCCAACTCTAAACAGTTTAAAGAAATCTGGGAAATTCTTTAAAAAAAATAGAGCAAAATTACTGAACAGGAGTGTCAATAATTGGTTCATTCCTGTGACAAGAGATTTTAAAGCATAATCGAGAATAAAGGCCTCCACACTAAATACTAATTAATTATAACTTGTACAAATGTGTTCCACTCATAATTTAATCATTTTATTCCAATAGATTGTTTTTCGCTGTTACTGGGGTCAGTTTGGAAAGACCAAACCTTTCTAGAAAATTGTTTATCTACTGATAACTTTCATTCAATCCATCCAAATTTGAATAACTTCACCCTTATTTATTTTATACCTATAGTTTATCGTACCTCAATTCATGTAAGATGCGATAGATATACAGGCGTTCCCATCTTTTTGATGGTACTGTATTTAATTCTTGTTATATGGAAATTTTAAAGTTAAGTACAAGCAAGAAAACATTTCTTTTTGTTTGACTTTGATGGAAATTAGATACTCAGTAAAAAAAATGGGTACTAAACTGTTACAGTGAACAGAACAAACATTAAAGGTCCAGTGTTCACTTATTCCTTATTTTACGCCAAAAAACGAAAATCTTTTTGAGTCGGATCATGACCTGAGATGACGCCTAGGAATTGTACGACCGAAGAAAGAAATCTACGCCTTGTTATCGCGATGCAAAATTCAATCATAAATTCTGGGCGCATTTTAATCTAGAGAAAGTTATGTGGGTATTGTACAATGCTCTTATATTGTACATTATGAGTCTAAACAATTAGAAATATT
Source organism: Ceratothoa steindachneri (assembly GCA_963969495.1). Taxonomy (NCBI): domain Eukaryota; kingdom Metazoa; phylum Arthropoda; class Malacostraca; order Isopoda; family Cymothoidae; genus Ceratothoa; species Ceratothoa steindachneri. The sequence goes on from OZ018327.1 coordinate 136,001,011, forward strand.
AACCATTTGGAAGGCATACGATACATAATTGTGTTAAATAGCTTCGAAATGAAAGCCCGAAGCATTAATTAAATGCAAATGAATTTCTCTTGTTCTGAATTTGCGTAACTCGATATTATTCGCCTTGTGAGAGCTAAGCTGCAAATCCAAAATTGGGAACTACTCCTACTCACTACCTCTTGGCCGTACGAGTATGTAGTTTAAAATTCTAAAATTGTTATCCTTGAAAAATAGACGACTCAGTAGAGTACTGATCGAAGTTTTCGAAGTTATTTCAAGTTATATTAATTTTAAAAATTACAACATTTCTTTTATTTACCTAATAGGATACAAATTACTAATGGCTTATTTCTATTAAGGTATGAGGAGCTTGAAAGACTTTTCGATGAGTATAAAGTCCGTGCAAATAGGAATGACACAGCCAGAAAAGAAGTAAATAAACATCCAGAATTTGTGATAAAATGATTTTATTTTAATTTTTGCCATCATTACGACTAGTATTTGTTTCCACCTTTTCAGAGTTCCCTTTTGTAATCATTAAACATGACGAGTTTCAAAAAGGACGGATTGTTGGTCAATCTAAGGGCGGACTGTCCCAAAGACAAATTGCTACGCAAAACCTGAAGTGGCTCTTGCTATCAAAGTGGATACAAGGAATCCTGCCGATCGGTATCTATATCCACATACCTCTGACGCGGAACAGGTGCCTATGACCCGGTGCGACGAAAGTTCCACCTGAATGCCGTTTGGTGTCATGAACATAATACTTCCTGGCTCCTCTTCGCCAAAGAGGAGCGGCCTCTGGTGCCCTCGGGTTCACCAGCGATTGTCATACTGACCCTTATGTCCATTTTATTAACAGGTCGGGGATCCTCCAGGGTAAAGGAAGGTTGGCGAACCAAAACTCTCTTGGATAAATAGTTTATCTACAGCCAAGAGGAAGCCTCTTTTATATCTGACGATTATTAAAAAAAGGAATGAAACGGATGAATTAATGAGCGAGAGGGCTTTGGAAATTTTGGCATTTTGGCAGAATAAATTGGTTCTGACGAGTGAATTTTTAAATAGGGGACTAGTTTGGGTTTGAGGATTCCCCCTCCATCAGGAGTTGATATAAAGCACTTCCAAAGAAGATAACGGCGATGAATTATATTTAAGTATTTTTCCTTTCACCGTCAGTGTTAGAAAAGCCGTTCACTAAAGAATAAGATGAACGAATAAGGAAAATGATTGAATTAAATGATACAAATGGCTTCCCTCGATAACGGGAATTGGCCTTCGCCTGGAATGAATGCGCGTTCAGGAAAACTGATACCCACCGTTCTCACTGCCTCAAATACTCCCTTCTTTGGGTCCTCGGTTTATACAACTTTCACACCTTTTTTGCCAAAATATCAAATTATGAAGCGAATTTGACCTTGTTACTTTTCTTATTTGCTAGAAAATAATGACAGTTTTGAAGTGATTCGAATTTTTTACTCGGTAAAGGAGGAAATAATAAAAATAATCGAGTGAATTAAAATAAAACAGAATCCTATAGAAGGTATCAAAGAAGAGTTGAGCCCCTGTGAGTAGCAGTGTTCTTGGGGTTCCGACTTGGGTCAGCTACTCTTTTAAATTATAAAAAACAATCTTTTTGATGATATAAGTTATAAAATATCTAAATTCGCAGATGATACTAAGTTATCAAGTATTGTAAATTCTTGATCCGAGGGCGAAAAGAATACAATGGAATCGAGGCAAATAATTTGAGTGGTCAGAGAGGTGGGAAATGAAGTTTAATGTTAGTGTGAGGGTATGGAACGTACATACTCACATGCCGCCAGACAATCGTGGGAACGAAAGAAATTTGTCGTTTGAGTTGACCTTCGTCTCCTTTCTCTCCCCGCACCCTTCCCCCAACTGGCGAAAGGAAGTCGGACGAAAAGAACGTCTATCTCACAAAGAAGCTTAAATCTTATTTGCTTTCTTTATGACAGCATGGAGATTGTCCAGAAGGCGCTGCGATAAGCGAATTGTCGTGAATGGTATCTCTCTCTCGATTTCCCACAATCCTTGGTATAAATAATATCGCCGTCCATCTCTCTAGCAGCAGTGTCCCAAATCTACTCGCGTAATCCTCACGTTGAACGAGAGTCTTTGTCGTAACGTATCGACTACCAACGCACCGTCGAGTCAACTTGGTCACTGTCTCAAAGTGTGTTCCTGGAAGTAAATCCCGCCCCAAGAGTCTGTGACTAGAAGAGTACGCTCTGTTTCTCAATGTAACTTAAGTAAGAAAAGGAACATCCAAATATTTACTGGAAGTTACTATTCGTTAGTGTCACATCCAGTTAGGAGTGAACTAACCGGAACTGCAGCCAGCAGCCCCGAACCCGTCGTCTCATCCCTCCTCTTCCCGAGAACTCGTGTTAACGCCACCTGAACCACCCCCATCTGGACCCGAGTAGTCGTCTCTCCAATCCATCAATTAATGGTAATCTGTAAACCCAGTGTCCCTCTATTCTTAAATTACCTAATTAATTAACCGTGATTGATACTCCCATTGAGTCATTATAAATCTAGACGCTTAACGTCAGTGTTTAATATTTAATCCTTAATTTTGCCTGTTAACTATTGCTAATTATTATATTTGTGTAAAGTAAAGTTTATTTTGAGTACGTGTGTTTATTTGTGGCTCCTCCCTTTTGACGTACCCTTGGCAAGACTTTAATTAAGCATCCCTTCGGCTAATTCATTCAACCTGTATTTTGCACTCTTAGAATTCAACGATCACAAACCTCCCCCCAGTAACAAGTGGGACTTTTATCGTGAGAATCCTGGCTACGGCACTACCCGCCTCTAACCAGCTTTCGCACGTTCAGTAGGAATTAAAGCCTACCTATATATATATATATATATATATATATATATATATATATATATATATATATATATATATATATATATATATATGATCGTAGGATTGAGTCATAGATAGGGTCAATACCACCGACTAAAACAAAAGCGGTGTGTCCAGATCAAGGACTAGAATAATTATTGGACCAGACTATGAGCAATTTTACGACAGTTAGCAAGTGTAAATCTATGCATTTTGGCGATTGAGGAACGTCGGTGTGGCGAGGGATTTGCTGCAGACGCTAAAAATTAACCATCTATAAGATTTGGGACAATTCATTTCGTCAATTGGAATCTTCCTTAATTGAATGAAAATTCTCGTTGAATATATTTGGACCTTTACAGAGAATTTTACATATGTCCAAAAATTCCATGAATGTTGGTTAACATGCCCGAATTTGTATAAATAGGGATCCAACAACGGGAGAGTTGCTTTTATGCCTTTGTTTCACTGTGTTTTTGTGATATCCTGTTTATATAGATACTCTCAAATTCCCTTTTTAGACACCTTTTGAACGTTTGGATAATAAAATGCACATCATCAGGTTGGGTTATCCAAGTTATTATTTTCCATATTTCCTCATCTATCTGGTCATTCTGTCCTTCTTAAGCATCATTTATTTTTGGTTCTTATCCAATTGACTACCAGGTCTCTCCCGATAAGATGAATCATTCAATCCAAAAGCTATATTGGCTAAAATGTGGAATGCTAAACAATTTATTATTTTATCAAATTAAATTTTCTTGTCCTTTCATCCTGAAATTTAGAAGTAATAAAACTAAATAATTTAGTTATTTTGTTTATTTACTATGGTAAGAAGGTTGATGAAGGACTCGTAATCGTTGGGTTCTGGCTGGAATTTATTTAATATTCAACGATTTTAAAATCCATATCGCCATTGGGGGAGGAGAGAATAGACAACGAGTCCTTAGAAATCAAATGACGACGTCCTTTGCAATGCTGACGGTGAGAGGAAAGCTCTGGCTTATTGATAGGGCGAGAAGCTCTGTAAGACAGACTCAAGTGTTTGAGATCTTAAGTTTAAGTTGTAAGACAGTTTGTCAAATATAAGTACTGTTGCAATTCGCAGACTAACGAGGATCTCAAAAGGTTATAAAGTGGCTCCTAACTACGGAAACGAGAGTAGCGAGCAAATATTAATTAGAATCAAGCTTTATTTAGGATAAAGCTGCGTAGACATTTAGGGAAATCTCGATTAAGTTCTAATGGCAGGTAACCCATTAAATAAAGTTTAATGTAAATTTTAATAGTAAATATTAATATATACTTATATCGTCAACCCATAAGTAATAGGGGCTTGAGAGCTATTAGTCTCAAATATATGAACCCCGTTGAGGATGAGAGGTGGAATTTGATGAAAAACTTTTAAAAATATTAGTAGAAGAAAATTAGATTGTAACAGTTGAATAATTGGCTGAAAACAAAAATGCATTCAACTCATTCCACTTCGCCTCATTTAAAAGGGACGCAAGATTTCACAATTTGGGCAATGGGTTCCTCATGACCTGTCATAATTACACTTGCCTCAAATCATCAGCATTTTTTAATTGGAGTGTTACAGGAGACAAAGAGTGGGTTGTCTACAATATTGATAACCGTACTAGACAATGGATTTTCCCTGGAATGGCATAATTCATTTTGAGCTTCTTTACCCATTTCAGACTATCACCAAAGATGTTTCCTGACCTATTTGCACAGTTTACATTCAGTACTTGAAGAAAAAGGCCAAAGTTAATCTATGAAAGAGTGTTTTTAAATCAAGACCACGCGGAGCCTTACATCGCAAGAGATACTATGCAAAAGCTTAACAAATTTGTTTAGGAACTACAGAATTATCCTCCAATTTTATACTTCCTAACACAAGTCAGACCATCACCAGAGAGGTCTACTTTCCTCTTTTCGACAGCTTTCCTGCGATACTTGAAAAATCCTTGCAAGGGGGTTGATGGTCTAATGGACCCATGCCAAAACTTAAACCTTGGGTAATGTTAAGCTTTCCCGACCTCAGTTCCCCAAGAGCAACTTGTACTCTTTCTCTCTCTCTCTTAGGTCTTTTTTTGCATCGCTTTTATGTTTCTCACTATCTTTTGCTTGCCTGTATAAACCCAACAAAGGGACCAAGAGGGTGATAATCGTTGTAAAAACAAAAGATACTAAGCAAATTGTTAATCATTTTGATTAGGAACCAAGGACTGAGTCAACCTTCTGTCTAAACCCAAATTAGCGCCATCAGGAGTTTAACGAATCACCTGAAGAGAATGAAAATGTCAACAACAAAAGAGTTCAGAGCAAACAGAGCATTTATAAGATAGTAGAAAGATGGGGACTATTGTTATAAACTGTGGGAAATAATATTATTTATTTAATTAATATATTAATACTTATTCAAATCTAAATAATGCGAAGAAAAGCGAATGGCAGATTGATTATCTTTCAGTTTAATTTTGAAATCTGAACTGTTACCCTGTTGTCCCATCGATGGTCATGCTAATGGTTTGGAGATCCCATAGAGCGTCGATTTCTAGTAAATCTCCTAGAAGTTTGTCTCCGTGTGGTTAGTCGCGCATGTTATTGGAATGCTCAAAGTAAACTTCGCGTCCACCATCTTGTTAATTATTCGCGAACTGAAGCCGGAAGAAATTATTTCTTTAATTTGATGACATTCAGTAGCAAGATAATAATTTAGGGTTATTTGAAAGCTATTTGCGATAAAATATTTGATAAGGAGCGATATGAGTTCTAGCCTCAGATCAGCGGCCTAAAGATCAAAACAAGAAAGTCAAAATGTGATTCTAGCTTGAGAACCGTAATCGTAGCCTGACGGATTAGGGATTATGATGGACATATCCTTCAGTCCTAATATAATCACATCTAACCCCAATGATACTAAGACTGCCATTTTTCATCATATTATGTAGATGTGCATACCCAATCTCTCCTATTTTCTGTTACGTTGCCTTATACAATAAATCATCTGCCACATTCTTTTGCACAGCGTATGTCTGTACAATTAGCACATGATTCGAAACAAAGAAGCAGTAAAGAAAAAGGAAAGAGTATTCCGAGCACTTTCGTCTTTATTTTCAAAGACTTCTTCTGGGAATGAGAACCGAAGCATTGGGAAGGGTTTATAAGTGAGAAGTGAATTGCTTATCCAATTTGAAGCCGACTTGGCTTTAATAAGGAATATTCAAGACAAATAAGCAAATCACTTATAAACCATTCCAAATGCCTTTGTTCTCATTCCCAGAAGAGGTCTTTGATAAATAAAGAAGAAAGTGCTCGGAATCATTTTCCATATATATATATATACATATATATATATATATATATATATATATATATATATATATATATATATATATATATATATATATAAATCATTGTGAAGATTAAAGCGAACCCTTCGCATCTAAACATTTATTAAAAAATTGAACGTTTCGTACCACATCTCTATTTCATTGACGATTCGCTGAAAAATAATCAAAACACATTAAAATATGTATTTATTATTAAGTAAATTTATATACAATTATAGACTGCAGTAAAAATTCCTGCGAAGGGAAAATGTGAATGAAAAAGAAAACAAAAAAGAACAAATAAATAATCGAATTGAATGGTGTTAGAGATCTGACTGCAATGGTATGGAGAAGATCAGAGCGTAAATACCCTCAGTATAGCTGGAAAGGTTGGTAGTTTTCAAAATGGATGTTTAGTTATTATTAGAGAGCTTAGTTGATTTAGCTTTATGTAATCAATAAGGGGCTTGAGAACTGTTGGTAATAAGATGCGGGTCGAATTTCTTCATCTATAAAGATTCCTTACTATCCTAATAGCGAACTCTCCATCTGAAATGCGTGTATCGCAAGAAACAATATGGTTTCTGTTTTATGAAAAGTCGGGGTTTCTAAGAGCTTGTTTTGTTTTGTGATAGAAACTGCGATATTTGCTGATCCTTAATTTAAGCTTTAAAGCATTTTTTACCCAAGTAGCTCACCTGGCAGCCTGCATAAAATAAATTTCAATTACAACCTATGTATCTTATCCCAAAGTTTTTCTTTATAATTAAAAAATGTTCTAGTGATTAAATTAGTGATATAATTTTAATGAAAATTGCCTTAACTCTATCTATTAACGAGGGATAAATTTATCTCATTAATTTATTCTTTCCTGGTGATTAGACAGTAATTAATTTAAAAAAACATGCATTTCATTTGGATTGATTGCCTCACTTTAACAATTTTCTAAAACTTTCAAAACTCTTACAAAAGCGAGTTCGAGATAGAACAAATCCCATTTCATTCAAATTGCTTGAGCTCGAATGAGTCTGCATGAATTAGTTAACTACCTAAATTTGAGAAAGTAATGCTGATTTTTTTTCAATGGATGAGGTGGTGGGGTTACGATATATTAATGGGTATAAATGAATTCAGGTGTGGTGAGGGGGTGATTTATACGAGTAAAAACTCTTAGAAACCCAAAGTTTTCATGTTTCTTGTTTGGATTCGCATTCCAACAGTCATGGATTTTATAATTTTGAGTCGTTATACATACATTAAGAAACTCGTCCACAATCTTATTACTAACATTATTCAAGGCCTTTATTTATTAAATGAAGCTAAGTCAACTAAGCTTTCTACAACAACTAAACATCCTTTTTTTAAATCTACCAACCCATCTATATATACTGAGAATATTTAAGCTCTGATCTCTTCCATGCCATTGCAGTCCGGTCTCTAACACCTATTGTATATTCTTCTGTTTACTCGTTCATTTTTGGCTTTTTCATTAGAATTTTTTTCCCTTGCATTGTTGTTACTGCTGTTTTACTAAGTATAAATTAATTCATTTTAAATACTTATTTTAATATGTAGCATACGTCATTTATCAGAGAAGTGCAAAGCCTAAGCAGGTGTTGTATATATATATATATATATATATATATATATATATATATATATATATATATATATATATATATATATATATATATATATATATATATATATATATATATATGTATTTCTATATACATATCGGTGAAAATATACTGGTATTGATGCGATGATGTTGCTATTGATGATGGATTGATGGAATGATAAAAGTAACAATGATGCTGATGAAGGAAAAAACAACGGTGAAAATAAAGATGTCAGTAGAATAATCATATTTCCTGCAACATTTTTATCTCTTAGTCGAATCGATATTAAAAACCACTGGAAAGTTAAAAGCTGAACACAAATAAGTTTTCATACGTCATAGAAAGTCTTTTAATGTATTTATGAGAGTCCACAGAAGCTCAAACAACTGCGAATTCGTTTGTTAAACGCAACAGGTGAAATTTTCCCCTTTCAAGCGACCGATGTTTCCACGCCAAGTTTCGGTAGAGAACTAAAAGTTACGAAGAAGTGCACAGGAGTTTGATGCTTTAGGCTCATCATATGCTGGGGACTCCAGTTTCTTTACGATTAATCTGACGTCTTAGAAAAAGCTGCGAAAAACAGAGATAATGAATAATCGCTTTACGCAAGACTAACACTGTTAAGTGTCACAGATTAAATATTCACCCACAAATAATCATCGGTTCAGTTTTCATGATCCGAAAAAATTATTCTTTAGGTTGAGAAAAAGTTGAAATTGAATAAACGCATTTTATCCTACATATATAGATCCATATTGTAAAAGAAATTTTCCAACCGTGGGAGGCAAGGTTAAATTGGTCGTGTAGGGATAGGTAAAAATTGTCCGATTGTACGTATTATCTTTCGCATTGAAGCCTTTTATTAAATGGGTGTTAGTAAAGCACTTCCTTTTCCATCAGAAAGTTAATATTATATGTGTACATACCATTAATTAATTTCTTTCTTGCGAGTTTTTCTTTCAGGATTTATTCAATTTTGTCAATCCAAGTGTAAATTCGTGAAAACCAACACCCGTCTACAAATAAGAGTGGAAAATCTGAAGCACTCCTATATCCGTATGGGAGCTGCAAGAGAATGGCCAATATTTTCAAACTGTTGAACCCCACTGGGAGCAAATTTGAGTGTTTTAAATTATTAAACTGCTTAAATAGACAGATAGTTGTTTTCTAAGAGTCAGGGCCACCCTGCCCCAATCAGTGAAAACCTCAATCTTCATCAAGAACACGATGAACAAGATAAAGCGAAATCCAAAGAGGACAACTTTCTTTAGAGATAAAAGGGATCCATGTTACCATGCAAAAAATGCGGAAAGACGATCTGAAACTCCTTATATTCAAGATAGTTTTCCAAGAATGCTTTCTAACCCCACCACAGAGAAGAAAGTCAAAAGAGCAAAACTGCTCCTCCACCGGCTCTTTGATGACTCTCAGCCTCCGGTTCTGTGGACGGATGAAGAGTTGTTCATTGCCAAGGCCACCCCACAACGCACAGAATGATCACGTTTTGGCACAAACAAAATAAAAATGACATTTCGGTTAAACGGCGAATATCTTTCAATAGATACAAGCCAGCTTTGAGAAATGGTGTAAGCTGGGGTAATATCAAGGGGCCTCAAAACAACTATCATCGTCATTGAACGGAGGGGGGGGGGGTCTGTAAGTATGAATCAAAAGGCTATGTAATTGAATATTATTTACCCCATCATGTAACATTTCTCTCTTTCGTTTTAGTCTAAGCATTATTTAATATTAGATTTTGTTTTAAAAATAATTAAATAAATATCACCCTACACCTCGTGTTTCCTTCCTGAATATTTACTGGTTTCCTCAAAGTTGATCTTAGCATTCGAACTCACTGTATGAATTTGCGGATGGACCATTTTAATGCATTTAGTTTTAGATGTGATTTCTGCTCTCATTTATTTATCTCTCTTGACAGGTTCTTCTTCCGGCTGTAATGAATCAAAAATCCTGGATAGATTTTGCGGGGTTTCTTTTCACTTCTAATAATAAAATAGTATAACCATGAATTACAAGGGTATAAATTTCATTGTGTGGCCCTCCGCTCTATGACAGGAGAATTCATCAGACCTCGCCGACTCAGAAAAGACGAACACATTTGCATAAACAATGATTGCGAGCCGCATTCCTGTCGAGTTCAGCTGTCGATTTTCCAGCGAGGCAGTACTTAAAAGAACACGAGACAAAGGGAAAGTTTGGTCGCGTTAACCTTCCGCGATCTCTTGGCTGTCATCATATATTCTTCCTCTTTATCCACTGTCTCTCTCAATTTACCTCTGCAGACTCCATCTCTGCATATACTTTCTATGAAAGTATTATTCTACACTCTAATCTCACTCACACCTAGGTCCAGAAAGTAGCACAGACTTCGTACCAGGTTTAACGATAAGGTTCTTAGCTATTTGCTATCCATTGTGGTAAAATTCCTTCGTCTCTATCCATTTTTGATCTGTTGAGAGTTAGATATTTTATGTCCGTTGTGTTCATTTATCTTGATTCTTTTATGAAGGAGTTTTGTTTCCTAAAATCTTAAATTGTGTACTTTTTAACTTATCCCCTATTGTACTGGTTTCTGAAATCGTTATAATTTACTAATCTTTGATTGCTTCGAATCAAATTTGTTTTTAATATTAAGTTCAAGATGGCATAAAATGAAAATAGTGAATATTTAATTGAAAAATTAGCCATTTACATAAAACGACTTTGCATTAAAAATATCCTATGTCAACCAAATTATTTAGATCTTTTTGTGACAACTTTAATGAAAACACGAATTTTCTTCCCTATCAGCAGTAGGAGAGATGCCAAGTAAAGATGGCTACCGCTGCGAAACTTCATATCTCAATTCTCCAAGCTCACACGCAGTCATTGCAAGGTATTGGACATGGAATTACCATAAGGCGGTATTGGCATATGTTTTTTGACGTATGGTTGATGTTGCATGCCCACCTCGAATGCTTATCCGCAAACTGCCGACATTACGAATGGAACTTTATTGTTTCCTCTAGTTCTAAAAGTGATTCTCTCATCACTTCATCAAAGTGTAAACATAATTCTTTCAGTGCAACACCAGCTTTGGCATTTGACTTTGTTTGTTAATTTTGCACAACCAACCACCAGACCTCTTTCGGTTATCTTATAAGACCTTTTTTATGACTTCTTTTAGAAAATGGATCTCTATTTTGTCTCGCAACACGCAATGAACCGACTTCAAGATATGAACATTTTTAAGTCTTAATTAATTAAGATGATGTGATATGATGAATTTTGATATTCTTGGTGACAGCAACAAATGTTTTAACTTTTATTTGTGGGTTTTAACTCCTGCGGGTGATAATCATTCTTAGTTATTAAATGAACTTATTTTGGGACTAATTCAAGGTCAAATATCGGGGTTATCTTTCCAAACCTAAATTTAGTGAACCAAAGCTGACCATTTGGAAATAGAATTCAACTGAAGGTTTTTTGAGGCATTGAATCCCACTAAAAGTAATTGAATTAACCAAAGAAATGAGAGTCACTCAATTGGGCCAGTGATATTAAAGCCCGGATAACATTAACTAAGCAATGGTTTGTTTAAATTATCAGAGGCTTTAACATCAGTATATGTCCCAATTTGAATTTGCACTTGGTATTTGCATTTGATTTCTACTCCCTTGGCAAAAGAGCTGCAATTGCATTAGTCAATCATTCATTTTCATTCATGATTTCGAAAAAAGGACATTAACAAATATATATATACCAGCTAATGGCTTCGCCACTCATCCCTAGTGGGGAAGCTTGCGCTTCGCTACTCAAATTTAAAATCTAAAAAAAAGCAGCCATGGTTAATTTTGTATAAATTTTCTGAACTTCACCAATTATAATAATTTTAAAAAGGAACTCTATACTAAATTTCTCCCCTTTCAAAATATCACGTTGCTAAAATATAGTTATAGAAAAAGATGTATAAAAATAAATTTTCTAAACTTCACCATTTCTAATTGTTTGAGTTTTAAAAAATTCACAAAATTTTGATACTTAGATTTATTTCTAACCTCTACCATTTTGTTTTTTGATATTATAAAAGAATTATTAGAAATAACATTGATAAAAAATATAAGTCATAACCAAACTAAGATGAAATTATTATTCAAAACATCAGGTTCAAGAGAACGAAATCACACTTTTCCTCGTTGGTCACTTCATTTAATTCCTTCTAATGAGGGAAGAGGCGCAAATAAATATGGCTCTTTGTTATCGTAGGTCAAAGAGCTTCATGATCCTTGCTCCTGACTCGGTTCGGATCCAAGGACCGAAGGACCATCTCGTTTAAGTAGATTTGTAAGGGATCGAGGGGGATTTTTTTAATTCAAAGCGAAGACCAACGAGAGCATTTTCCACATAAATGCTTGCAAGGAAAGATCTATAAAGAAAGTGCTAAAGTTGTAGGAAGTAAAAATGTGTGGAAGACATAAAACCAAAGGTATCACTATCGCTTTTGAACCTGGTAGAGCGCGTAATCCTCCAGATGCCAGCTGCTATATACCAACCCAAGCTTCCCTTGATCCCCCTCCCCTTGCAGGGTAATAACTGGAGTCAGGAGGCCGTGCCATTCTTCTAAGACTCAGGCCATAGAGAAGAAATCCCGTTGTTACAATGCCCTCCCCCCCTCTCCCTACTTTCGGATTCTATGTAAGTAAAATAAATGTAGTAATATTACGCACACATAAGTCTATGGAACATACTTGAAGAGCCTATCTCTAAACTAAAGAGCTAAGCTCAAATATGAGGAGCTTATCTCAGAAATGATGATCCTATATAAAAAATTTAGAGCTTACTCAAGAAAATGAAGAGCCTCTCTCAAAAATAAAGAGCCTCTCTCAAAAATGAAGAGCCTCTCTCAAAAATAAAGAGCCTCTCTCAAAAATGAAGAGCCTCTCTCAAAAATGAAGAGCCTCTCTTAAAAATGGAGAGCATATTTAAAAATGAAGAGCCTAACCTAAAATGAAGAGCCTACCTCACCAAAATAAAGTGCCTATCTCTAAAATGAAGAGCCTCCCTCAAAAGTGAAAAGAGCTTATCCCAAAAGTAAAGAGCCTATCTCAAAATTTAAAAGAGTTTATCTAAAAAATAAAGAACATTTCTCAAATATGAATAGCTTATCTGAAAAATGAATAACCTCACTAAAAAAAGCCTATCTCAAAATGAGCTGCCTATCTCATAAATAAAGAGCTTACCTTAAAAATAAATAGCCTATCTCAAAAATAAAGAGCTTATCTTAGGTTTCAAGAGCCTATCTCTACAATAAATAGTTTATCTATAAAATGAAGAGTGTATCTAATAAATGAACAACCTATCTCAATAAAATAAGATCCTAAGTCAAAAAATAAAAGTTTATCTGAGATATGAAGCGACTTTCTCAAAATTTAAGAGCCAAATTCAAAATGAAGAATATATCTCAAAAATAAACATTTTATCTCAAAAAAATAAAGAGCCTATCTCTAAAATGAAGAGTTTATTTAAAAAATTAAGAGAGTATCTAAATTTGAAGAGGCTATTTCAACAAAATAAAGAGCTTACTTCAAAATTGAAAACCTACCTCAAAAGTGAAAAGAGCTTATCCCAAAAGTAAAGAGCCTATCTCAAAAGAATGAAGAGCCTACCTCAAAATTGAAGAGCTTATCTCAGATATGAAGAATTTCTCTCAAAAATAAAGAGCCTACCTCAAAAATGAAGAGCCCCTCTCTAAAATGAAGATCCTACTTCAAAACTCAAAAAACCTTATCTCAAAGATAAAAAGCCTATCTCAAAAGAATGAAGAACCTGCCTCAAAACTGAAAAACTTCTCTAAGATATGAAGAGTCTCTTTCAAAAATGAAGAGACTATCTTAAAATGAAGGGACTATCTAAAAGATGAGAGCGTATCTCAAATTACTTTTTCGACTGCTTCATTCCGAAAACCTTTCTGGTTTACAAAGTTACCTAAGTTCTTAGAACGTGATAGGTAAGAGTAATATCCTAGGAAAGAGGTGTATATTGCCAACCTCAATTCCACACTTGCTCATTTCATCTACTTTCCTCCTGTGTATTGGGAAGACTAGAATTATCGTGAAGGAGAAAAATACCTCCCTCGGTTGACCACATTTGCTTGTGTTTCACTACAATTTCAGTAGCATTATGTCGAATGCTTAGCCCTAATGTTGCTTATGATAATTCTCTTTCACTCAAAAATTTAAATTAAATAATGATAGTTTGATTTCATGAGCCATGTGACAATGACAATCAATGCCAACTAGATTACACAATCTATTTCCCACCACGTCCTTAAATGTCAACAAAAGGAACATTTTGAAGGAACAAAACCATTTAAGAGCAGATTTCTTAGAACTGATTTGATGGTTCTGGTGTCAACTCATGCAGAACTCACTTATTACAATTTTCTCTTTCCATTCGCAAGCAGGTCAACGCTTGATTTTCTATTTTTAGTATATTGGTACCTCCCTTACGACCGCAGAATGATCTCTCTCAACCATTCTGTTTAATAAATTCACATCTAATGATCGTGTCTTTCCATCGCCTCCTTCATCTTAAACAAAGCTTTCTCTACCATGTCAGAACTTTAAGAACCAAGTTGTACTGCGACCCAAACATCTCTGTGAAAGTGTATTAGTTTGTTTCAGGCAATTTTATGTTTTATTATGATGGGAAAACAAAGGGAAGAAATTGAGTAGATGTGTCTGTTAGTTTTCATTTGATTGTAAAGAAGAAATTAAAATATTCTTTTTAAATACCTGTGTTTTATATTTGTAAATGTGCCTTTTTAATTTTTCAGAATTATAAATATAAAAAAAATTTAGTTATGGTGAATTTAAAATAATCCGTTTATTTTTAAAGGTCGAAAGAAACGGAGGAATTTAAGCATTCTTGATTTCGTGTTCTTTCTTCGAATTAGTTCAGAAAATTTTCGAGACTGACTTGTATTCACAGTATAGAGGTAGAAAATTGACTGAATTGCACAATACATACGGATTCACAATATCCCAAACGCAAAATCTCGCTATAGAAAAGTACAAGAATTAGTTTAACCGCATTGATATTCAGATTTTAGAGCGTGCGTGGACTCTGGATGTTAACATGATACCTGGCAGAGTTGAGGATGGAAAAAGGAATTCTATCGAACAGACTTTATTTTGACGTTGCGCTAACAAAGCTTCTTCAGGGAATAAGGCATCTGGTATAATGATGTGACAAGAAAGAAACATTTTATAAATAGTTAGGAAACAGGGAAAATATGGAGGAGGAAAAGTTCATTGCTAATAGTAAGAGAGACATCGCCACAAAATTTATAGAAAAGAGCAGTTTTTATATTATTACTGCATTATATATTTTCTCGATTTTTCGTCTTCTGAGTTCTTTAAAGTGAAAGAAGCTACGAAGATCGTTTTGGGTACGAAAAGGGAAGCTCAAGACGTTTCGCATAACCTCTTGTAGTGATGCGTAATCAAAGAGCAGTGCTTTCAGTGCTATTGAGCTCAATTTCATCTTCGATTGTTTTATATCTGATAGTTTAATCTATTTAGAGGTATTATTTTAAATTCGCACATATTCGTGTAGATCTTCCACTTTCTTTCTAATTGAGTAATGTTTTTTTTATTTCTAGTGCAGTGCGCGCCATAATGCCTTATCTTTTCAAGAGGGATACAATAGATTGCGATATTTTGTCCGCGAAGTGCATGTTGAAAGCGTCCTCAATTATCGTTGTACATAGGTCTATTGTATAGATCAGGTAAAGTAATGGGCTTAGAGACCCAGCTGGTAGGATCCCAGCTAGGAGTTCAAATTCTGGTGCGACAAGATCTTTAAGGGAGCTGTATGTATGCAATCCGTTAAGTAACCTCGAAGTTGAGATCTAGTTCTAGTTAAACAATCCCGAAGTGTAGAACATGTTTCCAAATTTTCTAAAAAATTTGAATATTTGGGAGAAGCAAATTGCATAATTTCATCATATTCCAATTTAACCAATTTTTCGATCCTCTTAGTCTCCTGAAGTCATGTTACTGCTGGTTGTAGAGGTTGTTAATATCTGTCGTAGGTTAGCCCAGATTATATATATATATATATATATATATATATATATATATATATATATATATATATATATATATATATATTTATTTATTTTATTATTTTTTTTTAATAAACCAAATAAACTTTGACTTGAGGCGTTGTTTCATGCCTCAGGGATCGCTTGAGGATCGTCCTCTAAGAGTGCTATACTTTATATTTATTCTAGGAAACGAATAAAAGGGTTTTCTTTCTTGACTTTAACAAATATTGACACTTCAACTCGTTCGAGGATAATTAAAACAGTGCTTTTACTAAAAAAATAGACTTTAATGAACATAAACCCTCTCACTAAATAACATAAAAAATACAGATCTAATACACTTGAAAAAGAAAAGAAAATGGGAATACTGGGTGAGCTCTTGAGGCTCTATTCGAGATAGAATTTTACAGGGGGAACAGTTTTAAGTTAATATCTTTGTCCTTGGCCACACATCCAATAAACTAATTATTATGCACAGGGACATAAACAACAGGACTATTCTTTACTTACATAAGTTAATGGAAATTAAATACCCGAGACCAGTTAGACTATCTTCGGAGATTTTATTCCGAAGAGGCGTAGCTCGAGTAGATGGTTGTTTACTCAATAGATGGCGTTCGTCGACCTGCCTGTCGAGTTGACGGGTAACGTCACGAGGGATCTGGATTGGGTGGAGGCGACTTTAAGCGAAAATTCCTTCTATTTTTAGGCGGTCGGGGCGACCTTGACCTCGTTTTCTTCCGGACGAGATGAAATCGTTGTCTTCTTTTTTTTATCTAGTTGGTGTTTGTCCAACTCAGATAGAGTAAGATTTAGAGTCCTCAAACTGGGTAGATTGATACTCAATAATCTTGGGACTCGAATGGCGCCGAGCTTCCTTAGTAGAATCTGATATTGTACAAGGACTGCAAGTTCTCCTTAGCTTGCAGAAAACTTTCTACCGGTGATTTTTCTGTTTTCTTCTCGAACTCGAAAAATCTTCTGTCAACCGGTGACTTTCTTGTCTCTTCTGTTGGAACGAACAAAAAGCCTCTTTTTCTCGAGGCAACCTGTTATATACCCAAATTACTCGCGCGCGGTAATACCGAAGTGGAGGGGAGACTCGCAAGGTGAGACCTCAGGTTGGTCTCCCGGGCTTGGCGTCTTGTAGCTCTGAGAGAGAGTAATGCGAGATCGGCAGTTTGCACTTTTGAATTAATTGTTTATAAGTACACCCTCGAATAGCCTACCTTTTGATCTGAGGTCAGCAATCTGTCTCCTAAAATTTACCATTTTTCCCGTTCTCCTATGTTACCGGAGACCATCGGAGGGGCAAAGCTAAACCCAGATGTCTTTTGTTATTATTTCTTTGGCCTCGATATATATATATATATATATATATATATATATATATATATATATACTAGCTTTTGAAACAACATTCGCTTGGTACCGTCATCATGAAGCGTAATTTATTCAGTTATGTAATAAAGAGGATTCTTTAGTTTTCTGTTCAAATATTTCTGGCCTTATCGAACACATGGGGATGCCGTACAAATCAGATGAATGGAGGCTCTTCATTGATCCTTCTAAAAAAAGTTTAAAGGCTGTTCTTCTCTACAATGGCAATATAGCTGCATCTGTGCCAATTAGCCATATTATCCAAATGTTCGAAACCTACGAAAATTTGAAAAAAAATAATAACTGCAATCAAGTACGATCAGCACAATTTTCCCATTTGTGATGATTTAAAAGTTATTGCTCTCCTACTAGGTCTTTAAGGGGGATACACCAAGTATCTCTGTTTTTGATGTCTCTGGGATAGTCGGGCTGACAGCCAGCACTATAAAAAAGGACTGGCCACTAAGAACCAGCTTTTTACCCGGAAATCACAACGTGAGAGCTATGCCACTAGTTGACCCCAAGAAAATTCTGCTACCACTACTTCACGTCAAATTAGGACTTATACAAATTTTGTGAAGGCCTTGAACAAGAATGGAGCTGCTTTCGGGTACCTGGAGTCAAAGCTTCCTCGTGTAAGTGAAAGCAAGCTAAAAGCATGAATCTTTGTTGGCCCTCAGATTCGGGAATTGATGAAGGACAAAGCATTTTGAGGAAGCATTAGCAGGTGTCGAGGTGAATGCCTTGTTTTCCTTCAAGCAGATTGTCCATAACTTCTTGGGAAACACCCGCTCCCCAGAATATGAAAATAATGATCCAAGATCTGATTTCAAGTTTTCGGCAACTTGGGTCTAAAATGAGTGCGAAAATGTACTTTTTGCACTCACATCTTGACTATTTTCCCACGAATAGTGGGAACTAAAGTGAGGAACAAGTGAAACGTTTCCATCAGGATATTTTCATTATGAAAACTCGATACCAGGACAAATGGAATGTCAGCATGATGGTGGATTACTGCTGGTCATTGAAAGGTGATGCTCCCAATGCACAGCACAAGCGGAAATCACAGGTGGTACACCTTCCTTGGAATCGGTATGTAGGCTAACCATGAGAGCATGTTCTTTTAACATTCATTTGATTTGATGTTGATGATTTTGATTTATTCCATGATAACTATGATGTATTTCATGTTGATTTGGTATACATATGTTCTTAAAACTAAAATAATGTGCTTTTTCATGATTACTTATTCATTTTAAATAAGTAACAATACATTAAAAATAAACATTTATTGTTAGCATTTATTTGTATTTTATTCCAAATCCTTAAGTGATAGAAAATATTTTATTAGATATTTAAAATCAGCAACCCAAGAATATGTAAGATCACATCCATGAATAAAAATAAAAATTAAAAAATTCCAAAATGCAGACCAGTGTATTCGGACGCAAGGCTAAATAGAAAAATTGGACCATGTTTTCTTTGAGTGGGTTAACTATTTCATCTTCGAATTGGATGTAAATTTTTTGTTTTCTTCGTCGGAGATTAAAAGAACTTGGGGCCCAGTGGAACTTAAATTCACCCCTTAAATATCTTCTTGATCTTTTAATCCCTCTCCGCTTTCAGATATTAACAAAAGGGTTAATTCAGGAGATTTCTTTTCAATTTCTTGACAGTTTTTCAAAATGCATGTGCTTCATTCCCAAGGCAAAGACGTTCTATTAAGTTTTCTCATAATTTAGTTTGCAAATATTCTTAGCTCTACAAATTTATAGCTTTATATATTCCTAGGTACAAAATTAACTTAATTCAGATGTCCTTGCTTTTTATGCTGAATTGTGATAATGTTCAAGTTACCTGCTGGTGATTTATGCATACCCATTAGATCATTAGCTAAAGGAGACAAGAACAGTCTCGAAATCCAGTAGACGGTCGAGAAAAAGTTTCTTGACAAATCATAGGATGTATTCAAACATTTTCAAACTGCTATGAATGCTGCCTCTAGGATCTTCTTCCTTTAGGCGTCCATGTTGCTTGTGACCACTCACAATAATTGGGCTATTCAGAGTATCTCAAATGTTTAGTTAGGGTGTGACGAGCCATATATTCGATTATATATAACTAAATTGACAAGAGCGAGGAAGAAGGGAAGGAAACAAGGCGGCCCAGCTAACAGATTATCAACAAAGAGATAACATGAAAGCAAATCACAAGCGGCAACGCAGATTAATTTCTAAATTAAAAAGATCTGTAGGACTCCAGGAATAAAATATAACTGATAAAAGAGGAAGAGGTCTGATGAGATGAAATAAAAAAAAAGAGTTCCAAGAATAGGCGGAAATCGTGCCAGGATGAGTTACAACTCTACACATAGCCAAATAAAAGCAGCCTTTCGCTGCTAAGGAAAAAAAATCCCTCGATGATAAAACCTCCATAACTGTGTGCCCTTTGACCTCATGAGATGGCAGCGTACCTGAACGACTGGAATAAAGAGTGGCTAAATCCTTATCCAATATACCGATGATAATTAGTAGGGCACACATTAAGAACTTGGCTAACTTTATGTCAAAACTACTAAACATTCTTACTAACAACTCGAAGTTCATTAGTTTTGATGTAAAACCATTATTCACCAACCTGCGGGCCAATAAAGCGATGGCTGCAGCGCAAATACCTATTGACAATCACAGTAGAAATCTACCTTTTGTCTCTTGTTGACTTCATCAACCCCATGGAAATGTGCTTCAACTTCAATACCTTTTTTTGGGGAGAATAAATTTCAACAAAGACAGGGTATGTCCATGAGATACCCCCTTGACCATGTTTGGTGATTGAGGTTCTGGAACACGGATCCATATAAGGATCACATAAAGGGGCTTTGCTATGTGGATGACTGCTTAATGTCTCTATCTTTATTTTAGTATCGAAAGTTAAAGCACAAAACCAACGAGGACGTATCACAGGGAAAGTTAGTAACGATAGAACTTTAAGAAAGTAGTGAGGGTAGACTTTGTCAAAATAGTGGAATATGAATAGTCGCAAGTCGTACTATATGCGCTGGGGCTAAGAGGGCTTGCGTTAGGCTCGGTTGCAGGTGTAAGAGGGGAATTACGCCTGCTAAATTGCCACTCTCTTACGAGGGATAAGAGAAATATTGGAAGAGTGAAAAAGATTGTGGGAGATATGCGGGCAAATGACGACTATAGGGAGAGCACTAGTTTCTCATGATGGAGTGGGTTTGATAGGTTGTGGCGCTTTTCCATGTTTCAGTTGTAGCAGAGGCATTACCACTCCTGCTCCATCTACTTAAGAACAAGGATGAAATCCTATACTCAGAAAGATGGGGATGATTATTGTTTTTTTGTGCTGACATTATATGTCATAAGTAATTCCTTCAGAAGGAGAATATCACTTGCTTGAATATCCGATTGGATTCAACATAAAAGCAAAGCTTCGGAAGCACGAGAAAGAGAGAGAGAGGGAGGAAAAAGACCCTCAGCACTAACAGATTTATTGCTACGTTTTCATTTACTACTTCATTGTGCATGAGGTCCGATGTACTGAATGAGACCTACACTATTATGAGAAACGCACCAATAGATAGAACCAAGACTCAAGAAGCACCAGCTGAACATCTGTGCGAGGCACTTTTTCAGCACCGGAACAGAACATCTGAAAAACTGGATATATTTTAGGAGGAAACAAGATTTTCTTAATCAATATGGACGCCAGAAATATGAATACCACATATACAGCATTCAGAGAGGCTAGAAAATGCAGAAATACATCATCAAGATTCGTCCAGATAACCACAAATAAGTACTTACTGAGAACACAAACTGGAAATGAATATTAACTGGCTTTCCAAGACTCTTATCTCATTTACCAGCGGATTGGCGGGGCGAGTACATATCACCAGCATTAAAACTGAACATTAACACAACACTAACCAATCAAGAAGAAGAAAGCAAGAGGAGCCGGATTAAGTTCATTTTCTACTTATACTAGGCTCTCTATTTGTACACATTGTTCTGTTCCTGTGAGATGTAGGAAATGACTTTAACAAATCTCGGATCAAAGTTATGTAGCAGAAGATCTTAAATATCTCGAT
This sequence comes from Ceratothoa steindachneri, assembly GCA_963969495.1. Classification (NCBI taxonomy): domain Eukaryota; kingdom Metazoa; phylum Arthropoda; class Malacostraca; order Isopoda; family Cymothoidae; genus Ceratothoa; species Ceratothoa steindachneri. Next base: position 136,022,453 of record OZ018327.1, read on the forward strand.
AAATAACAAACTAGATAGAATATTTTATAAATATCTGAGATATAGAAACTCATATGCTGTTTTAATTAAATTTAAAGGCCCCGAGTTCGAAATAGAAGCTTCATTCTCCAAAGGAACTGACTCATCCTAAGTTGTATTCGATCTACACAGCAGACATGCAACCATATAGAATGCCTGAATGCCTAATCAATTCGCTATTGAGATCAGTCAGTTAATCGGCATTCAATATAGGAATGAATACTACCATCACGGAGGACAGCCGTCGAGATCAGCAACATTAACTAATTCGAGAGGGACTGGAATATAAGAACGAACTCCAGAAGTTCACCTTAGTCCTGATTTCAATAAAATGGGTATATACTATCGAAGTAGAAGAACGACTCTACCAGAACGTAAAGTAATGGGTTTACAAATAACTTCATCAAGCTCTATACCAAATGTTGCTGAAATAAAATCGAAAACGACACCAGTGATAAGCCTCCTATACTTCTTAAGAGACTTAAGCGAAAAGAACAAAATAAGGATTTATCTCACACAATGCAAGGAGGCGCTCATCTACTCTCTCACCCTACTAAACAGCTTATTAACCAAAAGAAAAGAGAACTACAAACAGCTCTTAATAAAGTTCTCTCTCTACTTTTAACCAGCATAAGAAGGAGAGGAGGAAGAACCCAAAGAGCCCTGGATTGAGAAAAAAAGATCGAACCGCTCAACATTGTTATACATTTACGAAAGGAAAATATTTGGAGGAAGATCATCTCTCTTCGTCCAATATTTTCATAGAATACCACCACTAAAGTAAACGTTTCTTTCACCTCCAGAAGTGGACAAAATCAACAGAGAATCGTGGAGGCAGAATTATACACTTGAGAGAATAAACGAGATCAATGCAAAATACCACCAATAAATACTCCAACCGATTAGGACAAAATACCTCAATCAAAGCAGCAAGAAATAGTGACTAACCGAAGAAGACTCATTAATGTAAACAGTCAACTAAAAGTGAAACAAAGGGAAACCCAATAGTAAAGTATAGATGACAAATTGGAAGTGTTTAGAAATAGTGGCAAAAGGGGAAGATTGTATATTTCGAACTAGATTTAATGAATCATAATAAGTGTCACAATTGAAGTGATGCAAATAAGAATGAAACAAGAAAAAATTAAATTAAATCAATGAACATATTGAAATAGAATGACAAAATCCTTAAGAGCTACATATTCAGTAAAAATACCTCGATAAACCCCACAACTAGGCAGTAGCTCAACGCAAAAATCATACAACTTCAAGAATTCTACAGCACCCACAAGAATGCAAGAAGAACAAAAGTGTTTCTGAGATTAGTTGAGTCTCCCGACAACTATAAAGAAGTTGCGATTACAAAAGCAAAGGAATGAAGAGAGGTCGATCAGTGGTCACCTCCCTCTCTGCCCGTGCTATAGCGCTCGGAAGGATTGGGGCTGATGGCTGAATCGCTAACAAATTTTGGAAAAGAAGGTAAAGAGATCATGGAGCCCAACGTCGAAAGCAAACAAACAAATAATTTATTGGCACTTACAAGGAGCTATCAAAGCTCATACATGGTAGACCCTATTAAGAATAAGGCTAATTTGGGTGGAACCCTCTCTAATATTAGTAACTTATTTTGACTTCATTTTCTTTTAAATTATTTGTCTTTTTTTTCTTCAGGACTTCTGTGTCTGGAGCGCTGACTACTTCTTGTGGTAGATTTTTCAAAAGTTGAATGATGCTGTTGCAATTTTTCCCGTTGATGTTTTGAATTTCCACCTATTCAACTTTTTGTCGGGTCGCTGTCATGTTTTTCAAATTAAAAGATTTTCTGCAGTATCGAGCCTATTCATCAATAATTTTTGTTTCTATTTGTTTTCTCCTTTTCTTTCTATGTTCAAGGGAAAAGAGATTTAATTGAGTTTTTTAAGCTTATCATTGTAGCTAAGATGTTTTATTCCCTTAATCATTTTTTCATAGCAACGTTGTACTTGTTCTATTATATCTACATCTCTAATAAATGGTGGAGACCAGAGCGGAGCAGCATAATCTAATATTAGTCTGACTAATAAGGTGTATAGTTTTAACATCGCGTCTGAATTACTTGTTAAGACGGAAACTTTGATAAATGATGTGACTCTTGTTGTTATATTTCTAATTGCAACGCAATGACTGGAGGAATTTAGTGTATTATTCATTTTAATTCATAAATCGATTTGTTCTTTTACTTCTATAGTATCAGTATCTTAGAATTAGTACTTAAATTTAGGATTATATTTTCCGAAGTGTAAAACAGCATATTTTTCAGCATTAAGCTTCATGCCAGATTTGTTACACCATTTAATTATCATATTCAGGCAATTTTATAAATAATTTGAGTTTTACATATCCCTTATTTTCTATTCAAGTTTAGCATCGTCCACAAATGAATTATTTGGCAATTCAATCTAAAACCTAAGGTGCTTACAAAAATTATAAAACGAAAACTTGAGGAACTGCACTAGTTATTAGCAGCCAGTCGGATGTCACCCCATTTAAAATTACTCTCTGCTTACGATATGTCAACTAATTTTTAATACAAGATTTTTGAAAAAAGGATGTTAAACCGGAGTTTATCAAAGTCTTAGAAAAATCTGGATATATCACATCATAGCTAGAACCTCAATCGACAAATTTGCTACATGCTCATAAAATGTGATCAGACTAGTGACACAAGTCCTCCCTTTCCTGAAACTATATTGACTATTTACTGATTGTGTAATTTTAAATAAATAATTGACTCCATTATTTTTCATATAAGTGAAGTTAAGAGCTTGCCAATAATTTTCCTTCTCTTCACGTCTATTTTTTTTTAATATTGGAACAACATTGGCCAGTTTCTAATCTCTGAGAACAAAATTTTCCTCCAGAAAGTAATTAAATAGAAAAGCGATTAAAGCCGAAATTTCGTTCGTAACTTCCATAATACGTGGCGCGTACATTTCGTCTACCCCGCTAGCTTTATCAAAACTTAATTTATTAATTGCATACTTTCCGATAATAGCCTAACTCCTCTGATGGATGGTGATCTAAAAATGATCCACAATGAAACCGGAAAGGGCCCTCTCAGAACTATTAGAAAAGAACAAGTTCCGCCAGTTCTGAAGTGGCTTAGGTCGTCATAAGGGTTTTAAACATGACCTTGCATAATAATTGACCCTATTTTTCGCCAAGTAATTGCAAATAAATCAATTACCAAATTGATCATAAAAGAGAATCCGCACTTTCTCAAAGATAGACAAATTCGGCATCAGGCAAAGCTTTGTCAAAGTGAATTTCACATCCCTTGAAATAGATAACAAAGCAGAGAAACAAGGTTTCTTAGTTTCTACTTATGAATCTTTCTGTGCCAAAGAGAAACGGAAGACTATGTGCCTCTTAGAGTGTGTTACACTTTATACGTTGTCGAGAACCACTAACCAATCGACTGCCCCCAAGAAGAAAATGATTTTTTTAGAAATGCGCGACAGTTGGCCATTCTTGGCACGAATGACGCAGCGTTTCACAGAAATGCATCACTTCTGAAGGCGACATCTGGCATTGGTAATGAGATGCCCGATGAGAAAAGAAGCATTAAAGTAAAAGAAGGCAAACTTAGAAGCAAAAGAAGAAAAAAGGACATACGTAAAGAAAGAGAGCAAGGAGATCATGACCTAAATCATGCGCGCTACCTTACCAAAAGCGCAAATCTTGTAACGTTCACGGATGTGCTGAAGCTACTTCTAGAAATGAGTGGTACGAAAAAAGGTATCGTTTCTTCCTAACCCATTGCCCAAAGTAAATATAGATCTACTATTTAAAGGAAAATAAATGCAACATGAAACCGATGAGAAGAGATGGAAGAAGCAAACGCAAATCCCACCAACCAAAGACGAATGTCATATTCTCCCAACAGAGCGGACAAAGAGAAGGAAGAGAAAATACCCCAAAAGAACCCCAGCCTAAGCACGAAAAGGAGCGGCCTCCATCTCTCAAGAACCAGATATTCTCTCGATCATTACGAACGCAACAAAATTGAAATAAATTTATTTACCTTTCACATGCACCAATTTATTGCCGATAAAAGAATGCTTTCAAAATATAAAGAGAGAAAGAATGATAATTAAAAAATAGCAATATCAATCAAAAGTCATAAAAAGTAAAACAAAAAAAATATCTACAAAGATCGTATGAGAAGAATACTGCGAAGTCAAAATAATAATAATAATTCAGTTAATCGGAAAAATCAGTGCATAAAAACAATATAATTGGCATAATTAACGTGGATACGAAAGTAATTATAACTTTAAATTAAAATTCTCAAAATGCGACAACAAATAACAATATTATGTTAATGTAAAGCCACAATTATGGATTAAAAACTCAGAAAAAATGAAAGTAATAGTAAAGAATTAATATAATAATAAAATATACTACATTCATAGTGAATGCGCAAAAATAATGATTTAAGTAAAATAGCAAATGATAGAAAATAATGTAATTATGTAACATGCAATTTTCCTGGAATCTTTGTCTCTCGTTTCTCTCATAAAAAACTGTTTTTTCCTTTCTTATCCATTCATTTGTTTCTCACTTTCTAATTATTGTATTCTTGTACCTTCTTATGTTCTTTTAATAAATAAAATGTAATATTTGTCATTCTATGAAGAAGCTTTGTTAGCGAAACGACGAAATAACGCCAGCTCATGGAGGTTGGAAAGGAGAACTTCGGCAATCTTTGATTTAATTGAAGACGAAACACGACGGGGCAATAATTGTGAGATAAGCTTATGCTAGGTTAGGTTCTTAGTGTGAGTAGGAATGATGGCGGAAGACTTAATTACAGCAGGCGGTGAGTCGTTGAATTAGGGCCGTAGGAAAACGTTATCGAATAAGGGATAAGGAAAGAAGGCAAAAGAAAACAGTGGCCTAAATAACGACAAAGTAGGAATCCCTAGGAATGAGAAAAAGAATGTCAGCAGACCATTCAAAGGGTCGAATACTGAATTCTGCCTCACAGTGACTTACATCGTCGATCGGAGTGGCCAGCTTTAAGACTTGAATGGTCCGGTAGTATTGCTTAAGTTACAGCAGCTTCGCTTGGACAGTGGAGAATCTGCTGGTAAGTGTTTCTGATTGTCTCTGTCTCTCTTGAAGTACAGTGGAAGTCTCTGTCCTATCTGGCAAAATTAGGAAAAATAAAGCGCATCCTAACCTCCTTTTGTAAGCAATTTGTTTTCTTTTTGCTTAATTAACACGCAAATCCTTACTCGGTCGGTTTATTGATGGCTTATCATAGCTGGGTCATCTTCTAGATAGATTATCTTTACTATCCTTTACTATGATAACTCATCGTTACTTGATACAAATGAGTTCGCTATATTCTCTTCAATTGATGGAATCTTTTTATTTCAGATTGACTCAACTAATTTAGCTACCTTTGTTCTCTGTTATCATTAGTATCAAGCGATCACACATGTTCTGATAGGTTGGAAGAGTTAGCAATCAAAGTAGAACGTAACAAACTGGCTCGTCACCACCAACTACTATGACTAAAGAACTGACAAAATTTTTTAATTGTGTTTGCGTCAAGAGATTTATTAATCTTGGCAAATGACCAGCCTAAACAAAAGGTATTTTCTTCAAAGGAATGTTCAAGCTTCCTTGGCAAATACAAGTTATCTTTTCATTTCAGTAACTTGACTTTTTTCACCACTTTCAGAAATTGCTTTTGTGCTTTTGTCATGTTCAATTTATATTTTACGAACAAATTAAATGCTCTCAACATTATAATTCATCATTAATATCAAACTTTGGAAACCCATTGTGAAGAACTGCGTCCAATCACTATTTATGGTAATTCCAAGCGATTCGATCTTGTTTCTCATTCGTTAGTCGTGTAAATATTCTCGCCATAGTTTGGTCTTATTGAAGAAGCTGATAGTTAGACAGAGTGAAACAATTCATTGCTATTTTTTCATGTGCCCTACATTAATTATTTAGTGATTTTCAGCTTTATTTGATATTTTTATTAATAAATTCAACGTAAGTAAAAACTTACAAAGTTAATTTGATTCTACGCTCACCTTGTTATTAATTATTTTGTTTATAACTGGCTTGGCTTGATTTAGGTGACAATGTGTCAAGCTTAATCACATTACTATAATTAATATCAAAGGGAAAATTTAAATGCCTGAATCCTTTTAAATCTGAATTATAACTATATTATTTCTCTTCTTTATTTAACTGTAAGATTTGATTTTCTCTCAAATTCTTAACAGTTAACAAAAAGAATTCGTTTTTGAGACTGAGTGAATTTCCACAGATTCATTAAGATTCTTTTTTCAGTTCCCTTTCGATGATTTAACTCATTCTCTCTGGGGAAGCGACCGAGTTCTATTTGATAGTTTGGTCAATCTTAGTTTTCTTCCAAATTTCTGGCGTCTTGTGTTTCTAATTAGGTCATATAATTTTTGGATTGTCTTATTTTTCAAGGCTATGGAAGGGAAAGTTGATGATGAGGGGAAAAAAATTCAAATTGTGGTTCTTTACCAAACTGAATATTGCTATTTAGTATCCCTACATTTAGCTGGATCATCATATTCTATAAGTTGCAGCTTTGACGCCGATTTTCTTTGCAGCTTGATTAGAGATCACTTATCCTCCGTTAAAAGACTAACGTTAAATTATTATTAAACGTAGGTTTTAGAGGATAATGCTCGAATGAAAGCACCTCTGATTAGTAACCTACATAGCAAGACCAGTCACTACGTTTTGACATAGTTAAAGAGAATACAATTCCAAACTAATGGTACAAATTAGCGCCAAGAAAAATCCTCGAAATTCAGACAATAATTGTTCATCTAATGCGATTTACTTAATAAATCATACGGTCCGAAACATCCGTACTTAATATAATAATAATATTTTAAGTAGAAGTAGGTGAAAGATAAAAAATAACGGGCAAGGCAGAAGTAGCTGGGGAGCATTTTAATTTGGAGTTTTTTGATAAAATTCGATTGATTACTTAAGCCTCGATAGCTAGGCTATCGGATTTTACGATAGCCTAGACTAATCGCACAGCCTAGCTATGCCAATTGTTTGTTTCTGTTTGTCACATCCAGTGGTTATGAACACAAAATCTGAATAATGGGTCCGTTCTTTTTTTCAACTTTGAAAACTCCATTTTGCAATAGCCAGCCACCATCGCTTAACAATGGAGGAACCTGCACTCTTTGTAGAAAGGTTTTAACGAACGGACCACTAAAGCCAGACTTTCCGTAATTTAAAGCAAGATTTGTTCGTTCAATAAAAAGAGACACGGTAGCCAGCCTCATTCGAGTCTTTTATTCAAAAAGTTCATGTGAAGATTTTCTGAGACCCGAACGACCAAGTTCCATGTGTACCGAAAAAAAACAGACAGAATATTTAAGTTGCTTTCATTGGTAGTTGACAAAAGTCTGCCAGCATAGCTTCGATAGAACTTGCCATCCGACAAATATTAATTCATAGAAGGCTATCCGATGTCAAGTTGAGACCATATCGTCTACACTTGTTGCATGCACTAAACAGACATGAACATCATCGTCGTGGGGAGTTTTGTGAGATTTTTATACAACCCTTTGCAAAGTGAAGATCCTTGTCTGAAAAGATCATCCAAAGTGATGAAGCTTCTATTAACCTAAATATCCATGTCAATCGACATAATTCTGTTTAGTGTGCAAGTGAAAATCCTCACGTAATTATCCAGATGGAAGTCAATACCATCGGTCTCACGGTTTTCATATTTGCTACAAGTCTGGTAGTTTGTTCTTTTTTAGAAGGAACTTTGATACTTGACAACTCCACGGCGATGTTCAATAATGATTTGCTCACAAGTGTCGCACCTTGCCACACATTTGTCAGATGTGGTTCCAGGAATACGGGGCACTACCCCATTCAAGAATCGTTGCTCGCAATGAGATCGATAGGCACTTCCATGAGCGATGGATTGAACGCAGGGGTTCGATAGAGAATCTTCTCGATCTTTTGACAATAAACCTCTCGCCATTATTTTGTCTATGCTGAAAACACAAGGACCATTTGGCTTCTCAATGGTAGACAGAATGTTGCTAAATGCATTAAAAACAAGGGCACGGCTAAAATTTCATTATTCTTAATATCATCCTCTTTTCCCTCTTAAAGTATTCTTACTCTCCAACTTTCACACAGATAATCAGTTAATATTTCCCGCAGTCTTCCAACATTTCACACACAAACACTTATTGTTCTATATTCTCATTACAACCATATCCTTATCTATGACTATGATATTGTCGTATAGAAGTTTCCCATCCTTAATTTGTTTACACATTTTCCCATAACATAAATATCAGAAAATTCCTTTAGATAGACTATAATTGCTGCGGTTTATATCAAAATAAATATTTGTAAAAGTTTATCGAACACTGTCAAATTTGCTAATAAACTCCTACTTACGAGGGCTTCTCAAACTTTGTCTGAACAGTCTGAAAATCGGACAACCACAGAGAGATATTAAATAAACGACAGAACAAGAGAAAGGTTTAAGTACCAACTCGAGTAAAACTAAAATGCAAGTTGCGTCTTCATTTCATATATGGGGTATGACAATGTTATATCTACCTAGTGGAACGGCATGCTCTAACCCCTAGTATTCACAGTTGTCCACCTTGCCAGCCTCAGTGCCTCCTGGAGGATCTGCGTCTATTTCTCTCCCACATTTTAACTTAGTTTACCGTTACTAATTCCTTAACAAATTTATTCTTATTAACTTACTTCTTGGTGAAGCCATGTTGGCTTTGCGCTTTAAATTTCGATAATAAAATATAAATCGTACCACTAAGAAGTAGTCGACATAGAGAGGGCAATTTATGTTTTGACCAAATGCTTATTGTATGGGACGGGCTTTAGATACCTCAATTACCATATTTGCAAGAAGGGAAGAAAGAACCATACCATGAATTAGTTTAAGCTCATTCCTCTGAAAATAAAAGTTGTTGAAGTTGAGCAACAGATTTGTAATGAGGAATTGTACATGAAAATTAGCGAAGTTAGGTTTCTAGTTAAAATGCTACCATTCTAGACACAAGGTCACCCTAGTTCTGGATGTTCGATTTCTAAATGTGAATCATCATATAAGATACGGGTTTAACTAGTCATTATACATGATAGGGTACATATGCATCTAGTATTTCTGTGTTTGAGGGGGGATTTCAACGTCGGTTGACTTTTGTGGTTGCGAGAAGATAGAGTATTTTCTTACCTTTTTCGCTATCGCCTTATGAAACTAACAGAGGCGTACACGCATTTAGGACCACAAGCAAGTCGCTTCGATGAAGCACGGACGGATTTCTTTCAAACTTTTAAGACCTTAAATTCACCGTTACAAAACAACCTAAGTTCTACGGTAATCCAAACCCGAATTTCATTACACCCCCTCTGGGCAAATTTCACCGAGAGATTCACACTCCTTTCCTGCGCGAATGAACTCAAACCCCACTGTGATCCACATAAGGACGTTAAGCAGTCATCGCAAAGCTTTTTTGTGGATGAGATGTTTCGCTTAAGCCGCAAACTTGACAGTTTCAACAAAACTGTTCAGAAACTCGATCGGATAGTAAGGAGAGAAAGAGACAGACAGAGAGACAAACCCCGAACTCATCGTGATTCTCGTTCCCACCGTCATATTCGGCATTTTAGACCCTTACCACCTCGCAATCTTCTCCTGTGAATATCTTCTTGTATTATCGCACCTTCTATCATCAAGCCATATAATATGTTCCCTCCTTCCGTGTTAGTCGTGATATGGAGGACACAGCCACCTCACATCCGCATTTGCCACGGCTCTTCGTCCAACTAAATTCTACTTAAATCAACAACAAAATGTCAATGCGGTTAGGTAACGGCAATAATTAGGATTCATTAATTCAATAAAAAAGTTTCTATAGTTCCTCAAACCTCTTTGAGAGCGCCACCTCTACCACTATGCAAACACCCATTTCTGTATAAAGATAAATTTCAAGAAGCCTTTCATAAGAGTTGTCGTTTGAGCTATAATAGAAAACGAGACATTATTGTTCATTTATCCAAATTTTGAATGGCGAAGAATCGCGAGAATTTTCACAATTCTCTTTTTCTGTTAAAGTTCTTTTACAACTCTAATAAAAGGTTCTTCGAAACTTGGGAGGCATGAATATTCTAGGCCGATTTCTGGTGTAATGCTTTTAATAGAATGGGTTCTGAGTGAATTGTTCTGTTTGGTTTTAGAGTTTGTTGGGTGCCATTCTGGTGCTGCATAGTTAGAATTCATGCAGTTAAATTGTTTGTAGAGCGGTGAGACTATTTTTTGTTGTCAAGATGTAATGTTTGATATTACTTTGAGGTCATTGAGTTTATTTTAAGCTTTAATTAGAATGTTTCTTTTTTGATTTCTGAATGTCATGTGGGTGTCTAGTGTGAGTCTTAGAAGGTATTAATTTGGTAAAGTGACATGGGTTGTCCGTTTAGTCTAAGTTATGTTGTTTTCATTCGTAGTAGTTAAGTGTATAAAGTTTTACAGTTAATTTGTTGGTCAAGGCTGTTGTGTAGTGTTTTGAGAGCCAGTGTACTAGTGAGTATATATGTTGTTAAGTGTTTTGTTTGCTGTTATGAATGAGAAGTGCTTTGCTGTGAGTTAGATACCCTATGTGCGCGTAATAGCATTGATTAATGGGTTTGTGGTTGCGAGGTGTTGAGTAATAGAAGTGAGAGAATGGATTATGGTTGAACGCCATTGTAGAGTGGTCGGGCGTATGATTTAATGGTTCACTGGGTAACTTTGACCTGTCTGCCAAAGATGAAGTTTTTTATCCACTTTTTCTCTGAATTGAAGAGATTAGTGTTTAGGATTATGTGTGCTAAGATAGGTTTCGGTCTAATGCAGCGAAGATCTTATGTGAGTAGGGCAAGGACTGGTTGAAGCTATCAATTATGTGTTGTGTGATGTTGACAAGGACGGTAGTAGTTGAGTGTGTTCTCTTGAAAACGTGCTCTGTCTAAGACAGAGGCATATTTGACCTGATTCTCTGGTGTATTAGTAGTTCTAGTGTTTTATAGCGCACATAAAACTGGGATTGGGCTGTAAGAGTGGGCTCGTGTTGGTGGTTTGTCGAGTTTGAGTATGGGTATTATATAGGATAGTTTTCAGATTGAGGGGAGTATGTTGGTGAGCCATGAGTGGTATATATTATCTCTAATTAAAGGTCAGTTAATAATTATTCTTGATTGTTTAAGTTTAATTGCCTGTAACTCGCGTGAATGGATAACTTTGGAAGTTAGCGTGTGAGGCTGGCACTTTGCGTGGAGTGAGCGAGTGAGTAGATCGAGTGACAATGCGATGACAAAATATCGTTTCAACTTTATTCACTGCTTCTCAAATTATCCACAATGCCGTGAGGTATCGTTACCGTGGGGTTGAGAGCTGTTGCTTGCTTCGCCAGATTGCTGTGTTGTCTCGGTCAAAACAACTTTGAAAACTTATTTAAATCAAATTCGAACGGTTTTATAAGAATTTATGGAGAAATTAGTGGAAAGATGGAGAGTAATGTTAGTAACTTGTGAAAATTAGATTAATTATTATATTAATGAATAAACACTTCTTTAAACATAATAAACTTGAAAGATCTGTCGGATTTCTATCCATAAAATAATGATAAACATTAAAATGACGTCGCATTAATTAATGGATGACTTAATAATTTAAAAGCTGTTGCGCATAAATTTACATATTTTGTCTTATATTACATTTTCTGAGGAAGGAAAATCTACGCTACTCTATAATTAACTGCTGGAACACAGCCCTGTTTAAACTTAGTCTATTATTAAAATATCTACTTATACTTTTAAAAATTCTTACTATTAATTCGTACTATTTTTACATATTCTAAAATTATTCCAATAATAATGTTAATGAAATGTTATTAAATATTTAATGAGAAGAAATAGACAGTACAAAACATTCGAGATGGTATGAATTAATATTGATTTTAATTCTAGGAAAAGCTCCTTCGTATTTGCCCATTGCGCTCAAATCGTGTTTTGAACTCCTGATATTCACTTAGTTTAATGGTTTGTATTGAAAACTTAATTTGAGTTAATCCTTCAGTAGATAACAAAAAATGATTTAAATTGGAGTATTATAATTTCGAAAAATTATTTAACCTAAGTACAGTAAGTGTATGTGGCGTTACGCCTTTTATGTCATGGTGATTTTGTGCTTCTTGAAAAGAATAGGGTACCCAAGCCCGCTGCCCCTCTTAACGCATGGCGCATTTTGGAACAATTGATTCATCTGGCTTTAAGGACGGTTCTGCTTAAGATTAAGAGTTTAGTAAAAGAAATTATGAAAAATGCCATTTATTGGGCTTAAATGATCAAATATAACCCATTTTATTATTATGAAACTATGTGGAAATGAGAAAAAGAATGACACCGCGGGTTTGACTGCACTCTATTTAGCTTCACTCCGATCGCTCACCAGCACATTTCATGAAAGAATTCATCTGCTCAACAAAATTTTACCATGATGTTGCATCAGCCTGCAAAACAATTTTGAAATTAATGCATTTCACGAAAAAACAGTAGCATCCTTTTATTTATATAGAATATAATCATAGCATCCTGATCTCAATAAAACAAGGGACATAATAATAAAAGCGAGTATAAAGAAAAATAATCCACTTATTAGGTCTGATGAAAATCTTGGCTCATGGACTGGAAACTATTGGGTTCCTAATCGAATCAAGAACACGCGGATGATCTCTTAAAACCGGCGGGGAGGCGATGCTTACAACTGTGGCAACCGCAGGGCCTCATTGACCCAAGAACATCTTCCAGTGCCAGACGACTGCTGAAACGGATATTCATAATGATAGAGGATTTTGCCAAAAATATATAAGGAAAATAAAGCATTATTTCAAAAAGGACCTTTATTGATAAACTAGCGTTGTACTTTGTGGTGAATATAAATCAAAAGACATTTATTTTGTTTTTCTCATAAGTGGGAATATACAACCATGGAAATGCCATAGTTAATTAATCTAAGAGAGGAAAACTTAGGAATTTCAGCTTTTAACCTCATCTGTAATGATTTGGTTTGTCTTTTCAGGTTATGCTGCATCACATAAGGATGAAACCTAGTATCACTTAAAATTAATTTCCTCATTTTGTACTAATAAGAATGTGCAACAATAAAAATGATTCTACGGCAACTCGACAGACGTTCTATATACGTCTAGCTTCCAGTTTCTTAATCAATCACCATTCATTGTACATTAATAATTCCTTTTTAACCTCTATATGGTAATTTTGACCATTCAATAGACGTAAAGAACTGCTCTTAAGTTTTGTTTGAGTGTATCTCTATTCTCTAGATCATTCGTGAATACTTGAACTTATATTTTGGAAACGTATAAGCGACGTTTGCTACCTCATATCAAGCAACCTTGCCTCCCTTATTTTGAGTTCAGTGCCCTGTTTGTTATGGAGAAAATTCAATCAAAAATCCAAAACATACTCGTACATACCAACAGATTGCCATATTTGATTGATAAACACAGAGGATATGTTTTATATTGTTTTTGTTCGAAGATTAGTTATAAACTTTTCTAGTTTGTATATATTTTTCATCTATATATTGTTTTCACCTATTATTTTCTGTATCCATTCTGTATTCATTCAATATTGTTTTTTTAATAAATAATAATTAATATGCGGCGTCGGACAGGCGTTCATTATTTTATACGAGACTAAAATATCTCGTGTCACTCTCTATTTTCCTCTCGCCTTGTGACCATTATTCCGTCACCTCAATCCCAAAGTCAGGGATTATATCCGAGATGAGTCATGCTCTGCAATCCCCACTTGCAAATACTAGGGGGCTCGGATCGGGAAAGAGCGAGTCTAGGGAAGCCGAGAGAGAGAGAGAGAGGAGTTGAATCAAACGCCAGCAGAAAGAAAATGTAGGTCTTGAAGCGATCGTTCTATCTACGTCAGTCGGACCTCTGAACACTAGATATCGTGATGAAGACTGTTTGAAAATTAACGTTGATATTTGAATATTTAATATAGTATATCGGTGTCAAGGTATTTTTTCTACAAATTTAAGACTTTTATTGTCACATATGAGGTAGCAACGAGACCAGATCAGCATTTGTATATGATTTAGAACCTTGAAATATATCGGTGTTTGTATGTCTGAGCAGTGGCGTATCTAGGATTTTAAGCCGGGCGGCGAGGGGTCAAAACCTAGATTTTTTATCTGGATTAGAGAAACAAAATTCTTGACTTACACAAATTAAATCTTCATTTAATTACTCAATTTCATCTAGCATCGAGGTCCAGATTAATACTATCAGCGGTTAAGTTCTCGAGTTTAAAAGTGAAAAAAGGCACAGAACAGAATGAAACAGAGAATTATTTTTTGTATTGTTACATGAACAAGAGATACAAAACACACGCTTGAACATAGTATGTATTGTGTTAATAATAATCGGCACAAATATCAAATTATAAAATTAATGAATTAACCAACATTAGGCAGTTAACAAACATTTCAACAAATGACTGCCTCACTACCTTCATGAATCATTTTGACCGCTTCAGAACAAAGGTTCAAAGCAGGACACTTCGATTGCCCTTATCATGGAACACATCAATAACTTTGTCTGGGTCTACCTCAATGTCGTGTGTCATTAGCGCAAAAGCATCGAGATGCTTTTAAGTCATTGTCGACCTCAGATAAGATTTAAGTCTTCGAAGATAAGAGAAGGATCGCTGGGAACTGGCGGTAGACGACGGTACAGTTCTGAACAGTTGTAAGAGTGTTGCTCTGTCGGGCAGCAACATTTGAGTCGCTTTCTTGATGCACTTTTTAAGAGTCCAATCCTCTCGATCTTTCACTCCACTTATTTATATCAACCACTCTTGAATTTGGGAGTTAGCATTATCGATTCCATCAGCTATGTCTTGCTTGTGGATCTTGAAGTCAGGGAGTAGTTTTTCTGGTGTATTAGTGTCCTTCCGATCGAATCGTGGTATGAGCTCTTGCAATTTGACTACCTGGCAAGTGCATTTTTCGTCGAAGAGGCTCGCTAGTTTGGCTATCATCGCATACAGAAATGTAACTAGTAAGGTTCTTTCATAGTACACTTCATGCGTCTACCCTTCTTGGACCTGTCGGGGCACAGAGATTTAAGTCCCCATGGCGGTGCTCATCTTCATTGCTTTAGTAGACATCGGCTTAAATTCAGTCTAGGACTCCTCTCTCATTTTCTCAAGCTTCTACCAGATGACACGGATGCGTTCATACGCCTCCCTAAAATGTTGTGCTGGGTCCTGCAACCCCTGACTCAAAGGGAGGGTAGGACACAAGACTGTGTCTGCCACTGCGAGAGAGCAGGTAAAACTAGGTCGCGTCATTGCGCCAAGAAGGAAGACAGTGTGGGAGTCGTCATCCTCCAAAAGATGGTTCATGATGGATACGACAAAGGAAAATTGCTCAACTAGAACGGCAACACTGTTATGGTGTTCCACCCACCACGTAGGGCAGTACGCATTGAGACGTCGTTTCTTGTGTAATGATGCCGTCTCATCCTTTCCAATCAGCCGCTCAAGCATGTTGGTGCGCTTTGGTGAGTTAGTGAAGAAGTCGCAGATTTGGCTAATGATTCCAAAGAGTACTTTGAAATCAGGACGGTCGTAGGCCTTCCCGATCACCAAATTCAACCGATGAGAAAAACAGTGTATGTATACGGTGAGACGCTGCTTAGCCTTCACGATGGCTTGAGATCCGCTGAATCGACCAGACATTGATACTGCCTCGTCGAAACCTTGGCCTCACAAATTTACCACATCCAGCCCAAGAGATTTGAGGGTGTCCAACATCAGTACACGCGTAGAAGTCAAAGACACTTCGGGCCAGCCCCTGGCCCTAAGTGTCTTTGGCCTCTACAAATGCAACAAAGTCTTCGCTTATCACACCTTCTGAGTTCACTGTGCGAATAATGATGAACGCCTGTTCCGTTCGAGCCGTATCCGTAGTCTCATCCATCAGCACTGAGAAAAGCCTTGCCCGCTTGACTTTAGTGGCCAACCCGTTTTAGGTTCGAGGAGACGCATATGAAGCGTAGTGGGGTGATTTGGAAAGAAGGGTCTGGAATTCCTCGTCTCCTCCGTCAACACGGAAGCGCAAAGCGTTCCGAAATATGCCATAATTTTCGAGGCCAAGACGTCTCTGGCGTCGCAGTGGCCGCGAAAAGCAAGATTATTGCGACCCATAAAGAGTATTGTTGCTATGACTGATCGCAGTTTTGTCCGGTTGCCGGCAATCTGGACTTTCTTCTGAGCCATGAGCTGACGCTCGATGGCCTAAACATTATCAGCAGTGTGGAGTCAATGCAATCACGCACGCTCAACACAAGCAAGATGTGTGGCTGATTTCCCATGCTTTATGAGTATTCTATTCGCGTTATTTAGATTTGTTAGTACACGCGTGACTAGCTGGGTGTGTGGCTGGTATTTCCCTCCGACTTTGGCGATTTCCTTTTGGAATATATTATAAGGAATGCAGAAGGACCGTTGATTTTCTTGGAAAAACCAAGCCAATTGAACATCTCCAGCCATTCCTGGTGAAAGCGTCGCCCTTCCTTGTCCGGTGAAACTTTTTCGCCTTCTCCTGCCATCGGACGGTTTGCAAGAAGTTGGTTCACCTAATTAACATTTAAAGAAGATCCTTTCAGATGTATCCTCAGTAGCTGACCAAGGTTAACTGGTGATGGGGTAGCTATCACATTCTGGTTGACAGACGAAGTGGACAGAAAGTCAACAGTCCGGGACACGCACTCGTCGAAGCGATTGTGTGGTCTTCTCTGGTGGACACGCTCGATGTAGAGGAATGAGAATTTGAAGGCGAAGAACTTGGAGTCAAAGACTCAGACACAGGTAACTTCGGACTTTTTGGCACAGGTCGAAAGAAATTCGTAATACTACCACGTTTTATTGGACAAACCTCTGATAAGAAGAAAATGATGTTTAGTAAATGATGTTTTAAAAATCATTCTATAGTAATAAAAAAATATTTCAAATAATTATGTATTTAATTTTAATTGAAATTATAATTAATACATTTATTTCTTATACTAATAGGCTTCTACCAGTCTAAAAAAGATAAAAACATATATAAGTATTAAAGTATAAAATATACGCAAATATAAAAACATAAACAAATAAATGTATTGACAAATCTATACAAACAAATAGCTATTTTAAACATCCAGAGCGTATATTGTTGACGTTTATCATATAAATTGACATGAACGTTTATTATATAATGACCTGTTTTAAAGCGTTTTTCATAAGGCCGATCCCAATGAAATTGAGTATAAATTTAAAAAATAAAATTTTTAAAATCAATGTATATAATAACAATAGAGAAATAAATAATTGTTTTAAAACAGATATTGTTAACTCATTTACAAATGTACTACATCTTAACGAAAGTAGAGTGCGTTCAGTTACTGTTTTTGTTCGATTGTTGTGATGTAGCAAAAATGATGCGATATGAGACAAACCGTTAACCCTAAACCGCTAAGTGTAAAATATATTTCCGTTTAGAAGGATATATATATATATATATATATATATATATATATATATATATATATATATATATATATATATATGAGATACAGCTGTAATGGAGACGACAGAATGTAAACAGCATAAGGAACAAAAATATTTTCTAGGAGATATCGATTATTGGAAAAAAGACTACTCACCAGTGGGATACTGACGCTTTTAAGCACTATTTATAAGCACAGACACCAAAGTTTATACAACATAACTATCACTGTAAGATTCGACAAGGAACGGGCGCGCTGTTGGCAAGTAGCTGCTTATATAGCTTCTAGAGACGAGCTCTTGAATGTTCCATTGAATTTTAGATGGTGTTTTCTTCCGGTAGCACGCAACTAACCACGTGGTGGGGGTCCCCAAACAATCCAAATCAGAGGAAGCGACACCACTGTACAATAACTATCTTAATGTGACAAAAACGGGTGCATTATCGACAAGAAACTTATTATATAACTTCTAGAGATGAATTCTAGAATTTTCCAGTCACCAGTGCCTTGTAGGTGCCGTGTAGCTTCAGGTGGTGACTCACCACTGGAGTTGTCTCTTGGTAGCGCGCGGCTAACCACGTGCTGGAGTTTCCCGAACATTCCAAATCACCCGAGGCGACAGTAGCAGCCACTCATAACATAACATAACATAATCTCACGGATGACAAAAGCCAAAAGGCCCTATCAAAGGTCATCCGCATCCGTCAAAACCCACCCACATAGGACTATATCAGATCATGCAACTACTTTATAAACAATCCATAAGATTGTATCAGATGACGCGCCCACAATATACAATTTAAACCAGCCATACGAAGGATCAAAAACAAAAATCACCATCACCAGGGAAGACAAAATCAAAGTCCCCCACAAGGGCCCATCATAGGTCATCCGAGTCAAATGGCCTCTTTTTTGAAGCACCCAAACTCCCAAGAAAACTACATCCAGAGGATTGCATCCAGAAACAAGGGTATCACCAATCAAGGCTTGTCAATAATTAAATCATGCAGCTATAGATATATACAAACAATATTAATATATACAAAACTTAGGAACCATCACAATCTTCCCTTCCCATAAACTCATACAACCTACTCTTAAATACATTTAAATTTGGACTACCTACTACCCTCCGCGGCAATTTGTTCCAGAAGTCCACCACTCTATTGGTGAAAAAATATTTTCTTAAATCCAACCTACACCCTTGCTTTTTAATTTTCAAGTGGTGACCTCTAGTCCGATTTCCTTCATCTAACTCAAAAAACTTGCTAACATCCAATTAATCTAGCCCAGAAAATTTTTTAAAGAGCTCAATCATATCCCCCTCTCACACACCTCCTTTTGAACAAGAACATATTTAATACCCTCAGTCTATCTATATATTCAAAGTGCCTCAGGGAAGGAATAATCTTTGTTGCCCTCCATTGCACTGACTCAAGAAGGTTAATATCGTGTCTAAAATGTGGGGACCATGCCTGTACACACAGTCCTCTAGATATGGCCTAACATAAGAGTTATAGAGTTTAAGAATAACCTCCTTACTTTTGTAACTGACATTTCTCTTAATGAAACCCAGCACTCTATTTGCCCTATTTCATGCTTCAATACACTGCTTAGAAAACCTTAATGACTTATCTATTACTACTCCTAGATCTTTCTCATCCTCTACTGAGCTGAGCCAATGCCCATCCATTTCATAGTTAAATTCTCTATTATATTTTCCCATGTTAATAACTTTGCACTTATCAAGATTGAAAGTCATTTGCCACTTATGTACCCAGGATAACAATTTATTTAAATCCCCCTGCACTTTAAAATTATCATCAATATCTTTAACTACAGCTGCTAATTTGGTATCATCCGCAAAAATTGACACTTTATTATTAACTGCCTCCCCAAGATTGTTTATATAGATGACAAATAATAATGGACCGAGAACTGATCCCTGAGGAACCCCACTGATAACATCCCTCCACTCTGACTTTACACCATTTAGCACTACCCTTTGCTTCCTATCTTTCAGCCAGTCAGCTATCCAATTTGAAACACCCCCACATATCCCAATCATTTTGAATTTATGAACTAGTCTCCTATGTGGTAGCTTATCAAATGCTTTACTAAAATCTAAGTAAATTATATCTACATTCTCTCCCTTATCTACTTGATCTATTACAAACTCCAGAAAGTCTAGTAAATTATTCAAACATGATCTACCTGATCTCAACCATGTTGAGCATCGCTGATTAACCCCTCCCTCTATAGATGTTGGCAAATCCCTTATTTAACTATTTTCTTAAGAAATTTACAGACTACAGGAGTTAGGCTAACTGGTCTAAAGTTATTTAAATCCTCTTTACTACCCTTCTTGAAAATGGGGACTACATTCGCTCTCTTTCAATGATCGGGTATTTCTCCATATTCCAGTGACCTAGTATATAACTTTTCCAGAGCTATTGAGATACTTTCTATCCCTTTTTTAAGTATCCTAGAATAAATATTATTTAGGCCGGAGGCCTTGTTAGCATTTAACTCACCTATTAGTCCTTTTATCTTCCTCCAATCCACACTAATGGTAGTAAACACCTCTTTCCCTGACCTATGAGTACTATACATAAGACTCTTTAGTTTCTCCTTTGTAAATACTGATGCAAAATGACCATTTAGTACCTCAACAATTTCCTCATCAGTTTCTCTCACAACCCCTTCATATTTGATAGGTCCTATTTTAACTCTGCCAGACTTGTTATTAATTTTATAGTAACTAAAGAACTTTCTAGGATCTTTGTTGCTATCCTGAGATAATTTAATTTCTGACACCTTTTTTTCTTCTTTATAATCTTATTTAACTCATTCCTAGCCATTCTATAATCACTTAAATTTTGAGTATTAGAATATTATCTTGTACCTCTAATTTTTTGTATGCCCTTTTCTTCTCTGAAATTTTTCTAGCTATCTCCTGATTCCACCATAATGGTTACCTACTTTTGTTTCTAATGGCCTTCATTGAGATACATTGCTCTTGGACTACATTTATTATATGCTTGAAAGTATTCCACATCCCATAAGCATTTTTACCTCTGAATTCTACATCCCAGTCTACCAAATTTAGCAAGCTTCAAAGTTTTACATAATCTCCCTTGTGAAAATTTGGAACTTTTTCAGCAGACACAGTTATTTTACCCTTTTTTAATTTCCAAGTTGAAACACACTATCTGATGGTCACTATTTTCTAATGCTTCCCCAACAGTCAATTCTTGAATTAAATGATCACTGTTAGAAAGTACTAAATCTAATATATTGTCTCTCCTCGTTGGCTCATTAACAAATTGATTCAAAAATTATCCTCAAAGCATTCTAGGAACCTGCCACTTGTTTTGTCCCTATCTATCATATTTTCCCAGTCCACAGAGTTTAAGTTGAAGTCCCCAATAATAACTGCATCTGTTTCACATCTCTTACTTATTTTCCTCATCATTAGTTCATCAATATCATCAGTCTGCCCAGGTGGTCTGTAAAAAGCTCCCAAATGCACCATTCTATTTTTACTGAACCTAATATCTATCCAAAGTGACTCAACTCCATCCTGCTTTATTGAAGTATTTAAACTTAAAACAATGTTGTTTTTTATATAGATAATTACTCCTTCACCAATCCTATTTGTCCTTTGACTAATACACTCACAGTGCCCTCGACCCATTTTAACTCAGTTTGTGCTATTTTAAAACTCAACCTATCTTTCGGTAAAATAAATGTTGCTAAATATCTAATTACTTTTGTAAATTGCTAAAGGTCAAAAAATTATTTGCCTCATTTTTTTTTTGGGGGGGGGGGAGGGGATGAAGGCGATCGCCCTCCCCTCTTCCATAGATCAAATTTTGGGGGACGGCGGCTGCCAAGCTCGCCCTGCCCCCCCCCCCCCCCCGCCTCTTAGCTACGCCACTGTGTATGAGTTTAACAAGCATGTGCGTGCTGATGAATCGGGAGAAAGACAAATTTCTTGCATGATGAGTCAAGGCATGTACTATGTATGAATAATTGGCTCATATCATAAATTAAAATTTGATATCACATCTCTTTATTTGGTTTGGAAACTACTGGAACAGCTTGTCACATCTGGCTATTTGGTCATTCCATACCGGAGATGAAGGGGGCGTTAATTCCTTTAAATGAAGACATAGGCCCCTTTCTTGAATTCCACAAAGACCTGAATTAGATAAGTGACGCCTTAGCGAAGGAAGTGGCATCTTCATTCATCGGATACTGGGATGAATCTCGAAATCTTTCTCTGTTCGAAAAATATTGGTAATTTTTATACCAGGTAGGGTCTCTAGACAAATAGATGTCGTATTACAGAGGCTCAGGGAAAAAGGATGCTGAATTCACTTAGAATATGCAAAACATTTTCGATGTCACCTAGTATGAAGCGATTAATGGAATAAGATAGCAAGTAGATGGCACACCCTGTCATTCATTAAGAACTAACTTAATGTAGGCAAGTTTTTGCGTCAACTACAATTTAATTTTAGTTCTTCTCCACCTGAAAATGGAACCGGCTGGCTACCATCTGCTTTCTCAACAATGACCTACAATCCAAAACCAAATAAATAGCTTTAAAGTGGCTAATCATGAGTTCGCACAGGAAATAGTCCCGGCACAGCGCTTGGGATCGTCGAAGCTAGGAGTACCAATACCAGAAACTTATTGTGAACTAGGCTGGTGAATGGCTTGAGAGAATTGCCACTGTCCTGAGCAGAGTGTCCTCCAAATTACATCAGGAACTGTTGAAGCCATTGCTTTTACCTTGATTGGTGGACTCACAGAGTGGAATGTGTCAGAGATTATACCAATCCTATGTTTCGGTAAATACTCTAAACACTGGTTACTTATCTTTTGCACATATAACATTTTGAAGTTAAAAGTCGGTCGCCATCTCTTCTATCTCGAATGTCATCACCACTTGCTAGAGCTAAGTGTTGAGAAAGCTTTAGATCTGCCTTGGGGCCACACATCAAACACTTATCCCGTTTTTCAAACTAGGCACCGACAATCCTTCGTCCACCTGTCCCTGGTCTGTACTGAGAGAGGGGTGGTTCACGGCTTGCCTCTTTACTCATATTGCAGCATTGTCTCTTTGCTTCTAATTTATATCATAAGGTGCTGTAAGGTTTAGTATAGAAAAAATGCTTACAGTTGTTATCTAGAGTATTGCATGGTATCATAGCCTCCAACCGCCTTTAGATGTTTTCAGTCTAACCCCTGTGCTTGCAGTAGGATCTGCGACTATGCATCTTTCACATATTTCCACATTCTCTATCGTCACCTCGTTTTTTGCAGATTGCTCCTTACAAACTCTCTGTAGCTGATGCCTGAACAAAATTATCTCGCATTCAGAGTTAGGTTATGTCTGGTAGGTCTATTGTGGATGAAAAGAGCAGGTAGTCTCAAGTATAAGGGATGGTTAACATTATGGGAAATCTTGTACAAGCGAAACAAACCATCAATTTTTCTACGTTTCTCCAAATCGATCCTTAAATCTGGTAGAATGAAACAAATATAGTTTGAAGCTCGGTCTAATAATTTAAGATAACATTTAGCTGTAGAAAGCCATATAGGCATACAATACTCGAAACATGGTAGGATAAATAGGCAAAAGGATTTTAAAACAGCGTCATTAATACCTAGTGCGCTGAAGCACTTACGAAGAAATTCAGGTTTTTGTGCAATGAAGGATATCATAGAATTTAAGGGAGCAAAAGAATACCAAAGGATACCCACAGAGAAACAATGGTGGATAAGGATGATAATTAATCCTCAATCTACTAACAATTATAGAGTGTGTCTTGCTTCATGCCCCATTTAAGACACCATAAGTGATTCTAGAAAGTTCTATATTTAGGGAATCAGACACAGAATCACGGTCACTATGAGAGTTAACTGAGGCATACAAAGTACTATCATCAGCATAAGCAATTAATTTATTTTCTAAGTTTGACTACTTATCGGCCGTATACAATATAAAAAACAAGGTATTCCAAACACTACCCTTTGGAACGCCAGATAAACCCGGTTTTAAAGAGCTATAACCTCCATCAACTAAAACACGCCGTTGATGGGCAGACAAAAAATTCTCTGAATACATTGATAATTTTAATTGGACCACCAATAGCCATCAATTACAATTTATACAATAAAGCCTTAGGATTTACTAGAATCAAAAGCAGAGCTAAAATCGAAGGGAAATAAACCTGGCCTCAGAATAAGCATCCAAATAGGATTGCAGATCATTAGTTAATACCAATAAGGCATCAGTAGTGCTAAGACCTTATCTGAAACCAAATTGCATGGCAGGCAAAAGAGTTTGAATTTACAAACTTGTATAGTCTTCTTTGCTAATAACTTTTCATAAGCTAATGAAAGAATTGGAGTAATAAAAATTGCTCTATATTCTAAGGGAAATTGTGTATGAGAGGCCCCCTTTGGAAATTTTACTTCCACAGATGGAGGATAGGTGTAGGCGAAGAGCCTCCCAGGAAACGGGGTGAGGCTCGAAGAAATAAAGGAATGAAGTTCTTTCCCATTGAGCGAGAATGAGTAACAGGCAAAGGCAGGTCCAAAACATACAGAATACAGCGTGTGAAATGGTATTTAAAATATTACTGGATAAATTCAGACTTTCGGACAGAAAGGTTTGATGTGAAACAACCTCTGTGGCAACGTTATCGTCAGACTAAAATCCCAGATGGTTGGACCATTATATTTGGCTGGTAAAATTGTAATAGGATGTAAATCATTAGGTATTGGATAAATCTCATTAAACCTTCGAAAAATAGAAGGCTTCCAGGTCAGCGAAATGTTGAAGGTTTGAAGAAAACGCCAATTGTAGGTGTGTATAAGTCGTTCGTTTTATTGTAGTCGATATTTTCAAATCAACATCACAATTGCGTTGTTGAGCACTTCACGATTGTTAGCATCCTTCCTTTTACACCGGGGCTTGAAATTGCGGTGATAATTATATAAAATGATCTAGAACACTTGTCATGAAACCTTTTATTTGTAGGGGAGGCTGCCACTGCAGAAGAAGCCTGGAAGATGCAGTCGAAAGAAATTTGTACATCATGGCAACTTAAACAAATTCCTGTTCTCCCTCGCGACTCTCCATTGCAGAGGTATACAAGGTTCCTGCACCCCTGCACCTCTCGACTCGAAGAGCAGGGATGGATGCTGGATGCACACTTTTCAGCCAGCCCGGAGGTTAGTCATTTGAACAGCTGTCGGATTTACTGACGCAGAGTAAATTGGAACCAGTGACGGCCTTTTCCTTGGCCACAGAAGCCGAAGGATCAAATGAGCTCCTACACTTTACCAGCATTAAAGAGTAAAGGGGTCGTTAACAGCGGCTTTTACAATAGTGGATAGAAAATGAACGTGAAAGGGACAGACAGGTGAAAAATCTGGGTTGGTCAAAGCATCCAAAAGGAGAGAAAAATACAAGGAATTAAGAGTAAGAAGATATGAATGAAGGATATAATATTAACAACCAAATAAATGTGTAAATAATAAACAAAACAATTAAGATGTAGGAAAAGAGGTAATTGAATATACTAACTAAAATTGCATGTAATCCACAAATGGTCAGTAGCTGCATAGTTGCCAAAATACTTCTAACTTCGATATATGAGGCTAAAATAAATGTTAAATTAATATAAACATTAGTCTAAGGACTAAAAAGGACAGAAAATTAAATATTTTCTTTACACTCCAGCCCATAGTAAAAATACTAGTAGATCATAAAGCTGACCTTATATGAATGATGCTGAAATGGCATCGACGCATGGGAAGAAATACGAAAATGATAGTCACTCACATATATTCGAAACACTTTATGTCAGGTTTACGTAATAAGTTTAAGTGCACATAAATATACATTCAGATAAATTCCTCCAAACCAGGCGAAAATAAATGGTAGGAAACTTCGCTTGAAGTGGCCAGAAAGACCTTGTAGCGTAACCACTATTCCCATATTTCACAGGAATTTTCTCACCGAGAAGTTCAAGAAATCAATATCTCGGTTTGATAAAACCTTTTTAGATCTTCATGCTCGAGCGCATAATTTACACGTCCATTTCGATGGTAATTTGTGTACATAACTGTATCAATCTTGCCTTTTTATAGTTATTTTAATTCGACTCCTTTCTCTTTCAGCAGGTTGTCTAGGATTCAAGTCATATTGACTCTTCGGTGAGTCAAGTAATGACTCTTATAGGCAGTGCAGCTTAAGAGCCACTGAACCTAGGCCATGACTCCGTTCTGTCGTGCCGTCTGCTCGCACACAATCCACCCTCGCGGTGACTCTCAAACTCCATCACCCAGACTGCATCTCGAATCCACTAAGCAATAGAACTACTTATCAATTAACTTGCAAACAGCTCCGATGTTTTACTCTCCCTGCGCACCCCTTCTCAGATGTAAACATTAGTATTGATATTTTATTTATTGTACCCGCCTCGAAATATATACTTTTATTATTATCTATTATTTGTCACTGGTACGAGGATATGCATACGTCAGGGAACAGAATCAAGCTGAGGAGAGTTGCGCGCCCTTTTTCTCTGGCTACTAAATTAGTGTACTTAGAAAACGCACCTTCCACAAACACACACATACACATACTCACTTTCATAATTCCATGACTGTTTCTTAAAAATGTCAATAAAAAGTTGGGAGGCAAATCTCATTGGTTTCTACTCAAGATATGTTTTTAAAAAGGCAAACTCAAGAAAATAATAGACCGTATAGAAAACAGAGAAACTGTATTCCAATGCTAACTAGATTAGTCATGATGCTTTTAACGGATCTACAGGGAGAAAAGTAGAGGAAAATAGTGTTTTTTATTGCATCTGATTCAGCTTATATGTAGTTAAGAAATAAAGGCTTCGTGAAAATTGTTGTGAGGGAACGGTTGATACTTAGAAACAAACTCCACAATGAGCAAAGGGGTTTTGAAGTGCAATCTAGGAGTCTCCTGTAAGTGACCAACAGGCGCCAATTTATGAATATTTTGTCATCGAGTTCGCAAGAAAATAAGCGAAGCTAAACATCTTTCTAATTATTATCATCACCTCTATTTGTTTGTTGTTAATAAGATTAATAACTTTTTCTTCTTTTATAAGGATATAAATGATGTTTTTCTCTAAATTTGCTAAGTCAATGTTCACTCAACACATAAAAGAATGATAGATGGTTTTCGGAAAATGGACGTGATTGAATAGTGCCGAGGATAATAATAAAAATCCAACTTAAGAAGAAATGCTACAATTTGTTTACTCTACCATAAATAGAAAGTTCACGTTAGGACCTCATTTTAACCGTACGGGGGAGTTCATATTTGAGAAATAGATTACCCTAGTTTAAGCTTTTAGAGGGTTAGATCATGCCAAACGGTACTTCCGATGCTCATTCATCCATAGCTATTTTATTCTTGAATTGCCTCTTCACTTTTGCATTTAAGTTACTAAACCCGAAAGATAGATAAGGATAAATGCGCCTCTTCCCTATTTCTTAGGGCTAGTAATTATAACAAAAGTTTTGATTCCATAAAATAAATGAAATCAATTCCTTTGAATTAACTTTCATTTCCGATTTATGCTCAGTAGATTGACATCCTATCTTCTATCCTTATAATTTCCTGCCAGATGGAAGGAGTCAAAAGGACCGAAGTATCCTCAGTCTTAAATTACACGTCGCAGCAGAGGAAAAAACCTTGATTTTTGCAGGCCCTCAATTTCCGTTTCGAGTTCGCTTGTCTAAAAAGAGAACATGGAGAAGAAGAAACAAGAAGAAGATTGGTTTAAGGTGCTAAAAACATAAAAAACATAGATGAAGAAGGAGATGAAATGTTACAGAATTACAGACTTGCATTGACCTTTAAATTCACTCTGAGGATAATCGTGAGAAAATAAGGTAATGAAAAGGGAGAAAGAATACCATAGAGTTATTCACGTGTACATACAAACTAACAATACACTCAATGATACGTAAGATATAAAGATTTCTCATCTAAGGAAAATCAGTTTAGTTCAGCTTTGAAGTAGCGTCTTTGAATCGGCACTTCTTTTATTTAGTGCTAATATTATAAACACTTGTGTATATTCATATTATAAATAAGATTATAACTTAAAAGTCCAACTCCCATAGTATTAATCAGGCTATTTATCTTAAAAATACACAAGTGGCGATTCACTCTATTTACAAAAAGCCAATCACACTCCTTGGATTAGGATTTCAAAACAAGGAAGCGAAAAGGAAAGACCTCCTTCTCGCAAACTCTCACCTGCTAACGGCGAAAGGATTAGAGTGAGAGGAAAGTGCGAGAGGAATACAGAAAGTTCATTTGCACACGTTAATCATAGGAGTGAATGCTGACTGGCACCATTACTTTTCCTTTTCCATCTTGCTCGTTCAATGGACGTTCTCGTTTCCTTCTGTGTTACATTTTTAAAAATATTTCTGCCTCGACTTTTAAACCTTAAACCTATTAACCGAGGTTTTCATCCTTTGCATTAGAAAAAACTTTTAACTATTTCTCAGCTAGGTCACAACAAATAATCGTACCTCAAAGGACATTACTGACAATAACAAAGAAATACTATTTGGGGAAAGCATAGCCCCTCTCCCACCCGCTTTTGCGGGCACAGAAAGCGGAAAAGATACCTGATTGTGCTGTAAAAATAGACACGATCAGTAATTTTAATAGAAAAGCGGAAAACTATTTAACTTACTTCTATACTCTACTTGACACTACGTTCTATACAAATCCATGGAATATATCATCCAATGTATATTTAAACTGCTCTATATACGAACTATACACCACCTCAACCATAAGAAGATTCGATGTACCGCACATCTTTTACGAGAATTAGTTCCCACAAATACTAGTATTGAATGGGAGCAACTAGCTTCTAACAATGGATGTGAGTCGGATTTATGTTCAACGTGAACATCTTCCTGTGTTCCATGTTTTCAATACCTCTTAAAATCTTAAAGGTCTCTATTAGTTGGCCTAGTAATCAGTAAGTCTCCTGGGAGAAAAGACCTAATTTTTAAAACCGGTGCTGATAACCTTGGTTCTTAAGTGATGGAATAAACTTAGTGGCCCGGCCCTGGACCCGTTCCAGTCGTTCTATATATATCCTTACTTGGATATCGAGCAAAGCACTCCATCGTTTATATCCATTATATAGATTATGAACAAGAGAGGACCAAACACGGAACCTTGGGGCATACCACTACTCACGTGGGCCCATCTCGAGGCTACCCCGTTAATTCTGATTCTTTTTCGTCAGGCTGACAACCAGTTCTGAATCCAGTCAGCCACCCTACCGGTGATGCTAACCGCGAGGGCGTTGCTTATTAACCTGCGGTGTGGCACTTTATCAAATGCCTTCGATAGTCCAGGTATAACATTTCCATGCCCGACTACTATCGGACTCACACAGAATGCCGTGAAAAAATTCTAGGGATTTGTGAGACACGATTAGTTCCTTCGAAACCCGCGTTGGTACCTTTGCACTTTTGTGTTATTTTATAACTAAAGTATTTTGAGCAATGGCCGTCTTGGGGTGTTTTTTGACCGATATAAATCCATTTTGACGACTTTTTCTATCCCCCATCTCGAAGAGGAGTCTAAATTTCATATTACTGAATAATTTTAACAACTTTAACAGTTCAAGCAGTTTTCCAGGTAATGGCCTAATTGATAATATTTCAAAGGCCTTATTCTTTCATTGTATTGTATTTTAAAGCCAAAGAATTAGTTTAGTTATCTTACGTTACAACCATTTTAACGGTGCTACTGCTTTATTCTGGAAAAGGGATGTACGAAGGATTTTTATGAAGGCAGAATGATAGTTTCAACTTGAACATAACGTTTCGACCAAGGCATACGAACACACTGTTAACTTTTTTAAGAATTTCGACGCATTGCTTTGCCACTTTGTTGATCCACCTTTAAATATCATCATCCTCAATGTATAATAAAGATGTCAAAATGTTTTGAGACTAATATGTATATTTTTATTTTATAAATTAAAGTGATAGAAATAATTATTCCAATATTTATATTAGTGCAGGTTTATTAAAAGGTCAGCATTTCAAAAATACTAAGAAAAAGACTGCATTCCTTCGCTGAACACAAAATCGCGCTCTGGTCCTGTTCCTGGAAGTAGTGAGTTTCTGTCCCTGGCGTTCTGCTATCGATCAGAAGGGTAAAATGATGACAAATATGGGTTAATTAAATGATGTTGTGCAATTATAAACGTTTTCGTAATATTCTTTTGCAAAAAGAAATCTGTGAACATTATTCAATTCCCAAAATGGTTCTTTCTGATGAGGCTCCCTTCCGCTTCTTTGGAACTTCTGGAAGATTTCTCATTAGGTAGGAAAAAGGAAAGCGCTTTTACCACTCCTTTATCGTGCTAACGGTCAAACATCCGGACACTCTCCATGTTTGGGGTTGCTTCTCATATTAAAGAAGAGGAGCACTGACAGTTTTACCCAATAACACTCCCAAGAACTCAAGATGGTGCCAAAATGTGTTGCGTAAGCATTTTTCCTACCAGTTCAGGACCAATTTAGTGATACTAACTGTACTTTTCGGCATAATACGAGGGGTGGTCAATAGGTTTTGCGGTCAATATAAGGAAACGAGATATAAGGAAAAGTGTTTTATTATTTTTCAATATAACTACCCTCGACTTGAATGCACTGGCGCCACTTGTCCCTGAGGCCTTGAATTCTCGACAACGACAAATCTCCCGACTGCTGCTCAATCCACTCCTGGACGGCGAGCTGGACATTTTCATCGTCCCCAAACTGGCGTCCACGCAGTGCAGCCTTGAGCTGGCGCAATAAAAAGTAGTCGCTAGGGGCCAGATCTGGACTGTAGGGGGGATATGGTTGAGTTCCTCGAATCCGCACCCGCGCAGGGCAGCTTGTGCAACTCTGGCCTTGTGAACTTTGACGACTTTGAAGTCGATCATGGGGCATGAGGTTTCTAGGGACCCAACGGGCAGAGACCTTGGCCATGACTAAATTGTCGTGGATGATGTTGATAACACTTCCATGTGATATTCCAAGTTCTCGCTCGATTTCTACGACCTTCTCCCGTCGATTTTCGACTATCATCCTCTCCATAGAAAGGGGCGGTGTCGGTGTACACTGCAACCATGCGTTCATGGATCTCTTTGGCATTCTTGCCTTCCTTGGTCAAAGATTTGATCACGGCACGGTGCTCAACCTTGTCCATTGTTGAAAAATTTGTGACTGACGATCTTCGATTAGCTACTGCTTCTTAAATAGACAAAGCAGGAGCGTGCGGATGCAGGTCCTGACTTGTCATGACTTGTCCTAACACTTCCACAAACAGCCACCCCCCTTCCTCTGTTTTTTCCTACCGATTCGCAAAACTTATTGACCGCCGCTCGTAGCGTAACTTGTCACAAATCGAGAGAAATAACAAAGTTCTTGGTTTAAAATGACATAGATCATTTGGAACTTTGACCGGTTGATTCGCTAAATTTTAACTCAATATAGAATATGTTTGCAATAATCAAACTAGTGTGTGATAAACAGAAACCATCCTATTGTAAGGAGTAGCGAGTTCTTATTGAACAAAAATAGAGCAATATCAGCCAAGATATCATCAAAAATTTGGTATAAAACCTGCCAAAACGAATTGCAAAGTTTGATTAGTTCTATTAATTTTCTTATATGCAAATTTATAGCAGTCTCAAAACATTTAGCCAAGAGTGTATTACCTTGCCTTTAGGTACGTAAAAATTCATCCGGCATTGGTCTGCTTACTTAGCAGGTCTCTTAAGCTCCTACTCTAAGTTTTCCAGATGGCATGTAAAAACAGCTATGTCTTCGAGCTCCGTCTCATCTGTGAATTGTAAATTTATCTAATTAAACTTTTTTTATTGCCACAAATTTGTTCGTCTGTCGCTCATTTAGGTTTCTTCTCTCCATTCATCTTAACAAGTCTGCAACAGTAACAACTTTTAT
Source organism: Ceratothoa steindachneri (assembly GCA_963969495.1). Lineage (NCBI taxonomy): Eukaryota > Metazoa > Arthropoda > Malacostraca > Isopoda > Cymothoidae > Ceratothoa > Ceratothoa steindachneri. The sequence continues at coordinate 136,054,222 of OZ018327.1, forward strand.
GAGGTATTCGTTTAAAATATTCACTCTGAGTTTATGATTAACAGTTAGAGGTTTTATCTGTACGTCTAATCGGTCTTATAGCCTCTCTTATCGGTTTCTGCTCCCGTAACTAGTCAAAGACTTCAGCTCAAAGACTCGTATTTCTGATATTTTGCTTGAATCGCATACAATATAAACTATATTACTCCAATTTACTAATGTCATTATTTTTTAAGCCCTCTTAATATTAAGGTCACCTTAAATTGATCTCTTATTTCGCTAAAAGTCCAGAGGTGCTTTCTGTGATTTGAAGGGTTATCTGCCCAAATACATAGCTAATTTTGAATCTACAATTTGCCCTCAGAGGATCATGTTTACACCTCCAAAAATGCAATATTTCTATGTAGTGGCTAACTTATTTAAACATTTTTTACCATCTACTTGCCCATGTGAAGAAGTAAATCTATTATGATAGAGTCCCCCGTGGTTTGATCGGCCTTTTGCAAAAGAATATTCTTAAGAATAGTTTCTTAATCTCTCCCTTTCTGTATCAGAAGTATTTGCTATAAGGTCAACGTATGGACAGTTTAAATCTCCACATACTATTGATATGTTTTATTAGTACATAGAAAAGAGACAATTAAAGAGCCTTTGGTCATCGCATTTAGATTTAATTAAGAGGCCTATGAAATTTATCATATTAATTTGAATCTTGCCAGACTCAAACTCCGTAACCACTGCTACCTCTACCTCCATCTCTCTACTCAAAACTACCATTGCTGAGTTTAATTCTTCTTTGAGGGAAGCAAATCACCTCCGTTTTATGACGCATTCTGTCTCTATTGAACACTTTAGATACATCGATTCTAAATTTGTTTATAAAATGCCTATTCGCAGTATCCTGCCAACATTCAGATATTGAGATTACGTCATACTTTACTGTAAGAACCAAGGCGCTAAATTAAGTTCATTTGCTTCTTCAACTACACAAATATTTTCCAGACAATTTAATTTAGCATTTAATAAGTCACTAGTCTGCGATCGCTTCCACAGTTTTTGTAATTTTTGATTTTTGCTTCAAGGGTCTCGTGGTTAATCACCCCACGCGATTACTTACCGTTTCCGAAATAGAATTCCTGGACACTGCTGTCTATCAGTCGACCAAAGCGAACATAAATACCGCACTAGTAATTCCTAGGGCTTTGCGAATTGAACCCTCCATTACATAACTCAGACATTTTAAACACTCATTTGTATAAATTTCCATTTGATTAAAGTCCTAATTAAATTTGGCCCAAATTCTGTGGATGATTCCAATTAGCGTAGACTTATTTGTTTTTGATTCGCGGATTTTATTTAGTCACGATGACGATTACATCTCTGTTTACCTGGTGCTGAGTGGATACACATCGTTGTCATCCACATTCGCAATTGCAGGTACTGTGAAGAACTAAAATGTGGAACAGTGCATTTTCTATTCCATCTTCACCTAAGCAAATCTTTATTCATTTTTGTAGATTTCTAGCTTAAAATTATTTTCTTGATTCTTTTAACTAACATGTTTCGTATTAAATCGATCCCACTTTCATTTGGGATTTCAGACAGAAATTCAAACCTATTCCAAGACTCAATTTCGAATTTCCCTGACTTCTGTAGAACCCCATTAACAGGCCGATGCCCTGGGATTTTCGGGCGTAATTCTAAGATTCGGGTTTGCTCCCTTATGACCAAGTGTAGGTTTTAATTTATTTTCCCTCTAGTCCCCCGCCCTCTATAAGGAAAATCTTCCGAGTTGGTGTTTCTATTTCGACATTCATCCTTTGACCTCCGGCACAAATTACCGAGTGATTTATTTATTCCCATTCTTAAGCCCTATCGACTTATCTCAGCTCAAATTTCCGTCATCGCAAAGGAAGCTTTGAGTTCGAATGCCTCGTTTAGAAAACGAAATCTTAAATTCTGTTTCTAATTTTATTTTCATTCCTTTGAAGAAAGTTTTCTTCTTCAAAGAACATCTGCATCTTATGTGCTCTACTTTTTAAAAAAAACGGCGAATGCGAAAGTTTCCTTGATATTGTAGCAAGTTGTTTCACATTTAATATCATTTTTGAATAGTAAGTTGTAGATTGCATAAAAAAGAACAAATAGGAATATTTAATCAAATTATGATCCATTTGCATAACTGTCACAGTTCTTTAAAGTTCTTTATATATTTTTAAACAAACTTAGCAAAAACAACCTAAGTCTTCACTGTTATTGAGTTCTTATTGGAAGTATGAAATCTCGAAGTGCTTAAAAAATGGCAATCAGCAAAGGAATTAATTGTCAGCGAAATATGGAGGAAGCTGCAAAGCTTCATATCACAATTATCTACGCTTAGACAGAAATGTTGGGCCTAACATTTTTATAAAGAGTTATTTATCCATGTTTTTCAACCAATACAGGCTGTTTCGTAACCAATCTTGAATGAAGTTCAACAATCTACTTTACCTGATTCAAATATTAAAAATAGATGAAACCTTCATTATTCTACCAAACTTTAACCATAAAATTATTTGGTTGCAATATTGGTTTTGGCATATGGCTTGTTTTTTGTTCATGTCTAGCCATTCTCTCTACATTTGACACATTTGAAATTAGTCATGTGATGAACAAACTTCAAGATATCGCAATTTTTGAGTTTCATTCATGTGGGACCCACTTTTAATAATTTCTCCTATTGCCTGAGATGGCGTGATATGGCAATTATGTAATAAAAAAAAGGCTTGCGAAAGAGCTTGATCTGTTTTTCGTAGGCTATTTGCTACGAGAGCCGATAATCTTGCATCAGTGGGTATCTCTTAACGTTTACAACTCAACGCTGAGCAGTTCTTATTGTTGTGGTGTTTATGTACTGTTACTTGGAACCAAAGCGGTAAAGCGTGGGTCAGATCCTTCCAACCATATGTAGGCTACTTCCTACGTCAAACACTCTAGTAGTGTTATAGTTTGGGTGGTTTTGGTTATCAAGGCGTGAGCAAACTTATGGTCTTGTAGAAGCAGGTTACCGTGAACAAGGAAAGGTAATTGGAGCTGGTCGGCGACCACCAGTAGGGATTGCTTTGGCGTTTGCCATAGTGAGGTGTTTGTATAGGCCCGTGCAGTGCACCTCTGCACACGGCTGAACTCATTTAGGAGTGGGTGATATCTATGGGTTAGACTATAGAGAGGATTGGCCGGGAGTTAGTCCGGATATGAACCCCATTGAGAACATTAGTTCATTTTAAAGAGGTGTTTACGGGGCCATGACATCTCCTCTGTGCATAAGCTGATTCATCACCTCCAGGAGTTGTGGAGCAGTTTTGAGCCCTCCTTGCTCCAGAACCTCACGGTATTACTCATTAATCACCCCAAGGGATGTATCAGGCATAAAAGACGCCCCATTAAGTATTAATCCCTTGGTAAGTATCCGATAACAATTCTACCTTTTATTTTTTTCTGACTGCGACCTTCAGAGTTTAGGGATAGGGGAAAGGTCGCGACAAGTAATATGGCCATTTGATTGTTGCTTCAGCACAAAGGACAAGAGCGTGTCACAATCTGAAACTTTTTCAAGGTCGCAGTAAATTGACCTCTAATCAGAAGCAAGAGTAAATGGAAATCAAAAAAGGAATAACAATAACAAGTAAAAAATAAGGCCAATAAAAATTTCTGATCCACTCAAGTTGAGCTCAAGAAGAAATATAAGTTGGAACTCTAAGCAACTAAGTTACATGGATAGACCAACTTGATTAGTTAGCTTACAATTTAGATGTGCCCAAATAATTTGCCATTAACTGTAATGTTAGTGCGAGAACTGCTGTCGCATACCTATGTTAATGTGCAGCAAAATAAAATCATGCTTCTGTAAGATTAGTCTCAACTTACTAATATTACGGAATACCTTTAGTATTTTGTACACGCTAATCAGTTGTGGAGAAAATCACCTACTTGCAATAGATAAATACAACCCATCTTCCATATTGGAATACGCAGAAATAAAATTAGTTTTTGTATTAGCAAAATCCAAAATTTTGAAAGCGATGGGAACCGATCAAATCTAGTCTATCCACTTTAAATAGTTATTAAGCGAAGTAGATAACCATCATTGTATAATTTTCAAAGAGGCAAATGTAACGCCAATTTTCAGAATAAAAAGAGGATAAAAACTAACTCTGGGACTGCCTTATTATAGTCGCTTGTGAACTCACGGAGTCAATTGTTAGAAAGAGAATTGTTGTTCGAGGAGCATCTAGAGGTAAATAACTTTATATTCATTCATAAATGTGCAACATTTTTACTTTTTACTCTCTGTATACGTTAATATTTTTAACTTGCATAGAGATTGTCAAATGATGCTAGAGAAGCTCAATAGTATATTATACAAAATAAATATAGAATTGAGTGAAAAAAACTTTGTTATCTGACAGTAGTACCTCTTTCATATATGTTTTCAGGCATATGTATGATTACCAGATATGTTTAAATGCTAATCCGGAAGAGTATTACGATTTTGCAAGGCAGATATGGAATTCCAACCAAAAAAAGTGATTACCATTTGATTTTTCAGAACTGAATACTGTTGAAGCGTCTCTTGATGATGAGACTAAGTTAGATGAAATGTGAAGTAATAGTTAATTGATACTGCTATAAATGAATATGTAATAGATCATCACCTCAATGGTGTGCGAGATTATATTGAAGTCTTCAGTGAAGTGGGGCAAAATGATCGTGATTTGAGTTCAGGTCACGATGAAAGAGGCAGGTTTAAGTACAACACGATCAACAAGCTCCTTGCTACACTGCTCTGAGGGATAATTTTTAGAGTATATTAAAAAATGATCTTTCTTTCGCTTTGTTTTTTTAAGACATTAATTTAATCAAAACCTACATAATATATATCCATTTTATATGGCCAAATTTTCAATCTAGGAAAGAGAAGGCGATGATACTCTGACATATGGCAAAAGTAGTAAAGAGTGGCAAAAATTTTATATTAAAATAGAAATTAAAATAGAAAAAATATATCAATGCAGTCCCTATAAATATTAATTCACTGCACTATGCTGTGCATGGGATTCTATGAGTTGCCACCTTTCCACTTCTCCGCCCCTCTGCTCCTGCATTATCTCCACCAGGAGCCACATTCCATACAAACAAACACCTAAACCTCAAATTAGCAAACAAACCAACTAACAAACAAACATCCTAATTGAACTACAAATAAGGAAACTAACAAACAAGCAAGCAATTCAATCAACAAATAATTAAAAATAGCAATAAACAGATTATGGGCATCGCCGTTGACAGCCATCTTGAATTTACTTCGTGACCTACTGACCCTAATTTCAAATCTGATGGTATATTTGGATTCCACACCCACGAAAATCTAGCACTAAACACTAAATTTGTAGCCATATCTCAATTAGAACAGGAGATATAGATATTTTCCAAATGTGTGGTAGGGCCGGTGGCCATATTAAATTTAAACACTAATGGTGTACTGCAGTGGCATCCAACCGATTGCGTCATCTTTACTGGATATAATCATCATAAATTAGTGAAAAACCTTTGCTTTTCACCTGATGAGATTTTTCCAAATAGCATTTTAAGGATTTTGGCAGCCATATTGAATTTGAGGAAAGATTTTACATGTGCCTAGGGCTTATTTCAAAGAGCATGTCTCAAAATACCAGAATCCACTGAGAAAACCTTACTGAAAAAATGGCATTTACGCTTGTTCACTGAAGATAGTGAACCAAGGATGTTAATTTTTAAACTTAATATTAGGTAATTTTATGTAAATATCCTTAAACTGATTTAGCATACTAGCACGAATTCAAAAATGGTATACGGAAGAAACAATGATTGCTTTTTCTTTATTTTGGACTACCCTTTTTCCCTCCCCATTTGAAGACGATTTTTCAACCCAACGCAATGCCATTTTCATTATGAAGCCGCTTAGTAGCAGTCACCAAATGGGCGTTATAAAGAAAAAATATATAAATTATAAAAACCGTATGTTCAAGCTATTGTTTCAACGACATAAACTCTTACAAAAACAAGTAGAATGGAAAATTGCGGGAATGAAGTTTCAATTAATGAATAATTTAATTTTCATTGTGATGGAAAAGTAATTTCCCGTGGTAATAAAAAAAAGTGTCTAAATCGAGTTTCGGTCACAACCACGGTGGACTATTCTAGTTTTTTTCTGGAGGGGACGATTCAGTATTTCGAAAAGCGCTCTGAGAAAACGGTGGAAATAAACGAAGCTAAATTCGAAAAGCGAAAGGACAATTGATGTTGTGTTCTCGAAGTTGTGTGGGTTTTCGGTGGGTTCGAAAGCGAATCGAAAGGAATTTTTATGATGCCGGTACCCAATAGAACTAGTGAAACTTTGATCCGAGTAATTAAAGATTGGGTTTTGTGAATGTATTTTCGTTATTCTGTGGTAAAAGTAAATGATTGTCTGTTGCTATTTATTCGACACGGTAAACAATATTTTCCGAATTATCAGCACTTCAAAAGTAGCATTTCCCGAGCAAAGATGTAGAAGGTTAAGGATATTAGTTTACCTCAGCATGTTTAATTTTAGTAATTCTACAAATTAATGCAAAAATCGCCAAGAAATCGTGATATTTATCATATTTTAATAATCTACTACCCCTTACCTTCTACATTGTGGCTCTACAAATAAAATTTAATTAATATTAACATTAAAAAACACACACAAGCGTAACTGAGGCCGTCTTATGGACGAGATCTGGTGGATGCACTACTCGGATAACCTCTAATTATGTAGAATATTTTGTATCAAAATACAAATATATTTAAAATTTATTTTATAAATAAATTTGATAGATTTAATGAATAAATTTAATTAATAAATTTGATAAATTTAATAAATAAAAGCACACTTTTCGGAGAATAATTTTATTTAAATTTACTAAAACTAACCAACCAGCAATTGGGCGAAATCATTATGGGTATCTCGGAGAAGCTAGCTCCCCTGTTGCTCTCAAAATCTGATAAAGCAAACGTCACTTACATTTTTTCACCAAAACAACCTGTGCTAAGATAAGCCGTCCGTAATTATTTACTTGCGTCTAAAATTACCCAATTGGGTAAATGTAATAATAATATTCGGTGATTTTATTTTCGGTACCAACGGAGCTATCTTTAATGAAGCCTTCAGCTGGCAAGAAAAGTGGCGAAGCAAGAAACTTCACACAGCAGACTAACTGTGGACGGAGGGAGGAATTGACTCGGGATGGAAACTCAAAGAAGACGTCTCACGGAGAACCATAAGGTAGGAACCTCAATTGTTGGTTTGCTTATCTTTTCCAATTTTAACTTAGCTCTAGTTTAGTATCGTTAAAGTCTTAAATCGATAGGACCCTTCAAAATAAACATTCCTCCTAATCTTAGGGTTTTCTCTTTCTTTTTAGGATGGATGAACGCGAGAAAGATGGGCTGATTACCTTTGAATAACCTCATACGATGATTCCAATATATTCTTTTTAAATTTAATATTCCTTTCGGCTTTATTTGCCTCCCTCCCCCCCTTTTTGTGTTAATCAGGCGCGGATCCAGGGAAGGTAACTGAGGGGGCTGAAGACCCTTCCGAATTTAAGACCCATTTATCTTTATATGTCTTTTTTAAGCCACGTTATATTATGCTATTCAGAAAAAGCTATGTAATAATATAGTATATATATATATATATATATATATATATATATATATATATATATATATATATATATATATATATATATATAATTAGCTTTTTAAACAGTTGCGATCAAATGTACCTTATATTATTCTTGTCTAAAATACAGGTAAATCTCAAAAATATTATTAAAATTAGTATTATACCTTAGATGACGTCCAAAAACTACAATTTATAATTTTTCCACGTATGGAAAAAATTCTCATCTGATAGAGTTAGTGCTCACTCCCGTGGGATATCAATGTTGTGTAAGATAACAATTATTAAAGTTCACTGCCCTTTTCTTACACTCCTTATGGGCAAAAATTCAGGCTAGCCAACAGACCCTCAATTTTTAGCCGAATCTATATCCCGGTTTGGATTTTTTGGGGAATGTTTGGTCATAACATTGTAACTATTCGGCCAATTCTAACGAAATTTGAAAGCCTGATTTTGTTTCACTTTCTCTTTCGAATGATATAATTGTCAAAGTCCTCGCAAGGTTTACCGTCGAATTATTTGGCAATAACATCATAACTATTTAGCAGATTCTAACGAAATTTGAAACCCTTATTTAGTTTTACATTCTCTTTCGAATGATATAATTATCAAGGTCCTCTCAAGGTTAGTCCATGAATTATTGAAACTTTTAATAAAGTAATGTCAGAAATCAGAATAAATGAGATCACGCGACTTTGGTCAGCAGACCTTATTTATCCTCGATCCGCCACTGCCTGTACTGAGTTCTTTCGTCTTTTGAGATCCTTTAAATTATGTTATGTGATATCATCAGTCTGTTCAGGTGGTTTCTAAATGGTTCATGAGTTTAGTATCATATATTTACTAACCCTAATACCTAGCCACAGTGAGTCAGCTTCTTCCCAGTCCACCGATCTTACGTTCTGTGGAACGATGTATGATGTTAGGGGTAGAATGTTATTTAAGCATATTTAGTTTTGGTAAATCTACAGATTTACGCAAAAAATTACAAAAACCTCGTGTAACATGAATGTTTTTACGTTTTGAGCAACAAAGTATAAGGGAAAGAGCCTACTAACCCTATTTTTCTGCATCATTGTTCGAAAATAAAAAAATATTAACATTAAAACCAAACGCACGAGCGTAACTTTGTTAATCTTAATGCATTTTAAGATGGAGTTTTGGAAGAATTCTTAAGTGGCAGAATTGGGTTGAAATATTGTCTTTTTGTGACTTTATAAATGGTGATAGACCCTCTTTGCCCTTGAAATATTAATACTGGGCCACTGTTTTGGTTCACACACAAGTAAGAAATTCCTTAGGCTATTAGAGTATCTGCACCTGCACGCGAATGTTTGTTAGACGGTTTTAAAAGTTAACCATGAAAATAAATGATACAAAGATCCTCAGACTGAAGTTTATATATTTCATTTAAAAGTAAACATTTGTTCACAAACCTTTAAGTAAGTTTATTTTTTTCTAGAATTAGTTCACCAAATCGAATGAGGTTGCCGAAAACAAGAAGTATTTTTTGCTCGATGTGCTAACCTCAAACAGCTTTTTGGCTCATGCAACACTCGAGCTCTAAGCATTGCCATCATTCTAACTACTGTGCCACCTGCCATATGCTAGAATAGATCCCACAAAATGAGTGGTTGTTACTCCAAAAAGTAATAATTATCTAAGATACAATGTCCAGGTCGCTTCTTTGTAAAAAAATAAAGTACGAAGAATTCAAAAACTGATGTTATTATTATCACAACATCAAGAGAAAGCTTTGTCCAGTCATATTCCCAGTCGAACAAAATTGAAGTCAGAAGCACATTGCTATTCAATGAAGATCAAATTGGACTCAAATCAATCTGCAAGTGGCGCGATCTTGACTGTTGGTCCAACATTTCACTGGAAACACTTCGAATTTACCTGGAAGAAAGTAACCAATTGGATGTGGAATGTGACCAATGTGGTAATATACCCAGATTGTGGCAACTTCCTCGTAGAGATAATGTTGTACAGTAGATACGAAACTGTATAACCAGTCTGCTGGTTTCTTCGAGGTAAATTCGAAGAGATGTGTTTCCAATGAAATGTGGAGCCAGTAGTTGAGATGACGCCACTAGCAGATTGATATGACACCAATGTGATCTTTGTGGAACAGCAGAGGATATTTCTTGCTACAGTTTGGTTAGCCTGGGGAAGATGACTGGATCAAGCAATGTAGACGATGAAAATAAGTTTAGTTATTGATTCCTTATCCGTAAATTCCTTCTTTTTTTTCTATACAATTTTATATGCCATTTATAAGAGACACTCGATCACTGGGCGTTAAATCTGAACATAAGATCAAATTTCATATTACAATAAGTAATTATCTCACATTGTTAACTTTATAATGATAGTAAAACACAAATAAAATACATTCTAATAATCATATCCTACTTTAAATAGATCAGGCCTAATATAAAATAGAAATTAGCTTTAAAATTCTTAGATGTCAACACAAACTTGATCAAAGTTGGTTTATTTAAACGATACCACATATTCATGTTGCTTTTATAATATTTCCATTCAATCATCTTACCTTCATATTTATTTACATAGCTCTCCTTATTTACACAATTATTTGTACGCCAACTCCAGACAAACATTCTCTTTAGATTAATTTAATTAATCGGTACAAAAATATATATATGTATTTCATCCATTTCCCCTCCCCCCCTCCTTTCTCTCTCTCCCTCTGAGGGTGAATTCGACTCTTAGGAAAACATTTCACTATTCACCGTTAATTAAAGCTTAAAATAGCTTCAGGTGCTCAATTAGAGTCAACGAGTCACCAACTGGCTTTATATTATAATTCCGCATAAATCTGTTTAGAAATGATTTCATGCAAGTAATTTTTTTTGCTCACGGATTTTTCATATTCAATGAAAAAAAACTCAATTAGAGACGCCATCTTGAATTTCGTTCTCACCACAGTATAGAGGTGCAAAGATGGTGGTTGTATTAGGGAGGTAAGGTTGGTAGCATCAGGTCGTGGTGGCTTGATATGGGCATGTCACTAGTTATGAAGGTTAATCTCTAAGGGGAAAGCGGTTGTAAGGTTCTCCTCGAATTTGGCGGTGAACTATCCAGGTACTAATCCGACCCGATGTTGTTCAACAGTGACGATCTCGTAACAGTGGCACACGGCAATTTTAGCGCTGACCTGAGTCTGACTCCAATTATTCAAAGAAAGATAATACTCTCCCTTCGCTTGAGGTTCGGTAAGTTGTTTAAGGGAATCGATATGGAGTACCTGTAGAAAAGGAAATCCCAAACGGCAGAATTCCGAACTCTATTTTAGGGCGCAGAACTTGTGTTTGTGACTGTATTTGGGAATGTACCTGTGACTTTTTTGTGACTGAATTCCTGTAACTGTCATTTGCCTACTATTAATAAATGATGTTGTTTGGGTGGAGCCTCCTCCAATCGTGTTTATTTGTGTGTGCAAGGAGATAAAGATTCATTTTATCTCGAATTCCAAAAATACGACTTTGCGTTTCGCAGTTCCCCGATAGCAAATAATTCACGATAATATCGTGTCTTCAGTTCTGCACCTGCGAGCAAGCTTGTTTGAACAGCTGACCTTTTAGCGTGACTGTGGGAATCGTTTTACTTCGTTTTATTGTGTATGTGTGTACATGTGCACAGGTTTGCTAACGCGTCAACGTCTCGAAATCATTCTTCTCAACTTAGACTTAACAAGCAAAATATCTATTATTATTTACATGGACTATTGTTATAGGTTCTTTGTTACAAAGATATACATTAGTATTTTACAGAGAGGTTACAAATTATTTACATAAAGAGGTATTATTATTTATGACAACTGCTATACATAGTTAAGATTATTTGCGTGTGCATAGTTAGGAGCGTGCCTGTTACAAGCCTTCATAGGATTCACATGGTGCTCATGTGTGAGGCCTCATTGTCAAACCTATTCCACCTTGAGCAATGGCACTACAATATATATATTTCTCGAGTTGGGCCTGTGTTAGTTATAATGATTATATTCGTACAATAACTTTACTTCCATGCAGTGGTGGTACTGAATCCTAATTTTTTTAACATTGCTTTAATATTGTGTCAAATGAAATAAACATATAAAACGAAAATTTATCGATAAACTTGAGAAAACCCTAAACAAAACAAAATCAAACATTTTTCTACTTACTAATACCCTAAATTGTTACAGTTCAAGCTTAATCCATTCATTTAAAAACGAAATCCATTCTTTTTGTTTTAATTTGCAAGAACAGATTGATTATTTTCTCTTTGATCTCTGGATGACAATTGAAGAATATTTTCTCCATTGAAAGCATTGTGGCAAATGCATTTAGTCTTTCAGAATTCATTAATTAAAAGAACAAACTAAATATAAATTAAATTTTACACTTTATCAAATCAAATAATATAAACACGCTTTTAATAAAAAAAACGCGGAATAAAAAAAAACACTACCTTCCTCCAGCAAACCAGGGTCAGCACTGCATGAGCCATAGTGCTCTTTCTCACTCCGTAGCATGCAACTTATTATCTTGGACATGTAAGCATGCGCACAACAGCCAAAGACCGCGTCACTGGAACTATGAAGCGCACAGTTCTATACAAGGATTTTTGTATTTGTTTCATAAACTAGGAGATGATGTCGTAGTATTGCACTTCTATATGTATATATATATATATATATATATATATATATATATATATATATATATATATATATACTGGTGGGCAGGGCCGACCAGTCGGCGGGAGGTATTAATGAGAAGGGGGAATAAAACCATCCCTCACTACTTGGGTATTAACGATTAAAGTAAGCGAGTACAGATTGGCCTCAAGGACTGAGTTACGGCTGAGTGCAGTTCAGGTTATTTAAAACATACGACAAAAATAATATTTAATAAAATAAAATGGAAATATTAAATATGTACAAAAGCGGGTTTAAATGAAAATATTTGGTCAGTGAATAATTATAATAAGTATTTATAATGCGTCCTTCAGGGCTGTTAGCCCTCACACAGCACAGGTTGGGTAGCGAGTTTAGAGAAGGTTTACAGGGAAGAGAAGGCAATTCTAAACTTCAGAAGACGTTTAAAAGTAGCAAGGGATGGAGAGGATCGGACTTCAGCAGGAAAAGCATTCCAGAGTCTAGGAGGACAAGCTGAGGAGGAACATCACCCATCGAGCAGAGGACAGAACCAGAACGAGGAGTGTTCAGGATCGGAGCGAGGTTAGACCGGGTAGCCCGAGGAGTTTGACGAAGGGAGAGGGCAGACGAGAGATAAGGTGGCGCCTCAAGGTTTAGGGCCTTGTAGGTGATGAGAAGTATTTTCTAGTCGGTACGGAAACAAATAGGTAACCAGTGTAGCTCCTGTAACAGAGGCATCGAAGGACAGAACCAGGGGCGGCTAAGGAGGAGCCGGGCAGCATAGTTTTGAACTAGTTATAGGGGGCGAAGTGACGAAGAAGGGAGATTCACTAGAAGAGAATTGCAGTAGTCTAAGCGTGAGGTGACGAAGGCATGAATGGTAGTCTCAAGGCTTCGTTGATAAAAATGGATTCGAACACGTGAAAAGTTGCGGAGAAAACCGAGGAAAGTCTTACAGATACGATGGATGTGCGGTTTAAACAAGAGTTGCTCATCGAAAATAACACCAAGATTACTGACGGTAACAGAGAAGGCGACATTGGTTTCACCAAGGTTAGGAAGGGAAAGAGAGCTTTAGATTTCTCCACTATCGAAGCGGTACCAACAAGAAGAACTTCAGTTTTATCGTGGTTAAGTTTGAGAAAGTTGCCACACAGCCATTCGTTTATGGAGGTGAAGGCTGAAGGGAGCTTAGTAATTGATTGAGCGAAGGACACATGGGATGAAGAAAGCTATATCGGAGTCTCATCAGCATAGAGGTGGAAGGACAGGCCCAAATCTCGAAGAAGGAAGCCAAGAGGAAGTAAGTAGATGCGAAAGAGGAGGGAACCCATGACTGAGCCCTGAGGCACCCTCAAATGAATCGGCGCGGGAACGGAGGAGAGGTTATCGAGCGCGACCGACTGAGTGCGGGAGGAGAGGTATGAGCGGAACCAAGGGAGTGCAGTGCCCGAGAGACGAAGAAAAGTTTGAAGACGATCAAGGAGGACAGTGTGGTCGATGGGGGCGAAAGCAGAGGAGAGGTCTAGGAGGACTGGAATTGATGTACCACCCCTATCGGCAGCTCTACGTAAACTGTCTGAAACATTAGGAAGAGCAGTTTCAGCAAAGTGCTTTGCTTTGAACCCCAATTGGTACGTTTCATTGATATTGCAGTAGAAAATATGGTCATTAAGGCGAGAGAAAACTACTCTCTCGGGGATCTTAGAGAGGAATGAAAGCTGTGAGATAGGGCGATAGCTAGATGGTTCAGAGGGGTTAAGGTGTGTTTTTAAGGATAAGACGAATTGACGCATGTTTGAAGGAAGAGTAAACTACTCCTGTGGCAAGAGAAGTGTTAAATAGATGAAGAATTAGTGGGAGGACAGCAAGGAGAATTTGGTGGAGGAGTTTAGGTGGAAAGATGTCCTTAGGGGATCCAGATTTGTTGGGGCATGAGATCAGGATAGTTACTTCCTCAGAGGACGCCTGAGTGAGGATGTTAAGCGGCAATAGATTATGGTCGGGGAGGAGAGCATGGGCTTGTTCAGACGACTGGAGTAGTATGGCGCGATGGTTAATAATTTTATAAGAGAAAAATTTAGAAAGAGTAGAGGGGTTAATGGAAGGAGAGGTGGGGAAGATGGGGATAGGCGAGGAAAGACGACAGAGGAGACGAAAAATAGTCTGATGGTCATTCTTGCTCTCAGACAAAAGTTTGCGTGAATGAGCCTCACGCGCTGATTTTAATTTGAAAGCATAAGTCGAAGTAGCAAGGCGATAGGCAAGTGAGAGGGAGGTCGTGTCCTGCCCATGGGAGTGTGCTTTACGAAGGACACGTAAATGGACACGTAAGGGCCTCCTTGAACGAAGAGGTTCCATGGTAGACCAAGGGGCGTGGTGATGACGGTTTGAAGTAGGAGTGATTAGTGGAGCGTTCACGTCAAGGCAGGCAAGTAATGATTGGTGCAGTGATTTTAAGGTTTGGTCAGGTGAAGCAGTAGTATCAATAGCAGGTAGGGCAGAAACAACAGCGTTAAAGAGAGAAGTATTATCAATTGACGATAGTCGCCGGAAAGGAGTAGGATCTCGGGACGAGCGAGTAGGTTGGTGGTAGGGAAAATAGAATTTAAAATTGACCTTAGACCGATAAGTGGTCGGGAATCGTATTAGAAAGGTCAGTTATTGTTAGATTAGATATATGGAGGTTCGATATGAATAAGGCAAGGATATTACCATGTATATGTGTTGGGGATGACACATGTTGTATAAGAGAGAAAAGGTCGGCGATGTCAAGGGATTATAGCCGGTTAATGACCTGACTCGGATCAGAGTCTTTATAGAGGCTACATTAGGCCGAAATACAAACAAAGATTATTGATATGGGACGACCGGCTTAAAATAAGATCTACAGGTGACGGCGGCTTGCAATACGGAAGCTTGATGCGTCGAGGGGCAAAGCAATTCGGGGAGGTGAGAATTGCAAGAAAAACAGGGTTCTTGCGAGGAAGTACTTGCGCGAATCCACGAAAGAACGTCAGTTGTAGGAAGCTTGTCAATCGTCTGGCACAGAATCGAACAGGGGAAGAGTTCTAGCCTTCGGTGCTCGATATAAATCAAGGAGGAAGACGAATCGAGAATCGTGACGAGTCTTCGTGTATAGGGCAAGCGGGTACTGACTCGATCCAGCCAAACCTTGGGTTAAATAAGGGTGAACATGGTGAAGAAATTGACTCAGACCACGGCGTGCTCTCCTTAGACAAACATGAAGCTCAGGGGATACACGGTTCCTGCCGAGAAATTCGAGATAAGGAGGCCCGTGGAATATACTTTTGAGTTCTTTCTCGCTTCGGGTAGAGGTTGAGAAATCAAATCGCCTCAAGCGCGGGGGATAGGTCTCCTCAAGTAAACACAGCTGTGCTCAATAAAGCTATGTTGACCAGATTTCTGTCTCGTTCAACCTTATTCCTCACGCTCTTCGTCTCCAGTTTAAGGCCACTTGTGTTTCTGAGGGTCCGAGGTGGATCTCAAAGGTCTATTCTTACACTAATGGCTACTGATATTAAGTTTAAGGATTATATAATGTACAAGCACAGGGTCTGTTTTTTTTACATGGCTTACTTTTGAAGTTTAATATATTGATTCATTTATTTTTGTAGAAGTTATGCCAGTTTTAGTGAAGCATTGATTTTTAAAAGGTTTTCGCTGAACTTTCAGATATTTATCGACTGTAAAAGCCAATTTTATTTTAACTAATTATATTTCCTTAAAATTAACAAAAAACTAAGAGTAATAACCAGTTTGCATAAATAATATAATAATTTAATTTATTTGAAGATTCTATGGGGGGGGGGAGCCATATTTATATTTATTTATTTCTTGACTGAAGTTGCCGCTCAAACATTGTCTTCCATTTATCTGACTCTTGGTATCCTTGTTGGCTGAGATTCCTTCTTCTTTTAAGTTGGCTGGGTTAGTTCTTGATCTTCGTAATTATTTCTGGATGTATCTTCCAATTTAACTTACATTTATCTTAAATTTATCTTGATGACGTGATGATTTCTTGATGCTTGATGACGTGATGATTTCTTGGTGAGTTGAGATGAGTTAGCCATTGAAGTCGTTTTCTTTACGTTTTCCTTGACATCGGTTTTCTCTTGAGTCGATTTCTTAAGTTGTCCTTAAAGCGTTTTCCGTTTTCTTCTGGGATTTTCTCCCTAAAAATTGTGGACTGAGGGATCGATCGCGGGTCTTTTAAATCCAGAGGCCAGCACTCTGCCGTCACGCTACGGCGAAGTCCGTCTTGAGTTGGTAATTTAATGGGCTATTTATATTCTTGCTTTGGAAGGAAGTTTTCTCTTATACATCTTCGCACCCCTACAATGCTTCTTTTCCAAAGCTGAGCATTCTTCTCATAACATTCATTTACTCGTGACGAAGTTGCTCTCATCACTTTTTCAAAACTTCTTTAGCGACATTATGTTTTAGTCGTTTTTGGACACTTCTAGGATTATTATGGTTAACGCGATCTTATAAATATCTCATAAAAAAATCCAAAGGTATTAGATCGGGGAATCTTGAGAGCCACTTAAATTCACTATTTCAAGAAAAAAAAATTCTCTGAAGTTTCGTCTTAACAACTACATTGTTTCATTAGATGTATATGATGTTGCACCATCTTGCTGGAAAAAAAACAGTTGTCTATTTCGAAGCCTTCAAAAGTTCGGTAAAAAATATTACAAGGAAAGTAAGTACCCTAGGAGACCTTGCGGTGTCTTTCGCCATTTACAGTGACCAAATTTCCATTTTCATTCTCATAAAAATACGGCCCAATGATCTTTTGAGGTGTTGTCGCACACAACACAGTTTTTTTTGCAAGATGCAGATCTTTCTGGTATATAGCTTCTGGGTTGTGATCCGATCACATTCTGTTGTTCTGCTTATTATTGTATCTGCTGAGATAAAAGTGGGCTTCATCAGACATTATCACGGGCGGTACATCAACTTCTCCAAATTTTCATCTAAATTCTTCTGCATATGTTTTCTTTTCGCGAACTCGTTGTCTTCTAATTTTTGTACAATCTGAATCTTGTATGGCTTAAGTTTCAGTTTTATCTTTATTTTATTATATGTTGCACTTTTTGACAATCACACTTGTTCTGATCTTCTTTTCAATTATTTCAGCGGCGACCATTCGACGTTTTGACGCAACTCTTCAATTTTATGTTGTTATACGCCTTTTGTACCGGCACGCCCTTTTCATCCATCTTTTACACTGCAGGTTCCTCGTAAATTTTTAAATTAATCTGCATAGCGCCGTCGTGATGGTACGTCGAGCTCCTTCACGTCTCATCCGCCGATGTGATGAAACCACTGAACAGTTGCATCTGAAGAATGTTTCAACAATTTTTTTTCCGTCCTTTCATTTCCAGGAGTTTCCATGTTTTCAGTTTGAAAAATTTCTTAATAATGATTTTTGCTAGAAAACTTTTCTCCTTTTATAGTCTACAAATGACTACAATGCTAGTAAATTTGTTACTTCGCGAAACTTTGCTAAGAATCGAGTATTCCAAAATTCACCTTTTTTTAAACAAAACCTTTTACGCTTCTCGTTTCTAGCAATAAATTACCGATTTATTAAAACTGGCATAACTTTGAAAATAATAAATTAATCAAATAGCCATTTTAGAAATAAAACTTACAACTATTACCAATAATATTTAAAAGTTCCATTGTGATCACAAAATTGTTCTTGATTTTATTAAATTTCAAATGTAGGACATGTGAAAAAAAAGACCCCGTATAAAAAAGAATTAAAGAAAAAAAGGACTCATTATATTGAATGTTATCGAAAATATTGAGTGGAACTAGGCGGTGCTGCAGTTCCGCAGTGCATATATACGAGTCGCCACTGCTTCTAAGTGCATTTATTTTATCCATGCACAATTGAATACTTCCTTTTATATATATAAATTTATCTTTCTTCTAATTGCTGCGCTGGAACCACATTATAGAATCGCATCTGACTCAAACCACCTCAAAGATGAGCCTTTTGAAATCTTATAAAATTCTATAATTGTTTTACAGTAAACCAAGGTAACATTCCATAAAATTGTAAATTAATAAGTCTTGTGAAGGGAGTTTAGTTTATAATTAAAAATAGACGGCTTAGTTATATTAATTTCTTGTATTGTTATGTATGTATTACTTTATGCAAGAATTGATCAAATTTGTTAAAGGAAAGTGACTCAAAATATAACATCATAGATGAACTTTTGTATGTATTATGAAATTGTATAATCGGGTAGAACATTATCAGCAGTATGATTTTATGTGAATATGATTGAGTATTTTATTACTGTTTATGAAATCAGCAACGTAACGCTAATGTCTGGTAGAGTAAATTAAACATAAATGTTCCTTTAAAATTCTTCTCCACCTTGATTGGTCAATTTGCTATTAGAGAATCAGCTAACGTAACACGTATGATCGCGAGAATATATTAAACATAATTTTTTTATTAAAATCTGCTTAATCCTGATTGGCTAAATTTTGTATAGCTTATGTTTACGTATAATAACTATATATAGAGCAGCATTTTGTGAAAAAGAGGGCCAATACATAACTTAATGAGGCTTTTTGCCCATAAAAAGGCTGCAATGTTCGCCGGAGACTTAAACGTCAGATGTAGGGTTGCTAAGTATACCAGCACCAACAAGGTGGGACAAAACCTGGAACTGCTACTATAATGAAAAGTTACGGTACGCATTGGACCAGAATTTTAGACCTACTACTCAGCGAGGGGTGCAACAAAGCCCGACATTGTCTTGGCGAGCACAAGGTCCCCCTACAACTACCACATTGGCCGAAGATCGGTGATCCCCAGCGACCACGAAGCAGTAATCATCACACTGTCGGCAAGTTCTATTCAGATAGCTTTAAGGGAAAGAAAGTTGTACGCGCGAACAGACTGGGGGATGCCTACCAGGACGTTTGCCAGAATTACATTCCAGCAAACCTAGAAGAGGCCACACCAGAGGAAATCGACGAAGAATTGAGCAAAATAAAATCTAAACTCATTGAGGCAGACAGGAAAACGATACCCAGAATCAAATCCAAAACTCTGCCATCTGGAAGAGTGACCCCAGAAATGATCGCCCTCAAGATGAGTATGAAGACTTAGCAGACGCGATCAAAAGATGGGGACCCAACAGAGACCTACACCAAAGGGTGTGCGAAACGAAAGAATACTTCTATCAGCTAATCACACAACAACAGAAAGACATTTGGGACAGACTTATTGAAGAACTTGATGAGGAAATGGACCTGAAGACAAACATCAAAAACCGCCAAGGCAAGGAAATCACGGAGCCAGGCGACTTAGAAGCCGAATTCAGAGAACATTGGTCAAACATATTCAAAATTACCTCCGAGAAGGATGTAAGTTTGACACAGAGTTCGGCAATGAAATAATTGGTCAACTGAACGAAGAGATTAAACGGACATATCCGTTCAATAACGCATCGACGGAAAGGCCAAGGGTGGGTCATGGGAAAATAAATCTCCCTACAGGAAGGGAGCGATATCCTAAAAACCTTTAAACAGCGTGCGCCAGGCCACTCAGGTTTAACTAAAGCGAACTTCAGTTACGCTCCACCTAAACATCAAACAAGGACTGTTGAATACCACAAACGCAGCCCGCAATACTGGATACTTTCCCAATGCCTTGAGGTTATTAAAGATTATATTTATTCCTAGGTCGGAAAAGTCCCCAGTCTCCCCAGCAGACGATCACCTGATCTCTCTTCTCAAATTTGGTGAAACTTTTTTAAAAAAATCATTGCTAATAGGCTACAGTCCTACCTGGATGCCAAGGTTTTCATAACTTCCAATAACATGGATTTAGAAGGCAGAGAGGTACGGACACGGCATTGGCAATGATAACTGAAAAATTAACCCAAATTGTCAGGGAGAAAAACACGCGGATCTACATAGTATTGAGGGACGTCAAGAAATCGTTTGATAAAGTATGGCGCAGAGGACTACAGTTCAAGATCCTCTAACTGGAACTAAACCCACGACTGGAGAAAATAATATGTGACTACGTCATGGATAGACGAGCTAACATCAACATCAGTGAGCAAAAGAGGCCGGAATTTCTACTGGAAGAGGGTGTCCCTCAAGGTGGATGTCTGAGCCCACTGCTTTACTCTATATATAGCAATGCCCTCTGGCATTCCTATAAAATATTAGCATACTTTCCATTTATTTTCCCATTTAATTTTAACAATTTCTATTAAACCTTATGTATAAATTACCAATTACCTCAAAAAATCCTATATTA
Source organism: Ceratothoa steindachneri (assembly GCA_963969495.1). Classification (NCBI taxonomy): domain Eukaryota; kingdom Metazoa; phylum Arthropoda; class Malacostraca; order Isopoda; family Cymothoidae; genus Ceratothoa; species Ceratothoa steindachneri. The sequence continues at coordinate 136,074,922 of OZ018327.1, forward strand.
ATTCCCAGCAAACATTGGCATTGCAGGCCCATGTTGGCAAATTGTGGAACTAAAGCGGAATGACGGGAAAACAGGTGCTAAATATCGGCCCGATTAATAACCGTAATCAATTTCCTGCATCGGCTAAATAATGGCGAAGTGATTTCGGGCCAGTTCATACAAATAACTTTGTTTCTGATATTACCTATTAATGGCCATTGTTTCTCGGCCCGATTCAGGCATTTATACTATTGCCCTGTATTTAAATAAATTATCAAAGAGAACTGCAGGAGCCTGTCTACCATTGGCTCATGGTCTATCTAGTTAACATATAGGATATATATGGCACCAGTGGGTGGCAGTATAGATAGTAAAACATAGAGCAAGGTCACAAATGCTATATAATTAACTGATTCGTGAATAAAACCAACTTGGGGAGTGTCTCTCTTACATAATTACCCCCTATTTTACAACTTTTTTCCCTTGCAAGATTATGCATATCGTATTTTGCAATCTGCGCGCCGCGGAGTATTACGGCCAATAAGATGAAGCAAAGGCCGAACTAGTTAAAGCAAATTTAACTGTTGCCAAGTCATATTTAATAACAAAAAATTTAACTTATAGTACATTTTACTGATATTTTATAATTGGTCACTCTTTAAAATAATGTCTTGTTGGCCTTTTCAAGTTTTCTGCATATGTATTAACTTTGTAAACTTATTCTAGCCTGAAGATGAAAACTTGTAGTTTTCGAAACGTAGTGAAAAATTAAAAGATGCTGCATCCGTTTCTCGTGACTCTGGGATTTATCATATATATATATATATATATATATATATATATATATATATATATATATATATATATATATATATATATATATATATATATATATATATATATATATATATATATAAAGCGATCCAATAATGGGCCAGTACACGCTTATTTTAAAAAGGTCTAGTAATGAGCCAATGCATGCTTATCCAATTAAGGAGTGATTAGGACTCCCCTTAACTGTTCCATTGGACCAGTACAACCCGCGGTGCATGCGGATAACTAAAATAAATCGGACCAATAGGGCAGTGGATTTGGGGGTATCGGTCCGTTACCATATCAAGTGGGGTGCCGGTATTGTCCCAATGTTGGCCCATTAATCTAATGTTTGCAGGGAATTTATCAATCCAAAATCTCAGATTTTTATGTATATGTATTTTCAATATATTTTTGTATAAATAATTGCCATCCAAAAATCGTCGCTAAGATACATTTTTGTGGCCAACCCTTCCTTTAGTCAAACACACAAACTAACGCGCTTTCAGCTGTTCCACATTAAACACAAATATTCCTCATTCGTGCTTCGTCATTCCCATCGTAAAGATTTCCATACACACTAGTTGCTACCTATTTACCTATCTACCTATTTCTCTTGTTACCTAGTTACCATTTTTACCATTATTTACCTGTTTATACATCGTTGTCACTACCTTACACCAAGCTTAGTCACAACGAAAATTCAGTATTAAACTCATGTTCATTTTTGTATAATTAAATTCAAATTCAATCAATATATTTCAACTATGTTCCTATCTTTTTAATCTATAATAATATATATTTTGTTGTATTCTCGTTGTATTCCATCCATTCCTTTACGATTTCGTGGTCAGCCATTATGCCTAAATTCGCCATAAGCTCGGCCGCTCGAGCCTTGTTTACGATTCAATAACTCCTCAAAAACTTATAGATATAGGTTTGTTGTGAAGTTTCTATCTATGTTCATACCACCATGGCCCTATATCTATACATATACACTAGACACCTCCCTAGCCCTAGGCTCGAGGAATCTATGTATATCCCAGATATATCACAGATTGTGGTCTCCCATTATAAAAAACGAGAGAACAAAGGCGAGGATAACGGCATACGAAAGTTGAAACATAAAATATTTATGAAGGATGATGGAAAATTGCGACAAATACAAGCAAATTTACCATAATTCCAATCAAGAGAATAAGATTGCATCAATCTATTTAGGAGAGGAGAGGTACCCGTACAAGAGAGCAGGCACCGTGTTAAGCCTAAAAATAAACAGCAGGGGATATAGGGATCAAGTGTGCAGGAAAGTTTCACGCACAAATACGACCTCAAAGAGCTATATCGCTTCAGGAACTTAAAGATAAAAACAAAAGGAAAATATACTCTGCCTACATCCCCCAATGCTTCTGGCGGTCATGCCAGACTCCTAGATTATTAAATTGCAGATAGTGCATAATAAAGCACACTTATTAATTAATAACACCAGAAGAAGGAACAGGAGGCGTTAACTAACACCTAACGAAGAAACCCAGATTACCTCGGTAAATAAAGAGCTGGGTACCAGAGCACTCAAGATTTGGAGGAAAGTGGAAGGAAACACTGACCATGATTTCATCAAAATCATTTTGGTATTCCCAACCACCTATTGAACCAGTCAAAGAGAAGGTTACCCAGCAGTAGGGTTGTTGCACGGCACAATCGACACCCAATCTCTACATAATAATGACGAGAATTAGCTACCAGGGAAGAAATAGACTCAAAAGACACCAAAACAAGAAATAAGTCACAAACAGGTAGAAAGAGGCTTGAAAGCTACACTGTACAGAGAATTGCTCTGTACAAACTATCAACATAGAATTTAGTATTTTACGAATTATATATTAATTAATATATATATATATATATATATATATATATATATATATATATATATACATATATAGTCATATGAGTTGCTACTGACCAGTCTGATCTTCAATTTCACGGTGAATGTAAGGACACATAGGAGGCTGAGGTACATGTGATTTATTTAAGGAACAACGTTTCGGGCGTATCGCCCATCTTCACGTTCTAAAATCATAAAATAATATAATACAGTTAAAAAATATTAAAAATATTAAAAATAATCAGGTTAAGACCATCTAGGTAAATCAAAAATTAAAAAATAACTCAGTGATTCAAAAGGCAAGAGAATCAAAATATCAATCTAATGTAACCACTATTGACACGAAAAAAGAAAACCACAAAAGTAAAAAATTACAGTATAATATTGCTTACCGATAAAGTTGAGGAGAAATCACAAAGTGAAGAAATTATAAAGGATGTGGCTTAAAGAAGGATAGGATTTTGATTGGTTGGTTGTTAAATAAGAGAAGGTTGGTTGGTTGTTGAATGAGGTAATTAAAATTAAGAAATAAGAAGGGGAACAGCGGTATTATCTATTATGAGTGTAGGAGATTTTCTCCGTATCAGTAGGGATTCAAAAATTCTTAGACTATATTCATTGTTATTGCGACCAATTATTTTCAAGTTCTCAATGGAACATTCTGTCTTGCATTGTATGATATGATTTTTAATTACATAAGCTTCCTTCTTAGACAATATTTTCCAGTGCGATGGCTTATTCCCATGTGAGAACAAAACCTCTCTTTCAATGAGCAAACTGTGCTAATAGTATACTCGTATGTTCCTTGCAAACAACAAGGACAAGTAAAAGCGTAAACAACACGGCTGCTCATTTCTGGAGGAAGTTTGTCTTTTGACGAGAAGAAACTTTCTAAGGAAAGTGAGTTGACAAAAGTGATTTTGAGGTTTGTATGAAAGAAATGTTTTTTGAGTAATTTGTTACATTTTCTAGTGAATAATTTATTGTAAGGTCGTATTTCAAGTACTACGAAAAAAAAATCATTTTGGGGAACATTATATGAGAGAAAAGATGGAGAGTAAATTTTGGTTGGAAGATTATTGATTAGCTTGTCAACCAAAGATAGGGGGTAACAATTATTTTTAAAATAAGACTTTAGAGTCTGGAATTCATTGTGCATTAGGGAATAATTGGAGGAGAGATGGTAACCTCTATATATTAGAGATTTTATTGCACTGAGTTTATGTGACAAGTCACAATAGCTGAAAAAATTGATTCCTAGGCCATTAAAGGTAGGCTTTGTGTATATTGAGGTAGTTAGTTTGTTGGTTTTTTCTATAATGATGTCTAGAAAAGGAAGTTGATAGTTACTCTCTAAATCAATGGTATATTTATTTTGGAATAATAAGAGTTTTTAAAATTATAATATTATACTGTGATTATTTACTTTTGTGTTGTTTTTTTGGTGTTTTTTTTTCGTGTGAATAGTGGTTACATTAGATTGATATTTTGATTCTCTTGCTTTTTATATCCATGAGTTATTTTTTAATTTTTGATTTACCTACATGGTCTTAACCTGATTTTTTTTAATATTTTTAATATTCTTTAACTGTATTATATTATTTTATGATTTTAGAACGTGAAGATGGGTGATACGCCCGAAAAGTTGTTCCTTAAATAAATCACATGTACCTCAGCCTCCTATGTGTCCTTACATTCACCGTGAAAATATATATATATATATATATATATATATATATATATATATATATATATATATATATATATATATATATATACAAGAAGGGCGGGCAATAAGTTTTGCTAATCGGTAGGGCAAAACAGAGGAAGGGGGATGGCTGTTTGTGGGGGTATTAGGACAAGTTATGACAAGTCAGGACCTGCAGCCGCACGCTCCTGCCTCGTCTATTTAAGAAGCAGTAGCTGATCGCAGATCATCAGTCACAAATTTTTCAACAATGGAGAAGGTTGAGCACCGCGCAGTGATCAAATTTTTGACCAAGGAATGCAAGAATTCAAAAGAGATCCATGAACGCATGGTTGTAGTGTACATCGACACCGCCCCTTCCTGTGCAACCATTGCTCACTGGAATAGGAAGTTCCACCATGGTTGTGAGTCCCTTGAAGATGACCCCCGTCCAGGACGCCCGTCAGACGTGACCAACGAGGACAATGTGGCCCGTGTGGATAAAATGATGCTTGAAAATCGACCGATGAAGGTCGAAAAAATCGAGCGAGAACTTGGAATATCACATGGAAGTGCTATCAACATCATCCACAACAATTTGGCCATGACCAAGGCCTCTGCCCGTTGGGTCCCTAGAAACCTCACGCCCATGATCGACTTCAACGTCATCAAAGTCCACAAGGCCAGAGTTGCACAAGCTGACCTGCGCGAGTGCGGATTCGAGGAGCTCAACCATCCCCCCTACAGTCCAGATCTGGCCCCTAGCGACTACTTTTTATTCCGCCAGCTCAAGACTTCACTGCGTGGACACTGGTTTGGGGAGTATGAAGATGTCCAGCTCGCCGTCCAGGAGTGGATTGAACAACAGTCGGGAGATTTCTGGTTGTCGAGAATTCGAAGCCTCAGGGACAAGTGGCGCAAGTGCATTGAAGTCGAGGTTAGTTATATTGAAAAATAATAAAACACTTTTGCTCATATCTCGTTTCCTTATATCCAAATTGCAAAACCTATAAACCAATAATAAATCAACTTAAAAGGCTTCGAAGCTAAACAAGCAAGATTGAAGAATACAAGTAAAACAAATATAAAACAACCAAGCAATGGTTTCGCCACTTCCCACCTATGGGAGGAGCTTGCGCTTCGTTACTAAGATTAAAATTTAAAATCTAAAAAAACACAGTCATTGTTAAATTTTTATAAATTTTCTGAATTTTGCCAATTATAATAATTTTAAAAAGGAACTCTAAACTAAATTTCGCCCCTTTCAAAATATCATTGTTAAAATATAGTTATAGAAGAAAATATATAAAAATAAGTTTTATAAACTTCACCATTTGGGTTTTCAAAAATTCACAAAATTTCGATACTTATATTTATTTCTGAACTTCACCATTTTGTTTTTTGATATTATAAAATAATTATTATAAATAACTGATAAAAAGATGAGTCATAACCAAACTAAGATGAAATTATTATTCAAATACTCCAAAAAATCCCCTTCTTAAATTATAGAGTTAGTGATGATGATGATAATGATGATGAAGACAGAGATACCCTTTCCCCAGGGACCTATCTACCCACATTTCAAAATTTTACCACTATTCTACCAGATACTTCGCTATCTATCTATTCTGAACTTCATGTCTCTTCACTTTTTATGTCCATTGTCCATTGAAAAAGAGAGGGTTATCGGCCAGTAAAGATTTTTCCTGTAAATACATGAAGACCAATCCACGCTCCCGCCAAATAAAGAAGTTGAATCCTGCTCCAAATTTCATTTTATCTTTAAAGGAAGCTACGATCACACTGATTACCCAGCCTACGAAACTACAAGAAAGAGAGATACCATTCTCATACCCTATATAATAACCTAATTTTTCATGTGAAATTGATAAATTCTTACTCATTGAAAATAAAATCTACCCTAGGAAAAATTACGTAATCATAGTAAATATTTATATATATTATTAAACTTTGTTGTTATCAATAATTATTACCCAATTACATTAGTCTTTTCATATCTATAATTAATTGATGTTTATTATTAAATGCAAACATATAAATCTCAAAGTACTCATAAAGTCTGAGCTTCATTGTATAATTTATTTTGTTTCGCTAAACTTTAATATTTCAGTGAGCATTCGCGTGCAGGAACAAATACTCCTCATTGCGAACAAAACTTCCTATTTATTTCTACAGTGCCTTTGTTTGTGAACCGCATGGTCACTGTACCGATAATTCTCCACTATTACAACGATACAGAGAAGTATTGGAGGCTTTAGTGGCCTAAAAGGCACGCGCCTTTCTTATTCATTATAACCTGCAACAGCTTTTCTATTTTCAAAATCACTGTGAACTCATAAAATTTTGGGGCGAACTTCAGTCTTTTAAAGAAATTATGTTATGGTTTGTTAAGTGTAAAATATGATTTTTAAATGTTTGCCTAAATGACCCATTTTCTATTTTATTTGGTTTTCTATTACCTTTTGAATAACTTTAATATACTAGAAATTCACGTTATAGTCTTGAAAAGGTTATTGAGTTAGGTATTTTTTTGTAGGTCCCAGAGTTCCTCTCTTTATTTTTTTTCTTCCTCATACTTGCTCCATATTTAAGTAATTTTAAAATTACTGCAAAATTCTTTAAAAAAAATCGCTTCATATTGTATTATATATCATGATATGGACACTTTACATTACTCAATATTAAAGAAAATATTATTGATTTAATTAGCATTCGCGGGCGGGGCTTATATGTCTGAAATTAAGAGGCACGGCATAAAAACAATCAACATTAAAACGACTAACGACGTCTGGCAACACAATTAAATTCGAACCTAATGCTAGCTAGACCTTCGAATTGTAATCCTACTAGCTGATTAGAAATAGCGGAGGTTGTCGGTGTGCAATCCCCCACTGTTAAAAGGGGGTATGGGAGCGAAGCCCCATATTTCGAAACAAGCCTAAAGGTTCGAATTCAAATGTGATTGTCAGACAATTTTAGACACTCAAATGTTCATTGTTTTTATGCAAGTGCTCCGTCCCTTCGGGGAGGAGCTAGAAATGGAGTCATTAAATTTCCTTTAAGTGGGTGACTGTGTATTTCAAATTTACCGCCATATATAATGAAAACATTAGTATCACATTTCGGGATATAATATATATATTTTGAATGTCAACCAAAAACTGTGCATTAATATAATTATAAATATTTTTATAGTTGTTCTAATTTCTATTTTCACTTCAAGATATATATATATATATATATATATATATATATATATATATATATATATATATATATATATATATATATATATATGAATCCATTAACATTGAAAGAGAAAACGGAACAATTTTTCCTTGCAGTAATATTTTTATTACCTTTTTTCGAAAAATCCGTGCAGGGAAGCGATTCGAACCAGGCACACTGAGGCAGCGAGCAGCGCTTTGATCTCAGTTAAAAGTATGCCGTTAGTACACTACACTCCGTTTTCTCTTTCAATGTGGTTTAATGGATTCATTTTCATCATTCTCTCGTGCTACTTTGAGAGAAATATACATATATATATATATATATATATGAAAAACTCACAAAGTATCACGTGAGGGTAGGAAATTAATGCAATGTCCCGCAGGAAAAAGTGTTTCCAAGTACTTTCGAACTTTATTAAGTTCCTTATCAAGGATAACTACAAGAAATAATATTATATTAGAGGTATATATACGAAATAAGAGTATGAAAGACCGCCTCAAAAACAAGAAATTACCAATGAGGAAGACGGAAGGGGGAAGATAAAGAAACACATTAAGAATTAGAAGAAGCAGGTAGTAAGGTCAAAATAAGTCGAAGGAAAGGCTATCTCCATTCCTTTAAATATGTTACCCTTTCCTTCGACTTAGTTTGACTTTACTACCTTCTTCTTGTAATCCTTAATGTGTTTCTTTACCTTTCCCCTTCCGTCTTCCTCATTGGTGATTTCTTGTTTTTGAGGCGGTCTTTCATACTTTTCTTTCGTATATATACCTCTAATATAATATTATTTCTTATAGTTATCCTTGATAAGGAACTTAATAAAGTTCGAAAGTACTTGGAAACACCTTTTCATTTTTTCCTGCGGGACATTTCATTCATATATATATATATATATATATATATATATATATATATATATATATATATATATATATATATATATATATATATATATATATATATATATACATATATATATATATATATATATATATATATATATATATATATATATATATATATATATATATATATATTAGGGTCTTTCAATAAGGACGCTCGAGCTTTGTCAGGTGATAGTGGTCATGTTGTTAAAGCGACATCTGGCAACCTCACTGTGAACTGTTCAGTAGTACTTGGCAAGTCACGATGGAAGGTTATAGCGTTGAACAGCGTGTGCAAATCATCAAATGTTATTATCAAAATCAGTGTTCCGTTCGACAATCGTTCCGCGCATTACGTCATTTCTATACTCGCCACAATCTTCAGCGACGAGGCCCATTTAGGAATGAATGGATTTGTGAAAAAGCAAAATTATTGGATTTAGGACAAAAACAATCCACATGAGATACAACAGCGCCAATTACATCCCAACAAAGTCACTGTTTGGTGCGGATTTTCGTCTAACGGAATCATCGGTCCGTATTTTTTTGAGAACGAAGATGGGATTGCCATAACCGCCAATGGCGAGACTTACAGATCGATAATAAGCAACTTCTTGTGACCTCAACTGGATTATATGCCTGATATGGATACTGACGACATGTGGTTCCAACAGGACGGCGCTACGTGCCACACTGCGCACGCCACGATAGACATTTTGCCCCAGCGATTTCAAGCAGGGTCATCTCGCGCAGCGCCGACGTCAACTGGCCCCCGAAATCATGCGATTTAACGCCATTAGACTACTTTCTTTAGGACTACCTTAAATCGCAGTTCTATGCGAATAATCCGCAAACAGTTGATGTCCTCAAAGTCAACATAACGAACACCATTCAGCAAATTCAGCCAGATTAATGCGTCAAAGTCATCGAAAATTGGGCCTCCCAAATACGTTCCACCAAGCAAAGCCGTGGCGGACATTTGAACGACGTCATTATCCACCCAATGCCATAAAATGTAATTTCAAATTTGAAATAAATTGAGTGCATATATTACACACAACTTGTTTTATTTACATTTAAAAACTGAGTGACCTTATTGAAAGACCCTTTACTTACGAAAGAAAAAAGTGAAGGACTAAATATAAGTAAATAGGTAGATGTTTGGAGGGTTTATTTTGTGAGAGGGTTACCGGTGTAGAGTGGTCACTAAGTTTATAATGGGTCGCTTAGTTAATTAGATGCCAGACGAGTACCATTCTAGAGGAGGAATAACTGGGATGATCTTGGGTTACCCGTAAAGGGGTGTCTGACTAAGGCGTTTGAGGTCTCCCTGTCGAGTTTGCTCTGACTCCGAAAGTTCTTACGGGAAATCCGTTTATAGGCTGGGTTCGAAAGATAACTTGGTTATCACTGGGTTAATGAAAGAACTCGACAGGAAAATAATGTTTTGTAGGCTTTATTCTTGGCTTAAGTCTATCTTATTTGGAAGGCGCGAGATACTCGAGTCTTACCCGGCTTTGTTGTAAGTTTCCAGCATGAACTCATGCCCATCCCTCCATCTATGGCTTCAACTGATGGCAGTCTACATTCCACTAACGAGTCTGTTTTAGCAAATATAGTGACAAAGCAGGTCTAAACCCCTGCAGATGTGACCCTCCAGGAACCCAGCTACCTATTCATTGATGGCCAAGCCCTTTTCAGGGCACTTGGAAGGTGACCTAACACAACAACGTTCGGAGACTACGCCAATAAGTTTGTTTACACAGTGTTGAAGATGGGAGGTAAGTACCAGCGAGTTGATGTAGTATTTGACAGGTACTATGAAGAATCCATCAAATAGACACAAGAGTGAAACACAAACAGCAGAATTCAACAAATATTGAACAGCAGAAAACTTGGGGACTCCTGCCGGAAGACCCAACTTCATTAATCTCATAAAGCAACCTGAAACTCTCAAGGCATTGGGGTATGTCCATTGAATCAGCCGAGGCACAAGGGTAAACAACTTCAAGTTCTTATCTAGGGCGTCTCTTTTCTTTTTTGTCAGGCATACTAGATGACTTAACTGATTCTGGCCATGTAGTCAGTGTAAAGAAAATCGAAACGTTGGTCTGGTCACCAAAACGTAGCAAACTCTTTGGCACCCTCATCGGTGTTCTAATTCCCCATAATTCGAAAATGTGAATGAGCCCAGCAAAATAAAATCTCGCCATACGCCCGAGTCGCAGCACCCTTGATATCCAGGATACCACTAGCCAGCGGTGGTGGAGATTCCAATGCCGCGAAAGCACTCAAGGCAGTTTTGAGTCGCTAAAGATCAAAATCCGGTATTCGAATTGGGAAAGTAGTTAGGAAGTAAAGACAGACGCAGAGTTTGGTAGAATCCCACTGCCTTCAAACAAAGGGGCTGCAATGTAGAAACGAACCTCTTCATCGGACTTAGAGAGATCCGTGTACACTGCTACTAATCTGAATGAGATAAAGTGTGCTCTCAAGGGGTCAACCGCATTACTAGCAGTGCTCTGGGAGCTTTGGAAGCAGAGACATGGCAACAAATGTTCTAAGGTGCTATCCTGAATGGTGGCGTCATGAACACAACTAGAGGCGCCACCGGCAAGATAGTGACACTAAGCTCTCGAAGGAGTTTCCTATCCCTATAGCCAAAGGGCTTAATGTATGACTGGCCTCTCTTGGCTGCGTGGGCACCGCTGAGATCGGCCAAAGAGGCAGTAAGAGACGTTAATGATGAGAAAAACGCCAGGCCCACGCCAAGAAGGGCATAATACAGTGAACGGCGCAGAGTAATTAGCATCTCTTTAATATCAAAAAGTAGGGTCTCTATAGGGTACGTGCATTAGACACCAGGTGCCAAAAGGAAACCGATGTGGCAAATTGAGTCCATCTTTCGCAATACATGCTCGGCTACGGATATATACAGCTCGCATCTGTTGTCATGTTTTGAACGAATAAAAGATCGATAGGAAATTAAAGCAATGGCAATAGCTCTATCAACACCACAATTGCTGGACGTCACAGAACGAAGAATCTTCATAGCGCGTTGCAAAAGACACTAAGGCTGCAAATATGGAACTCACGTGTGAGGCGTCAGTCGAAAACAAAACCAAGGAGACGGCGCGAATTCATCACTTCCTGGCGAACCTCGTTTAGCAACATATTCGGGTCTGAATGGAGCAATGGATAGCTGCAAAAGTACACTACCTTAGCCTTGCCAAGAATAACCAAAACCTGTGCGCTTCAGCGTAGTGAGAGAACTGTTTCAATGCTTGTTGGAATCGAAGCTACAGAGTTTGCATCTGGTCTGCACCTAAAGGTTGCCTACGTAGAGTGTAATGAAAACACCTTCTGACAGCACCGAGGTGATATTGTTGATGCTATAACAAAGAGTGTAACAGTGGGAATACTTCCCTGTGATACTATCTCTTCCTGTCTCATTGAAGGGGGAGCCTGCCCTCCCCCCCCCGCGTACGTGGAATCAACGTTATCGTAAAAAATCTGAAATATGATTTGTAATTCCACTTGTGTAGAGGGTCTTCATGATACCATATAGCCATACGTTATCATAGGCTGGCAGATATGCCATGTCTCGTTCATCTAGGTGTTGAAGCATAGTATAGAGGACATCGTCCTAATTAAGGGTGGTGTTCACGTATGAAGCAAAAGCGGAGCGCAGCTCACTCACCATAAGCCTGGAGAAAATATAGTAGGAGGCATTCAGCGGCATCACTACGTGCATTGAATGCTAGCAAACTAGTACCACGGCTAGATAATGTAGAGAAAGAGGTCGCGCAAGACTCTGCTGCAAAAGCAGGGTCCGAGTTGCTGTCTCTTCTCCTGGAAATCGGGAGGAGGTCTTGCGAGAACTTTCCCAAAATCCTTTTAACTCACTTCCACGCCTATGCAAGAGGTATCTTCCCGGTAAGGGAAGATAAGTATGCCCGCCAGAAAGAACGGTGGGCGTGCTTCGAATACCGGAACCTAAATCTTGTTAGACAAAAATCAACGACGTTAAAATCGTTCAGCTTGGCGCTTATACCGCCGCCCACCAATAGATCAGAGAACGTAAGCCACATATGAAGAAATGCCTAAATTTAGTTCCTCACTAGACAATGGCTATTATTTCGCCTAAAGAAAATCTAGAATTGAAAATGAAAGCCATAAAAAGAGAGTCAGAGTGCAAACATATGTTCTAGTTACCAAGGCAGCAATCAACAAACTAAAAGAATAAAAAAGAATCTTATGATCCTGCAGGGTATATGATCGGACCGATTCATCTGTATCGTCTATGTTCAAGGGACCAACAATGTTGGCCAGGGTCCGTCTCAGAAACTTAAAACATGCTGTTGGCTAAAAATAGAATTGATAGATATCTAGTTTCCAGAAAACTACACATTATATGATAAGCTGAAAATGGCAATGAAAATAAAACAAAATAAAGAAAATTCTAAATGTGAAGGAAAAAGGAGAAACAAAGAAACTACGGAGAAAGAAGAATCCTCCCAGGAAAAGCAAGAGGCCTCCCGACTTTACAGTTTGAAACACTAAAAATAACACGCTCAGAAGCGCGTTTAAAAAATGGCGATAGCCATAAAACTGAAACAAGCATAGAATTCTTCATTTCTACAATTTAATACGACTCGGAGTAAGTATTCGTAAATAAGGTTTCCCATAAAGTAATTAACTGATATAAACCTCAAATGCAAAATTAAACAAATACAAGCACAAATTCGACATAAACAAACAAATAAAAAGGCACAAACTCAAGAAAATACTACTCGATCATCAAAACAAAGCATATCTAAAAGGAAGAGACAATCTTAACACCGGGAAACAATGGATTAAACATAAACAAAAAGTGTACAAAATAACCAAAGTTCCGAATCTTCACAATTTAGTTAAAATAATGACATGAAACCAGCAAAATATGTACATATGTATGGATGTGGACATTAAAATAACGGCATGTAAGCCGCAAACTATGATGATATGTTTGGATGTGAACGTTTGAAAAATAGAGTTTATGTTAAGTTGGTTTCCCCAAGAAGTGAATTTGTCACAGATAATGTATAGCTCCCAGGTAGCAAAATATTATTAAAAAAAATAGAAAACATACAACAAGGACATTTCATGATATCATGATGTGGATTCGCATAAAAGAGTAAACCCATCAAAATACATTGGGTCTAAAAGAGTAGGATGCTCTTTGGGAGGGAATCCCCACGTGGAAGATCTTTAGCAGAAAGGAACTCCCATGTGCAGCAAATGGCCCGGCTAGGCCTAAAGTGGTAAGTCTACCCCCTACCCCCCCCCCTCCATCCTTCCACAAGCGGTAGCCTCGAATCAAGTCCCCTACGATTCACCTTTATGCGGGCTAAAATAGCTCTGCAAGAAGATTCTAGGCCCTTCGAGAGTAGAGCTGTTTCCCGCTAACCCCCAACTCCGGGGAGAGCCTCGGACATAAATAACGCTCGACTCCCCGGACAAGACACAGAGTTGAGAAGTCTCGACCTAACCCAGAAGATTTCCCCATGGTTCCAAGTCAAGTGCTAGCAACAAAGCAAAGTGACAGCTGGACTATTTTGTGTATTTGGAATTAGCCCCAGCCAGGAGGTAATTCCACTGAACGATCGCCCCGAGTGATTTTCCCGACTTCTTTCATCAACTCCTGTCGAAGCTCTCCTTATTTCGGGTAGCCGAAATACTCTCCCCTGGACCAGAAGTTCCCCCCCCCCCCTGTCCCTTGCTTTTGGAGAACCGTCATTACTCCAACTTCCCGCTCTTAAGTCCGAGCGGTCTCACCTCACGTACAGAAGACATCCGTAAGCCAACCCCCCCTCCCCCCTTCAGTAACACAATTGAGTTAATCTTCCGCCCTTCGTTTATTGATGTGATTTTTGCCCGTTAATTCTCTGAGGTAATTTTACTCTTCAATTCTCTTATTAATTTTTTTGTGTAAATAAAATTCTATTTTTGTACATGTCTCTTTAAATAACCTTGAACTTTGCCATTGTCCATAATATACCTGACCTCGTTGCACTCTCTCGTTACTCAGCCCGTCTGAACGCGTGGTTTTCTGTCCCTTTTGTCGGTTCGCTTTCAAGTTATTGGTCCTCTCCCATAGATATAATATGGTATTGATATAATGTAATGTCATACCACGACACTCTTTAAGGCTAGGAGCGCAAACCCTTTCGCAGATCTCTTTTAGACCTGGGTTACTTCATTTGTTGCTTAGCTTTGACTGCGGACGGACTCCTTAACAATAGGAGAAGATCGCACAAAATCCTTAGAGACAAACTGGAACCACGGTAATGTGCGCTGAAAATATTTATGTATAAAATCTACTCTCACCAGCTGGCAGGTTTACATTCAAGAAATGTGGTCTTAGAGGCAAAATTTCCTCCCAAATTAACAATTTAAAAAAAAAAATGAAATGGCTCAAAGTTGAATCCACGCGTTAACTCTATCAAACGAGAAATAATTGTGACGTGAAATACTGGCCAATTTTTTCCTTTCTAACTTCCAAAAATTTCCATTAGGATTTTCTCTAAAAAAGAACTAAATTTCCTATCAGCTAGATTGACAATAATGCTTAAAAATGTTTGTAAAACGTAAACAGCTGCCCTCTTGTCTCTAAGGAAAATAAGTTAAGGTCTATTAGTCTAGTTTCAGAATTTGTGTACCTAATTTCTGGTGTTAATTTATAAACGCTTAAATCTGTCATTTTTCAAGCCTCTGCACCTCTCTCTTAAGGAATGGGGGACCACGCCTGTGTGTGTCCTTCCAAATGTGGCCCCACAAGGAAATTGTATAGAGGAAAGCGAGGCGATCTGTCGATTTTGAAATTGAAACGAGTTTCAGGTAACCCAGTATTTTTTTCGCTTTTTTTTTACCTCTAAACATTGTTTCAAGAACTAGATCTTTCTAGTTCTCTGAGGTTACCAACTTATAGTTTTGTGATGTGTACTCCTTACAGTGATTTTGGTACCCCGTATGAGTGTTAAAGCTACTCAACATCACATCGAGGTATTATAATGCAAATGGAGGCCTTGTGATGAATCCCATGTGGATATTTATCGAAGTCTGAATCTCTGACACAAGAATTAAGGAAAAGAAAGGATGTGATGTTAATGCCTAAAATGCTATGGGTGAATTTTATTTTACTTATCGAGAAGGGTAACCATACGGTCATCCAACGAGAAATAAACAGGATTACTTACTCAAAAGGATCTTGACGGGAGCTCCAAAAAAATGGAAAAGTTAAGTGAAGTGAAAATGTGTTGAATGCACGCTGCACAATTAACCGAAAGAGCTTAATTGATGCTTTAAGAAACGAGAGGGGGCATAAGTCTATTAAATCTAGCCCCTTCCTATCATTAAGGCATTTTCCGTTGAGAGAACGCAATATGGTAAGAGTAATCCTCTAATGCCGCATATTTGGGCTTTATCGCACACCTCGTCTTAGATAGGCGACGGTGAGCAGTAAATTCATGGCCGATTAATTTTGAATTACTTGTGACTCGTGTTTTTAGTCCCATAAGAGTGACTGGATACTTACCAGGACAGAAATAATGTGGTATAAGAGGGAAATTGATCACATGTTCGATATTTTTACAGTTAAAATTAATGGGAATATGGGCATTTTCCTCTATGCCTAAACTAAACGCCATCATATATAGAAGAAATGAGCCAATCTTCTATGCCAGTGATTACAAAAATAGGCAGATCCAGTGCTCGACAGGTGGCAAATCAGAATCTTTAAAAATATGTACAGTCGAAAAGAAGGAAATATATTCTAGAAAGTTGCCCCTAGACCATACATTGTTAATGTTCAACCCTTCTAGATTCCGTTCCTGCGTCCTACAAATAGCCTGAGGGGAGCTTGAGGTATAGAGGAAGACGCCCTTCTTGACAAAGATTATTTGAAGTAGCAGCCCTGACCGCCATGACCAGATATTTTGTGTTCCCTACCACCTGTTTGTGAATTTAAAGTTTAAAGAAAACTACAATAAAGATGAGAATACAAAGAGCAACTTACCCAAGAGGAAGAACCAGACGGTTTTGGAAACTGTTGGTGAATCCTGGTTCAGGATCGGCACCAGTTAATCCAATGTCGATAGCAGGAAGCTTTTTGGCTCTCTCCTTTTTCCGATTTTGAGATTCTTGCGGGTTCACCTCTGCGCCCGGGAAGGCTGCTTCGTGCGACATTAATCTCGATTTCACTCTGGATTATATTTACTCTTAATTTGTTTTTGTTTTTTAAATTTGCTTAATTAAATGCAATTTAATTCACATTCCGTAAAGAATTACCACAATTATAACTTAAATATGTAAATTGGAGAAGTTAATTATCTTAAGTAGAATGATTCTGTTTATACTACGAGTATTCTAGATTATGTTGTCCCCCCACTAGCTCAATATGCTAAAGATGTAAAATTCTTTTGCTGAAGAAAACTGAATTTATGCACTCTAACTTGAAAAACCTTTATGCTTCCCTGTTACTCCTTACTGCCTGTATTCCGTTAATTAAGTACCTGAACAATCCCTGTATTATTACTTCTTATATCTACATATTCTTCTGAAACGTTTAATTTCCTTGTATGATGTGTTTATATCAGTATGATTTAGGAGTCCTTTCTTTAATTATGGGTAGGAAATATTAAATGCTATTAATGTTGGCACTAATTAAAAAAATAACAGGAGAGTTGATGTCATTCTATATTATTACATTAAATAAACCGAAAGCGAATTGGGTAGACTTTGAAAGGTAGAGACGAATCTCGAGAAACCCGTCTGGATCAGAAGGGTTCTGATATTATTCTCGTTGGCAGGTGAACACCAATGAGACTAAAATTGATCTGTGATTGAAAAGCTTTAAAAATTACGATTATTTGTGAGAAATAATTTAAAGCGAAGTTAGGAATGCTCCTTGAAAAGTTTTGTAGCCTTTGTCGGATTCTTTATAGTAATAACTATGTATGTAAAGAATTTCGGGAGCCATTATTAGGATAAGCGAGAAGTTAAGAGAAAACGAAGAGGAATAAAATAGAATTGCTGAAAATAAAAAGGTAGATAAAAAAATTATTTTATTTAAAGATGATAAGTGTCAACCTCACATTTATACTTGTTTAGAGAGTTATGAGGAGAACAACAGGAAGATAAAAAGGTACCTAACGAGTATATTGAAACCACAAATAAAAAAGATGATAAAATAAGACCAAATCCATTTTTATTTTAACCCATATATAATAAAATTTTATCGAATGTACCCGGATTTGTGGCATTTTTATTAACTTAATTGTCCTTTATAAATTAGTATGGGCAAACATAAATTAAGTTGATTAAGATCAGCGAATTTGAGTAAAACGCCTTCAAAATTACTCGGGGGTATTTTTTTCATTTTTCGTCCACAAATGAAGCAAACCTATGTCCAAATAGCTCTTTTTCGTAACATCTCAAGGTCTTTGGTATATTTCAGGAAATCTGAAAAGAAAAATATCATAATTAAACACAAGCTTAGAAGTAGGACGTGTTTTATGGTAGATAGATTCAAATTTGGAGTTCCATTTATTGCAACTGGAACGAACGCAGGAATTAAAGAAAGAAACACTTCGAGCCTTCTCTTCCATGAAACCTAAAAAGGTCAAAATCTAAGATAACTTTGGTAAAATGAGTTTAAAATCGGGAACGCGGACGCACTAGAGCCCTCGCATCTGTAGATAGAGGGGAGTAGGAAAGGGGCAAAGAAAAAATAAAAGCGTAGGCGAGTTGCGGACAGTTTCCCGCGTCGCTGGACCAAGGTTAACCAGCGACGAATCCACTCGGTCATCCTGAGTCTCAAAAAAAAACTCATTCAAACGAAGCGTTTAAGCCGCTCGCCTGCACTTCTCGTACGCTATACAACCCCCCTCCTAGAAGCGGAGCGTATTTTGAAGAAATGAAGAGAGCCCGTTTGGAAATGTTATCCAAGAGCTAACCCCCTCCCCCACCTCCTTACGATTCTGGGCACCATTTTAGATAAAGGGAAGTAGGAAAGGAGGCAAATAAAAAAGAGGGTAGCGTAGGAAAGTTGCGAACAGCTTCCCGCGTCGCTGAACCACTGTTAGCCAGCGACGAATCCACTCGGTCATCCTGAGTCTCAAAAAAAACCTCATTCAAACGAAGCTTTTAAGCCGCTCGCCTGCACTTCTCGTACGCTATATATACATCCTAGAGATGAACTTTTCTCAGATTATTTTTCAGTTCCCTTTTCCTTGGCAAGACAAGAAGAATATCATTGCCTACAGCACCTACAGCCGATTAAACCTGAGGAACAAGTGAGCTGCTGAATGGTATCCATAATCAAAATGTCTATATGGGGAGATGTAAATTTTAAAAAACAACTTAAATTAGTACTTTGGAAAAAATGTTTCTGTCCTCATTTTAACCTATGTTTTTCGAACGTAGGTTTTTTTAAATGAAACAGCGGACAATGAAGGAAATCGACTTCTAGAATTTTAAGATTATAACTTCCTGCGTCAAAAATTAGACAATTTGAGAGGGGAATAGAATATCTTAGAAGTTACTACTGTATTGCATATTGAAATGAATCAAAACAAAATTAAAGAATTAGAAATGGAAAATTTAAAATATGTTTCTACAATTGTAAAAATCTCTTTTAGTGATGAAATAGTTCCTAAGTCGTTAAATTCTTTTTTTGTTAGTCATTTATTATCTTCCAATGCAGAGTTTTATGTAAATGCTACAATTCCTCTTTGTTTTTCAGAAGGCTTTCTTCGATAAATTTAGATTTCTGATTGAAAAGTTAGCACAAAACTGTGTACCACAAGATTCGAGTTATTAATTAATTAAAAAATGTCCCCAATAGGTTTTGCTACGTTTGTGGCAAAGTTACGCTGCTTGGGCAACAATTGAACATCACAACATTTGCAAAGACCTGCTACCATGCCTATTCTGGCATGAAGATGAAGGATCAGTGTAAGGATTTTGCTCCTAACATATCCTACCGAACATGAGTGGAATACTTCCGAGTATGGAGCGAGGAAAGCCTGACATTTCAATACGTGAGTCTTTGTTTCTTTTAATATTAAAATAAAAAATTATTTTCACACACTAGCAACCCCTAATTCGACCTTATTTCAAACATTAGCACCCCTAGAGCAAAGCAGTTAAAAAAGGGGCGATTCTTGTGCATTCGGTTTGTTTAACCTTTGTTAATTCCTCGGTCAATTTAATAGACTTTTGTATAGACATGGCCTCATTTTAAAAGAGAAAATGTGCTACAGGTGTGGAAAAGAAGCACAGCTCGATTATAATAGTGAAAGGTAGAGTTTTTTCAGTTTTTGTCGTGAAGTGATTATTTATTAGGTAATTTAAGACGACGATAGCGCCGCCGACAGTTAGCAATCGCCTTTTGCATTCAAATCTGATATTAGCTCTTTGAAGTAGGAATATTAGGAGGTTTTTTTAAGTTGCGGGGTGTGTGGGGGATGCATCCTCTCACAATTAAGTGGGGCGTATGGGGGCAAAGCCTCCCACTTCGAAAGTATATAAAAAATGTTACTTTTGGGCGGAAATAGCCTAAAATAGGCGGCGCTATCGTCTTTATTATTTCGATAAACGTGCGAAGCCTATTAAAAATTAAATAAATATATAGTTAATTAATATTGCTTTGTTTAACATAAATTTAGCGAAAACTTATAACATAAAGTAAATTTAGCGAAGATAACTTCATAAAGGAATAATCTTTTAGTAAAAAATAGACCTCTGGATAATATTTCTAATATAACAACAATTCATGGATAATGAAGGGGAAGCGTAGGACCAAAAACAGACTTAAATATCACTGAAAATTCAGAGATGGCTGATGATCTTTGTCTAGTTTGTAACATAACTGAGGATGAGTCTGAAATAAATGCATTCTGGGTACGAGGCTTTTTTATCGGCGAAAAATGGTTGCATCTCTCCTGTTTGGATTATTCTGAAAAAATGCGCCAAATTTTAGAAAAAGACCCAAACATATATTTTAAGTGTGAGAAATGTAACTTGGTAGATTGGTCCACCTTGAAAGAAGAATTAAAAAGTGTAGATGACTATCGACTTCGACCCGATGAAAATTTAAATACGCCGGCAAAAACACTTGGTAAGTCCAAAATGGAAAGTACATAACTAAAAGGGATTCAGGATATTGTTACAGCATCAGCAAATGAGAACTCTGACTTAAAAGCTGAGGTTAAAAATTTGAATGTGAAGATGAATACACTAATTTTCACTCTAGAGAAACTCTTGAATATCAATAACAAAGCCAGCAATGAAATTATTACTAAAATAGAAAACATTACATTTGAAGGATCAAAAACAGCACCAGCTTCCTATGTACAGGTCCTTACAAAGACAATTAATACGCTGGTCATCAAGGCAAAGGATGGTTCAAGCAAGGACTCCAAAAAAATTAGTGAAGTTGCTAAGACTTTAGGAAAGATTCCTATTGATAACACTGGTCTGCGTCTAAAATGTACCTTAGGTTTTCTCTAGTGTTTCTTAATAAAATTGACCTCCTAAATCCTAATCTGGCATCTGTTTTTCTCTATTAGGTCCAGTTTTTGCGATACATGGGTTGATAATAATTTGAAAGTTTATACATGTCCTATATTAGATTAAAATTTCAATAGTTTTTGCACTAGTGTATTCGCAGTAAATTTTGTGCACATTTTAAGTAATTATGTTAATAAGTTTTTATTTTTGCAGGTTAGAAATTGCTTAGCATTATAATAATAATAATAATAATAATAATAATAATAATAATAATAATAATAGCGGTTAAGTTAAAAATGAACAGAAAATGTACGAATCACTCCGACAGATTTTGCTATGTTTGCGGCAAAGTGACTTTTTCCGAGCAGCAATGTACAATCTCTCCTGTAATTAAATCTTTGTATCATTCCTATTTTGGAGTAAGACTACGAGATCAAGATAAAAGTTTTGCACCAGATATCTGCTGCAAGGGATGCTACATAAGTTTAAGACGCTGGAGTCAGGGCGAACAGAAGTCTCTCTCTTTTGGTGTTCCCATGGTGTGGAGAGATGGCAAGGACCACACTACGGACTGCTATTTTTGCATGACAAATCCTAAAGGTGAACATTGTATCAAGTATTTAAGCTTTCTGCATTATACCGGCTCCTGAAAATGTCATTATTATGCATAGACTTAGCATAAAATTAAAAACTAACATAGTTCACTTCAGCATGAATATATTTTTTACTAAACATATTTTTTACTATCTGCAACTCCAAATCAATTCCTTTATGTAATGTCCAATTATATTTTCTACAGGTGTAAATAAGAAGAATAAACATAGTGTGGCATATCCGGATGTTCCTTCTGCCATCAAACCCTTGCACCATGGTCCAGGAATTCCTATACCTTCTCCTGTTGAACATATAGAGGTCCATGAAGAGATTAATATGGAAGTTGATCAAGATTATGACACACCTGAGTCTTATAAGGTTTCCACACATGATATGGTCGCAAGACCGTTCACTTAAGTTTAGTAAATGACTTGGCTATGGATCTGGGGCTTTCAAAGGGGAATGCACAACTTCTTGGCTCTCGACTTCGTGAATGTAATCTTCTCGCTAAAGAAACAACATTTCTTTGGTACAGAAATAGAGAACAAGAGTTTCGAAGCTATTTTTTACAGCATTATTCCAGCTCTTTAGTATACTACGCCAATATTAAAGTACTTGTTGAGTCCCTTGGAATTCCCTACAACCCATTAGAATGGAGACTTTTCATAAATTCTTCCAGTAGAAGTTTAAAAGCTGTGTTACTGAATATTGGTAAAAAGATAGCTTCAGTTCCTATAGGTCATTCAATCTAACTTACTGAAAGTTATGAAAATATGAAAAAAAATGATTGATGCAATCAAAATTACTCTACCGAAAATTGGAGGATATGTAGTGACTTAAAGGTAAGATCAATTTACACTTGGCATTTCTAAACTCTTTGATAGTGACATTTTCATTTTTAATTTTTAATACCTGTATACACCTTTTGGTCAACTTAAATTTTGCAAGAATGCAAATCTGGAAATCATGTGTCATATTTTAGTTATATTTTTTTGTTGAAGTGTGTCCCTATAGGTTAATGCATCCGTTTGGGTTAATGGGGAACTTATCCTAATTGAGAAGATATACAATATAACTCAATGAACTCAAAATAAGATTTACATATATCCAATTAGTTCCAATACAATTATTTAATGCATCGGCATACAGGACTTTTCAGTACGTATTCTTATTCTTATTGTTTTAAGAAATATTACTTTAAATTTGTTTTTATAAATATTACACTTTGAATTTACATACCCTGCTAAATTTCTTTTCAGGTAGTGTCTCTTACTCGTATACTTGGGATGCAAACAGACGACACGAAGCATCCCTGTTTCCTATGTTTATGGGACAGTCGTGCAGATAGTATGCACTATGAGAAGAAGCTTTGGCCTCCACGAGAAGCATTTAGAATTGGATCGAACAATGTGATAGCTGAACCTTTAGTGCCTCCTCACAAAGTACTGCTTCCTTCACTCCATATAAAGCTTGGCATAATGAAAAATTATGCCAAAACCCTTAATAAAGAAGGCCAAGCTTTTAAATTTCTTCTTTAAAAATTTTCACAAATCAGTGACGCTAAGCTCCATGCGGTAATTTTTGATGGACCTCAGATCAGGAACTTTATGAGAGATTAGTAGTTTGAAGCATCAATGACGAACATAGAAAAAGATGCCTGGAAAGCTTTCAAAGCTCTAGTTAACAATTTTATAGGCAATAAAAGAAGCCCAGTATATGTTAATTGCCCTGGTTTATCAGCTCCTAACAAGTCTCAAACATTTGGGAGCTCGAATGTCTATAAAGATACACTATTTACAGTCCCATCTGGATTATTTTCCAGACAACTGCGGGGATTACAGTAAAGAACATGGGGAAAGATTCCACCAGGACATAAAAACAATGGAATCCAGGTACCAGGGTAAATGGGACGTAAACATGCTTGCTGACTACTGTTGGTGTTTGAAGTGTGATGCTCCAGATGAGAGGCACAAACGAAAATCGTCAAGGGCGTCTTTTCTTGGAAATTAGAATTATTTTCTTTATTATGTTGCATTCTTTATTTTTTGTTTTATTAAAAGGATTATAGTTTACATACGTTTATTCCTGTTTCTATGATATAACAATAAAAATGCATTATTAGATAGAGAAAGATTTTTGAATTTTTCTTTTTAGGGAAAAAATGAGGTAATCTCAATGAAAATGGTGTATGGTGTATTGAGAAAATCTGAGCTGATTGAACAAAAATACATTGATTTTGAGCTCAGGAGGTTTAATTCATTAAGAAACCACAAAGAAATCCTGAGGAACAGATTTTTTTTTCAAACGCAGGCCTGTGTAATAGTAAGGTTACAAAGACGGGTAATGTGCTGTTACAGATTGAGCCCAAGGAAAATCTTCAAAAGGCTGTAGAGAAACTTAATACATATAGTAATGTGATTATGATAGAAAATGTGACAAATCTATAAAGTAAAGAAGAAATAAGAATATATTGATAAGGAATTAAGAGTTAGCGGCGATGGTTGAAAATGGGAGTGAGTTCACACTGGTTGCAAGCTTAACTCAGAGGTGAGAAAGAGTTTTGTTGAGAGGAAGGATGAAGTTCACACATTTTATCCTAAATGCAAGATCTACAATCGCTATCATGTAATGCAATGTTAGAAGTCCCAGAGCTTCGGCCATCAATCATCTACCTGTAAAGCAGAACAACATACAAGTGTGCGTTGTGCGGACCACCATAAGTTAGCCTCTTGCAATAACATGAACCAAATTTGCTGCATAAATTGTAATTCTGCTGATCTTGATTCTAATCACTGGGCGAACGCAAAAACTTATAACTGGGCGAACGCTTATATGTATCCGAAGATGGAAGCAGAACGCAACAAAGTATTTAATATTACTTACCATGAAGTGTAATGAACTTAAAACCATTAATTGTGTCCTTGTAAATATTCAATCTATCACCAACAAGGATTTGGTAATTAACGAACTTACGAGGGGTGGTCAATAAGTTTTGCGAATCGGTAGGGCAAAACAGAGTAAGGAAAATGGCTGTTTGTGGGGGTGTTAGTACAAGTTATGACAAGTCAGTACCTGCAGCCGCACGCTCCTGCCTCGACTATTTAAGAAGCAGTAGCTGATCGCAGATCATCAGTCACAAATTTTTCAACAATGGAGAAGGTTGAGCACCGCGCAGTGATCAAATTTTTGACCAAGGAAGGCAAGAATGCAAAAGAGATCCATGAACGCATGGTTGCAGTGTACACCGACACCGCCCCTTCCTATACAATCAATTCTCGCTGGATTCGGGAGTTCCTCTATGGTCGTGAGTCCCTTGAAGATGTCCACCGTCCAGGACGCCCGTGAGACGTGACCAATGAGGATAATGTGGCCTGTGTGGAGAGGATGATCCTCAAAAATCGACGGGCGAAGGTCGAAGAAATCGAGCGAAAACTTAGAATATCACATGGAAGTGCTATCAACATCATCCACTACAATTTGGCCATGACCAAGGTCTCTGCCCGTTGGGTCCCTAGAAACCTCACGCCCCATGATCGACTTCAACGTTGTCAAATTTCACAAGGCCAGAGTTGCACAAGCTGCCCTGCGCAAGTGCGGATTTGAGGAGCTCAACCATCCCCCATACAGTCCAGATCTGGCCCCTAGCGACTACTTTTTATTGCGCCAGCTCAAGGCTGCACTGCGTGGACGCCAGTTTGGGGACGATGAAGATGTCCAGCTTGCCGTCCAGGAGTGGATTGAACCACATAGAGAACGAACTATTTAACAGAAACTTGTATGTCAGCAGTACTTAAGGATCTTCGGCGTAAAGTGTTAATTTTTATAATATCCCTTATTATACGGGGATTTTATTTAATAACGACGAGTTGTCGTTAGGTGGTTTCGAAGTTTATGACTTTTTATTATCTTTGGTACCTTCTTGTACTCCATTGAGAGGTTATTTTTCCTTTTTGTCAATAATACGGTTGAATTTTCCTCTATATTTATTTTACCCTTGCAGATATTTGAGCACCTTTCTGGTAACCTTTCTTTTGTGTGTATTTTGGGGCCAAGAGAACTGAGTTCCTCGTTTGCCCTCACATATATACAGTAGATTAGAAGATATCACATTTGAATCAATAATTGAAAAAAGTCCAGCAAGGAACCCAGTATATATAAGTTGAACAAAATACTAAAGAAAATGAAAACGCGGGAAACAATCTGGAAAAACACAAGGATTTAGGCGGACTCAGGCAAAGTTAATAATCTCCGAGAGCAATTGCTTCCGGGGGTTTCTAAATACGATTTGAGATTTTATTCAATATATATTTGTTGAATTTGTATTTCCTTCGGATGAATTGAAATTATCGACTTTGTTAATGATAATAGATTCCACAATTCTCCTTTCAATATAATTGTTTTATTTAGAAAGGATTTTTGCATGTCGGGAATTCAAAGCCTCAGGGACAAGTGGCGCAAGTGCATTCAAGTCGAGGGTAGTTTTATTGAAAAATAATAAAGCACTTTTCCTCATATCTCGTTTCCTTATATCCGAATTGCAAAACTTATTGACCGCCCCTCGTATAACTGAGTAAGAATTAGATATTTTTGTATTGACAGACACCTAGCGTAAGGGTACCCCAGAAGACCGAACGAAAATTTCAGAATGCATTCTTCAATCACAGATTTTATCACTGCCCAAGAACTAAGAAAAGAGGAGGAGGAGGAGGAGGCATTATTATAAATAGAGATTTTATAAACATTAAACTTACCAAATCCTTCAAAGTTAAAACATATGAATATATTGATCTAAGCTTTGTAATGAACGACTTGAGATTCAGATTCTTGGCTATTTACCGCCCAGAAGGGCCTTTCAATGCTTTTATAGAGGAACTTGGCTTGCACTAAGATTACTGTCTTAGTGCAAGCCAATTTTCAATTGGTTATTTGTGGTGATTTTAATTGTTGTGTGTAAGGCTGATAGACAATAGAATAACCTTAAATAATTTATAGATCTCCATAATATTAAAATATTTAATTAAGGTCCAACGGCACGAACAGGCCGTACTCTTGACTTAGTAATGAGCGACATAGATTGTTCTTTTTTGGCAAGTTTTGAAGTTGAAGATTATTATACCTAACTTACATTATTTAATTGGTTTTAAGATAGTGGTATTTGGGAGAAGAGGAGAAAATGATACTATTTTCTATAGATGCAAGGAAGATTTTTCTCCTGGTCAATTTATCAACATTTGCACCGAAGAATTTGAGCATGCTTCAGAATCTTCATGGCAGTGCTCTAATTTACAAAATATTACAATTGGGCAATGTAAAATCTGTTTTACTAGTCATTTCAACTTAATATTCTCTAAAAATTACAACTTGTTGTGCCCTATTAGACCTAAGAAAATTATAATCAAAATACTAACTGGATTAACCAAGATATTAGAGAGGCTTGTAGATTAAGGCAGAGACTAGACTTAGTGTGGCGACGAACAAGATCTGAAAATCACAGAACCGTAGCTTAAAATCGTGTAATCGTCTACTCCACACGAACAAGATGACTATTATAATAGGAAGTTAGAATCACTGAGTGCAGATGGTGAAAAGCTATTAAAAAGTTTTAAATGATATTACTGAAAGTACTAAGGAAAAGGTTCAGCCCTGTGAGAGTAGTGATTCTTTGCTTTGTAACAAATTTAGTGACTTCTTTGAGAACAAGGTTGATAACTTAATGAGAGACTTAGGAACTGATCAGGGCAATATTGTGGTAAATGAATAGGAGAATGAATAAAGAAACACTGACAACAATATTCTGATTACATCATTCAATAAAGTTAACAAGCAACAAGTTTAAAAAATTATAACAGAATATAAAAATACATACAATTTAGCAGGTCCATTCCAAATTAATGATATCATGAATGCCCTGAATCTTAATAACTTAGTGGATATTTACACCAAAATAATAAACTTGAGTATTAAGAACCAGAAATATCCAGATACTGAAAAGACAGCCATTATTCATCCATTGTATAAAGGTGATGGAGATGCAAAGGAGTAAAAATCCTATAGGTCTATGTCAAACCTCTCTTTTCTTTCCAAGTTAATTGAAAAATCAATCCTAGCACAATTGAATGTTTTCTTATCGGACACAAATGCAATTCCACCTAACTAACCGCATAGAGAACGAACTATTTAACAGAAACTTGTATGTCAGCAGTACTTAAGGATCTTCGGCGTAAAGTGTTAATTTTTATAATATCCCTTATTATACGGGGATTTTATTTAATAACGACGAGTTGTCGTTAGGTGGTTTCGAAGTTTATGACTTTTTATTATCTTTGGTACCTTCTTGTACTCCATTGAGAGGTTATTTTTCCTTTTTGTCAATAATACGGTTGAATTTTCCTCTATATTTATTTTACCCTTGCAGATATTTGAGCACCTTTCTGGTAACCTTTCTTTTGTGTGTATTTTGGGGCCAAGAGAACTGAGTTCCTCGTTTGCCCTCACATATATACAGTAGATTAGAAGATATCACATTTGAATCAATAATTGAAAAAAGTCCAGCAAGGAACCCAGTATATATAAGTTGAACAAAATACTAAAGAAAATGAAAACGCGGGAAACAATCTGGAAAAACACAAGGATTTAGGCGGACTCAGGCAAAGTTAATAATCTCCGAGAGCAATTGCTTCCGGGGGTTTCTAAATACGATTTGAGATTTTATTCAATATATATTTGTTGAATTTGTATTTCCTTCGGATGAATTGAAATTATCGACTTTGTTAATGATAATAGATTCCACAATTCTCCTTTCAATATAATTGTTTTATTTAGAAAGGATTTTTGCATGGTGAAATTGATTCTGAGGAGACTTGAAAAGCTAAAAGTACCTTTTGCAGACTGCAAAGTATAGGCAAATGATAATGGGACCAAGAGGCGGGTGGAAACAAGGAAGTTCAGGCCAGGATTCTAGAAATCAATTCCAGAGCTCTGTTTGTGCCATGTAGATACATTGAATTTGATTGAGGCTAGTGCTGCTAAAGGGTCTACTCATTTCACAAATTACTTTCGCATTTTTCAGAAACTGTTCACCTTGTTTTCAGCCTCCACAGAAAGATGGGCCATCTTGAAAAAACATGTAAACATCACTTTGAAGATGTGGAAAAAAACAAGATGGGAAAGCAAGGTAAAGAGTCTTGAGCCCATGAGATACAAGACAGATGCAGTAAAAGGTACACTGATTGAGATCAGAGACCAAACAAGAGACCCCGTCATTAAGATTAAGGCGCAATCCCCCTCAGATTAGGGGCGATCATACCGCTTCAGCATTTGCACAGTGGTGTAGTATTACATCTTAAGCCAGATCTGACATGTAAGCAAACTAATGCAGGCTCTCGGCATACATATGGAAATAGCAGTTGGTCTTCTTAAAAGGGCAGAGAGAGAGAGAGGTCTGTTTTTCAGCGAGTTTATTAGCTCTACTTGTCCAAAGCACTTCATTGCGTTGTTGACCGTGTGTTGATCTGTATATGACAAATAAAAGAACCTGAATCTTAAAAGTTGTATGTATGTATTGAAGGGGGGTACGCTATGGAGGTGGGGTGCCAAGGAGTCAGGCCTCTCAGGGCTTCATACAACCCAGGACAATTACCTGGTGTGAACAGGTGTTAAGTCAGAAAACAGCTGCGAAGAAGTTTCATCTCATCACGAAGTACCGCATGTATAAGCTCCACCTATCTAGGAAAGATAGAGAATGGACCGATAAAGAAGGAGACAAAGTGATATTCTCGGATGAAGCTTCTTTCCGCATGTTCGAAGCTTCTGGGAGATCCAGGGTTAAGAAGAGAAAAGAGGAACGCTTTCGCGAATCCTGTGTCGTGTCCACGGCGAAGCATCCGTACACTTGCCATGTCTTCGGCTGCTTCTCATCTAAAGGAACTGAACCACTAACAATTTGCCCAAGAACACTGCAATAAACTCAAAATGGTACCAAAAAGTGTTTCATCAGCACCTTTTTCAAAAGGTTCAGGGCCAATTTGGAGATGATAACTATTTTTCATCATGATCGCGTACTTCATACAAAGCAAAATCAATAACAAAAGTTCTTTTGTGGAAATCACACCGAACTTGTCGACCGTGGCTAAAAATAAGATCAAACTTGGAGATCTTAGCCCGGGAATTTGCCGGATTTGAGCCCAATAAAGAATTTGTGGGCGATAATCAAACTGCCGATTGATAAGCAGAAGCCATCCAATTGTGAGCAGGTGCAGGTAATTATTGAACAAAAATGGAGCAATATCAGCCAAGATATCATCATAAATTTAGTCTCCATCATGATGTAACGAATTAAAGCAGTATTGAAGAACAAGGAACATCATTTTAAATATTAATTGTGCTCATCAATTGACTGCATTTTTTCAATAAAATAGGTTTGGGGGTCTAAATTTTTATACTTCACCTTCACATTATAATACAAACATAATAAAACAAAAGTCAACTTATGATTAGTTCTATTAATTTCATTCTATGAAAAATTTAATAGTCTCAAAACTTTTTCTTTGACTATATATAAGTCTCACGTGTCAGCCTATCCAATGAAGGCATTATAATGCTCTACTCAGCTTTTAATTATTTCATTACAGTTTTATTAGCCTTTCGTGCATCCATTTAAATTGTTTGGGAGTTCTTGATTAGCTTCTTTCCCGTTACAAAATAATCAATCCTTGAGTTTTGTCTTGATAGTTCTAACCATTATCTATGATTAAAATTTCTTTTCTATTTTTTTTTATATCGCTTCTCCCTCTCCAGCCTAAGCATCTTCTCCTCCTTCCCATTCCCTCCCGTAATTCAACCAATCAAAGTGATTACAAATTAAAATTTTAGAACTCCGATAACGAAAAAACAAGACTTAAAAGTTAAAGTTCTCGCCATAACTTCTTCAGATGAGCGACGATCCTTTGTTTTTTCCCGAGGAAAATTTGATTCTGCCCTAGGACGGGAAGGGGCAAATTTTTCATATTGATCATCTGATTTTGGATTAAATGGGGATAGAGAGGGGAATTAGAGTAAGGAATTAGGGAGATTGGCACACCTAAAACGTTGGAGTAGCGCAATTTAGGGGCGGCGAAGGCTGGGCAAGAGTGCACATATGTGTGGTCTTGTGATTTTGCTATTATGTAGAGCCAAGGCAAAAATCCTTAGAAAATTAGATAAATTCAAAAGGTCGTTAAGTTTTTATTTGCAAATTAATATAAATATTACAGTGAAATAAGGATAAATAAATAGCAATAAGTAATATATGCCGTAAAAATCAACGAGAATTAAGAAAATACAAAGTTTGCCGAGCCATATGACATCAGCAACATAAAAGACATAAGCAGATTACAGCAACACCAACTTGATGCAGGAATCTCAGTAGCGTGTCGAGAGAACCTTCGCAAGTAACGAGAGCATTTATTCTTCGAGGCATGATGGCCACGGAGGTGCAACACCTAAGGGATGGGATACTGAACCACTCCTTGGTGATGAATTCCTTCCGTTACTCATTGGAGGCTGGCTAACCGCGTCTTACTGACTCTTCCAGGTCCTAGCCGAGGTTTCCAGTGGATTCATAGCCGGAGATTGAGGTGACCAGTCGATCACCACTGATTTTTCTCCTGGGAGCACTATATGGGGGACGCAGACTTATTACATGGGGCATTGTCTTGCGGGGAAATCATATTTCGAGCATTTTTGGAGAGGTTTCGTGCTGAGGGCAGTATTTAATTTCTCAAGATAGATTGGTCCTTCAGTGAATTCATGGTGACATCACAAATGGTGAGACGACCAACCCCTGAACTTGACATTCAGCTCTATACCATTACTTAGCGGCCAGTATGCTTTACTGTTGGCACTATGCACTCACGATCTCATGCCCCACATGCACCCAACGGGCTCTAATATTGCCTAAGGTAAGAAACACCTGGGGTGCAGTCTTCGGACCATAAGACATGTCCCCACTGACGTATGGTCCAGTTGAGGTGAGCACCTGCCCAAACCAGTGGACGTCGCTTCGACTGAAGGATGATAAACGGCTACTTTAGGGCTTTCCATGACTTAGGACTTTTTGAAAACCGTCTGCGACGGACTGTTCTGACGGACGCATTAACCTGACCGCCCTCCGTTCATTCAGGTTGCAGCTGGACTGCAAGTTTGGTACGATCCCAAAGGTTCACCTGACCTATCGTCACTTTACGTACTGACCCTAAGACGCCCATAACGAGGTCAATCTTGGATGTTTCCCCGTTGATCCTATTTAACACTTGTTTAACACCGGAATGTGATCCGCTGAGCCACAAGACGATTTATCGACAGCTGATTTATTGGGCAGTTTGCGTTTTAGAATTCTTTAATCCACGGTATGGTTACGTGTTTTCGCCATTATCATATTATCCAATCCTGTTGACATTGAAATATCATATTAATCGACACAATATATGATGTTATATTAAGACCTTTTTACTGTAACATACAGAATATCGATACCAGAATTTCATACATTTCAATAGCATCGCCATTTTAGATATTTCAAAAAAGCTATAAGGAAACTTGTATTTTAATTTGCTGTCCAAATTTATTGGACACATTCATGCAAACCCATACCAACATATTCATAAACATACCCCAAAATAAGAAAAATTCCATGTGTCTGAAAAAT
Organism: Ceratothoa steindachneri; assembly: GCA_963969495.1. Classification (NCBI taxonomy): domain Eukaryota; kingdom Metazoa; phylum Arthropoda; class Malacostraca; order Isopoda; family Cymothoidae; genus Ceratothoa; species Ceratothoa steindachneri. The sequence goes on from OZ018327.1 coordinate 136,107,258, forward strand.
TTTGCCCGCAGCTGTCGTTCCTTCAAGAAATGAATGGTAAGTGATATGGATTTCGAGACGCCATTTTAGATATTTCAAAAAACTATAAGGAAACTTGTACTTTTAATTTGTTGTGCAAATTTATTGGACACATGCATGCAAACCTATACCAACATATTCATAAACATACCCCAAAATAAGAAAAATTCCATGTGTCTGGAAAACTTTGCCCGCGGCTGTCGTTCCTTGAAGAAATGAAGTGTTATGGATTTCGAGACGGTGATTTTGCCAAAATTTGTCCGAGGCTTTTTGGTTAGGAATTTATAAAGAATATTTGCAACCATCTTTAAAATAATCTAACAAACAGAGGTATTCATGATAATAATAATATTATCAATACTTATAAAATTATTATTGGTAATACTTATACCATTATTAATAATAATGTATAGTGGGTTTTTATGTGACTGAATAGCAAAATTCAAGTGATTTCGTCTCATATTTGGTGGTTTGGCTGCGGAAGAGAAGCGAATTGGGGTAAAAACTTATCTTCTATGTTTCATCATTCACCATTTATACTTCTGGGTCTCAATCAGAATTTTCTCTCTCGTATGGATGTATTTGTGTGTGTATAAAAATAACATACATATGCATTGCTATCATCTGACCACTTTTCTAAAGTATTGAATAAATGCCAATGGCAGCTAACTTCAGGTGCGCAAGATTTTTGGCATATTCGAAAAAATGAAATTGCTGGAATTGTTATGATGAAAATTTGGCGGTGGAAGGCTTAGATCAATTATCTTTCCATTCCCTTCAATTATTCTCCATTTGATAGGAATCACTTGCCCTCTTATTTCCGCCATTCTTAAAAGTAGTTCATCTACTCAGCGTTGCCCCAGTCTCTAGAACCTCTTGTGAATTTTTCTTGATTTCTACCACGTTGGCGAAGCTTTTCCTCTTTCAGGCTCATTTTTAATTTGGGGGTAAGGGGTCAGGGGGCATTTGAATCAATAGCCACATTTTATAGAGATAAAAAGTATAGGGGCTGACAATGCGGCGTGTTAAGGTGCTCTTTAACACCCGCATTTGTGATTGCAGAATAAAAGTCGCCAAATTCATTAACATTTTTACATCAGATAAAACTTCGCAACATGAATCAATATCCAAAACGCATTACACGCATCCATAAATTAATATTAGTGATGACAAACTTTGTTAAGTACCAAATTTTTAATCGAACTAACAAAGTACTCCAAACGTAATCATTTATAAAAAAAATAAAGATAATAAGCATTTTTCATTAGGATTTAAGAAAACAAACGGTGAGTTGACTTTATATTTCATTCAAAATTAACTTTCTCATTACATCACCACAAACGGAAATTTCCCTATGGATATTTTTCGGTTATCAAATTTCCCTCATGTTAAAGCAAAAATCTTATTTTTACTTAAATTCTTAAATATATTCATTGTCCTCATTTTCGAGACAATCCTACGACCTATTCGGTAAGATATACATAAATGCCTCGAGCATAAATTCCCTTCGGTGTTGAACCAAAAGTCTCCTGTCTGTAGGTCATTTTTAAGTAGGTCATTCAAGCAAAAAATATTGCTAAGCTGCATTATGGAGGTGATGATCTGACAGGGCTCGGTTGGGTGCGCTTGGGAGATATAACAAACCGCCACTATTCGAAGTCGGAATCTTTTCGTGGGTGCTGCTTGCAACACGTGGTTTTGCTCTCTTATGCAAAATGAGTGTCATATGAGGCTTCCATGGTCCCTAGTGGCTGGTCCGAAGCTTCCAGTTAGCGTTAATATCTTTAGATATTGACTCATTACGATTCAACACTTTTTAAAGCATTTTACTGCGCTCTACCGGCTTTCCGGCGAAGGGAAGTTAAATAAAAACTTAGCGATAAACTAATTAAAGAGAACTATAAATAAGCAAACAACAACATAGATGAAAAATAAAAAAAAATAATAGGCATGGCAGGTGACTGAGAGGAGGCTCTTTCCTCTCGGGACCAAAGTGCCGCCTCTCCATAAAGTGTATGAAGCCCACCCCCAGACTAAGAGATTGATGCCATGCAATCTTTGCTGAAGGTTTCAGTGGAACTAACCCTCCGATGTGGCTGTTTTTCGCAAGTGCGGCACAAGTTGACTCGAGGCATTGGCACTTAGTGGGAACCCCTGTTTGAGCTCACCTCTCTCTTGGTTGCCGAGGAGATGTTCATAACGGCTTCCTTTTTTTTCCTCCTCTGGGTAATTGAAGATACTAGGAAAGCAGCAGACTGGTACCAGAGTGGAAGGGGAAATAAGAACTAACAACCAGGGATTATGATATACCGGGTGTCCCAGGAAAAAGTTAACCGTACTTTGAATTAGTATAACTCAAAAACTATTCGAGATTTTTGGGTCATGCAAAAGTGTTTTATTTAACAACTATTTATCTGTCGATTATGGAAATTTCATTAAATTCCCTTTTATAATATTTATACAGTAATAGGTTTAGTGGAGGCTATCAAAAATATGTTTGCGCAAGGAAGTAAAATAATGAAACGAAGCCTAGGAAGGCTAAGCCACCGTGCACTTTCAAGAGAAGCGTAGGGAGCTTAGGTAGCCTAGGTCACTGTGTGATTCTTCAAGCAAAGCCTAGGCCATTTTACAGTGGTTTTTCAGCCAAGCTGTGGTATGGTCTCGTCATTATTGCTTACTAAGCAAATCAAAGCGTTTCTGTGTAAAAGTTTACTTCCATAGAACCTTTTTAATCATGCAGTTAACAAAAGATCAACGCGTATTTGTAGTCACAAACTTTATTAAGACTGACAGTATTAAACAAATACAAGATTCATTTGAACAACGTTTTCCAGGTAGGCACCCACTAAGCAAGCCCCCAATTTGGAAAAATGTTTGCAAATACCAACATAAAGGAACATGCTTAAATCTAAATAAAGGTCGTTCGGGTCGTATGAGAACCATAAGAACAACAGAAAATATCGAAAATGTTCAGATGACACTTCTTCCAAGTCTACATGTATCAGTCCGAAAGAATGGTTTACAAATGTCAAAGTCATCAATTAACCGCATTTTTAAACTTGACTTAAAATGGCATCCCTATAGGATGCATGCAAGACACCAGCTTCTTGAAACTGATTTTCCTCGTCGTAGTCAATTTGTCGAATGGCTTTTCCATAAACTTGCTCGTTTCTTGGAAAACATTGTGATTGGTGACGATGCAGACTTTTTCATGAATGGAAAGGTAAATAGTCATAATATTCGGCAATATGCGCCGCTGAACCGCCTCCCAGCATTCAACTTTGACACACGTATTTGTCAGCAGAAAGTGTCTCTGTGGATCGGAATATGCGGGAATGGCTACCTTGTCGGCCCGTTATTTTACGAGAATAACTTGAATGGTGTTGTCTACCTGAGCATGATCAACGAAAGGATCTTTCCGGAACTCCGCCAGATTTACGACAATCAATTCAATAGACTTTGGTGGATTCAGGACGGCGCACCAGCTAATAGACATTATCGCGCTAAATCATGCAATCGAATGGCCCCCAAGATCCCTTAACTTAACACCGTGCGATTATTTCTTATGGGGATTTCTAAAGAATAAAGTATATTCTACTCCATCACAAAGCGTCAACCAGTTAAAAGATAGTATCACACGTTAAGTCAATAGACTTAAGGAAAATCACAAGTTAATCAAAAAAGTTGTTCAATAAATGCGATCAAAGGCGCAACTGTGCTTGGAAAGAAATGGAAGACATGTGGAAGGAAATGATACTTAGAAAATTAAAAAATAAATTTTTATTACTCATATAAAGAGGTGTTTTTTTTTAAAAAAAATGGATTTAAATATATTTGTATATTTTAAACTTCGAAGTTTCATTATTTTACTTCCTTGCGCAAACATAATTTTGATAGCCTTCACTAAACCCATTAGTGTTTCAATATCGTAAAAGGGAATTTAATGAAATTTCCAGAATCGACAGATAAATAGTTGTTAACTTGGTTTGTTTTGAAGTACTCAAAAATCTCTAATAGTCTTTGAGTTATACTAAATCAAAGTACGGTTAACTTTTTTCTGGGACACCTTGTATATTCTAATTAGTGATTCTCAGAAATTCAATTTCATCAATTTTTTTTACTATTGCTGCATAACTAATTATAATATTTAAATATGATGATAATTTGCAAAATCGACTTCCAGGTGAAATTGAATTTCATTTTAAAGGTTAAAGGTTTAAAATTCCATTAATCATACGTTTTAGAATAACCAGTTCAATAATAATAATCATTATTATTACTTGAATATTTTCCGGTTAATGATTAAGTTCTTAAATTAAATTAAGCGATACCTTTTAGTAATCTCAAATCAGTGATGATCATAAAGACAATTATTACTAAATAATTGTCTTTAATTTTGATGCAATGAATTTATGGATAATATTGATCTTTATCTTGCAGTAGAAGAAGAGAGAATGTAGACAGAATGATGAGGTTTGGTGATTGAAAGAAAACACATAAGGACCCGTGATGCTATTTCTGAGGAGGACATTTAGAAAATTAAGTAGGATGAAAAGGCAGATAATATTCAATGACTATATCCAAATGAATAGACGGCCATAAATAGCAGGTTCCAAATGAGTATTCATACAGTTATAACGGGCGTTTCAATAACTTGGACCGATTTTAAATGTGAGTTGAGTTTAAGCTTCTAATGATTTTTTTTCTTTTCCTTTCAGATGTATCAACTTCAATCTTTGGCAATTTCAACCATAGAAAGATTAATAATCGAACAACGTGTTAAAGTTATCGAAGCCTATTATGAAAATGGACGTTCAAACAGAAACGCATTTCCGGCACTTCGCGATTTTTTGGTCAACATAATCGACCAACCGCGAGTGCAATTGGGAAAAGTGTTCGTAAATTCAAACAAACGGGCTCGGTGGCAGATATAAAAACGTCAATGCATGCTCGTTTATGCCGTTCAGCTGAAAACATTGCTGCAGTACGTGAGAATGTGGCCGAAGATCCAGACACCTATATTCGTCATCGCGCGCAGGAATTGAACCTCTCCACAACAACGTTACATCGAATTTTGACAAAAGATTTGCCTCTACACGCTTATAAAATTTAATTGACACAAGAACTGAAGACTGCTGCCCATTTGAAGCGCCGTACATTCGTCAATTGGGTGCACGAACAAAGATAAGTCGATGATGATTTTTCGCAAAAAAATCATCTTTAGTGATGAAGCCCATTTTCATCTTGGTGGATTCGTTAATAAGCAGAATTGTGGCATTTGGGCTAATGAAAACTCCAGTAAGATTGTTGAAAAGCCACTGCATCAACCAAAGGTCACTGTTTGGTGCACATTTTTTGCTAGCGGAATCATTGGGCCGTATTTCTTCGAAAATGATGCCGGGCATTCTGTTACGGTGACAGGCGACCGATACCGTGCCATGATAACCAACTTTTTATGGCCTAAATTAAATTCTATGGATGTCGAAGATTTGTAGTTTCAACCGGATGGCGCCACATGCCACACAGCCAATGTAACAATGGCTTTATTGAATGAGAAGTTCCCAGGTGGCATCATCTCTCGAAACAGGGAGGTCAATTGGCCACCACAATCGTGTGACTTGACGCCTTTAGATTTCTTACTCTCAGATCATCTCAATAGTAAGGTCTATGCCAACAAACCAACAAGAATTCAACAGCTGAAGGATGAGATAATAAGGCATATGAGTATTGGTGAGATCGAAGAGCAACTATGCAGAGACTTCATCGAAAATTTTGACCATTGAGTGGAGGTGTGCCGTTGAAGTCTTGGCAGACATTTAGGCGATATTATTTTTCATACATAATTGCCATGACTAAAATAACATGATCAAATAGTGAAATCAATAAATTTTTGCCAATAACACTTATATTTACTGCTCACTTCGATCCGTGTTAATGGAACACCCTTTAGTAAATCTTATATCTTCAAAAGCACGAAACGAAATTTATTTACCGCTTCAATGTCACTCTCAAAAGGCAAGTGGTTGAATCCACCCAACTTGAGCTCCTGTCACCTTCAAAACACTTCTTGGAAATTTGGTGTCCCACGACGATGACCAAGATCCTTCAACTGAGGCTGATCCGGCCTCCCGGAAGAGCATAGCAGGCCAGAATTCTGCAGCCGAGGATGACGCTTTCACTCAGGTTCGCCGGAGAGCTCCACCGAGTCATGAAAAACCGAGATTGCAAGTAATAATGATTAATAGGTTGTTAATTTTAGTTCCTGATTGGGATAAAGATGATTTGGAGGGGGGTCGTCTTTAGGGGACTCTATTAATGGAGCAAAATGGAAGAATTTATCGCAATGAAACCAACGCGACGGAGATACTGCTATCCAAAAGCCAGAATTCATGAGATGGTCGCGAAAGTATCTCCTCGAGGCACAGTTTTTAGGATGCGTGACGATACTAATAATGTCTAATCTTCAAGGTCCGACGAACTCCTGGCAGGGTTCCCCAAATGAGGAGAAAACTAAAGAAATGGACAAGAACGTAGCATTTACAGGTATTCTTCCAACAATGGATGCGGCGAATCTTTTCTAGGCAAGATCTCCATTGATTTTCAACTCTCTTTGAGTTCTCTGCTAGGGAGAAGGGGTCCACTTCATCAACCTATGGAACAATTTTGCAAGCGCAACCAGCCATTCTTGAGTGATGTGCTGCACCTGAACTGGGTAGGCTCGGCAAGACTTGAAAGAATTTTAAATAATGCTTAGACCCATAAGTGGGGCCCCCCTGAAAATTGTTAGACATGATATCTGAAGAAGTGAATCGCTCTTCCAATCCCAGTGAACCCAGATAAGTCAGCTGTAGCTTAGGCAGTCGTAGCCCAGATGCCCTTTCAAGGACCTTGCCTTTTCTAAACCCCCTTACCCGTAAAGAAGGCGAAGACGGTAGTAGTACTTTACCAATATAGTCAATGCTAACAAACGCTAGTGATTTATCTCCTGTATTCTGACTACTATGGGGGATCAGCGCTAGCACAGTAGACATGTAGAAGACCTAATGTCCTCCCAGTCCCATCACCCATGACGTAACTCCCTCCCAGCAGATAGAATCCTCCTTATCCCAGGTGAGAATATACACATTGACGAAATACTTTAGAACAGTAATCATAATATAAGTGAATTTAATATAAATATTCCTAAAAATATTTAGGAGAGCTCAATTCTCATCCTAAACTTTAAATCCTTTACTCTTGATCTTTTCCTCTCCCATTTAAAACTTTTAAAGTAGGATGAAAATTTAAACGTTAAAAACATCCAGTTTTTTACTTTAAATAAAGAGGAGAATGAACGAACGTTTAACAAAAGCGGGGAATGGGAGACGGAAAGAAACCAGTGCATCAAACTAGAGGATTTGCCTTCACTGGAGAATAAATAAATAGGTAATCAGATGAAGAAAAAGAAGGGAATAATAAAAAAGGACAAATATAACAAAGTTTTTGTGTAGATAGGGAACATTACACATTTCATGGAACAAACTTGTATGAAAAATAAACAGGCGAAAGAGCTCATACTGGAAACTTTTGTGGGGAATGTAAGTTCATATTTCTAATGAAAGCATCATAACTGCGTGTCACTCAACTTCCAGGGCCCCTCAACATATTTTGAAACCCTTTGCCTCAATGATTGTAAATCTTTGGGCTAAAATGAATTCTACTGCACCACGATGGCTTTCTGTTATTACCCGAAACTTGCCTTCAAATCTTTTCTAATTAACTCTCGCTCAAGATTTATGTGTTTATCTTTCTCAACTTGCACTCGTTAAAATAGACGTCCTTCATTTTCAGTGGTGTAATTGCCCTCTCATGGCCATTATTTAAACCATGAAAGTGAGATAATTAAAAATTGGTATAAATAGGATCCTTAAATTCCCCATAATGACATCCAGCAACAACGAAATTGGTGTTTAATTGTGAAAACTCAAAACATCCCAGATTGACTTCTTTGGCACAAAAATGAATAACAATTTTGCCGTTAATTAAGCTCATCGTTTAATATTGAGCTCACTGCTAAACATAGGAAATATAAGCTGGTTTAAATGGAGATATTTCTCTTAACAAATTGCTCTTATGCTCGGTGTTTTGCTTAATGTGAGAGAGTAACATCATATGCGTGAGCAACAGCGTTCGTTTGTATTCATCTGCTGCCCCTCAATGTTAAAAAAAAGAAGGGAAGAAGAAGCCTCAAAGTAATGAGGGACAATACGGGCTCAAACAACAAAGGGGGAAGGGTGGAGGAAAGAACAGATAGGTGGAAGAAAAGTAGAAATGTGAAACCGAACAGTGAATATATTTTCAAGGATAAGAACGGGTGCAATTCTTAATAGTAGGGTTTTCATAAGTCAGACCCTGCAGGACAAAGGAATGATGCCACGGCATGTGGTCTACTCCGGATCTTCTAGAAAGCTTATAGGGAAAGGGGTTCTGAGATTGTCAAGTAGGGGTTGGGGGCGCAGGACAGTATGAGATTGGCAGTGTTTTCTGGTTGCTGGAGGTAGCAGCTGGGTGGGGGAGCAGTAATCGGTTATTCTATTTTCGTATTCGTGTAGAAGGGATGGTCTTTTAAATGTAGATGGGATTAAGAAACTGTGATTCGAGGATCCAGAGTGAATTCACATGTGTGAATGGAAGGAAGTAAGCTTTGAAGTTGGGCATTTTGATGCTTTTTTTTAAGTGTGTTGGTGAACTGTGTGTGTATGTTTTATTGGGCCCTGGTTTGATTTGGTTTGGAGAAAATAAACTAATCGATGTATTTGTTGGTGAAGTGAATTATTTGTTTATGAGTTAAGGACAAGAATGGAGAGGATGTGTAGTGCGCGTGGGTTTAGCGCAGTTTAATGTGAAGTTTTCTGCTAATCTTGTTTAGGTGGTATTTAATGGGTTAAAGTTTGGTTCCAGCGTGGAAGTGGCGTAAAGGAGTGGTTATATGCAACCAGTTGCAATACGGAGGTCGCTGTTCTGGGCTGTTTGTATCATGTATAGGTTTATGTCCACCCATTTGGAAGAGGCGTAATTTAGGTTTCCGTGGACTAGTGTAGTTTGTCCGTGGACTAATATGGAGTGTTGTTGGTAGATTTATTTGTGTCTGTGTAAAGAGTAAACCGGGTGACTGTTGATTTGGTTCGCGGATGTTGACAATCTCTGTAATGTGAACCAGTTTAAGAGGTGTTTTAAAGAGGAGTTACGTTAGTGGGGGCTGTGCAGTCAGTTGCAATACGGAGGGAACTGTTTTGGGAAGGTTTGTATCTTTTGTAGGTGTTTGTCGGAGAGTTATGGTGGCAAGGCTAAAGATGCGGGATTTGAGGGGTGGAGATAGATCAAGGGTATAATATATTCAATCTTCCTTTGTGTTGCCTGAAGTTGGTGTTAGTGAGTAATCTTTGGGTTAGAATTTAGATGTGGCCTTTGAGTTTTCTGTTGATTTTGTGTTTCTTTCATATTTGGGTCTAGCAAGATGCCAGATAGTGTTGTGTTATAGTTGAATAGGAGAGGTTGACCGCACCGGTCATCAGGTATGAGTGGTGTTTGATATGTGTATGTATGGAAGTTGGCTGCTATTTTGGTCGGGGAGGTAGATATTTTGTCGGGTGTGAACCAGTTTTGAAGGTATTTTAGGCATGTGTTTAGGTTTCCCGGAGGTTGTGCGTGCAGAGGTTGATTAAGATGTGATGAAAGGGGCATCATTCAAGATGTTTAGGAGTTGGTAGTGGGAATGCGTATGCCATGCATACAAAAAATTGAAGAAAGTGGGGAAGGGGTGACTTGAAGGACCCGGATGTAGGGATTTTATTTTGGATTGGGACTTCTATTGAGGGACTTTGCTATGCCTTTAATAAAGGAAGTTTGTTAATCATTTCTTGTCGTTGGTGTGGTAGATGGTGTCTATTATGTTTTGTATTAGGTGTGGTAGATGATATCTATTATGTTTTGTATTAGGAGGTGTGGTAGAGGGTGTCTATTATGTTTTGCATTATGAGGTGTGGTAGATGGTTTCTATTATGTTTTATATTAGGCAGTGTGGCAGACGGTGTCTATTATGTTTTGTATTAGGAGGTGTGATAGATGGTTTCTATCATGTTTTGTATTAAGCGGTGTGGTAGATGGTGTCAATTATGTTTTGTATTAGAAGGTGGCGTAGGGCAGTGCAGAAGGCTTAGTGATCCCTATTTCGGTAATGAATGTGCGTTGTCGGAGAGATTTTAAGTTAAATCCTTCTAAAACATTTGATTGTCGAGATTTTTGCTCTAAAGCCATTGTAGATGAGTTTGGAAATGTGCAATGGATTTAATTATGTTGAGAATTAGTTCATCAATTCTTTTTTAGATGTTTGAGAAGAGTGAGATTGGTCTGTTAGATGTGGGAAGGTTTGGCAGTTTGTTTGGTTGAGGAAAGGGAAGATGTATTCCTATTTTTAGATGGGGCGGGGGTAATTTTCTATAATCATGAATGTTTAAGGATATCTATTGGCCTGGGACCAAGATGTTCTGAATTTATGTTTTTTATATTTTCTGAACCATCAGTTTTGAAGTTAATGAGAGATTTATCCTTAAGTGCACTGTCTTGGAGAGTAAAAGTTGAAGGTTTTCGAGTGTTTTCTTGTTGATTTTGTTGTTGCAATTGGTGGTTAGTTGTCTAGTTTTGGAATAATGCGTCATGAACACTTTAGATTGGTCCGATGGAGTATGTATTTTGTTTTCTCTCGTAAGGAGAATTTCGAGGATGGGAGGTGGCTGGCTGGATGTGTGATATGTGTACATTTTATCGTTCACCAAGGGTAAGAGCTGTTTATTTTGTTATTGCTTCTTTCGAAAATTTGTTGCTAACTTTCATATTGTTTTATCATAACTTGTATTGATGGTCTGGCTTTGCTAGAGGTGTTTGACAGTGGTTACTCTGTTTTGTCGAGTTTGCTTCTTTGTTTTATGAGGTTGTGAATTTCAAGCGTGGGATTTGTTTTGAAGCGTTTCCTGTCTTTTGTGAGATATACAGGGCCTCCATAGTTGTTTAGACAATTTAAAAGAACATTAAAATTACAACTGAAGTTAGATACTTCTTGAATGTTTCCATATATCAAGTAAATAGTACGGTTATCTTATAGTCAATAAATTTTTATATGGCCCCATTCGTTGCACGAAGGATATCTAAGCAATATTCAATTTATGTCCATGTCCTTATTAACATAGCTTCATCAATGGTCTCAATAGTGGTAGTTATTCTTTGTTTAAGCTCATTTCTGTCCTCCACTAGAGTATGGTACTAAATATTTTTCATATAGTCCAACATTAAATAGTACATGGGTGTTATATCTTGGAAACAGTGATGGGTGCAAGGAATCCGGCCAACTCTTCCTATCCAAATGATCTAGAGATTTTTCATTCAAAAATACAGGGACATTTAGGTTTCAATGAGGTAGTGCCCCATCTTTTTGACGACAACATTTGGCTGGAGTTCTTCTAGTTGTGGCAAAACATATTCAATTATATCATCAGCTTAAGTATCGGTTGTTACTGTTTTTTGCTGGAAAAAAATATTGATCAACAACTGTATTGCACAAACTACTGCACTACACACTGATTGATCTTTAGGCAGTTGCGTTCAGATTCTCTGAAAATGTAAGGGTTTTCAGATCCCAAAATTGTTTCATTATGCTTGTTAAGCTTTCCATACACATTCAAGGTTTCCTGATCTGTAAATCATATACAGTTAAGGAAGTGATCATCTTCGTCATTTTTTTCCAAAATGTTAACAGCATTTTTGAGTTTATCCTCTGGATTAATTGCTAGTATTAATTGAACCTTATATACATAGAGCCTCGGATTCTAATGGAGAAGTTTGTAAATTGCTGTCCTCGACAGTTGTAGTTGAACGTAAGCAGTACTGATGGAGTTAGATAAGCTACGAATAAATGAATAACGGACACGCTCATGGTGTCTTCATTAGATGTTTTTGGCCTTAAAGTCGTCTCGCTTTATGTAGCAACGTTCCATAAATTGTTAGAGGTAATTTTGTCGATTTTGATGGTTAATGGTGGTATTTTCAGTGTGGTCAAAGGCATCGAGGACTGATAGCGTTTAGCCAATATACCTTAACGATTGGAATGGAAAATTAATTTAATCGTTTGTACGATGTTTATCTGGACCATTATGGATCGAGGGTTCCCAGACGAGTTTGAAAGAGACGATGTGATGCTTTTCTTCTAAACAGAAAAGGAAAGTTATACCTTTAGCAACCAACTGTATCATTAATTAATATTATTATTATTAAATTGGGTAATTAGAGATTTAAAGAGTGTAATGCGAGGTGCCAGGCAGAGATTTGAGAGAAGACGCTTGTGCATAATTAACCGATTAGAATCTTTTCAGGAAATAATTTTTACCTACAGGGTGAGTACAAGCGAAGACTTTGGTGCATAGATACCTGTAAATGCTATCGCGAAACCCGGTTCACACGGCCCAAATAAAACACACACAAGAAATTTATAGAAGACCAGGGACTCAAAGGCCCACCAGAAATTCGCCAGAATTTATCAAGACGGTGCTAAATACACACACAAAATTTATTTACAGTATTATTTACAACAAAATTAAAATTAAATAAATAAACCGTTAATAAATATACGGGGGTCATCAAACAATAAAAGTCACAAATGCTTATCACCATCGAACGACAACAAGTCGTTTTAACCAAAACGATATTCGCGCATACAAAATTGGGTTCTATGAGTAAGTTGTTTAAAGCTGAAACGACACGCGAGATTGAAGATTAAATAGGCTACGCTACTCTAGTGACAGGTGTTCCCGAAATAACCTCCCTGTGTTACGTCCCTTACACAAGGGCCCAAATTTACATGAATAAAATTTAATTAATTTAAAAGGGACGTAAGAAGAAAGAAATACTCCAAAATACCTGATACCAGAGCAGTGACGTATGCGATGACGGTCTTTGGTGAGGAGAAACCCACAGACGGTGATATCGGGGCGGAAGGCATCGAGACCACGAGGAACGATGACTCGAAGGCCCAATGATCCGAGAGAAGGAATTCGAGATGACAGAATTCCCCAAAGAGGAGATAGCGAGGTGACTGTGGGAGAGCTTTCACGTGCCCAGTGTGATCGGCTTCCCTAAGGAGAACACTTGGAAACGTAACTGGAAGAGCAAAATTCGATGCAGCCGATAGAGGGGCAGCGACAACGCTGGCAGGAATCATTGGCAAAAAATCCTCTCTGCACGAAGGAATCCAGTACGGGTCTCCAAAAATCAACAACGCAGAGGCAAGTAACGGAAAATGATTCAGCGGAGCAAGCAAGGCAGAATCCTAACACAAAGTAAATCAAAAGGCTTCACGGCCCCATTTATATCCTTCAGTCGAAGGGGGAAAGGGAAGTGGGGCACAAGGAGGGGGTGGAAGAATGAGTCGCTATCCCTACGCAAATTAGGATGGTTAGTTACAGAAGCTTAGGCCAAAAATGGAAGCCTCGATGAAAAAGGGAAAGTATGGGAATACAAGGGCCTACCCTTTACACTGACTGATTGGGATCTTTTCAAGAAGTCAATTTTTCCTACATGGTGAGCACAAGTTCAAGTGCGATTTTGTATGTTATTGTAATTTTATTAATGTAACTATTTGAAATTAAAGGCTATTATTCAATCAGACAGATTTTCCGAAATAATTAATATTAAGGCCTGTATTTCGTATATTTGATTTTTTCGTGCAAAAATCTTTCTATGGGTTTATAAAAAAAAATAGATAGGATTATAAAATGTTTTGGAATTAAACAGAAAATTACAAATTATAAAGTTCAGAAAATTTATGATAATAGAGGCATGGTTGGAGTTATTTTTCTTATATAGAAGCAAATTTAGATGGGAAAATAAAGAGCTCTGAGGTTTGTTTCTTCCGCATATCAAAAGAATTTCGATAAAAGTTTTTTCTTGCCTTTTGGTTTGGAAAATAAGCAGGGATCTAATAAAGGTTTGCTGACCAAAAAGTCGCGTGCTCTCACTTATTGTGATTTATGACCTTAGGACCTTCAAAACTTTCAATGATTCCTGGACTAACTTTGAGGGCACCTTGGCAATTCTATCATTTCAAAGAGAATGTAAAAGAATATAAGGGTTTCAAATTTCGCTAGAATCGGCCGAATAGTTGTTATTGCCAGAACAAAATAATTCTCGGGCTAACCGTAAGAGGAACCTGTAAATTGTATCATTCAAAGAAGAATGTAAAACAACATAAGAGTTTTAAATTTCATTAGAATGGGCCGAATAGTTATAATGTTATTGTCAAAACAAAATAATTCTCTGACTAACCTTGGGATGACTTTGGCAATTACATCATTTGAAAGAGAATGTAAAACAACATAAAGGTTTTAGGTTTTGTTAGAATCAGCCGAATAGTTATGATGTTATTGACAAAAGAAAGTAATTCCAGGGCTACCGTTGGGAGGACTTTGGCAACTATATCATTCGAAAGAGAATATAAAACAAGATAAAGGTTTTAATAGTTACAATGTAATTACATAAACAAAAAAAATAGTAACTCGGGGACCGACCAAGTGACATAGTGAGATGTATAGTCGCCTGTGACTAGACTCGCACGTGACTAAAAAAAACATGAGTAAATTATTAGGGGATATGTAGTGGAAACCTTTCATTTTTTTAGACCAATATCCTGTTGCTAGATTATTAGGATAAATGTACTGGAAACCTTTTTTATTTTTTAGATCAAAACCCTTTGCTAAATCCAGATAGGCCGTAGGCCACAGACCAAAAGTCTGCCTGCAAAGCGAAAGCTCCTCCTGTAGGGAAGTATGGCGAAGCCGCTTCTCTTGTTTTCACTATCGAAAGCCTTTGAAGCTGAACATATGAACAGATTCTACTGAAACTTGAAACGCACGGGGCGAAATCTCCTCCGGAGGAAGAATGATGCTCAAATCGGTCACCGCGGGTAGCAACTAGACCAAGTTCAAGCTTTGTGTCGATGAATAGAAGGAAATAAAAGTTAATATATTAAAGAAAAAGGGTAAAAAGGAGGTGGGACGAATTTCGTTTAAAGGACGCTTAGGACGAGCAAGCAAGGTGTAACGCCCCACGCAATCTGGGTTCAACATTTCATGTTTGTGCGATAATGTATCTGATGATCTAGCTGGTATAGCATATAAAAAATAGTCACTTCTCTCTCTACAAATACCACCAAGCACCCACTGCTGAGGTTGCACTCTTCCTACGAAATATTTTCGTCTTAAGAAAAAGGATTAATTGATTTTAACCGTCAACCCTTCACCAACAATTTGAATTGAGCTTCGGACCAAATAAGTGGCGCAAATTTCTCGAGAAAGTTTTTCCAACCATTTTTGGCTTCGGTTGACATTTTAAGCTCTTTTGCACTAAAAACACTAGTTGTCAACCCTTTGTACAGTGCGTGAATGAAATAAACGAGTCTCAATCGAGTATTTTGATTCTTCTAAACAAGTCTCTTGTCACAATCTAACACTGAAATCACATTCACAATTATCACAGCGCCAACGTCAACGTGAAGATGCTAATTAAAGTTTCATAATATAGGGTGTTCCATAAATACTGCCAAATTTGAATTGGGTGACACTTTAGTGATTTGAAGTTTGAAGGCTATTTTTTTTACTGCGATTAATATTTTATTTTTGTTTTTATCGAATATTTGTGTGCAGTGCGTCATGGAGCAATTTACAAGTGAGCAGCGCGTTCTTATCGTAAAGACATTTTACCAAAACGAAGAAAGTGCAACGCAAAGAGTTCGGACACTTCTTACCCGTTAGGATAGAAATGAAGCACCCAAAGAGTCTACGGTTCGTAGACTGATGACGAAGTTTAAAACAACTGGTTCAGTTGCAATGGCCAAATCATTTGGGCGAAATTGTTCTTGTCGGGCAGAGCAACAAGGTGCTGGTTCGCAAGACAGTGTCACTCTGAGTGCAGGAAAAAAGATTTGCCGCCGTTATCAGGAGTTGGACATCTCGACCACTTCATTACTTCGAATTCTGAATAAAGTTCTCCATGTGCACGCGTATAAAATTCAACTTACGCAGAATCTTCAGCCACCTAACCACGGAAGGTGGAAGCAATTTGCTGACTGCGTTGTGGAGAGACTTGCAGCCGAAGAAAACTTTTCAAAGAAAATCATCTTCAGTGACGAGGCCCACTTCCATTTGAGTGGATTTGTCAGTAAACAGAACTGCCGGATTTGGGGAAATGAAAATCCTCAAATAATGCAAGAGTGTGAAATATATCCACTGAAAGCAACTGAGTGGTGTCGTTTTACGGCAGGTGGAGCGCTTGGACCGTTCTTCTTTGAAGATGATAAGGGAAATGCAGTTACCATTAATGGAGACCGTTACCGAAACATGATATCCACTTAGTTATGGCCGAACTTGGAAGATACGGAGATTGACAACCTCTAGTTTTACCAGGATTGAAATTAGGCGTGTGGTTGGAAGCATCGAGCCACCCATCTGTGAGAGAGTATCAGAAATTTCGAAGAGTGCATAAATGTATGCAGACTCAGTGTAGGTGAACATATGCCGAAATTGTGTTGCATACCAAAAAGGGAGATATATTTCATTAAAAAGTATGCAGAATATAACCATGTTTATAAAAATTCGTATTAAATTATTCACCTTTCAAATTCGGCGCCCTTTATGGAACACCCTTTATATCCATTTTCTGTAAAGTTGCTGTTTATGCAAAACAACCCTTTTGGCAAATATTTGTACTCCACAGCGTCTTCATTGATTTTAACTTATCTTGCAAGTTCGTAAATTTACATTATCTTTTAAAGATTTAAAATGGAAAGAAATAACGAAGAGACGCCAACTATTAAACTATCTATCAACGTGACTGAATGACTGACTGACCGAGTGACAGGCTATACTCACACTACGAGCCTCCAATGTCATAGCCTAATCTTAGCCTAACCTTTAACTAACGATAGCCTCGAACGCATACTTTGCTGCCGAGCCTGTCCGAAAAAGACCCATTTATTTCACTAGTATGAGAGACGAACAACCAGACAGGTCTCTTATTATAATAATGCTTGAAGGCCATCAGCCTAACCTTAATACTCATAGATTGTTTACCCATAACTAACCAAAATTTCATATGTTTTTAGTAAAGATTAAGAATTAAGTGTTTTTTATCATTTACATAGAAAAGATAATAGGCCAATTATTGAAATATTGCCTTCTTTGGAGATGAACAGTGTGTCATGCCGATAAGTTATTGATGATCAGGGTTTAGGATTTTATCTTTGCCCATCTGGTATTGAAACAAACATTTGTATCCCTGTATTAACTATTTGCTCTTTATTTGAGACCTTTAGTTGGGATTCAATCGTTAAAAAATTAAAAGTTTCGATTTATTCTGATATTAACCGACTAAGGGATTGTATTTTAGATCTTACCTCTATTGCGTTTAGAATTTGAAAATCCTAGAAAAAATATAAAGATATTTACACTTCTTAGATTTTGAAAATCCGAGCAATCAGTTATCATTTGGTTAAGGTTAAGGTTTTCTAAATGGTTGTTTACTTGTTTCAGGTGTTTGTGAGCTCCTTTTGTGGAATAGATTAAAATTTAAAAGGTTTAGTTTGATTCCTGTGGTCTTTTAGAAGCTAGAGTTAAGTTCAATTGTATATTGATGCTCAACGCGTGAGCTATTTTCTTTGACCCTCGATGGATTGTTAATATATATTCTTTTCTCCCTTTCTTTATTCACGCCCTTTTTGGTGTTATTTTCGAATATTTAAAATCAGATTAACCAATTTCGGTTAAACTTCTAACTTTCGTAAAGTAAAGTTGGGGTATGTGAATTGCTGAGATTGGGAATTATAACTTCTCTGTTGGCCTAATTTCCCATACAAATTAATTAATTTGATCTGAACAGTGTGACCAGGGTACGTAAAATAGTCGTTTTTTTTAATCTTGTGGTTATTTGCGTACCATTTTGTATGAATGATGAACTAGTTTAAGAACTTGATTGTTTAATCGACTCGATTATGCTGCTAGCCTCCAAGCTAGTATAGGCCACTGGTTAGCGCGCTTGCCCGGCAATCGGCAATCGTTGGGTTGGCAGTTCGAATCTCCGTCGGGATTCTTTTTAAAAAGCTGACACTATTTACTAGGAAAGTTAAAGTTTTCCGTGACCGGGCATCACGGTGGGGACGAGTAGGTGTAGCTCGTAGCCAGACAGGCAGTACACCTAAGAGAAGGATAACTCTGATTCAAAACCCTGCCAAGTCCTCAACGGCCGAACAGGCGGATGATGAGTTTCATCAAACTCAACGGCTGTGAAGGCGGAAGAAGACTGCAACAAGTCTGTTAGCTCCAATCGTCTCGTTTTCAACCTGTCATTGGACCCAGCTGAAGGCTTGTGAAGTTTGTGTGCTTACTGAAGGTGCAGCATTAAGTACACTCTAAGTAAACTCACGCACAGGCGTCTTCATAAATGTCTGTCTTATGATAATGAAGACTCTTATCCTCAACCTAGAGGAAATGCCACGACGACCATGACGAATGGCAAGGACCCTCGGGTATAGTTCGGCGTTTTTAATTCGTTCATGTTGGGGTCCGAATTCACTTCGGAGTTGTGGTAAATACGAGCCCTGGTTGCGAGCAAACATGATCAACCACTTTTTTTTGCATTAGTAGTTATTGAGGCTGTTTCTATTTTGACTACGATTAAATCACTCGTCGAAAGAATATATTGTCAACCAGGTCTCCAGTTGATGGTAGCAGATTATTCAGTGGTTGATGCTTGACCACGATGGTGTTTGATAGTGCATCCTGGGGAAACTGGAATAATCCTTCAATTTTGACGGTTATTTAGTAATTTAAGAGGGAGACATTAGTCAACTTTCCTATCCGACATTTTGTTGTCCATCAATTTCTGCTTTAAGAATCATTGATGGCCTATTTATAGTCGCGAGCGAGTCTAGTCGCGGCGACTTTATATCTCACTCTTATCGGTTGGTCGGTCGCTGTTTTGCTTTTTTTTCCTAATAACATTGCAATTATTCGGTCGATTTTAACGAAATTTAAAAAAACTTAGGTTGTTTTACATTCTCTTTTGAATGATATATTTGCCAAAGTCCTCCCAAGGTTAGGCGTGGAATTGTTTGGTAATAACATCATAACTATTCGACCGATTCTAATGGAATTTGAAAGATGTATGTTGTTTTACACTTTCTTTCCAATAATATAATTGACAAGGTCTTCCTAAGGTTAGCCCGAGAATTATTTTGTTTTTGCAATAACATCATAACTATTCGGCAATTCTAACGATTTTGAAACCCTTAGGTTTTTTTACATTCTCCTTCGAATGATATAATTGCCACAGTCCTCCTAAGGTTAGCCGGGAGTTGTTTGGTAATAATATCATAAATATTCGACTGATTCTAATGAAATATGAAATCCTTATGTTGTTTTTTTATTCTCTTTCGAATGATTTAATCGCCAAAGTCCTCCCAATGTTAGCCGGGGAGTTATTGGCAATAACATCCTAAATATTTGGTCGATTCTAAGGAAATTTGAAATCCTTATGTTGTTTTACATTCTTTTTTGAATGATATAATTGTCAAAGTCCTCCCAAGATTTTTCCGGGAATTATTGAAACTTTGAAGGTAGTAAGGTCATAAATCAGAATAAGTGAGAGCACGCGACTTTTGGTCAGCAGACCTTGCTTTATTTAGGTTAGAATTTATTCTCGGTTCTACAATCTGGCAGTCTTGACATTACCCATTACTCTCGAGGGGTATTAATATATTTGGAGTGAGCAAAGCAAAGGGGTCTCGAGGATTCCTTATTAGGTATTCTTGATTTCTAAGATTGAAACATTTCAAGATTTTGTCGGATAATTCCGCTAATCTATAGCGACTGCGCTAATCCGAATTTAAATCGTTTTTATCCTAAGCTGAAGCTTTTTACCTTGTTCATTTGGCTGTTAGCCGAGCTGAGCCACTTTGAATTTAGAGGGGTCAGAGGATTTCTATCAACGCATGTGCTTAGGGTTCAACGACCACAAGGCTCACGACGAGGCACCGAACCCTGGTGTAGCGGAGTTCAATATTGATCGCTAACTAAATTTTATTAAGGTTATAATAAATTAGCAATACTCAAAATAATAGTGATAATAAATTAATCATACTAAAATTATATCAATGGAATAAAAATATTATAATAATAATAATAATCATAATAGCTGCAACGTTCCTAGTGCTAATAGTAATGACATCGACTAAGAACCCTTCCATCCTTTAAGCTAAAATTTCAGTCGGTTATTTTTTTAAATAAATAACAGTAACAATGAAATGAATGAATATTTAATTTTTTTTAAGGACAGGACCTTTTTCTAGCACTGCAGCATCAGATAGCTGTTGTCATCGTCCATATATATATATATATATATATATATATATATATATAAGAGGAATAGGAATTGGAAGCGAATGAGCGAATGAGACAAGAAACCGGAGTTTTTTAAAGGCAAGAGAGAAGGACATTAGAAGAATCCAGAATCAAAGGGAGCAGAGGGTGGCACAGTGAAGGCGATCCTTTACCGAGAAGACAGAAATAAAAGTTTTGAATTCCTGGCCGGGACTCGAACCCCGGTCTGCGGATTGCCGGTCAGATGCTTTACCGCTAAGCTACTATGTACAGTAACTATATTTCGCCCAAAGCGTTAGCCCATCAAACCCAGTATCTCCCTAAGCTAGGAACCTCCAAGGATTTTTATACCACATCCTCTTACCCGCTCACAATTTAAAGGCTCACTGTCCATGTCACATACAAAAAAGGAGTAACTACAGGATCTGCGGGTGATAATACAACCACCACAGGGCTAGGCCATTTTTATTTTCTGTCTTTCAACTAAAATTTTATTTGAAAGACAGAAAATAAAAATAGCTTACCTCTGTAGTTGCTCCTTCTTTATATATATATATTTATATATATATATATATATATATATATATATATATATATATATATATATATATATATATATATGAATATGTACCACGGAAGGAAACTGAATAAAAGACGGATTGGAGTTAGTACTTTCGTCTATTCGACATTTTCAAACTTACAATTCATAATAAGGGGCAGATAGGATGATGGGGGGGGGGTACCCACACTTAAACAAAATGAATTTCATTCAAATCTAAAATATTAACTATAGATGTTAATATAGGATTTATGTCGTTGGTTTAGCAATCAATATGCCTCATCAATTTCTACTTCAGAACTTTTATTCTTTTTATTTTTCACATTATCGTCTCTTTGCATGTTAGCCGAGATGAAAGTAATGCTGGACAGGATGATCTTGCAGTATATTTATAGGGAGCTAATTCTAATTAAACTCTATTATTTTTTTCTGAAATCTTTATAATATATTGAAAGTTTATCTCTAGCGGTACGAAAATCGGATATAATTTAAAAATTACACCTGGCGTTAGCCATGCGAAAATTTACTGATGGCCTTAAGAAAGAATATCTGTTTCTGAAAATAATTTGTGATAATGAGTTCGTTAAATGTTCAGTTGTTCATGGCCTTCTTTCCGAAATTAAAGATCATGAGAAATCTTCGAAACACAAAGCTAGTTTGGCACCACTTGCTAGTTATTCCACATTGAAATCATTTATGAAAAGAGTTCATCCGCTTGTCGAAGAACTGTTAATAGCTGCTAGAAGGGCAACATTTGTTTTCTATATCGCTGCTCATGATTTAATCCATGATTTCTTAACAATTTTCGTGGCTTCCTTTTCTCTACTTTTCAAAGCAATCGCCCAGTACTGTACCTTCGCAATCATATATAAATTATACTTCTTTCTAATATCACCATTTAAAGACTGCAATAAATCCACATATAGCCAAGTACGATATTGGAGTGCATATCAGTATTTTGGCCATTTGATACCACATGTTTAGGTACAGATGTTAGCTGTTTTTTTGACAATCATAATTGAGTTATTTCACCTCTTTCAAATTTTGAATTGCATTCCTCATTGCTGTTCAGGTCAATAAGCTTTTCTTTTATAGTTTAACTGTCGGCTTCCAAATCGCAACTGAAAGGATCGAACATCCATGGCTAAACTTCGAAGAAAAAAAATCTAAGAATCGGGCACAGTTCTTCCTTCCATTTCAATAGATATTCTGCATGTTTTTTATTAGTTTCATGTGAAATATGTCAAACTACTTGTTTTAAGTCGGCTATGCTATTGAATTTCTTCATTATATTGATTTGAAACAATTTTAACTTTCCAAAAAGCTTTCAAAACACACTTAATTCTAGCTAAATGCATTATTTACTTGGTTGCTGGAGTGAAACTTCATTAAACTTTCGAATAATCCATGCAAAAAAAATGGATGCTACTTTTGTGGTTTCTTATTTCCTGTGCCAAAACTTCCTCCGCTTTATTTTCAAGGAAGTTAACTAGTCAATCAAATAAGCTTATAAATCTTGCCAAGCATTTGCCTTTTGAAAGCCAGCGGACTTCCGTATGCAGCATAAGTCCTATCTGCTGCTCTCCACTAGCAATGCAAAACTTTTGAAAAAACCTGTCATATTTGGTGTGAGATTTAATTTTATTAACTTTAAAAAACTACTGTCAGTGACTCATAAAGATCCTGACTAATATTTTTGTAACTGATTAATGGCGGTGTATAATGAAATGAACTGTAAGAATAAAAGGGCTGTTAAATTATTAATAAACCCCTTATGCTTAGCAACCATGGATGGAGCACCACTTGTTGCATAGGATACCAAATTTTTCATTGGTACTCGTTTTTCGTCAAAC
Source organism: Ceratothoa steindachneri (assembly GCA_963969495.1). Classification (NCBI taxonomy): domain Eukaryota; kingdom Metazoa; phylum Arthropoda; class Malacostraca; order Isopoda; family Cymothoidae; genus Ceratothoa; species Ceratothoa steindachneri. The sequence goes on from OZ018327.1 coordinate 136,130,144, forward strand.
CAAACTTTTGTAGCTTCTAAAATAGACAATGTAGTAGTGTGAGTTTTTAAAAGTTTTACGAACAACATTTCACAAAAGTTTGCAAACATCATCTACTAAATGGTGGTATGTCATAAGAACCCCTCTGTTATCATCAATTTGAAGTTAGAATTTATTATTTTTTAGTTTGTCAACAACCTGGTTTTCAACATAAGATGAAATTTCGTCAATTCTTCTCCGAATTTAATCATTGCTCAGCGGTAGTGATTTTAACACGTTTCCTAAATCTTGATGTAACACAGTATTCATCATTTTTTTTTAATAAAGGTCGTATAATATTTTTAGTCGCGGGCTATTCTATATCTGACTACTCGTATCTCAGTCGATCGGTTCCCGTTTTGCTTCTTTATATTTTGGTAATAGCATCGTAACTATTCTGTCGATTTTAACGAAATTTGAAACACTTATGTTGTTTTACATTCTCTTTCGAATAATAGAATTGTCAAGGAATTCTCAAGGTTAGTCCTGGAATTATTAAAAGTTTTGTACATCGTATGGTCATAAATCAGAATAAGTGAGAGCACGCGACTTTTGTTCAGCAGTCCTTGTTAGTAAATTTATGGGTACTTCAATTTTTTTTCAATTATTTGCGATATTTCATAAGACTCAATCAATCCACTTGAATTTGCTTCTGTACTTCCTTTATTAAACTTATGAAACGTTCCTTAAGTGATTAATTGTTTTCTTCAAATTCTTTAAATAAGTAACGGGTTCGTTCATTTTATTCGATGCATTCTTTTTCAATCTTCTATAAGGCTTGATGGCTGCATAGTTCCATTTTAAAATGAGATCTAGCATATCAGGCAAATAGGAAGTTTTTGATCAAACAGGCTTTCTACAAAGCCAAAATCTAAATGCTCTTCGACGTTCTGTTTACACTTATTTTTAGCTGACAAAATTCCTGAGGAATAGGTTTCAAAATATAATAAACACCAATATCTTCTTTCCAAAAATTATCCCAACAATAAAAAGGAATTAGGGAAATCTATTATATAAATATCAAAACCATTTAATTTCAGAATTGAAGCACTTTCTAAGAATAGTGATCATTAAATTAAGCATTAATTATGTACTAGATACAGCTGTAGCTCAAATACTATCGGCTTCACGGCCACTGAGTCAGTGAGTCATAGTAGACGCCGCTTGCTAACATATACAAAGACAATTCGAAATAGTCTTGGGAGGAGCTTCTGGCCTCTGAAGTAATACGATAAGATTGTGCCAGGCTAGCTATATAATTGTCATTAAAGCTAATTTATGACTTCATCAGGGATTGAGATATATATATATATATATATATATATATATATATATATATATATATATATATATATATATATATATATATATATTCTATAATGAAATTTCTAAAATATAGTGAGACAAAAGATGCAAAAAAAATAATATTGCAAGCACTCAATTAGATACTTTTTCTGGCATGCTAACTAATATTTCAATGAACAATATGAATTGTGGTGAACATTTGTGTAATCGATAAAATACTGAATTATCGCCTCCGTTGAGAATGGCTGATTTAATTTTTAAAACGGCTGAATGTCCATCTTAGCTAATGTTTAAGCTCTTTGAACTAAATTTGCGTCTTCCTAGAACTAAGACCAAAGATGTCATTCTAAATGTAATTAGACCAATGGCAATTCAGGAACTTCATGAAGATTTAAATAAGTCAAATTTTTTTACCATAAAAATAGATGCTTCTAATAGAAAGGACTGTTTTCGTTCTCTTATACCAGAGCAAAATGTCAAAGTTGAAGTTTTAGACTTTAAATCGGTTCCTGGAATATTGACAGACTCTTTGTTGTCAGTTACTAATGACCTTAAGTTAACAAAAATAGTTGTTGGATTTTGTGGTGATAACTGAAACAAATGTTAACGGTGTAAAGCGGAAAGGCGTAAATAACGTTTGCAGCCTGCTAAAGAAAGAAATGCGAAAAATATTGTAGGTGCTGGCATTGGTGTTCATCTGGTTCACAACTGTCTTAAATTGCTGTGATTAAAATTTACACGTATTTCCCACATGCATGCTGTTTATGTTGCTCAGCTAAAGGATTTCTGTGACTTTGTGAATCTTGAGTAAGATAGGCCTATACGACATGACAATACCAGATTGTTTTCCTTAATTCCAGCTATTGAAAGAATCTTACAACTTCAGTTTTCTTATTCTCCCAAGAACGTTGTCATGTGGCGATAAAAAACTCTTTTAGGATGACTATGGGTAAATTCATGGACAGCTAAATCCGTTTAATAAAACAATCTTTTCTATGGATAAAACCAAACCAAGCGCTTGGGACATTCTTCCAAATTTAAAAGATTGGAAAAAAATTTAGAATGAAAGCGAGATAATAAATTTGTTCTCTAAGGAGCCAAAAACTGTTCAGTACACTTGAAGATATGAAAATTCAGAAGTAATGTAATTAATTTAGATGACCGTTTTGTTGAAGTAGTGGTTTTCAAGGCATTTGGGTTTTCAAAGTGCGAATTTTGGAAAGGTGAAAATTTCACTTGCTATGAAAAATAGGTTCGAATATTTAATCATTTGAAGCACCAGAGTATTTCTCTTTCCAACCTCAGCCGTATTGTGGAGTACATTTCGTCTCCCAGGTACATCGACTAGAGTTGAGAGCACATTTTTCATTATCAACAACGTGTGCTCGCAGGAAAGAGGCTGTATGACTGAATCAACTGTAAAGGCTCTACTTTACTTTAAACCAAGTATTGAACTGACGTGCGGTGATTTGTTTTAAATAACAAACAAATGCTGACAAAGATTCACGGAAGCGAGAAATACGAGTGCTTTCAAAAGCACGACTAGCATCTTTTACAGTAACTTTAATACATTTTGTTTTTATTAATATCTATCGATATTTCATTAGTATCAATCCTAAAAGAAATTCCAAAAATATGAATAAAACGGCATTTATTTCTAATAAGGGTTTGGACTTAAAAAAGTTCACCTTCAAATTATGATACAAACTCAAAGGCAACGTTCGATTAGTTCTATTTATTTTCTTGGGTGAAAAAGATGTAGTAAGTAGTCTCAAAACTTTTGGCCATGACTATAAAGGAAGTGAAAACCTGTAGAAGATATCTAGTCATCGATCTCCCTGTAGGCATTGGGGCCCGGAAGCTCCGTAAGTGCGGGGCTTTGCACCTTTCGGATATTGAAGACTAGAAGGCATGTAATCCTCAAGTGGTCAGCTGCAGCGTGGTCCACCATGCTACACGTGACAAGCCCTTTTCGAGGGATTGGGGCACTCGGGAAGATAGAAAAGGATAAAAATTTGAAGAAATGCTAAAAAAATATATGAATATAAAATCAGTATCGAAAAAGATTGAAAATAAGTGATTCAACCGAAAGGTCAAATTTAAATTGTTCTTTTGCACAAATGAAGCCGACGCAGCTAAACTGAAATGTCCGACTCTGAACTCTCTCGTGCAATCGTATGACATGGACTGCAAGCGCTACAAGCCTGGCTTATCCTCAATACAATGGGCAAATTTCAATAAATGCGAGCAAATACCCCCAAAGTGAGCCACCTTCGAGCCCCTCTTTTATGGCTGAGGCCTCGGCATCTCATCATATTTCAATTCGGGAAATTCCGACGAAGCCTTTGTTGTGACAGCGGACATCAAAGGTTATAATTCTGGAACCTGATCTTGGATGTAGTTCTAATCCCAGATCCATCCGTCTCTTGCATCAAGATCTTATTCGACGTGTGCACGCGTTTGTTTATTATCGTAATTTTTGTTATTTGTTTCTCTTACCTTGAAAATTATCCTATTTTGTAATTTATTTGAAAATACTATACACTCTTAACAAAAATTATAAAGCACACTATGAAATTAATTCATATAATTAAATTACACTTTATGTTTTAAATGAATTCAGTATATATTTATTTATTCTCAATTTTTTTTAATACTAAGTTGGACCCTCTTTAGTTTTAATCACTGCCATAATTCTTCGTGGAATGGAGTTAACCAAATTTTCAGAAATTTCTGTCTATCTTTTTCCCACTCACCTTGTAAATTTTCAGACATTTGAGTTTAAATTGCACTTGTGGTACTTCTCATTTCTTTCCAAACACTCTCCACAAAAATCTTCTATTAGATTTAAGTCTGGGCCCTTCAATCGGGGTGATCTCCATTTGTGCAAACCAATTCTTGGTGTGGTTAGATGTATAGCATGGGACATTGTTCTGCTGATATTTGACTTGATTTTGTGTTGTGGGTGCAATTTATAGATATATGGCTATAAGAATTGTGAGTTTGTGACAACATCGTGGTAGAAATTGTGGAGTACATTTTTTCTGGCATAAAAAAACCTTTTCCCTGGCCCTGATATAGATATGCAGCTCCATACCACGATAGAACCACCTCCATGCTTCACAGTTGGTACCACACGAGCAGGGTGAAATGTCTTTCCAACTCTCTTTCTCACAAAGGTAGCCCTAGAAGTGCTGAAAATCTGAAAAAATTGTTACAAAAAGTAATCATCATCATCATCACTAACTATAATTTAAGAAGAGGATTGTTTGAGTATTTGAATAATAATTTCATATTATTTTGGTTATGACTTATTATTTTGTTAGCAAAGTTATTTCCAATAATTCTTTTATAATATATAAAAAAACAAGTGGTGAAGTTCAGAAATAAATATAAGTATCGAAATTTTGTGAAATTTTTAAAACCCAAAGAATTACAAATGGTGAAGTTCAAAAAATTTATTTTTATATATCTTCTTCTATAACTATATTTTAACAACGTGATATTTTGAAAGAGAGGAAATTTAGTTTAGAGTTCCTTTTTAAAATTATTATAATTGGCAGCTTTTTTTTAGATTTTAAATTTTAATCTTTGTAGCGAAGCGCAAGCTCCCACCGTATAAGGGACTGGCGAAGCCATTGCCTGGTTCTTTAAATATTTTTCTTCCAAGGTATATTTAAATATAACTACATAAATCAAATGTAAAATAATAATGCAATATTTTTTCTTATATACCTAATAACTACTTTCATGTGAGCAGATAACTTTAGACCATTGTTTATGTTTCCAATTTTTGTGATCTTTGACCCACTGAAGACGTTTTGTTTCTGTTGATCTCAGATCCATAGATTCTTTCTTGCCTTGCGTCCTTTTAGCTCTTAATCTTCAAGTCTCTTTCTAACTCTTATGAGTGATATTTTTTTCTGATTTGGAGCTTTATTGCTCTTCCTAGGAAGATGAGATGTTTTTATGCGATTCTGTAGTGAAGCCCGAATAATAAATCTGTCTTCTCTAGATGTTGTAATACTTTTTCTGCCAATTCTCTTCCTTGAACATTTTACTTATTTAGCAATTTTTAATTGCGAAAACCCTTGGCCATGGAGAAATTTGATTTATGCTCTCTGTGTTTCTTTAAGGGTCTTTTTTTTAGTTTTAGCCATATTACTCATTTAGAACAATGGATAAACTGGCAAAACTTTATCTGTCCGCGTAAATCAACAGAGATACAAATATCAGTAGATATGAGAAGTATTTTCTTCCTGCAATATTAAGCGCAGGAGAAAAAGGCTTGATCTCAAACAAAACTCCAATCCTATTCCTAGTATTTATTCATTATGAGCTCTTCAATAGTAATAACTATCCCATTAAGTGATAATTCAGCTAAATTTCTTTAGCGTTTGAGAATTTTACTAATGGAAATATTGTTGAGTGTTAATACATCACAACTTGGCCTAATTATAAAAACTTTGGCTTTCTCCTTATTTGATATCAGAATATACTTTGCCTGAACCGGACAAATTTAGGATGAGGAAGAATTTCCTAACCTGATGTACATAATATTTTTCATTGGGTCAAAAATGGCACTTGTTGGTGTGTATTGTCTTGAATCTGAAAGAGAACGACCCTTTCGTTTGACCAGGGAAAGAAGTTTTTGCTCAAAACTTCATTTGAACGTTGCAATTGTTGAACATTTAGATCTGCAGTAATTGCTCTCTTATTATCGAGGAACTCATAATTAATAAATACTAGGATTAGGATTGATGTTTTGTTTGAGATTAAGTTCTTTATCTCCTGTGCTTAATAATGAAGGAAAAAAAGGCTTCTCATTTCTCGTAATAATTCTGTCCAGAAATAGCTCACAATGGTTTCGCGCCAATAGAGATAAAGCAATACTCACACGTTGTAAACTTATCTTACAGACATTGTATGTTGCATGTAACATTTTTTATAGACTTTTCCTATATTTGTAATATGTTTACGCAGTTTCATGATCCGTTAGTCAAAATTCTTGCCATTTCACGTGGGTCATGTAGAGATCATCAAGATCAAATGCAGTACGGCGGCCTCTACTCTCAAGTTTTTTGCCCCAAATTGTATGAATGTATTTTTTTATTCAACGCTGACATCCATTTAGGGAGATTGTGATGGCAATATTATTTTTGTTTACCTGTAGCGCCAATTACAAGGTGGAATAGAGCCAAAGGGAAACCTCACAAATGAGCACCCCGTTGGCACTAGGAAATCTTCAAATTGGGCACACAATTCAAACATTGAAATAATATACCATCCTATAATAATTAATTAATATAAGACAAAACAATATCTGCCCAGAACTACTAGCTTCTAAGTACAGTAGTAATCAGGCTGTTCGAGAGAACCAAACAGGAGCACTTCGAGAACAATGCCTCCTCCACACTCACTGGTCGACCTTCAATCAACCTGGAGGAACTGCGGAGAAAGATCTACAGGTAGGAGTTGGGGAAGAACTCGTGAGTCACAAATTTATTCAATCCCTTTCATCAAACATCGTGCCCATAATCGCCACCCAGAAGGACCTAACCCAGGCCCAGCGAGGAAAGCTTGCAGACGAACTAATGCCATTTAATAGGGCACAGTGTCTTATCGTTAATGCCAACAGTGATCAATTGAAAGTAGTGCCACATCTTTCCCCGATACGAGTGTTCTCGATTTAAATAATAGGTGTGATAATCATATAAATACTGTGCAAAATACTGGAAGTGCACGCTCAGTGCTTATGGATGTGTACCCTAATGGAAACTGTTCTAACTTTATATCCCATTTATATTTCGGAAAGAATGCAAAATTCTGCAAGCGTGGTGCAGATGGCCGAAAATAGGGGAAGACGTTCAAAGGCAACCGTCCTCCAGGCCATCTTCGCCATCCCATTCGAAAACTAGCACGGCTTGCCATTGCAAGTGCGACTGCTGGCATGCCGTCAGTATTCATCGTCGCCGCGAAACTAGATAAAATAATAAGAAAAATTCAATAATACTAAAGTAGCACTGATTAACTACGTCAATCTCTGTCGCCCGATGACCAATGACACAGCATATCAACTTGTGACGGACTGCCCCCAATACGCGGCAGGTGCTGCCCTTCACCAGATAGTGAATGGACCACCACAACCAGTGGCATATCTTTCGGCCAAACTAAGCAAGACACAGCAAACATACTCCACATACGAGAGCCAACTCCTCGCAAAATGTCTTACTGTGATCCACTTCAGGCACATGATTGAGGGTCACCATGTTACCTTATGCACAGATCACAAACCATTAGTATCGGCTTTCTCGTCACCTTTGTGTACCAAAACGGACAGGCAGCAACGCCACTGGGCGGCGACTTTGGAATACATCAGCGACATCATCTACGTGCGTGGTCAAGACAACGTAGTTCTCTGACTGCCTATCGAGGAACGTCCATTCGGTCCAAATAACTCGTTTGACCTCCGAGCTCTGGCGGTAGTGCAAGATAACGATGAAGAAACAGAATAACTACAGTCGCAACTAAAATCTTTCCCTTTTCCCGCAGAAGATCAACTATAGTGTGAAGAACATCAAGATACCCACGACCGTTCGTCCCGCCGACATACAGGAGGACTATTTTCAACCAATTGCACAATTTGTCCCAACCTGTAATGAAAGCATCCCTCCGTCTAATTATAGTCACGATATTTTTGCCTCAATATAGAGAGGGACATTCGCACCTAGGCAGGGGAGCAAATTTTTATTAATTTGTTTTCGATGAATTCAAGATGTAAATGGATAATAAACAAGTGGATTAAGGATAACTCCAATACCCCCTATGAATAAAGATAAAGCAACTTTATCACACGCTCAAAAAATATAAGTAAACAATGGTGGTTATGCATAAAAATTAGCATTTAATATAATTATATTCCAGAATTTCTTAATTAAGATATCCAATTTCTACTATGAAACATTACAATGAATAAAGATAAGTTATAGACGAAAATTAAGAACGTATAACTGGGTGTACATATGTGCACATAAATGCAGCAAAATTAACAGAGGCTAATTCTAATATGATGTTGCTGCTCTTAAGCTCAGTAATATTCATGAGCGCCATCTGGTTCGTCACTTCAGAATAATAGCGAACCCATTTAAGGCTTCCTATTAATGGCCGAGGTCGGACCTTTCGAGCGGATTATATGCTCGTCATTCCCAATGCAAATACAAGCAGGAAGATGAGGTTCCGTCCGCGGCAAATATCATATAAATATCATAATCCTCATCGCACATATACTCTCACTCTCTCTCTTCACACTGTGAATCGAGTCTGCTTCAGCCGCACTGATATCGATTATAAAGTGTAATAGTTTTAGCGGAAACATCAATTTATCATGAGCGAGTTATCACTTGAAAAGCCATTCGCAATTTGGGAGCTCAAGAAGAACTACATAAAGGGAACGCAAATTTACATGCATTTGATTCCCGGCTTAATCGTTCTGAAGGGAAACAAGGAAACAAGGCTTTTAAAGTTTCTCATTTGCTCTCAATATACGTAGTATATATATATATATATATATATATATATATATATATATATATATATATATATATATATATATATATAATGTTTAGCAGAAATCCCAAGGCGAGGAAAATAGCTGCTGTCATTCTTTATATTCTTTATATTTCGACCATAATACAGTCATCTTCTTAGATCTACAAAACAAATAAACAAACAAAACATTATGCAATGTTGAGAGAGCACAATTCTAAAGATACAACTATAACTTTGATATCTAGTTTAAGCTTTGAATAGAAGACCTAGAGTTAAATAAATATTTTAGGAATATGGCTTAAATTTAAAGTATAAAGAGTTGAAAAGTGATTCAAATATTTTAATATATATACACACAGTCACAGCAAAAGGTTTGAGACTACAGTACTATATTTTTCTATATAAGAAAATTAATAAAACTAATCAAATGTTGCGTTTTGTTTTAGTAGGTTTGTATCATAATTTAGCGGTGAAATTTTAAAATTTAGGGCCCAAATCCATTTTAGTAATTAATAGTCAATTAACGAGCGCTGCTTCAATTCGTTTTGGCCTGCTGAAGACCAAATTTATAACCATATCTTGACTGATATTGCTTCGCTTTTGTTCCTTAATCACCAGCAACACTCTACAAGTGGAACCGCTTCTATTTTTCAACCGCCAGTTTAATTATTGCCAACAAAATCTCTATTCGGTTTCAAATCTAGAGAATTTCTGGGGAAAGGTCCCAAATTTCGATGTTATTTACAGCTAGAAACTTTGTTATTGCTTTTATTTTGTGACAAGGTCCGCCATCATGCTAAAAAATACAATCTTCATACCCAAATTAGTCCTAAACAGTTGAGAAAATGTGCTGATCAAACACGTTTTGGTGCCATTTTGAGTTCTTGGATAAAATTGCTCTCCAGAAAATGGAGAGCGTCGGTATATTTCAAAGTCAGCATGACATAAGACGTGAAAACGCTCCCTTTTCTCTTGCTAATGAGAGATCTTTCATAAGCTCCAAACAAGCGGAAATAGTTACATCAGATAAAATAACTTTCCCCAATCTTCAACAATTCATTCTTTATATGTACTACAAAAGTAGAGCCAATCCGTAAGGTTCTTCTAAGTTATATTAGGCTTCTTCGCATCCATTCTCAACTTGAGACATTTGTCGAAAAGTATCCGCCTCACTTTTCGCGCTGAAGCGTTCACACCATTTTTGTTTGTTTTTTTTAATCATGAGCAAGCTTGGCACTAGAGGCATCTCGATCCTTGAGCTGTGATCTTACCAGGAGTTTATCTTGGCCTTCATTTGAAGTTCTTGGTCGTCCGTTCAGAAGAATTCTTCACGGGTGTGTAATAATCGTAAAGATGTTGTTGCTTGATACAATACCCTTAGCAACTATCTCCTTGAATTTACAGGAACCCTATAATTCATGTGCAATAAAACAAAACAAAATTGACAGTTATTTTACGAATAATGATATTGTTTAAATACAAGCAGTGTTGTGAATTGAATATAGCGTGAGTGAGCATTGTGGCGACAATGTCCAAAGGAGGACTACTAGCAGTGGTGGGCGTGATAACGACAAAATGTATCATGATAACTGATAAATCGATGACGATAACATTATCGGCGATAACCGATAATCGAAAACTGGCGATCAATTGATCGCCCGATAAGGTGATAACCGATAAATTGATAAATCTAAAATTATATTACAATATTGATTATTGACTATATATAGTGTTATTTTATAATACAATAGTAAGAATATTTGAATTCTGTTTCTTAGCTTCTTACCTGGTGAGGTTCTCCTTCATCTCCTCATAGGTTTTGAGGATCCTCCTCCCCAACGTCCTCCTGGAGGGTACCTCTTTCTTAGGATTAAGAGTGTGGACCATGTCCCTGAAGCTCTGACTGTCCACAATCTGCAGCAGCAGCTTTTTGGCCATCCCAAACCTGACAATTGTCTTTTCGACGGTGGACTGCAGGACAGCGCTGCCCTGGGCCATGATGCCAAAGGTCTCGGCGATTGACATCTGCTGGTGATTATTGCTGGTTGACCCGCCGTCGTCTGACTGACCGGACGGGTCTGCCAGTCCCAACGTTGGCCTTGCAAGCTCCATCAACTTGTTTTTCCTTGTCAGGATGAATCCTGTTAAAGTGGCTCTTCAGTTTCGACTTGGTGCCCATGTTCACCTTCACCTCAGTGATCTTGGGGAGGCAGGACAAGCACTGGAAGATGTAGCTGTAGTCATCCATATTCTTGTACTTCACTACTTGCCAAGGAATGCCCAGGGTGACTGAGGCACAGCCTCAGTGAGCTCAGAGTCAATAGACTTCGCTGAGTCTCTTCGGTTGAATGCGGGCACAGTCTCTAATTCAATAATATAAAATAGCAAAGCACTGCACTACTAAATTACAATAAAAATAGGATCAGTTTAGAATAGTGGCGTAACTTCGTAAGTGTTCAAAACGTTAATAAACGGATTGTAGGAGAATAGCATAATGCACCCACACTTCCCCACTTCCCCCCTGGGCGGGCTGGTTATCAAACCTTCCCCTTCCGGCCCGATATCTGATGATATCCCGCCGACCATTTTAGCTAACCAACACGTTCCTTTTTCGACTGGTTATCGATAGATGGGAGCCAATCTTGGCTTCCGGTGGTTCCCGGAAGTTTGCAAAGGACGAAATGGAGGAGATAATCAAGACTCTCTCACCCGAAGAAGGGCACTTGATATCAAATCTACTTCCGGAGTCATGTGAACCTCTCCCGAGTTTCGAGTATAAAAGATAAATTTTTTTAACCCTCGGTAGTAGAGCTTGCACAGCGCCTGGCGGGGCAGGAATTGCCATCTATCGGTATAGTAGTAATTCTTCAAAGCACCAAGTCTTCAGAGAGGAGATCGGTCCCAGTTAGGGAAGCTCTTTACTTCGTTGGGCTGCAAGTCAGTGCGGACCCAGGCTCGTACTCACGTTTTCAGAGCCGAAGCTACAAACGGCCTCACTCTTGTTCCCTAAGATAGAAATCTACATCCTACCTTTTCTCCGTGACCCTACGCGTCCATAAGTCACTTCATCCCCTTCCCTCTCACTGAGGAACCCAAGATTCCTCGGGGTTCACGAGCGTGGGGCCCTCTTTAACAAGAAGCTTCTGTCACCGCCTTCTTCCAGCAGAATCGTGACGGAATTGTGGGATCAGGTCGGTCCCTGGAGAATCTACCTCATCGTCTCCACCCCTTATCTCACCACCTAAACTCACAACGCCACCCAAACATCAGGTTCCAAGATAGCCCTTCCCTTTCACATTCCACAACTTTACCGCGATGCTTACTAACATTACAAGTGTATAGGGATTTACATAGTGAATAGTTATTTACAAGCCAAGTGAGATATCCGAGATTCACTTATTAATTTATCTCTCAAAGCACCTTATTTATATATATATATATATTTTTTTCTTGTTTAGTGTTCATTAAAACTTTATTTTCATATTATTGTGTATCTAACTTCCTTTGGGTCGCTTGCGGGCTCGCTTCATTCCAATCTCTCCGTAGCCAACCTCTAAGCACTCTGAGTCAATAAACCCATCAATGCGACGACCCCTCCGCATTCAGGATAATAGGATATATATATATATATATATATATATATATATATATATATATATATATATATATATATATATATATATATATATACATATATATATATATATATAAGAGTCGGGGAAAACTCCAACTTCCCCTCGGCCTATTCCTCGACACAGATATTAAAGAATAGCACCGAATAGTACATGAATTCATATACACATGCACATTTTGTTAATACAACATATCGTGCATATCCAGTCAACTAGGAATTTCTCGATCATCATTGCAACGCATCCTAACAAAAGAATTAAAACTTTAACCATACAAAAATTCAAAAACCTCAACAATTAAATATTGCAGACCATCAAAAAAGAACAAACTTAGAACGCGCATTTTTGGGACTAAACAAATGATCCGACTTTTACCTCGCACTTAATCATGTCCGATGAAACCTATTTTTGCATTACTGGATACGTTAATAAACAAAATTGCAGATTCTGGTGTGCTGAAAACCCCATGAGAATTTACGAGCAGCCTCGTTATGCACAGAAAGTTACGGTCTGGTGCAGCATAACCAGTTCGAGAATCATTGGTCCCTACTTCTTCGAGGATGCTGACGGAAAAACAGTAACAGTAACAGGGGACACTTACAGATAAATGATACAAGATTATTTATTGCCAGAACTGGAAGATTTGGATATGCACGATATGTGGTTTCAACGAGATGGGGCGACACCACACACAGCGAGAGAAACCATAGCAACACTAAAAGCAGCTTTTCCTGGTCGGTTAATTTCACATTTAGGAGACGTTTCTTGGCCACCACGATCACCTGATTTTACCCCTCCAGATTTTTCCCTTTGGGGATACCTTAAAGAAAAGGTATTCGTAAATAAACCTAATAATCTTCAAGAATTGAAACAAAACATCATTGAAGAAATAGACAAAATCACTCCTTATGTTTTGCAAAATGTCATGGAAAAGTTGGTGCAAAGAATCTGCCTTTGTTTTAACAATAATAGAGAACATTTGAAGGATATTATATTTAAATAATAAAAATTCAAGATCTCCTTATTCATTTTATATATCACCTACTTTTATAATTGAATTAGTTTTTGTGTTATTAATTTTTTAAAATGTGAAATAACTTTTGGGCCCCCCGTTTCATATATATATATATATATATATATATCACTAACTCTATAATTTCAGAAGGGGATTTTTTTGAGTATTTGAATAATAATTTCATCTTAGTTTGGTTATAACTTATGTTTTTTTTTATCAGTTATTTCTAATAACAGAAATAAATATACGAATCGAATTTTTTGTGAATTTTTTAAAACCTCAAGAATTACAAATGGTGAAGTTCAGAAAATATATTTTTATATATCTTCTTCTATAACTATATTTTAGCAACGTGATATTTTGAAAGGAGGGAAATTTAGTTTTGAATTCCTTTTTAAAATGATTATAATTGGCGAAATTCAGAAAATTTATAAAAATTTAACCATGGCTGCTTTTTTTAGATTTTAAATTTTAATCTTAGTAACGAAGCCATTGCCTGGTATATCCTTAACTCTATAATTTAACTTGGTGAATTTTTGAAATCTTTAAAAATGTTTTTTTGCTTAGTGGTCAAGTAACCTTTCATGTTTTTGAGTTTAGGTTTATTTGAAACTTTTATTCGCAGGGCTGTTTTTGTACGTTTCGAGCTTTTATCAAAGTTCTTTTTAAGAGTTCAGAAAAAAATAAATATAATTATCGAATGATTTGGAATGAAAAAAACATACGAATCGTCAAGTTCAAAAAATGTATTAAAATTAGGTTTCTATGTTGAAAAAAGTATTTGGAAAATTCTCAACTATATATAAATCTTCAAGGTGAAATAACTTTTAAAAAGTTTTTCATGGTATCTATGTCTAAAAAGGTGTTTCCCTTTATAGACTCTTTATTTTAACACCTTGAACACCTTCTTCTTCTTCTTCTTCTTCTTCTTCTTCTTCTTCTTCTTCTTCTTCTTCTTCTTCTTCTTCTTCATCTTCTCAAAACTATTTTACATTTAAAGTTACTCAAAATTGGAATCGGCTGCCCACCCACGTAGTAGATAGCACTTCGGTTAATATGTTCAAAAATCGTCTCGACGTGCATTTGAATAGTTTAAATATAACGTAGTTGAGCACTGTGAATTTGGACGTCCTTGCAGAGAGAGAGAGTTTGGAGCGGAGGTTTAAGGATATGAAATTATGATGACTAAAAATGATGCCGGCGATTCTCTGCATGTGTAGCTTAGATGTCCCATTTCTTTTCCGCCTATCCTATAAGTAGTCTCTATCCCTAAATTAGTTTTTCACCACTAGCAGTCGAGTGGCTGCGGAAGATGAGAAGAAAAACTTTCTATCTCCCCCGACCCCTAGTTTGATTAGTTAAAATTGCACGATAATGTACACATGTAGATAAGTGTGTACAGTAGATAGTATTAAAAAAAAAAAAAAAAAAAAATAGCATGTTAGAGATACACTCGTAGATAAGGGTGTATCGTAGTTTTTGATTTAGTGTAGCGGACTAGCCTCGAGCGGACCTTAGGGTCTTTGCTGGTCCTAGATTCTGTAGTTCTGTAGTTCTGTAGTTCTTCTTCTTTATATTCATCATATTCATCTTCATCTTCTTCTTCCTCTTCATCTTCATCTTCATATTCTTCATCTTCATCTTCATCATCTTCTTCTTCTTCTTCATGATCTTTTTAACTATTTCAATCCTTTGAATTTCCAAAACACCCGAAGTCATTTGTCAACTAAGCAAAAAAAATAATTTATAAATTTTCCAAAAATCCCCAACTTAAATTATAGAGTTATGGATTAAATTACTGTCATTAAGAATATTATCTCATTCGCGTTTCCCCCTTTCAAATTCACCAAGTCTTGTCACTCCAGAATTTAATACTTCCCGTTGAATATATATAGACTGCTAGTCTCCCGCAAGGTAACTTCGTGACGCACCGCTTGCCCCGTTAATAGGCCAATATTAGAATAAATTCTAGGATTGCAACGTCCTTCTTCACCTCGATTATCCTGAAACCTTCGGTAAGCCCAGCCAGAGTAAAGAAATCATCTTTGTAGCCAGATAAGTTGGGTACCACCATAAATTGGTAACTAACACCGACCCCTATACCTTTACTTCCTCTGTCTCTCCTTCTTCCTCATCGAGTTTATTTCAAAAACATTTTCCTTTCTCGTCACCCTTCTTCCTTCATCCTTGCTCTCCCTGCTTCTGAAGAACTTCTTCACGAGAGCACCAGTGACTTGGAGCGAGAGCGTGATGGGTTAGGACTAGATAAATATATTATGACTGGCCTATAGTAATAAATTTCTTTCTTTGAAAGTTCCCATAGGGATATTATGCTTGGAGAGAGTTGGGGCTCCAACAAAGTCTGTTATCAACTTGAATTGTTTTCTTTAATCTTCAGTTTTCTAAGAAATTTCTTCAAAAAGAATGGTAACAATTTCTACGAGACCTTGGAACAAATTGTTAATAATAAAATTTGCGTCTGTGACCGTGAGACTGGCGATACATGAAGTAAAGTTACAGTGGAGGGACATTATCAGTGGGCTACCACAGATATCGGTTCTGTCTCCCTTATTACACTGGTCAACAACCAAAATGCTTCTGAGACCAAAGAAACAATTTCCAGCTAATTTTAGGTCGTTGATAATTAATATCATGGTTAAAATTATTTGTTAGCTTTAGTTTTCAAGATACACCTACGTGTCACAACAGGTTCCAACAGGCTTGCGGCATTGGGCATTGTGTTTCTTACCACACTCACAGTCTCTCTGCCCTTCAGTATTGTTCCAGCAGTAATAGAAGGTGGTTGTGATGTGGAAGTTTACATTTTGAGGTGAAAGGTAGATGATTTTCCTAGTCAAACACTTTTCAAACTTATAATAAATATTGATTTATCGAGATATTGATTTGCACATGAGGCATTTTATATTAATTTTATTTTCGTACTATATTATATAAATACTTCTGCTAAGCCGTCATGTCATGTATTATAATGATAAATTTATGAATAAATTTTCTCGTTATCTTCTAATAGTTTTTTCATTTCTTCTTTCAGATCCCTCATACTTGTGTAAATAAGGCAGACAACTTCTGCTACATTCGTGGTGGGGTCAGCTTTGCATCACAAAAGCGCCGTATAACTACTATGGTTAGAAAGGCATATCACTTATATTCTGGATGCTAAATTGGTGACCAGAATAGGAACTGGACTCCTCACATATGCTTCAAAACTTGTGCTACTAACCTACGCCAATGGTTGGACAGGAAGTGTAAAAGAGTGCCTTTTGCTGTGTCAATGACGTGGCGGGAGCCAACAGACCATACCAACAATTATTTCTGCATCGTACCTCCAAGACAAAAGGGCTTGTCAAAGAAGAAAGAGAAGTCCATTAACTATCCTAACATTCTATAAGCTATTTGCCCAATTCCAAATGGAAAAGGCCTACCTGTTCATGGTGCAACAACTTCAGTATCCATTAAGTCAGATGAAGAAAGTGGTGAGCAGGAAGCTGAGAAGGATGACAGTGCTGGATTACAGAGTGACCCAAACTTTGATGAAGCACACTCCTCTAGGCCACATCTCATAACACAAGGGGAACTCCATAACCATGTCTGGGATCTGAAACTACCCAAGAATAAGGCAGAGCTGCTAAGCTTTCGTCTTCAACAGTGGAATCTCGTAGCAGCTCATGTCAAAAGTTTAAAATTTTGTGACCATCAGCAGCAGTTCAACGATTTCTTCGTAATAGAAGGCGGTGTAGTGGCCTGCAACAATATTAATGGTCTTATGGAAGCACTTGGTCTCAAATACGAACCCAGACACTGGATGATGTTCATTGTTTCATCAAAAATAAGTCTTAAAGGTGTCTTTCTGTACAACGGAAATAGTGAACCATCAGTTCTTGTGAGGTATGCACCACATATGAAAGAAATTTATGAGAATATAAAGCATATGTTGCAATGCATAAAGTATGATGAGCAGCAATGGCAGCCTGTGGTGACTTAAAGGTTGTTGCTCTTGTGATGGACTTGCAGGGAGGATACACCAAGTACTGCTGCCTTCTGTGTGAATGGGAAAGCGGTGCAAGATATTTCCACTATATCAGGAAAGACTGGCCACCACGTCAATCATTGGAGCCTAGGATGAAAAATGTTCAACATCCACCTCTCACTGAACCAAACAAAGTTTGCTCACACACTACACAAAAAACTGGGGCTCGTGAGAAACTTTCTAAAAGCTATTAACAAATCTGGTCAGGGATTAAATTAAGTATTTAACATCAAAATTCCCCTCACTTAGCGACACTAAGGTAAAAGTGGGAGTTTTCAATGGTTCCCAGATTCGAGAGCTTCTTAAGGATCGTAACTTTGAATCAGCTCTTCATGGGAAAGAGAAAGCTGCTTGGGAAGCATACAAGTTAGTGGTGAAGTGATTTTTCAAAAACAAAATGGCAGTAAACTTTGAAGAATTGGTGGAAAACTTCATCAAGGCTTACAAGAACATGAGATATAAAATGTCACATAAAATCCACTTTTTCGACTGTCATTTAGAATTTTTTTAAGCAAACTGTGTGGCAGTTAGTGACGAACATGGTGAAAGGTTTCACCAAAGTATTTCAACCATAGAAAAGCGAGCCAAGGGTAAATGGAGCACAACAATGCTTGCAGACTATTGCAAAACATTGGGAAGAGATGATTCTTCAAGCCACTACAAAAATAAAGCAAAAGAACAGTGAGTGGATTTGGATTAGGGCTTTAAACAATGACACACACTGTACGTTATAATAAAATAATCAAATATTACATACTGCGTATCTTTAAACCTATAGCCAACAATCATTTTTTTAAGGTGATATTTGATTTCAGTGCATGAAAATACATACGAATTAACTAATCTCATTTAAGAAGCACACAACCTTTCAAAACTTGTTGGCCAGTAAATTATTCGTAATCTATAAAAATGATATTTAGAGGCGGTAAATTAAAGTATCATTTATTGATCATGACGCCAATTCGGCAGCGGAAAGAAGGTTAATCAGGGAATATCATTATGCCCTAGTCTTCAACAGTCGGGTTTATATATTCCTACAAAAGTGGAGCTAATCAGTAAGGTGAGATGGGGTTTCTTCGCAGCTCTTTTCAACTTGAAACCTTTGTCGAAAAGACTCCGCTTTCTTATGAGCGGATATTTGAGCTAAGTCTTACCAGAAACCGATCTTGGTGTTCATTCAAAGTCCTTGGGGGTCCAGAACTTATTCAAAGCAACTTAATAATTATTTTTATAGTCATCAATGATCCGATGGATGTTAGGCCTTGATGCACTACCCTACTCTACTATTTACTTGCATTTAAGACCACTTTGATGCAAAGCATCCATGATTGCACGCTCTTCTTTGGGAAGAAGCATTTTGGAATTAAAAAAGATTCAAACATTTGTTTTTACAAAATAATATTACGAAATAGATTATAATTATACCTCATTCATTTAATTCATATTTGGCACAATTTTACACATTTGGTCGAATATTATAGCTCAAGGGAGTGAACCTCACCTCCTACAAGAGCAGAACCAGTTCGCGGTTCTAGATTCAACTAAGAAATCCTGAGTTTTTAATAAACTTGCAATTATAGCGTACGAGAAGTGCAGGCGAGCGGCTTAAAAGCTTCGTTTGAATGACTCTTTTTGAGACTCAGGATGGTTGAGTAGATTCGCCGCTGCCTGACAGTGGTCCAGCGATGCGGGAAGCTGTTCGCAACTCTCCTACGCTATTATTTTTTATTTGCCCCTTTTCCTACTCCCCTCTATCTACACAATAATGTAAATATTAAAATAATTATTGCTATCACGTAAATTCTAAAAATAAATGAAAACAATTAAAATAAATATTAGTTCAAAACCTTTGACCATGGCTGCATATATACATACAATATATATATATATAGAGAGAGAGAGAGAGAGAGAGAAGAAGGAGCAAATGCAAGTTTTGCGGGTGATAACAACTCCACCACAGGGCTTTCGCCATATTTATTTTCTGCCTTTCAAAACAATTTTGAAGACAGAAAGAAAGGTGCAGAACCTTGCATTGCAGACTATATAACAATACAGTACAAGAAGAGAAATTGGACGAGAATGAACAATGAGACAAGAAACAGGAGGTTTTTTTTAGAGGTAAGAGAAAAGGACATTAGAAGAAGACCAGAATCATAGAGAGCAGAGGGCGGCACAATGAAGGCAATCCTTTACCGAGAAGACAGAGATAACGCCAGGGGAAAAAAGACTCCTGTTTCTTGTCTCATTGCTCATTCGCGTCAAATTTCACTTTCTTGTACTATATTGTAATATATATATATATATATATATATATATATATATATATATATATATATATATATATATATATGTGAACACATATGAAAAGCTACAAAGTGATCCGCTCAATAACAAAACAAGCAATTTCAACAACAAATTGAAGAGAATATTGAAAAGCGCAGATTTAAATAATCAATTCAGGAGTATGAACCCTTCTTTTCCCTATATGTATGGGCTCCCAAAGACCCACAAAGAGGGATGTCCCTTACGCCCAATCATTTCCAATATTAATTCTCCCACTTATAAGCTCTCCAAATGGCTCGCCAAGCATTTATCTCCAGCAGTAGGAAGAATCTCATCTGCACACATTATGAAAAATCAAGATTTCGTTGACCGCCTCAACCACTTGCAATTACCGGATGAAAAACTTTTGAGTTTTGATGTAAACTCTTTGTTTACCAAAGTTCCGGTTGACCAAACCATGCGCCTTCTGCGGGAAATCATGCCTAGACTTAATTTGGATCTTCCTATTTCTACGAGTAAATTTATCGATTTAGTTGAATTATGTCTCTCTGACAATGTGTTTCGAGTAAATAATGATTTTTATAGACAAATATTTGGCCTTAGCATGGGAAATAGTTTATCTCCGATATTTGCATGTCTCTTCATGGAATATTTTGAGACTGAACTCCTTCCAACAATTTCTCCCCCTAACTTTATATGGTTAAGGTACATTGACGATGTATTTTCTGTATGGCCTAATGGCCATAATTTTGATACCTTTTTTAATAATTTGAATAATTTGAATGTCTCCATCAAATTTAAATATGAATGGGAATATGGTAATAGATTACCCTTTTTACATGTCCTCATTAATAAAGATCACCATGAATTAAAACTTGACGTGTATAGGAAACCAACCCACTCGAATGCCTATATAGATTATTTTTCGTTTCACGATAATACTGTTAAAAAATCGGTAATTTCTTACCTTTTCCTTAGAGCATACAAAATATGTCATCCTTCCTATTTAGATGAAAAAATTGTCATTATCAGGAGCATTTTTTCTAATTTGTATTACCCCGATTGGTTCATATCGTCTGCCCATTTTGCAGCTAGGAAAACATTCTATGGTAATAAGCCTTCCCACACTAACGACTTTAACAAATGTATAACATTGCCATTAAACAATAAATTAAATAGTTTAAAGGATATATTTGGAAAAGCGGGTATTAATCTAGCCTTTAAATATAATAATTCCTTAAACCAATTGATAATGGCCAGGAAACCCAAAGAACAAAATAACATAGGAGTATATGCAATACCATGCAACGATTGCCACAAAGTTTATATAGGGGAAACGGGGAGAAATCTAGACAAGAGATTGTATGAACACAAAAGAGATATTAGAGTGGGCAGCGAAAGTAGTGGAATATTTTGACATGTTAGAGACAAGAATCATACGATCGATTTCAATGGAAGTAAAATGTTATTTAAATCGGCTGAATATGTTAAGATAAGAATCGTAGAATCGAGCTTGATATCGTCAGTTCCTAATTTAAATCTATCTGAGGGTCAATTTTCTTTTAATCCTGTAATAAGATCGCAAATAAACAAAATAGTAAAATGCCAGCCCTTCAATATGTTTAGGCCTCCCCTTTCTCCAGATTAGCCACAAGTAGGGGATTGGGGGAAAAAAGACGGGATCTTGTGTTATGCTTATATGCATTTCTCTTATATTTTCTGCCCAGTGTCAGTTGAAAAAGGGTGTGAGATACTCATATATATATATATATATATATATATATATATATATATATATATATATATATATATATATATATATATATATATATATATATATATATATATATATATATATATATATATATATATATATATATATATATGTATATATATATATATATATATATATATATATATAT
Source organism: Ceratothoa steindachneri (assembly GCA_963969495.1). Taxonomy (NCBI): domain Eukaryota; kingdom Metazoa; phylum Arthropoda; class Malacostraca; order Isopoda; family Cymothoidae; genus Ceratothoa; species Ceratothoa steindachneri. The sequence continues at coordinate 136,151,915 of OZ018327.1, forward strand.
ATATATATATATATATATATATATATATACAAGAGGGGTGGTCAATAAGTTTTGCGAATCGGTAGGGCAAAACAGAGGAAGAAGGATGGCTGTTTGTGGGGGTGTTAGGACAAGTTAGGACAAGTCAGGACCTGCAGCCGCACGCTCATGCCTCGTCTATTTAAGAAGCAGTAGTTGATCGCAGATCGTCACTCACAAATTTTTCAACAATGGAGAAGATTGAGCACCGCGCATGGATCAAATTTTTGACCAAGGTTGGCAAGAATGCAAAAGAGATCCATAAACGCATGGTTGCAGTGTACACCGACACCGCCCCCACATATGCAACCATTGCTCACTGGAATTGGGAGTTCCGCCATGGCTGTGAGTCCCTTGAAGATAACCCCCGTCCAGGACACCCGTTAGACGTGACCAACGAGGACAATGTGGCCTGTGTGGATAGGATGATCCTCGAAAATCGACGGTTGAAGGTTGAAAAAATCGAGCGAGAACTTTGAATATCACATAGAAGTGTTATCAACATCATCCACGACAATTTGGCCATGACTAAGGTCTCTGCCTTTTGTGTCCCTAGAAAACTCACGAAACCTCACGCCTAATGATCGACTTCAACGCGATCAAAGTTCGGAGTAGCTGCTGCTCCTGTACAACCAAGACACAGCGGGATTCGAGTCACGCATAGTGACGGGTGATGAAACGTGGGTCCATCACTGGGATCCCGAGATCAAGATCGAAAGCGTGGCCTGGAAGCACAATGGTTCCCTGACACCCATCAAGTTCCGGACCCAACCCTTAGCCGGGAAGATTATGGCCACGATCTTCTGGGATTCTGAGGGAGTGTTGATGTTGGACTATGCGCCTCGTGGAAGGACCATCACAGGCCAATATTACGCCGAGGAACTGGCTGGGTTGAAGGAGTGCATCCGTCAGAAGCGGCGCGGCAAGTTGACATGCGGTGTCCTGCTCCTCCACGACAATGCCCCTGTCCCCAAGGCCAGAGTTGCACAAGCTGCGCTGCGCTGCGCGAGTGCGGATTCGAAGAGCTCAACCATCCCCCTACATTCCAGATCTGGCCCGTAGCGACTAATTTTTATTCCACCACCTCAAGGCTGCACTGCGTGGACGCCGGTTTGGGGACCATGAAGATGTCCAGCTCGCCTTCCAGGAGTGGATTGAAGCAGTCGAGAGATTTTTGGTTGTCGGGATTTCGAAGCCTCAGGGACAAGTGACAAAGTGCATTAAAGTCGAGGGTAGTTATATTGAAAAATAATAAAACATTTTTCCTCATATCTCGTTTCCTTATATCCGAATTGCAAAACTTATTGACTGCCCCTCGTATATATATATATATATATATATATATATATATATATATATATATATATATATATATATATATATATATATATATATATATAATTTATATATATATATATATATATATATATATATATATATATATATATATATATATATATATATATATATATATATATATATAACATGATAATTTTTGGTTCGAAAAAAGTTACCTAATCGCAAAAATTCCGTACAGGGATGAGATTCGAACCAAGCACACTGAGGTAGCAAGGAACAGCTGTGATCTCAACTAGACTGCCCTTTAAACCACTCGGCTATGCGGTTGCTCGCTACCGCAGTGTGCTTAGTTCGAATCCCATCCCTGTACGGAATTTTTGTGAAATAGGAAATAACTTTTTTCAAAGAAAAATTATCCTGTTTTTCTGTTTCTTGCGGTTTGATGGATTCATACAATATATGAGATTCTTCCAACTGCTGGAGATAAATGCTTGGCGAAGAATCTCATCTGCACACATCATGAACACTCAAGATTTCGTTGATCGCCTCAACCATCTACTATTACCGGATGGAAAACTTTTGAGCTTTGATGTAAACTCTTTGTTTACCAAAGTTCCGGTTGACCAAACCATTTCTACGAGTAAATTTATCGATTTAGTTGAATTATGTCTCTCTGACAATGTGTTTCGAGTAAATAATGAGTTTTATAGACAAATATTTGGCCTTAGCATGGGAAATAGTTTATCTCCGATATTGGCATGTCTCTTCATGGAATATTTTGAGACTGAACTCCTTCCCACAATTTCTCCCCCTAACTTTATATGGTTAAGGTACATTGACGATGTATTTTCTGTATGGCCTAATGGCCATGATTTTGATACCTTTTTTAATAATTTGAATAATCTGCATGTCTCCATCAAATTTAAATATGAATGGGAATATGATAATAGATTACCCTTTTTACATGTCCTCATTAATAAAGATCACCATGAATTAAAACTTGACGTTTATAGAAAACCAACCGACTCGAATGCCTATATACATTATTTTTCGTTTCACGATAATACTGTTAAAAAATCGGAAAATTTTAACGATTTTCTTAGAGCATATAAAATATGTGATCCTTCCTATTTAGAGGAAGAAATTGTCATTATCAGGACCATTTTTTTTAATTTTTATTACCCTGATTGGTTCATATCGTCTGCCCATTTTGCAGATAGGAAAACATTCTATAGCAATAAACCTTCCCGCAAAAATGACTTCAACAAATGTATAACATTGCCATTTAATAATAAATTAAATAGTTTAAAGGACATATTTGGAAAAGCGGGTATTAATCTAGCCTTTAAATATAATAATTCCTTAAACCAATTGATAATGGCCAGGAAACCCAAAGAACAAAATAACATAGGAGTATATGCAATACCATGCAACGATTGCCACAAAGTTTATATAGGGGAAACGGGGAGAAATCTAGACAAGAGATTGTATGAACACAAAAGAGATATTAGAGTGGGAAGTCAAAGCAGTGGAATATATTGTCATGTTAGAGATTTGAATCATTCGATCGATTTCAATGGAAGTAAAATGGTATTTAAATCGGCCAACTATGTTAAGAGAAGAATCGTAGAATCGAGCTTGATATCGTCAGTTCCTATTTTCAAATCTATCTGAGGGTCAATTTTCTTTTAATCCTGTAATAGGAAAAGAAATAAACAAAATAGCGAAATGTCAGCCCTTCAATATGTTTTGGCCTAACCCCCCCCCCCCCTGACTAGCCACAAGTAGGGGATTGGGGGAAAAAAGAGAGGATGTTCACGACCTGACTCTGTGTTATGTAGTTAAGCATTTTCAAATATTTTCTATCCAGTGTCAGTTGAAAAAGGGCGTGAGATACACCGAAACTGTTCTGAATTAAATTGTCTTCGGAGAATGTGGTTTAATTCCTCATATATATATATATATATATATATATATATATATATATATATATATATATATATATATATATATATATATATATATATATATATTATATATATCATGAGTGCAAGAAAATGATGAAATAAATGGAACTATCTTCACCGCAAGAAAGAGAAAACGGAATAATTTTTCTTCGAAAAATAATTATTTCTTACTTCGAAAAAATCCGAGCTGGGGTGGGATTCGAACCGTGCACATTGAAGCAGCGAGTAACCACTTTGATTGAGATCAAAGCGGAGGGGGGAAGGTGAACCCGGCTCCCTGGCCTCTCACCTCCTCTCCGTATTCTTGTCAGACTACTGGAAAGTCGAGAAGGAGACCAGGAGAAGCAGAGGAAGAGGAAAAGTTAGAGATAGCTAAGTTTGAAGTAGCGTAGTAGACTTGAAATAGACCAAGTTGGGCTTGGCCGTCAGTTTTACGTGGAGAGAAGAATAAGGAAGTATTAGAGTTGCAATTGAATGTAAAGTTGCATGGAGGTCATGCTAACCCCTTTCCTTTTAGAATGTCTAGTTTAGAAATACGATAGATTAAGTTGGTGTATGCCTGAACTTCAGGCTTATCCTTCTTTGTGTTGCTGTTAGGCTTTCAAAACGTTTTTATTATTTTTATATTACCATTACTGATAAGGTTTTTATCCTTGCTATTACTCTTGTTTTAGTTTTGATTCTTTAGTTTTATTTTTCTTTCCTTTAGTCTTTCCTTCCTCTTTCCTTACCTTTTTTTCTTCAGAATTCTAAAGTTATCAAAATATTACTTACTCTCTCTTTAACTCCGTATTAGCCCGTGAAGTATTCATCCTCTTCTTGATCGAACCTAGTTGTATAGATGTGGAAGATGCTATCTTGATCTCCTTGTCGTGGTGTGACATTATATTATATTAATACCATATTATATCTATGGGGAAGGGACTAATAACTTAAAGGCAAACCGACAAAGGGGCGGAACACCACGAGTTTCGACGCGCGGACCAGCGAGAATAGAGTGCAAAACGAGGTCAGGTAAAATTTGGGCAATGTCACAGCTCAAAGTTATTTAAAGAGGCACGTACGGAAATATAATTTTATTTACATAAAATAAGAGAATCAATGGGCAAAATTATATTGGTAAATGAGGGGGAGGGGAAATTGCAGAGTTATGCATCAGACTCTAAAGTTAGAAATTAATGAGTTACAGAAGGAGACTACTACAATGGGGAGGATTAACTTAAATGGGTTGCTGAATGGGGGGAGTGTTTGGCTTACGGAGGATTCCGGGTGAGACGTCAGGGTAAGGTTTCACGGATGTCTTCTGAAGGCAAAAAACGTGAGGGCGAGGGAACTCGGAGCTTCTGAGCGGGAAGTTGCCGTGATGACGGTTCTCCAAGGAGGGGGGCAGTAACGTCCGGTATATGGGAGAGTATTTCGGCCACCCGAAGATGAGGAGGGGACGAGGAAGGCTTCTACAGGAGTTGATGGGTGGAATCGGAAAAATCGATCGGTGACGATCGTCAAATGGAAATACCTCACTGGGTGGGCTAATTCCAACGACACGAAAAGTTCAGCCGTCACTTTGCTTCGTTGTTAACACCGGACTTGGAACTAGGTGGAATGCTTCTTAGATCCTTGCGGGACTCTTCAACTCTGTATCCCCCACCTGGAAGACGAGCCCTATATATCCGAGGCTTCCCCCGCAGGGGTGGGGGAAACATGGGGTGTTTGGCCAGCGATACTCTCTAATGGCCTCGAACCTTCACGCTCAGGCGATTCTAACCCGCGAAAAGGTGGATCGGGGTGGACGTGGTTCGAGGCTACCGCTTGTGGATGAAAGGGAGGGGGGCGGTAACGTCCGGTATATGGGAGAGTATTTCGGCCACCCGAAGATGAGGAGGGGACGAGGAAGGCTTCTACAGGAGTTGATGGGTGGAATCGGAAAAATCGATCGGTGACGATCGTCAAATGGAAATACCTCACTGGGTGGGCTAATTCCAACGACACGAAAAGTTCAGCCGTCACTTTGCTTCGTTGTTAACACCGGACTTGGAACTAGGCGGAATGCTTCTTAGATCCTTGCGGGACTCTTCAACTCTGTATCCCCCACCTGGAAGACGAGCCCTATATATCCGAGGCTTCCCCCGCAGGGGTGGGGGAAACATGGGGTGTTTGGCCAGCGATACTCTCTAATGGCCTCGAACCTTCACGCTCAGGCGATTCTAACCCGCGAAAAGGTGGATCGGGGTGGACGTGGTTCGAGGCTACCGCTTGTGGATGAAAGGGAGGGGGGCTTACCAATTTAAGCCTAACCAAATTCTAGAATTTTCTTTAACCCATGGACGTCACTTCTGTGCTGGAAATGAAATTCCACGGTGAATTCCCCCACAATCTTCTTTTATTTCCTGTTAAGTTTATTGAATTAGCTCCTTAGCTCTGTTTTCTAGTATCTGGTTAATTGGTTTCATCTTCACTTCTCTATGTAGGTCTCTTTTTCATCTTCACTTCTCTATGTAGGTCTCTTTTTCATCTTCACTTCTCTATGTAGGTCTCTTTGTCATCTTCTCTCTCTTCTTATCGTGCCGGTGATTATTAATACTGCCTTGTTTTGAATTCTCTGTATTTCCATTATTTAACACTTTGAAATGGCGCACATAGGTATTTCTGGGTATATCATTGCTGACTGGATGATCGCTTGATATATTTTCTTCTTGTTTCTCCGGCTAAGGGACTTGAGCCTATATAGTAGTCTCATTCCCCTCTTCCTTTTTCAACTCTTTCTTTAACATGTCTGGAGTATCCTGTCAAGGTGATTGTCAGTCCCAGTACCTTGGCTTCGCAAGCGTACTCATATATCTGTCCTTCAATGTGTATGTCTCTGAGTTTCCTCCTATAAATTGGCACTATTTTAAACTTTTTCTGTTAGTGCTTATTTTCCATTTTCGTTCGTACACATTAATGCTTCTTATTTCCTCTGCTGTTAATCTTGCCCGTATTTCTGTGTTTCTGTAGGAGCATACGACGATTTGTGTGACGTCATGTTGAGGCATCCGTATGTAAATGGCGGTGGAATGTCTGAGGTATACACTGTGTATAGTGAAGGGCTCAGGCACCCTCCCTGTTAAAAACTAGCCTCCATCTTAAATATTTCCCCTCGGTGGTTCCCAATCTCGATGTATGCATCTCGATCCGTCACGTAATTGCATATGAGTCTTTCCATTTTGTCGTTCATATGTAGTTGTAGTGTTTTAAATTGCATTCCTTTAATCCAAACTCTGTCGAATACTTTTGAAACGTCCCTGCAGAAGATGTCAACGCTAGCCTTCTCTTCTTTCACTTTGGCTACTTTTTCGGTAATGACTGTGAGTGCCATTTTTGTGCTCCTTTTTTTCTGAATCCAAATTGAAACTTATTCAGTAAATTGTTTTCTTCCAGGTGATCACTTAGTCGTTTGTTTATAATCTTCTCAAACACCTTCCCGATGAAGTCGAGTAGAGAGATTGGTCTATAGCTGTCTATTTTCGTTGGTGGTTTTCCTTCTTTAGGGATAAAGATCATTTTGGCGACCCTCAATTCCCTCGGGAAGTAGCCGGTGTTCAGGCTGGCGTTAAAAACAAAAGTGAAACCCTGTAGTATATTTTCGGGTATTTCTTAGTAGTGATTCTTAGTGAGTCCAGATCTTCCTGGTGCCTTTTGTTTAAACTGCGAAATAGTATTTTTGACCTCTTACACTGAGATCTTGGCGTCGTTACCGTAAAGGGTGTCTCTCTCTACATCTACAGTTGGATGAGGGTGAATTTTCTCTGCATCCTCTATCAAATTCTTCATTATCTTCTTCGCTTATGCAAAAAATCCTCTTCCAGTGATCCTTGAATAATGTTCCTATCATGTCCTCGTCTTCTATTTTATTTCCTTAGTTGTCTTTGATAACCATTTTCCTTGCTCCTGCTTTGCCTTTCACCTGTTTTACCTCTTTCAAAAATTCCTTCTCCGGTGCATCATTTTCGATTTTCTGGTTTGTTTTATTCCAGTGTTCTTTTTGTTTTTCTATAATTTCCATATTTAGTTCCTTTTAGTCCTTCTCAACTTAGCATGTAGCTCCGTCGTTGGTCCATTCCTCCTTATTTCCTCTGAGATTTCTTTCCTCCGTGTGTGTTTCTGTACGATTCCGGGTGTCCATGTGAACGTCTTGATAGTCCAGTAGCGGTTTGGGGGGACAGCCTTATCGTCTGCTGCCTGCATAGATTTCCTTATTTTTTTTCTATGTTCAGTATCTATCTCTTCCAAAGTTGCTTCTTCTAGTGGATTAGGTTCGAATAAGTTTAGTTCTCTTTTGTATCTCTCCCATTCTGCTTTATGGAAGGCTTTACTTACTTTACCTCGGATTTGAGTTGGTCTTTGGTTAATTGTGAGAAGAGTTGCAGTATGACCTGTGCAGGGTATATTCTCCGGCCTCATATAATAGTTGTATGGTAGATAATTATTGCCTAAGCAGATATCCGGCTTTGTGGCAGTGGTTCTTGTCACAAAGGTATGGTATTCTAGGCCCAGTTGTTGGCAGATGCCTCTTGCGAATAGCGCCTCCAGGTGTCTTCCTAGGCCGTTTTGTTTCTGTAGACGCTCTCTCGGTAGTGAGCATTGAGGACTCCCATTAGTATTAACGGATGTCTGCTATTAAAGATGTTAATGAAGTTATTAATTGGCAAATGATCTCTCCTAGGTGGTTGATATCCGTTGCTATTGAGATGTTCGATAGTTCCAATTTCACTTCTATTACGATGTATGATTCGTCCAGTTCATCACAAGTTCTGTATTCGATGCCTTTTTGATCGCTATTGCAGCTCCATCGTATGCTTGTCTGGTGGGGTTTACGGCTATTACATAGTAATTCCATATTTTTATTACATCGTTTGCTAAATTTACTCCGTGTGCAGAAATTAAGATGATGTCTGGGTCTAATCTTCTAAAAATTGTTTTCGAACATTTGTCTTTTCTTTTTCCATCCGTTGACGTTAATCTGTACTATATTTAGATTTTTCTTGGCCATTGTAGTCGGGTAGTTCCTATAGCGTTGCCGGTCCATTTAATCGTTTTAGGTCATCCTTATAAATAAGTTGCACTTACTTCCGTTTCTTTACTTGCTTTCTGTTTCCGTTGGCAAGGGTATTCTTTCTCGTGATATTGGGAGTAGGGCTGGGTGAAACCTTTCGCACGGTCGGGCTTGGGCTCCTCCCAGATTTGGATTTTTTCCTGCGTTGTGTTTTACTTGTTGCCCTCTTGGGTTGTTCTTCGGCCGAAACCTAACTTCCTTCCTCGCTGCTGCTTCCTTCGTTGGTTTCCGATGCGCTTTCCTCTTCCAGGTCGTTCTCATCAGCGTCCTTTCCTGCCGCCTGCATAATTTAAATCGCTGATGAGTTAAGGTCATATGGGGCAATAATTGGTTCCAGACCGTTTTCTTTCAGAAGTCCTTTCAGGGTCTTTTCATACGTTACAGGTTGTAAGGCATTTTGAGCGTGAGCGTGAATCACGCATGTATAAATCTTCCCAAACGTGCTTCCCGAGATGTTGGGTAGTGTTTCTGCGTTGTTTTCATGGGATTTCGCTACTGATGCATATGAAGTATTGCCTCCCGTGGTTTTCTTTTCCTGCTGTTCCTTCTCCTTACTTTTCGGGCATTGCATTGCCATCGTCCAGCGGATACCTCCACAGTTAACACGTTTATTCGTTGATGAATTGCAGCCCCTGAAATCATGTCCCTCTGTAGCGCACTCAGAGCAAATGATTATACCTTTATGGAGGCAGTTGGCCGAGCTGTTCCTCGTAGGCGTCACAATTAAAGCCAATTTGGATATTCCCAAATGTGTCTCTTTGGATATTAGCAGATAGAATCATCGTGCTGAAGGCAATCAATCCATTTTCTGTGCTTTCGCTGCCATCTCCGCTGTTTCACACGCTACCTTTTCTGCAGACTAAGCTCTTGTTAGCAGTGAGTTGAGGCGGAGTTTTGGCTTCCAGGTCAAATTTTCTTAGGCTTATGCTTCCTGCCATCGAGAACAACTGCTCCACGACTTTTCCCTTGTGGTTTACCAGTGAATCCATTAGGGGTTTCGATGCATTTAATCAAGGAAATCGAGAGGTCTGTGAAAATGGTTTAGACAACTTTTAGCGGTGTCCTCTTCCTTCCATTTAGTATAAGTTGTAAGGGCAATCTCTTAAGGTCTTCGGGTCGGTCCATCCTGGAACTAGTATGCCTCACTATTGTAGAGCTCCTAGTAGTTAACTCTAGAAAAGAAAAATTACCATGTTCCACAGGTGTGAGAAACCTCTATTTATCCTACTTCTATCTTCCCTACCTTCCAATTTTCGTGCTCTCCTTGGTCGTCCTACCTAGCTTTACCTAGCCCTAGCAGCAGTCCACAGATGGGTTCGGGCATGTGGTCGAGAATCGACCCCCCTTTTCTCGTGCCCTGACGGGGTCTCCTGCAGGGGTTTACTATACCCTTATACCAACTGCGCCTCAGACTTTGTCGGTGACCAAGTTATTTAGCACTAGTTAGAAATAATAAGATGAAGTAAAAAAATGGTCAAAAAAAAGATCCAAAAGTAAGTGGAAAGCTACTTCGCTCAAGAGGAACAGAAGGAATCTCCATTCAACCCTGTGAGTGCATATATTTCTTCGAATAGAGCTTCCTCGGTGATAATGGAGAATATTCCTTCGTAAACAATTGAGTAAAGCAAGTTTGCGAGAAAATGTTTACGTTCTTATTACTTCACTTCACTTTACCTCCTTTGCCAGAAAACTTTACCAGAGCGTAAGCTCGAAAAGTCAATCCTCAAAAACCTAATCTAATCAATATCTATGCTCGTCCGTGAGGGATGCCATGCCATGATATATTATAATTATTTATGATGATTAGTTTAATTATTAATAGTTTTATTATCATATTTATTAATTTTAATAATATTTATTATAATCATAATTTAGTATGATTTTTATATTAGTATTTATTATGATATACTGTTATTATTTATCATTATTTATTATTATTTATTATATAATTTATTATGATTAGTATTAATTAGACTGTGCAACGATGAAAAAAACAAACGGAAATGAGAATAACCTTTTCTAGGGGTATTTTTTGCGTAAATCACGAATATAACATCCGTCTCTTCCTACGACCCTCCAGTTTCTCGAAAATTACAGATTGGGACAAAAGTGACAACTCTGAAATTTATAAACGGATTTTGATATATAATTTTAATGGATTGTTGCTATGTTTTTTTTTTCAATCTAATCTATGGAATTTGTGAAAGTATACTCAATATTCTTTTAGTTTTGGGCTCCAAATCCATGGTTACCCTTACATAACGCCTGATAATCTTGTAACTTACCATAAATGCTTCTTATTTTTACTTTTTATTTAATATTTGTTGCTGTTACTATTTATATTATTTTTCACATACTACAGTGTTTTTTTCTTTACAGTAGACAGAGCTAAAATGCCTAGAGAATGCATAAAGCGCTAAACAATTTTTGTTATATATGTGGATCAGTTCCATTAAGACAATACAAGTGACTGTCGACTAAACATGTGAAGAAACTTTATGAGTTATACTTTGGATGTAAAATGGGTGACCAGGAAAACGCTGGGCACCCCACATATGTTGTGCTAGGTGTGCAAGTTCCCTTTCTGCCTGGGTGTTTGTCGTACTAATTGTCTGGAGGAAGCCAAAGGACCAGTCAGCGGATTGCTACTTATGCTTACCAGATATTAAAGGTGGGTATTCAATGTGGGGGATTTTCTTGGTCTTTAATATATTTTCAAGAGATGTATCAATTAAAAATATCAAAATAAATACTATGTTGTACTTCCACTATTTCTGCAAGTGATCACAGCCAGTAATATCCAATTTTAGTCTGATTTCATTCTATTCCATTGGAGGTCGCAACAGAAAAAGGCAAGAATTCTATCATGTATCCAAAGCTTCAGTTTGACTTTTGCCCAGTCGGCATTGTCGATTCACAATCTCAAGATACACAATATGTAGTATAGCTTGAATCTGACAATAAACCACACCTCGCCACCCAACCGGAATTTAATCATCTAGCTCGTGATCTAACAACAAAGTGAAAGCCTAGCTTCACGTCTGTGACAATGGAACCTGTTAGATGAACATGCTCGAATTTCAGTATTTAGGAAGCATTCTGCAGATCTACAGTTATTTCTTCACTTTTGAAAACAAATTGACTCATTGTAATGATATTAAAGGCCTATTCAATATCTTTGAGCTACCTATGAACCAAATCGGTTTGCGCCTATTCCCATGCAGAAATAATAAAGTTTATTATTTTGTCCAGTCTAATTTTAAAAATGTCGACTGAACTTGTCACTGTCTTGTTACTTTTTATCTAATATTGTTTATTAAATAAACAATATTAGATAAAAAGTGACTAGACATTGTATGTTGAAGAAAAAAAGCATGTTCTATGTTTAGATTAGTAAAATATAATTATTATCTGTTTTGATTTATTAACAATCTATTGTATATATGTTTATGTCAAGCATACCTAATAAAACATTATTGGATGTGAATATTTCTCAAAATATCCTATGAAATTGCATGTTTATAAAAAAACCGCATGTTCGAAATTTACATGAGTAAGATATACTATTATTATATTTAAATTTGTTTGAATGCATTAAAGAGGTATTGTATATATTTTTATGCGACACTTTTAGAATAAGACTGGACTTAGTAATAAAAATAAGAAGGTAATAAAGAAAGATTCATTGAAAGTGCTAAAAAAAATTAAAAAGAAAAAAAAGCATGTTCTAAGTTTAGATTAGCAATATATGTTAGTATTTTTAAGTATATATTAATACGAGGGGCGGTCAATAAGTTTTGAAATTCGGATATAAGGAAACAAGATATGAGGAAAAGTATTTTATTATTTTTCAATAAAACTACCCTCGACTTAAATGCGCTTGCGCCACTTGTCCCTGAGGCTTCGAATTCCCGACAACCAGAAATCTCCCGACTGCTGTTCAATCCACTCCTGGAAGGCGAGCAGGACATCTTCATGGTCCCCAAACCGGCGTCCACGCAGTGCAGCCTTGAGATGGCGGAATAAAAAGTAGTCGCTAGGGGCCAGATCTGGACTGTAGGGGAAATGGTTGGGCTCCTCAAATCCGCACTCACGCAGGGCAGCTTGTGCAACTCTGGCCTTGTGGACTTTGACGATGTTGAAGTCGATCATGGGGCATGAGGTTTCTAGGGACGCAACGGGCAGAGACCTTGGTCATGGCCAAATTGTCGTGGATGATATTTTTAACACTTCCATGTGATATTCCAAGTTCTCGCTCGATTTCTTCGACCTTCACCCGTCGATTTTCAAGGATCCTCCTCTCCACACGGGCCACATTGTCCTCGTTGGTCACGTCTGACGGGCGTCCTGGATGGGGGTTATATTCAACGAACTCCCGACCATAGCGGAACTCCCTATTCCAGCCAGCAATGTTTGCATATGAAGAAGCGGTGTCGGTGTATACTGCAACCATGCGTTGATGGATCTCTTTTGCATTCTTGCCTTCCTTGGTCAAAAGTTTGATCACTGCGCGGTGCTCAACCTTCTCCATTGTTGAAAAATTTGTGACTGACGATCTGCGATCAGCTACTGCATCTTAAATAGACGAGGCAGGAGCGTGCGGCTTCCAGTCCTGAATTGTCATAACTTGTCCTAACACCCCCACAAACAGCGATCCCCCTTCCTCTGTTTTTCCCTACCGAATTGCAAAACTTATTGACCGCCCCTCGTATGTTCCTGCTTTCCTGTTAAAATTTCCTGGTCGTGACTATTTTTCAACATTGCTAGGTATATACTTTAGTTTGTCCAAGCCCAGAAAAGGATGGGAGAGGTAGGTGGGAAGAGACTTCATCTTTGCTATCCTATGCCTTATATGTATTGTATATATTTAGAATAAAACAAGTAATCCCTTTGTAATGGACTGAATAGTCTCTTGAAGTATTTACTTTCCTTCTTTCCTTGTAACACACACACATACACACTCTCTCTCTCTCTCTCTCTCTCTCTCTCTCTCTCTCTCTCTCTCTCTCTCTCTCTCTCCGTTCCGCAAGTTAACCTGCAAAATCTGCAAAGTTAATTGTCGGAGTGAAGACTTCGAGGGCAGGAGTTGCAAGGAATTTACAGATGCTGATAGTGTCTGTGATTTTTTTCGAACTCGAGAATTCCCTTGGTTGAGAGCATCGCTCAACTAAGAGAGGAGAACTCCCTCCTTAAAAGGGAGGTTCACCTCTTAAGAACAGAGAGGAGCAGATGTTCAGGCAAGTGCGAAGGAGAGAAGGCTTCTGACGTCCAATAGCAACAAGAGACTTCTGCTGCAGGACTGGCTCAACAATGCAAAAAGAAGAAAAGAAAGAGGAAGAAGGGAAATAAGAAAGAATAGAAATTAGAACGAGGAGAAGAGAAGAAAGTGGAAACAGAGAACGAGAAAGTAGAAGCAGAAGAAGAGAAACAAGAAGCAGAAAAAGATAAAACAAAGGAAGACAAGAAAAAGAAGAAGAAGACGAAGAAGAAGAAGAAGAAAAATGTAGAGAAAAAGAGGAAACCAGCAAGTCACTTCCGAAAGGGAAGACTCAGTCATCTGCAGACAAATGTGCAAGGGTCACCACTATTGGTGATTCTCAAGCACGGGGTCTGCAGTTGCTGCTAGCGGCCCGCCTTCGCACTAGCGTGAAGGTAAGCTGCCTGCTAGGAAGTGGTAACCACCACATCAGAGTAAAGGCGGAGAAATCTCAGATTTCTGAGAGCTCAGTCGTTGCTCTGATGGTAAGTGGAAACGACCTCTACCTGAAAGGAGGCATGGTAGGACCTACGGATAAAATCCTCCACACAGTCATGAGCACCGTGGACGACTGTAGGCTGGGATGCTCCAGAGGAGAGGTCCAACACGGACCGCTCACTCGATGAACCGCTCTTTGAACCGGAGCCAGGCAGATTTGTGTACGGCATAGAGGGTCTTTTTTGTGGACCCGTACCTGCACCTTTTATAGAAGGAAAGATCTCTACCAAAGAGACGGGGTACATCTTTCCTTTAAATAAAGGCCTTTCTGTAGAAGATGATCCAGGTTGTCGTAGAGAGGACCCAAAGGAGTATCCGGCCAAGAGTGAGGGCGGACGTACGCCAGCACGCTCGTGTAATTCCTGGAACGACCTTTTCAGAGGTCGCAAAGAGGGTTGCCTCCTCGCCAACAAATAAGCCGGGAAACGGAAGAGCGTAAGGAGTCGTACATTCAGGAACTCCCAGAAAGTTCTTTTCTTTAATGCGAGGTTGATCAGAAACAAGTTTTTTGAACTTTGTGGCCTCGTAGCGACGGAAGAACCTGAAATGGGTAAAAACCTCAAACCGAGATTTTGAAGGTGAATTCATGATTCCCGGTTACCAACTCTTCCAAAAAGATAGGCCAGACAGTGAGGGTAGTGGTGTGATGTTTTATGTCAAGGATACACTCAAATCGATGAACTTCAACATTGTGTCCGACCACGAGCTACTAAGAGTTGCCAGATACAGGACCCTGGTGCTTCACAAACCCCCTGCCCAACTAGTTGAAAAGGATAGGGATCTGTACTGACTATTGGGTGAACTTGTTCAAGACAGTGTGTGTATCGCAAAGGGTGATTTCAATACCCAGGTTGACTGGGAAACCAGAGAGCCCTGTGGAGAGAACGCACTACTCCTGGAGTTCGCGAACAACGAGTTCCTGACTCAATGGGTGAGAGAGCCGACGAGAGGCAATAATACCTTCGACCTGGTTCTCACCTCTAAGGATGACATGGTTGAGGATCTCGCTGTAGGCGAAGGACTCGGAGACAGTGATCACCGACTAGTCAGATTTATAGTCAAGGTCACCAAGGTAGAGCTTGCGACTTGTAAATCGAAGAAACTTGATTTGAAAATAACAGACTTTGCAGGTCTTCGTGCTGAATTAACTTATACGAGCCTAGAAGTGTGTGAGGATGTTTAAGATTCGTGGATGGATTCAAAATTACGTTCACGAGTCTTCAATCATCATTCATTACTTTGAAAAGCCTTCCTCGGTCTTCCGTTCAACCAAAGTGGTTTAATCAAGAAATTAGTCAACTGCTGAGGGATAAAAGAACGGAGTACCGGCAGTCAAAGATCTCTGGTGACTTTGATGAGTACCGTAGGGTAGCTAGAAGAGTGAAGTCCAGCATAAGGCGGGCAAAGCGTGCTGAGGAGCTCCGAGTGGCTAGACACTGCAAGGAGAATCCCAAGGAGATCTTTGTTTATATAAATAGCCGTAAGCAATCCATCGCAAGAATGGCCCTTTAGTAAATGAGGAGGGGAAATTAAAGCACTCAGATGCTTTAATGCTTCAACGACTACTTCTCTTCCGTGTATGCTGAAGAGTTTGATCCCATCCTCCAGCCCACGGATTCTTACTTGGATGAAAAGCTGGAGGAAATGGACTTTGCCCAAGGAGAAATAGAAAAAAAGATCACTGATCTAAAGACGAATAAGTCCTCTAGTCAGGAGAGGTTTCTAACTAAAGTGTTAAAAGAAGTGCGCGATGAAGTGTCGCGACATCTGAGCACAATCTTCAACATGTCAATCCGGACCGAATGCGTTCCTATAGACTGGCGTGAAGCGGAGGTGACTCCTATCTTCAAGAAAGGATACCTTAGCCATCCGTCGAATAACCGACCTATTAGCTTAACCTCAATAGTCGGAAACTCATGGAAAGCATCATGGTGGACAAAATGACGTCATATTTAGAGTTGAACCTGCTCCTGAAGAGTTTCCAGCACAAACCTTGTGGAATTCTTCCACTTTGTGAGCATGATCGGGATAAGGCGGTGGATGTTATATACTTAGACTTTCAGAAAGCCTTCAATAAGGTACCACACCACCGCCTCCTCTGGAACGTGCGTGCGCTGGGCATAGACGGAAAGGTAGCGGAATAGAGAACTGGCTAAGCGGCAGACGGCAACGGGTGGCGCCCGCCATCAGCGGTGTACCCCAAGATTATGTCCTGTAACCACTACCTTTCATCATCTATGTTATCGACATGGATGGTGATATGGTTGCGAAGATTTCTAAATTTACCGACGATACCAAGCTTAGTATCAACGTCGCAAAGGAAGGAAACACTGCCCGCCTACAAGAAGATCTCCAGAATATTGGGGGTGGTCGGATAGGTGGCAAATGCCTTCTAACGTGAACAAATGCAAAGTAATGCATATCGGCCATCGAAATTCCCAATCTTAGTATATCCTTAAGGGAACTTCTCTTGAATCCACCGACACTTAAAAGGAATTGGGTGTAACTATAACCACTAATCTCAAATTCTCGAGGTATTGTATTGAAGCGAAAAAGAAGCCCAAAGGATGCTAGGTTTTATAAAGCGATAGTTTGGATATCGGGACAAGGACATAGTATTGTGTTTGTATAACTTCCTTGTCCGACCACACCTAGAGTATGCCGTAGAATTTTGGAGTCCTTCGCTTCGAAAGGATATCGCAAGATTAGAACGTGTGCAAGCCAGAGCAATCAAACTGATTCCCTCTATCAGACACAAAAGTTATCATTGGAGACCCGAAGATTGCGTGGTCAGCTTATCAAAATGTTTAAAATACTTCGAGGCTTCGACAATGTAGACTACATTGATGTTTTTCAATTTAGTGAGGGCAGAATTAGATATCACGGTTACAAGCTTGAACTGAAGCGTTAACACCACGACCTATGTGTGGAATTTTTCACATACAGTATCTATGGTAGCTGGAACGCACTTCCAGTCTAAGTTGTCAACAGCAATTCTGTTGATCAGTTCAAGTCAAGACTAAACCACCGTCTTGAAAAGTGGCCGTTTGGGCAGGTGAGTCTTTGAGCAAAACTGTGCCCGCTCGACTGCTATGCCAAAGGTACCCTCTCTGAATGAAACTTAAGGTCTTCTTGGGTACTTCTTATCCTTGTAGATCCTTGTAGCTCTCTCTTTCTCTCTCGTTGGGCCCCTCCTTGTCGTGGAGAGAGAGTTTGTGTGTACCATAGACTTTCCGAGCTATGTCGTAGTGTAGACTTTTTGTTTTACCCCTGGTAGGGCTGCCCTTGTTGAATTGGTCGCGAATGAGGTTCCAGACAACTTGCGTTCGTTTTATACTCGTCTATCCTATGCTCTTAAAGTCTTTTTTTTTCTCTCTCTTTCTATGTCACCTATCTATAAAAAATAAATTAAATGACAAAACTAAAGAAACTCCGACTGTCCCCTTTAGCTCCACTCCTTATCCTTCTATTTATTATTTAAGGACTTGAAGGCTACCTCATGCGTCAGAAGGGAGGCTTTGGAACCTCTATAAACAACGCCATCGACACTCACTGGATACGAAACACTGGGAATAGATGCGTCTTAGGCGTTGGTGCGCAATTAATGGGATGAGGGTATGTGCCCCGTTAACCCCTTCCCTGGCGTGTAATTACTTATCATATCCAGTGATGGTTTAGGGGCGCCTCTGGTAGCAACTGTCCGAGGTGACGGGCGTTGTTCCCAAGTTGGCTGCCAGGCTTTAGTTGTACACCTGGTTCAAAATCGATGGCCCCCATCGGAGGTTGTCATTGCTACTTGTTTGGTAACCACGGAACACTGGGCTTGAATGACTCGGTCGGACGAACAGCCACGAGAAACGTACCTTCTGAAAGATCCGAAATGTCCCCGATCAATAGGCGGGAGCGACTCACGCAAAGCGAATTCACCAACCCCCTTTTTTAACTTATTGATTTGTCGCAAAGTTATTAGTGCTATAAAATGTTGAAAATAATGGAAAGAAAGAACCAGCTGCTCTAAAGTACACCTGTGCGATAGGCCAGAATGACATGTGTTGTGAAGACTTCCCGGAGGGGTTTTATTCGAATTGCCAGGCGGCCAGTATATGCATCGATTGCATCCTGAAAGGCAAAGTATAAGAAGCAGTGGCTTATTGAAAATAACTCAACGATTTGTATAATTTATCCGAAGATAAATCTAGGAAACTTGAGGGGAAATTACAGAGCCTGGAATCGGAACACACGCGTCAAATTCGACGTCTCGATGGCAGGATCGCTGAGTTTGCTTAAAGATTAGAAACCCAGTCAGCTCGATTCCTGGATGAATCTCCCACTGAAGTGGGTAGTTCCGCCGACGACCATTTGACTCAAGAAGCGAACACTGCCTCAGCAGTGCCGCGCTAGCCGAGTGGAGAAGTTAAGAAGAGGAAAAATAGAAAGAAGAAAGACAATAAAAACCAGGATAATAATGCACTTCCCCGAAGCGTCGAGAGTTCCAGCGTCGCTGGTGCCCAAGGGGTGTGCTAGGAAGGCTTCACCCCAGTCAGAGTGAAGGCGGACGTAAGACAATATGCTCGTGTCACTCCTGGAACGACGTTCTTAGATGTGACAAAGAGGGGCACTGCCACACAAAAGAAGCCTGAAAACAGAAGAACGTAGGGAGTCCTACACTGGGGAACTCCCTCAAAGTTCTTTTGTTTAATGCAACGTCAATCAGGAATAGGTTTCTTAAACTCCGTGGCCTAGTAACAACAGAGGAACCTGAGATGGTAGCTATAACGGAGTCGTGGATAAAAAACTCAAGCCGAGATTTTGAAGGTGAATTCACGATTCCCGGTTACTAGCTCTTCCGGAAAGATAGGCTAGACAGAGAGGGTGGCGGTGTGATGTTGTATGTCAAAGATACTGTCAACTCGACGGATTGCAACATCGTATCCGACCATGAACTACTAGGTGTTGACATAGAGATAGGTCCTGCCAAATACAGGACCCTGGTGTTTTATAGACCTACGGCCCAAATCGTTGAAAAGGACAGAGATCTGTACCAGCTACTAGGAGAACTTGTCGAAGACAGAGTGTGTATCATCATGGGGAATTTCAACAGACAAGTTGACTGGGAAAACAGAGAACCCTGGGGCGAGAACGCAATACTCCTGTCGTTTGCGAACAACAAGTTTCTGACGCAAAGGGTGAGAGAATCAACGAGAGGAGACAATATCTTCGACTTGGTTTTCACCTCTGAGGATGACATCGTTAAGGACCTCTCTATTGGCGAAGAGCTCGGTGGCAGTGACCACCGACTAATTAGATTTGTAGTTAAAGTCCCGAAGGCAGAGTCTGAAACTATTAAATCGAGGAAACCTGATTTAAGAAGAGCAGACTTTGCAGGTTTTCGTGTTGGACTGACTGACGCGAGGCTTGAAGTGTGCGATGCTTTTAAAGGCTGTTGGAACAGTTTCAAAACCGTATTCATAAGACTTCAATCGCGTTTCATCCCTCTGAAATTCCCCCGTCGGTATTCTGTTCAACCAAAGTGGTTTAATCGAGATATCGGCCAACTGCTTAGGGAGAAGAGAAATGTCTACCGGCAATCAAAGATCTCGGGTGAAGCGGAGGTGACTCTTATCTTCAAGAAAGGAGACCGTAGCCAACCGTCTAACTACCGACCTATCAGTCTGAGTCCGATAGTCGGTAAACTCATGGAAAGCATGAGTTTGGATAAAATGATGTCGCATTTAGAGTCAAACCTGCTACTAAGGAGTTCCCCGCACGGCTTCCGAAGGCAACGGTCATGCCTGACGAACTTTGTGGAATTCTTCCACTTCGTCTTCAGTGAGCACGATTGGGACAAGGCGGTGGATGTGGTGTACTTAGACTTACAGAAAGCCTTTGATAAGGTACCACACCGCCACCTTCTCCGGAAAGTGTGAGCGCTGGGCATAGACGAAAATGCAGCCGGCTAGATAGAGAACTGGCTAAGTGGCAGAAGGCAACGTGTGGTGGTGAATGGCCAGGCTTTTGAGTGGATGCCTGTTATTAGCGGGGTGCCTCAAGGTTCTGTCCTGGGACCACTACTATTCATTATCTACGTCAACGACATGGACGGTGACATTGTGGCCAAGACTTCCAAATTTGCCGACGATACCAAGCTTGGTATGAAGGTTGCAAAGGATGGAAATACTGCTCGCCTGCAGGAAGATCTTCGGAGGACTGGGGAGTGATCAAACACGTCGCAAATGCCTTTTAACGTAAACAAATGCAAAGTGATGCATATCGGCCACCGAAACATCCAATCTCAGTATATCCTTAAGGGCACTGTTACTGAATCAACCTACACTGAGAAGGACTTTGTGTAGCAATCACTAGTGACCTCAAGTTCTCGAAACAGTGCATTGAGGCGGAGAAAAAGGCCCAAAGGATGCTAGGCTACATAAAGCGCCAGTTTGGATATCTGAACAAGGAGAGAGTACTGTGTTTGTACAACTTACTTGTCCGACCGCACCTGGAGTATGCCGTACAGTTTTGGAGTCCTTCATTTCGAAAGGACATCGCAAGATTGGAACGCGTGCAAGCCAGGGCAACCAAACTGATTCCCTCTATCAGACATAAAAGTTATAAGGATAGATTAACGGAATTAGATCTATTCTCGTTGGAAACCTGTTGTAGACTGCGTGGTCAGCTCATGGAATTTTCAAAATACTTCGAGGGTTCGGCAATGTTAACTACAGGGATATTTTCACACTTGTTGAGAGCAGAACAAGAAATCACGGCTTTAAACTTGAACTGAAGCGTTACAACCGCGATCCGTGTGGAAAATCTTTCACGTACAGTATCTGAGGTAGTTGGAATGCACTTCCAGTGGAAGTTGTCAACAGTAAATCTGTTGACCAGTTCAAGTCAAGACTAGACAGGGTCTTGAAAAGTGGCCGTTTAAGGACGTAAAGCATCTGAGCAGAGATGTTCCCGCTCGACTGCTAGTCCAAAGGTACCCTCTTTGAATGGACCGTAAGGTCTTCTAGGGTACTTTATTTCCTTTTTACTCTTTGTTACACACACTCTCCCCGCCCCCCTTCTTGGCAGATACCATTTAACCTCAACAAATGCAATGTGATGCACATTGGATATGCCAATCCTCGAGAAGACTACCACTTAGGTAGAGTTCTGGATGTGACGGATCTGGAAAAGGACTTGGGTGTGCAAATCAGCATCGACCTAAATTTTTCCAGGCAGTGTGCTGATGTAGAAAAAAGAAGGCACAGAGACTATTGTGTTACATAAAGATGCAATTTCGCTTCCGGAATAAGAGGATTGTTCTCAAATTGTACAACTCTCTAGTCAAACCTCACATGGAGATCGCCGTTAAATTCTGATCCCCTACACTGCTTAAGGAAATAGATAGACTGGAACGTGTCCAGGCTACTAGGGCCACCAAGCTATTTTCTTTACTTAGGCACAAAGGCTATCACCGTCGGCTCCT
The DNA here is from genome assembly GCA_963969495.1 of Ceratothoa steindachneri. Classification (NCBI taxonomy): domain Eukaryota; kingdom Metazoa; phylum Arthropoda; class Malacostraca; order Isopoda; family Cymothoidae; genus Ceratothoa; species Ceratothoa steindachneri. The sequence continues at coordinate 136,173,520 of OZ018327.1, forward strand.
AAAACTACCACAATGGAGGTCAAGAATGCTTATGGATTACGAGGGCGAACTAGAATGATAGCTAATACTCGCCTACTTATGGAAGGAGGAGGTAGAAGAAGATGCTACTTTAAGGGGTATTTTTTATTCATTAGAGAGGAAAAGGAGAAGGAAGCCTAAGTAACTCTCCAGCATATGAGCCCGAAGGAAACTTCATTTGGCTTTCTGATAACAGTATATTAGAATATTTGACTGGTAAATACATCATGTTTCATCTTTAGGCTTATAATAGTTTTAAAACGTTAAATTTGTTACTAACCATAATTGAAGACGACAGAAGAATTTTGTGCAAGTAATTAAATGTAATAACAACATACGAGGGGCGGTCAATGAGTTTTGTGAATCGGTAGGGCAAAACAGAGGAAAGGGGATGGCTGTTTGTGAGGGTGTTAGGACAAGTTATGACAAATCAGGACCTGCAGCCGCACGCTCCTGCCTCGTCTATTTAAGAAGCAGTAGCTGATCGCAGATCGTCAGTCGCAAATTTTTCAACAATGGAGAAGGTTGAGCACCGCGCAGTGATCAAACTTTTGACCAAGGAAGACAAGAATGCAAAAGAGATCCATGAACGCATGGTTGCAGTGTATACTAACACCGCCCCTTTCTGTGCAACCATTGCTCACTGGAATAGGGACTTCCGCCATAGTCGTGAGTCCCTTGAAGATGATCCCTATCCAGGACGCCTGTCAGACGTAATCAATGAGGACAATGTGGCTCGTGTGGAGAAGATGATCCTCGAAAATCGACGGGTGAAGGTTGAAGAAATCAAGTGAGAACTTGGAATATCACATGGAAGTGTTATCAACATCATCTACGACAATTTGGCCCTGACCAAGGTCTCTGCCCGTTGGGTCCCTAGAAACCTCACGCCTCATTATCGACTCTAATGTCGTCAAAGTCCACAATGCCAGAGTTGCACAAGCTGCCCTGCGCGAATGCGGATTCAAGGAGCTCAACCATTCCCCTACAGTCCAGATCTGTCCCCTAGCGACTACTTTATATTCCGCCAGCTTAAGGCTACACTGCGTGGACGCCGATTTGGGGACGATGAAGATGTCCAGCTCACCATCCAGGAGTGGATTGTACAGCAGTCGGGAGATTTGTGATTGTCGGGAATTCGAAGCCTCAGGGACAAGTAGCGCAAGTGCATTGAAGTCTAGGGTAATTATATTGAAAAATAATAAAATAATTTTCCCCATATCTCGTTTCCTTATATCCGAATTGCAAAACTTATTGACCGCCCCTCGTATATCTATAAATCGGGACTAATTGGAATGATATTACTGTAGTAGGTACAGACCAGAAAAGGTCCTTAGATCCACTTTTAGGCTATTTGCCATTATAATCAGCCATTTCAACTCCTATTAATCAGTAAAAAGAACACTTTCTTAACTGTGTTAGTACTTAGCCTCCCATTCAATTAAAAGTGAATTTTACTGGACAAATTGGCCTGCACTTATTCACAGGTACATCAAATGTAAAACAAAATTTTCAGTTATTAATATGCATATACGATGAAGATTTCCTCAATACGCTATCAGAAATAAGTTTATGGAGGTGTTTTATTTGGGGACAATGGTATATTTTTTATTTTAAAGTCAGAATGATAGACTACGATAATGTGCTATGTTGCCCTCTCAATGTATCACATACACAAACAGTGCCAGTAGTTTTTCGTCTAGCTAGAATTCATGCATTGTTAAGTGTCGCTTCGATTAATAATTTTTATTTCTTTATATTGGTATTCAACTCATTGTTTATTGTCTCATTAATTATACTCCACCACAGTAATTAAAGGGGTGTTTATCTAATCTAGTCTTAAAAATATTCACAAAAGGACTACTCACCAAAATCGCAGGAAGTGAACTCATTTTTTTAACTAATGTTGTGCGTGAAAGAAATGGCCGCAGTTACTGATTGGAATTATTTTAGTTTAAATTTAAAACCATTTGTTATATTATTTCTTTGAAGTGCTCGTTCAAAGTGTTGTTCGAATTTATATCGCAAAACCTCCTAATTATCTTAAAAGTCTCAAGCAGTTGTCCATGCAAACGACGACTTTTCACTGTAAGCAGGTTCAGTTCCCTTTGTCTTTTCTCGTACGATAGTAAAGGAAAGTTCCAGGATAAGCTTTTCGCGCGCAAAATGAGTAAGCGTGGCCTACTCTTAGCCAATAATGCGGCTTGGGCGGAGCTTACTCGACTCGATTTTTATTCGTGTCTACACGTGGATAGAGAAAAGGTGAACAGGGGTCAAGCCTCCGCCAGACAATCTTTATATCAAATTTCAAGAATAAGATTTCGTGTTTCACTGCCCTGTGAGAACAAACAAAATCTGCGTCTTCCCGTTTCCCAGCTCAGTGCGTTTTGATAAACAGCTTTTTTTGACGACTCCCAGAGCTTTGGTGTAGCACGAAAAAAAAGATCTAAAAGATTTCACCAGAGGCGCCTTTCTGCGTGTGACCGCGTCTGCGCATGTGTGTATATGCGTGTGAGTGTGTATGCGTGTGAAATATTTTCGAATTAATTTTGCCTATAACCCTTACAAGAACAGTATATATTATTATATACATGACCAAATGTACACTTTTAGATTAATTGCATGTGCTTAATTATGTGCGTGCCTCTTTCAAGCCTTCATAGAATTCATATGACACTCATCTGTGAGGCTTCATTGTCGATCCTAATCCACCTTATAATGGGGCACCAAAGACTTTTGCACCAAAAGAATAAATATTTTGCCCCAGTGTTACTAAAATAATTATACCCTGGGTATTACAATAAAGATAAAGGAAACTAACAAACGTTTAATAATTATGGGATGCTTAGAGGCCCTAAGATATGTGACCACCCCACGAAACCTAACCTTTGAATTTTAAGGTATAATAAAGAGATGGATAATTCCGTATTCCTTCTTGGATTTCAAGATATATAACTCAAATTTATCCTTTTTTAACATCCCGATTTACGCGCGTGAATGAAAGTTCCAAATGACTTCAACAATCCTTGCCTTCCCATCCGGGGTAAATAAAGGCTGCTTCTAAGCGGGCTCAATCTTTACATTTAATAATACTTGACGTGTGAAGAAGGAAGGCTGGGGATGGGGCGACCGCTCGCTTCTTAATTAGCTTGAATGAAGGAAATGGGATCAAAGGGGAGTTTGCTCATTAAGGGAGGAAGGAAAGAGGAGGTGGAGGGACAGAAGAAGAAAGAGAAAAGATAATAGACATTCGTAGTAAAAGGAATCAAAATTATACACTAATTCCATCGCCAACTTTTTCGGTAAGGGGCTGCAGTTTACGCTCAAAGCCTCGGTGAATATAAGTTCATCGGATGTGGGAAAGAACAAGGGAAGTAGATGAACAAGATAGAAGTTACAAGGCTTTCAACAACACAAGACCTTCAGAAACAAAAGCGTGCTTTACATGGCCGTAGAATTTCAGCAAGTGTCTTCCGAATCCCTTTTGGGAGCAAGAAGGGAATTATGTTGCTTGTTAACTACGAAGTTTAAGCTCCCTGTTCCCCTCGCGTCAAGAAAATTCGGGAATCAGTCATGTTGGTCGGTGATTGAGGCCCAATTGATACCTATCGGGGGTTTATGATCTTGCTTTGGATCAAAATCTCTTCCTACAATCTCATACATTGAGGAAGCGTAGTGTCGGGGAGATACGAAAGTTGCTCTTACGTATTCTTCGTATAATTTTATTTCTCACTTCTGCCCATGCAACGAGACATGCATTCGTCAGCGAGGGAGAGTTGCGGGCCACGCCATACTTCTATAGTCTTCATGTAGTTTCCGCTTTAGGCTATTCGGGGTATGAGAATTTTGCCCATTTTTACTTTCACTAACTTCATCGCTTTTTGTAACAACTTGTTGGGGACGCTTTGGACGAAGATGCCCCCAGTTAGTTTTCGCCCATGATCCCCAAAAGCCAAAAGGTCGAAATCGGGCGACTACTCTCAGGCTCTTCTGAAACGACTGTATTAAAATTTGATTGAAGAAGTATCCATTTTTCTAACTCCCCCGAGCACTCATCAATCCCACAATGGCCCCTTTTGGGGTTTGTTGTCTCGGTGGCGTATTTACCCCCGGGTAGCACAATCTGGGGAGTCACATTGGAAACCTGCAATACAGTTCAACGTGAGATCCGAATCACCGGTGGGTACATCAGATTGAGGCTTCCGCACTGTCAACTGGACTCAAATCGTGTGCCCATCCGACGACTTATCATGCCCAATGTGACTCAACATCTCTCAATGTGTGAAATGTCATTTTCCCTCATATAGCTCCTACTTTCCTTCCCTTTTACCCACAGGTGGGGAATAAGTGCAATCTTTGTTCGGTACTTTAGGTTTTCTAAGATTTGTTTGCAGTATAATCTTATGTTGCTAATATCCTTGTTGTTACTAGCCATCCCTATCGTCCTTGTATGCTACATCCCTCTCCCATTATTTTCTCTCGCGTTTAGCCCTCCGCTGGATTATACGATTTTCCTTTATTTTTCGATATTAAAATTTTCAAGTGGATTTATCACGTGGAAAATTCCTTGCAATGCATCGATGTGAGGCTTAAGAATATGTGCAACGTTATTATCCAAGACTATCTACCATCTTTCCTTCCGAAGTAATTCGATCGATACATATATGATAATCATATTTGAGAAATCGTTCTTATTTCTTTAAATTACTTTTGCTGGTGTAGTATGTGGATGATGTTGATTGGAGATCATAGCGGATTTTTTTTTAAATAATTAGCCGTCAAATCATTCCGACAGAAGGGTGTTCATAAAATGGAAAGTTACCCCCTTTCGTTCAAAGAAAACGCGACGTAGGTGATCTTAGATTTGGGGTTTAGGGGGTATAACATTATCTTCCTTCATGGTTGTTAATATTCGTCAAGAGTTGATCGCCTTTAAATAGACGAAAGGAAGAGGAAGACCGTTTGGGGTAAATGGAGGTCAATTAGCTTTCAAGTTTTCAGCTCTTGACAGGATTTAGAATTTTAAGTCATATATTTTTACCTTCAAGGTGCAAGTTAAGAGTGCTAATTACCCACCCACGGTGCGTTTTTATCAATTCGAAAAGTGAATATAACTTTCAGTTAAATAATTGATGGTATATATCAAAGTTAAGATTGGGCTTTTTACCCCTGTAATCTTTCTTAGACTTAAAATTTGCTTAATTGTTGTATTTATTTTGGATAGGCGGGGGCCAGGTTCCTTGGTATTTAATTTACAATTTAAAACTTTTCCTGTTTATTTCTGATAACCAACAGAGAAAGTTTCATCTTGTTTTGCTTCTTACTGTAGAAGTAATGGAGACAATTTCTCAAGTTTTCTTACACTGATTTGTTCCATTTTACAAGCTGTTCAATTTTCCGATACACCCCCTCCTTTTCAACTTTCTTTCATTTACCTTTTTACTTTTTCAAACCTATTTAGTTTCGGTCACTATTATTTACCTTAGCTTACTAGGTTTCGTTAATTAGCTAAGGGGAGGAGGGTAGTAGAATTACACGTGATATGGATTGTTTAGCCATTTTGGAGAGGTCTAAATTCCCATGCAAATTACTAGATGAAGTAAAGATAAGCTATATTTACTAAGTCAACTTAGAGATAGCTTATCTTTACTAGTGGTTAAGTCAGCTAAGTAGTTTGTGTTTCGGTGACTTTACAATATTACTTATACTTAGTTTGAATTTTAGATCTCTAAGCGATCTCTAAGTGATTTCTAAGATGAGCAAGCAAAGTAAAACCATCTTTACCTGATCAATGTATAAATGGCTTATCTTTGCTAGGTTATCTTAGAGATCGCTAATCTTTAATAGTTCCATTTTGTGATAGCTTATCTCTACTTGATCCAAATTAGTTTGTCTTTTGAACATTGTGCTAGGGCGAGGTGTATTTATCTTAGTGTCTGAACTGATTGAAGTTTAAGGAGAAACTTCTTCCAGAGAATTTGGTCTTTATTTAAACGCTCGCAATTCTCTGTCGGTTTCACAGTTGTATGATAAGTCCAAGCCCAGAAGGGAAACGACTTCTCCAGGAAATCATTTTCACCAACAACTATTTATGTATTTTTTAATAATATTCACTACTTCTACCAAGTAATAGTTTATTTAATATGTTGCTTATACTGGGAATATCTTGCATCGCATGTGGGGCAATTATGGGATCGACGAGTGCGTCACTGGTTTAGTTTCAGCGACTACACCGGCGGCTCACGGCGTAATCTCTCGGACCTATGCTTCGTGATTGTTAATTCTTTAAACTTTATCCCTTAAATTTTAAATATTTCAGATTTATTAAAGTAGATATTATGTAAAGAAGCAAATTTTTTAAGATTTAAAACAAAATAATTGCATCGGGAGTTTTCGGTCAGTTGTGGCGAGTTATCTCTCTGACAAGTGAAGGAAGATGGTTGGATCGGGTTGGGTTACTTCGAATTATTTATTTAATTCCGTGCATTGTAATTTCATGGATACAAATCATTGTTACTATGCCAATGATACTCCTCCTCGACACTGCCCTGGGCACGCTTGAGGGACGGTCCTCGCTCATACCAAGCAGGAACTGTGTTAATTGGCTTTTGGCGCTCAGTCTCGCCATCACCGGACACAGAATTGTTTACACCCACCCGCCGGTGTACTCTCTATTATTGTAACTTTTTTAAGTCAAACTGTATGGAGGACATCCATACAGTTTAATCTCCATTGGAGGTATGGAATGGGCACACCTGTAGTCACATGAATAATTTGTTTGTATAACCTCAAGTTTATCCAGAAATTTTTTTTCTACTAAGGGTTTTAATTTAATTCACTCCAAAGCACTTATTTATCCGACAGCGGAATCCTCCATGAACCAAACAAAACCAAAACCTCGGATGAAGCGAAGACAACAATTGAATTTCCGTCTTTTGTTCGCTGAGGCGACGCCTTTCAATGTCGCTTCAAATCCGTCGCCTTTAAATAATGGGAAGCGATTCTCCTCTGCGGGTCATCATTGAGGTTCGAACTCCGACGGAGATCGATGAATCGAGCCTTCAGCTCAATACAGCGGATTATTCAAGGGCAGCCAAATATTTTTTCTTTAATCCACTGACTGTTCCTCCTCTCGGTCTAACCCTCAACATAAGCAAAAAAACATGCTCTTTGTCTACCATTGGCAATTTTGTTGAAAAATAATTGCATGGATTCGACAACGAACAAAAGGGCAGTAATAATTTTGCAAGCAGGATAATTTACTATAAGAATTCATAATTTTTCACTATTTTTGCAATTGCATTTATTAAAATACGATTAAAATAGATTGCCTTCACTTTAAAACAAAGGCAGTTATTGTTTCTATAGAATATTAAAAAATATGTTTTATGACCCTGTATTTAAGAAATAATGGATTATCACACTTTCTCGTTTAAGTCTTATCGATTATCCTGCAGGGGAAAGGAAGTATTTACTGACTGTTTTGACTGCGATGACGCGGCTGACCGAATACCCTCAGTGACGTCATTTAATAAAAAAAAAACACGACTCGTGAGAAAAACAAGTGGAGCTACAAAAGTTTCTCGCTAGTTTCCGACTTGTGTGGCAGTATTTTCTGAATCTGCGCCCCTAAGACGTGAAATGAACTGCCGGCCTCTATACGCCCCCCTACCCCCTCTCTTGGGGATTTTAAAAGTGCCTTGAAGAAGCATCTCTGGCGTCTTACTATCGCTCAGTGCTAGATAAACGTTCTGCGAGGGTTTGCGGTTGTGAAGAACGCCATAAATGCTTATTTATTTCTATTTTTTGAAGCTATATTCTTAATGTTATTCTATTCATGATTAGAGTGGGCCTATACGTCAATCAGGTCGGCTTTAAACAATACATAACTACAAGTTTTATCCATTGTCGCTCTTTAAGGTGAATAATGTTGTTAAATATCAATTAGATCAAATGGTTAACCGATTCAATTTCTTATCTTTTTGGCTGATAAAACACAAAGTCAGTTTGAGGGAAAATACACCGTCTTCTACTTCATTTGATGCATTAGTAATGAGTGGAGAAAACAGCGACGAAAGGTAAAGGAATAAAGGAAGTGAGAGGGAAAGACCTGTTGCGAATTAAACCAAAATATTTGGGAGTTGTTAGCATAAATGAGCCATCCAGTGGGAAATAAAAAATCAGCTATTAATCAGCTATTAATAGGGTGACTAGGTTTCCATCGCACTCCTTGTTATAGCTAACTCGTATTCATTTAGACTCAAGCATAAATTTAAGTATGAGAAGGGAACTGACTTTCTTAGCCGTCGTTTCTTTTTTTCCAGTTTCGGCAGGAGACTTTGAAAGATCAAAAGGATTTGCAGAAGATTCACTCTGGAGAAACTTAATTAAATCCGCAACTTTAGAGCGCGAGATCCCTTAATGTTCGCTTTAGCTCTCATAACACTATTTAAGAGTCGCCTCGGCTTCAAAAATAAGGAAATTTCTATTCACCTGGCACCAAAGAGCAGGCCAAAGACGGTATGGAAAGGAGAAAATAAAAATGGTTCGGGAAGAACCATCGATGGAAGGGAGAAAAACCATCGATGTTTACAGGGGTTATGGTGCCAAAAATATCAGCCCATTCATTTTATTCGACCTCATTGGTGAAAGACGACGAGGAAATCTTTTTAAGAACGCTTTGAAAAGAGATTCTTAGAGAAATGAAAAGCGCTTGGAAGGTGCTGCGATAATAGCCAAAGGAAGAAAAGGAACCTGAAGACCTTAAAGCTCTCCTAAACCAGCCCTTGTTACATTGCAGGCGCCAGAAATCTGAACATTAAAGGGGTCTTAAGATTAAATTTCGATATCTTCAAAAACTGAGAACAAGTGTGTCGGTATTTTGATGTCATTTGTAGGAAAGTAGGAAAAGACCCATAACACATCAAACAAAAGTTAAACTCAAATAAAATCAGTAGAAACCATCTTGGGAATCTTTATAACAAGCCGATCCCACTATTACCCTCAAATATACTACTTCAATTCAGGGTCTGGAGCGTTGACATGCCCTAGTCAGTTGATCTTTATCAATTTCTAGCAGTCTTTGTTGTAGTGAACTTGAGAGATTGAATGATGCTATGTGGGTGTTGATTGACCTTTCTCTCGACGACGCCCCATACGTAATATTCCAGTGGAATGAAATCGGGTAAGCTAGGAGGCCATGTGTCTGGGAGAACATAGTCGTAGAAATTGGCAGGCATCCAAGCTTGGGTTGTTCTAGCCCCGTGAGATAGTTCCGAGTCTTGTTGGAAGGTGTAAGTTCTTCCGTTACGTACTCTGTCTTTCTAGGGGCTCCTTACTTTCTCCAAAACCTCTGCTCTGTGTAGGCGGCAGCATTGACTCTTGAGCATGAAATCTCCCTCACTGCCTAAGACTCACAGAATCCTCAGAGTTGCTGAAAACTTGGTATGCATTACAGTTGGATCCTTCCTTGGCATTCATCTGCCATTTATTGGGTTTATCTTTTGGTCCCGATCGAAGTTATTTTCATCAGAGGAAAACTAAAACATTCCAATTTCTTAATCATTTAATACGAAAAGCAAGCGCTTAGAACGGATCAAACGATTCTTTTTCGTCTTACCTGATATGAACTCGCTTCTCCGCATCACATACGACTTGCAATGAATATCTTCATGCACAACTATTTTGATGGTTCATTGTGAAACCTTGAAGTCCTTTCCAAGGGCTCTGAGCGACTTTCCTTGGTTTTCTTGATTTTCCTTCTACTTTCTGCCAAATTCTTGAGTTCTGATGGTATTAGAACCCTTTGCATGCGTTTTGTGTTTTGTTACTAATGTTAGATCCCTATCAGCAGCTTTTATGTCTTTTATAACTTTAACAACGGAGGATCGGACAATTTCAGAAAGCGAGCGAGCTCTGTGCCATTATGCTGAGTTTTTATGGCAAAAATTGCAGCATGCCATTTCATTTGCTTCATCGCTTTAATGTAATTATTATGAATCTGAATTTTTAAAAATTTACTTATAAGATGGCTAAGGCTATTCAAAATGATGTCCTTAAAATACTGACGCCCCCTGTATTATATTTGAAAGGAACTGAAATAAAAATGTTTATACTAGCCTTTGATAGATAAGTACTCATATTTTGTCTTTGTAGCATGCAATCATTTATTTCCTATAGGAAATTAATTATGAAATGAATTCAATCTGGATTGTGAGCAAATTAATTGATTGGCTTTAAACATCGTTCAATAAAAACAACTCTCAATGGAGTGACGCAGATATTTAGTTATTTTCATTATTAATCAACAACATTAGACATCATGATAAGATATGTAAGCAGGAGAACTGATCTTCCGAGTATCATTAGTCCTCCGGCGAAAGCCCCTCATTTAACGATTTAGCAACTAGAAATTGAAGATCAATTTTGGTAGTGGAATAGCACACACCTTACCCATTGGGCTGGAGTCGATAATCACCTTTACTTCGCTCAACATAAACTCTAAATATGTGAAAATTAACAGCTGGCGAAATGATGAAGATATAAATTGTGTTTAGTTTACTTCATAACTGTTAAATGATCAAATTCGATCGTGTCGACTATAGCGATGCTAATACCATTCGGTTCGCTATTTTTGACCTGACCTTTCAAATCTATTGCTAACCATAAAATCAAGTAAGAAATAACTCCCCTCCCCCCAAAAAAATAAAACTCCTATTTTGAAGAGTCAAAAGGACTCCACAAGATATGAGCCATTTTCATACCACCTTGAGCCCGCCTACCTAAAATGATCTACCCAATCTCGCATCTTCTGCTCTTCAGAGCAGTTTAAGAATTTAGCCAAGGGTGAAAGGGCAGATATTTTTATATTTAGGTCTCTTTAAGTCAAAATTATCGAACTATAAACCGGCAAAGCCCATGGTGTCCTCTCAAAGTCAGTCCAAACGAAAATAGAAAGGAGGGGAGATCAGAGTGGACGGAAAGGGCGATATTTAATTACACAGGCCTGCGTTTGAAAAAAAAATTATGTTCCCCAGGATTTCTTTGTGGTTTTTTAATGAATCCAACCTCCTGAGCTCAAAAATGAATGTATATTTGTTCAATCAGGTCAAATTTTCTCAGTACAGCATACACCATTTTCATTGAGATTACCTCATTTTTTCTGAATTTAAAAAAAAAAAAAACTTTCTCTATCTAATAATGCATTATTACTGTTATATCATATAAACAGGAATACACGTATGTAAACTATAATTCTTTTAATAAACAAAAAATAAAAGAATGCAACATAATAAAGAAAATAATTATAATTTCGAAGAACAGACGCCCTTGACGATTTTCGTTTGTGCCTGTCATCTGGTGCATCACGCTTCAAACACCAACAGTAGTCAGCAAGCATGTTTCCGTTCCATTTACACTGCTACCTGGATTCCATTGTTTTTATGTCCTGGTGGAATCTTTGCCCCTGTTCTTTACTGTAATCCCCGCAGTTGTCGGGAAAATAATCCAGATGGCACTGTAAAAAGTGTATCTTTATAGACATTCGAGCTCCCAAATGTTTGAGACTTGTTAAGAGCTGATTGACCAGGGCAACATATTCTTCTAGGCTTCTTTTATTGCCTAGAAAATTGTTAACTAGAGCTTTGAAAGCTTTCCAGGCATCTTTTTCTATGTCCTTCATTTATGCATCAAATTGCTGATCAAGTTCCTGATTTAAAGTCCATCAAAAATTCCCCCATGGAGCTTAGCGTCACTGATTTGTGGAAATTTTTAAAGAAGAAATTTAAAAGCTTGGCCTACTTATTAAGGGTTTTGACATAATTTTTCATTATGCCAAGCTTTATATGCAGTGGAAGGAGGAGTATTTTTTGAGGAGGCACTAAAGGTTCAGCTATCACATTGTTTGATCTAATTCTAAATGCTTCTCGTGGAGGCCAAACCTTCTTCTCATAGTGCATACTATCTGCACGACTGTCCCATAAACATAGGAAACAGGGATGCTTCGTGTAGCCTGTTTGCGTCCCAAGCGTAAGAGAGACTACCTGAAAAAAATTTAGCACGGTATGTAAATTCAGTGTAATATTTCTAAAAAAAAATTCAAAGTAATATTTCCTAAAACAATAAGAATATGAATATGCACTGAAAAATCCTGTATGCCGATGCATTAAATCATCGTATTGGAACTAATTAGGATATATGTACATCTTATTTTGAGTTTATTGAGTTGTGTTGTATACCTTCTCAATTAGGATAAGTTCCTCATTAACCCAATAGGATGCATTACCCTATAGGGACACACTTCAACAAAAAATATAACTAAAAAGTGACTCATGATTTTCAGATTTGCATTCTTGTAGAATGTAAGTTGACCAAAAATTGTATACAAGTATTAACAATTAAAAATGAAAATGTCAATATCAAAAAGCTTAGAAATGCCAAGTGTAAAATGATCTTACCTTTAAGTCACCACATATCCTCCACTTATAGCTAGAGTAATTTATTGCATGCAGCAATTTTTTCATATTTTCATAACTTTCAGTAAGTTGGATTGAATGGCCTATAGGAACGGAAGCTATCTTGTTACCAATATTCAGTAACACAGCTTTTAAACTTCTACTGGAGGAATCTATGAACAGTCTCCATTCTAATGGGTTGTAGGGAATTCCAAGGGCCTCAACAAGTCCTTTAATATTGGCGCAGTATACTAAAGAGCTGGAAGAATGCTGTAAAAAATAGCTTCGAAACTCTTGTTCTCTATTTCTGTACCCCCCTAAATGTTGTTTCTTAAGCGAGAAGATTACTTTCACGAAGTCAAGAGACAAGAAGTTGTGTATTTGCCTTTGAAACCCCCAGATCCCTGGTCAGGTCATTTAACTGAACTTGAGTAAATGGTCTTGCGACCATATCATGTGTGGAAACCTGATAAGACTCAGATGTGTCATAATCTTGGTCAACTTCCATATTAATCAGTTCATGTACCTCTATATGTTCAGGGGGAGAAGGTATAGGAATTCCTGGGCCATGGGGCAGGGGTTTGATGGCAGAAGGAACATCCGGATATGCCACACTATGTTTATTCTTCTTATTTATACCTGTGGAAAATATAATTGCATATTACATAAAGGAATTGATTTTAAGTTGCAGATAGTACATAAATGTTTAGTAAAGGATATGTTCATGCTGAAGTGAACTATGTTAGTTTTTAATTTTATGCTAAGTCTTTGCATAATAATGACATTTTCAGGAGCCAGTATAATACAGAAAGCTTAAATACTTGATACAATGCTCACCTTTAAGATTTGCCATGCAAAAATAGCAGTCCGTAGTGTGGTCCTTGCCATCTCTCCACACCATGGGAACACCAAAAGAGAGGGACTTCTGTTCGCCCTGACTCCAGCGTCTTAAACTTATGTAGCATCCCTTGCAGCAGATATGTGGTGCAAAACTTTTATCTTGATCTCTTAGCCTTACTCCAAAATATGCATGATACAAAGATTTAATTACAGGAGGGATTGTACTTTGCTGCTCGGGAAAAGTCACTTTGCCGCAAACATAGCAAAATCTGTCGGAGCTATTCTTACATTTTCTGTTCATTTTTAACTCAACCACTATTATTATTATTCTTATTATTATAATGCTAAGCAATTTTTAACCTGCAAAATATAAACCTATTTGCATAATTACTTAAAATGTACACAAAATTTACTGCGAATAGAGCAGTGCAAAAACTATTGAAATTTGATGTAATATAGGAGATGTATAAACTATAAAATTATTATCACCCCCTGTATCGCAAAAACTGGAGGTGATATAGAAAAACGGATGACAGATTCGGATTTAGGAGGTCAATTTTATTAAGAAACACTATAGAAAACCTAAGGTACATTTTTGACGCAGACCAGTGTTATATATCAGTTATACGGAATGTTACTCTTTTGGGAAATGCTTTCAACTACTTGCGGGGGTAAATTATTCTAGAAATGTAATATTTGTCCACTTTGTCTCTGAAAATGATATGTATCGTATCGAAACCCGTCAGTTTAATATAATATTTGGGAAAGGTACAATAATATACCCCTACCTTACTTAAGATCGAAACTCTGAATTTTCACTGAACTTCGGGGAGCTCATTCACGAGTTGAACCAACAAGAAGAGGAGGCGAATTTACGACAAATCGAGAAGATATAATATATATATATATATATATATATATATATATATATATATATATATATATATATATATATTGGGTGGTCCCCAAGACGGGGGTAAAATTTCAAAGTGCACTGATCCTTTCTCCACACCACTACTTTTTTTCATGTTGCATTCCTCTCCTTGTGTGCGAAATTCCATCACAATACAATGATATTTAGAGGTCGCCCTAATTTTAATCTTTTTTCTTTTCTTCTTATTTTCAAGTTATGGCAATCAGTACTCGTTCGAGCCCCGAGTGTTGGCTTCTCAGGAAGCCTGTTGATTCCCTGTCATGTGGCGAGGTTGTCACTGTATGGGAGAGGGTTCGGATCCCGACACAGCGGATGGATGCTTGTGTCAGGAAACTGCGAGGAATCCACGACGAATACCAAGCACTCCAGAAACACCAGACACGTGTGAGGGAAAAGATGTTCCTGGATGACCTTCAGGATCTCTTCGATGTTGCAACAAGCGATGTCCTCCAGACCCTCGCCAATGAAGAAGACGAGGAGTTCATCAAGATGCAGCGTGATGACATCTTCTCATGCAGCATTGTAGGGATCGAAGCTAAAAAATCTGGAGTCGAGGCCAGGCGTTGGAAGAGAAATCACCAAGAAGCTGCTCTCAACGACGAGCAGAGGCCAAAGTTCAAGTGGGCGCTGGTGCCTTCAGTTCCAGCTCCACTTCGTCAGAGGAGTCAAAGGCTGAAGACAATTACTCACCTTCAACTTCAGCCTGTACATCTGCGAGTCTGGTAAGTTCACCGTCATCAATTCACCGCAGGAAAATTGCCCTTTAGCAATTCACTAATTAAATATTTTATCTCTCAAATTATTCGGGTGTTTTTCCTTTTTCGGTAAACTTTCCATGAGATAAACTTTCCTAGATGTTAACTTTACATCCGTTGAATTTACCTAGAAGTGAACTTTCTATGCGGTGAATTTCTGGCGTTCAATTTTTCTGTGGTAAATTAATGACGGTGAACTTACCTGTAATCGTGCATCTGGTCCTCCCGCGAAGAGGCCCAAGAACACCTTTAAATCTCCTGAAGTCGTCAGTGCCTTGGATCGAGTCAATCTCCCAGATCATGGTGCAGTATTCGTCACGCCAAATCCAAGACGAAGAAACGCGGAAGAAATTTCAAGTAGGTAGTTCCCTCCTCCAGCATTGGACGGGAAAGTAGTGCAGGAGATGGGAGGGAAGAGAGTGGAGAGGGTTGCAATTCTGGCAACTGGTCAAGGATTCTAGAAGTTGCTGAGTATTCTAAGTTAGACCCGAAGTACTGGAGAATATGCGTGTTTTAAATTACTCGAGTCTTGGAGGATTCGCGATGGAGTAGTCGAATTGGTCTTCGATACAACTGCAAGCAACACTGGTCTTCTCAATGGTGCATGCTTCCGGATCAATGAAGGTCTCGGAAGAGAGTTGACGATGTTGGTGTGCCGCGATCATGTGTTTCAGATTGTTCTCTCTGACGTCTTTCTTGTCGTTTTTTGGGCACACCGGAGGTCCGGAAGTCCCCCTATTCAAGTGTTTCCAGAAGGAGTGGCCGACCATCAACCAGCAAAAGTACACGGTGGCTGAATATACCCTGTTCGAAAGCCATCTGGAGCAGCTCCACTCCAAGATGAAGGATTATCTGGCATCTTCCGTGGCTGATCCAACAAAGTGTCTGCGCGATGAATACTTCGAGTTCTTGCAGTTCACAGCCCTGTTCCTCGGAGGAAGCACAACGCCTAAACCATCGTTTCGTTCCCCTGGTGCCATCCACCAAGTGAGGTGGATGTCAAAAGGCATCTACTGCCTCAAGATGTTCCTGTTCCCACACCAGTTCAAGACAACGAAACGAGAGGAGCGGAATGTGACTGGCATGGCGCTGTTCATTGCCCTGGTGTACGTCCGCTTTTGTCACGAAGCTCCTCTCTTATCCCTCGCCCCATACACCTCATGATGTTGTCTGAATTTCAGAAGTACATGAACCAGATGAACGTTGCTGCAACCGTGAACAATGCCCTCCAACGGCATCTCTGGTATTTGGCGGAAGACTTGGTCTGCCTTTTCCTCTTGGGCTTCCTCCCCCCCCCCCTCTCACTTGGCTCAGCCAAGCGCTGCCCTAGATTAGCAGCTACTTGGAGCCACAAGTGAGAGTTGAGTGAATGGTGCAGCCCTGGCGCATAAAGCCATCATGTAGTATGTGGCTGCCCCATGTTCAAGGTACTACAGCTCCCATTAACCCTTTCGATCGCTGCGTCCACAGTTGAGGACAGAAAAAAAATGTCTACCAGACGCATTATATGGCATCATCCTTGAGTTTCTCATCGTTTTCATGAAAACTAACGCCACAGTTTCCACCTGTATCCATATGAAACATCTTCTGTTATATTTACATAGGTGTTCCTGTGTAAGAAGCAAAGATGGCGTCAGCTGACTCCGGAGAATGCTCTGGTGAGTGCATTTTTCAATCTGTATTCATCCATTTTCTCTAAATAATTTTGATTGAAATAAATATATGATTATGGATTTAAATTGTTGGCAGTAAAAAGGAAATATTCTTAAAACAATTATTATTATGTGTAGAAGATGCATGGTTTTAATGTCCCCGTTTGTGGACAACATCAGATAAAGGTTACACGTGAAAGTTTAAATGCACAGTTTGAAATTTGCCAGCAAAGACGTAATTTATATTTAGAAACTTGCAAATATAATACATACCTACATATATACGTAAAAACACTTGTGAGATATGGTGGACAATCAATTGACAAGAAATTTCAGGATTATTTCTCTCTTTCTCTCTAAACATATAAGTTTTGTTTTTGCAAATAGCCCTCGGTGTATATATATATATATATATATATATATATATATATATATATATATATATATATATATATATATATATATGTGTGTGTGTGTGTGTGTGTGTGTGTGTTTGTTTTTTTTGCCTATAGGCCTCTATGTTTTCCTTTTCATGTTCTTTTTCATTCCATTTTCTTATTCTAGGTACTTCAAACAATACTTACCTGATAAGTTATTTGAAGATAGAGCAACTCAGACAAATATTTATTCTGTTCAGAAGAATAGGCCTTGCGTAAACACCACTGCAAACGAGATAAGAAGACTGTTTGGGATTCATATCCATATGGAAAGTCTGTCTTTTTCAAGAGTTTCTATGTATTGGAATCCAAGCTGTATGATTCCTCTGATTGCTGATAACATGAAGTTGAGTAGGTTTTATATCCTTAGAAATAACTTGCACTTTGTCAATAATATGGAAAATAATGAGGGAAGAAAGGAGGATAACTATAACAAGTGAATTCAGTTCTAAATAGTTTCAAAGAAGGTTGTTTGAGCATAACTGCTTAGATGAAATGATGATTCCATTTAAGGGTCAAGTAAGCTTCGAACAATATATAAAAAGTAAGCCAAAACCTTGAGGAATCAAAGTTTTCGTGCTCTGCGACACTTCCGGTATACAAATTCTTAGTTTATCAGGGTAAAAACACTCCAGAGTCATCTACTTTGAGAAGTGAGTATGGCCTTGGAGCGGGAACTGTTTTGGAATTAGCAAAAATATTTCCAAGCAATAATAACTTCAAACTATATTTTGATAACTTTTTCACAAGCCTTCCTCTCATAACTAAACTTCAAGAAAGGAAAATTTATAGTGCAGGTACAATGCGTAAAAATCGTGATGCCAAATCTCCTCTCGAGACAGATAAAGAAATGAAAAAGAAGGGGAGGGGAACGATTGAGGAAATGAAAGAAAAATCTGATGACCTGGTGGTAGTAAAATGGTTTGATAATAACATCGTGTAGTTAGCCTCTTCATTTGTTGGCAAACATCCAGTATTAATAGCAAAAAGGTGGGATAAATCATCAAAACAGCATGTCTGTATAAACTGTCCTCAAGTAATACATGCTTATAATCAGCAAATGGGGGGTGTTGACAAAATGGATTTCTTGGTGTCCCTCTACAGAAATAATATTCGATCAAAAAAATGGACTTTGCGTGTAGTATTTTAATTTCGTTGATGTGGCAGTATGCAATACCTGGCTTGAATACAAAAAACACTCAATCGAGCCAATAAAGAAACAGATGGATTTGCCGGAATTCAGATGCAATATTGCTGAGGCTTTGATTCTTCAGTATCAAGTAGCAAATCGTACTGCGGGACGTCTATGGGGAGGGGCTCTTCTCATTATATATTTGCTTATTTATCAATATTATACTTCATCTTGAGATTTTCTATATACGAATCTATTTACTACTTTCTTAACTGAAGTTGCCCCTTGAAATAATTGTCTTCCGTTTATCTGACTCTTGGTATGCTTATTGGCTAGGATTCCTTCTTCTTTAATTTGGCTGGGTTAATTCTTGATCTTCTTTTCTTGATGTATCTTCATAACAACTTGCATTTATCTTGATGTGATGTTTTCCTTCTTAATTCTTGATGACGTGATTAGTTAGCCCTTGAAGTCGTTTTCTTTCCGTTTTCCTTGACATCGGTTTTCTCTTCAGTCGATTTCTTGAGTTGTCCATAAAGCGTTTTCCGTTTTCTTCTGGGATTTTCTCCGTAAAATTGTGGACTTGAGGATCCATCGCGGGTCTTTGAAACCAAAGGCCAGCACTCTGCCGTCACGCTACGGCGAGTCCGTCCTGACTTGGTAATTTAATGGGCTATTTATATTCTCGCTTTTGGAAGGAAGTTTTTTCTCTTATACATCTTCGCATCCCTACACGTCCAAGGTCAAGCACAAACACTGAGAACAACGATGGAGTAAATATTCATCACCGCAATATTCCCTCTACCCGTCCAGTCGTTGATGTACGATATGATAACGTGGCACACTAGCCTGAAGCCACTGAATCAGCAAATGCTGCAAGATGTAAACTGGAAGAATGCAAAGGAAAAACGCGATAATCATGAACTCACTCCATTCTAAAGGTATTGTTTGCTTTAGAAATTAGGGAAATCTATTTCAACTAGAAGTTCGATTCTTTTAAGAATATATTCTTCTGCAAGAAAAGAAAAGTTATTTTCATCCTATAACACAGGATATCCTCAAATATCAAACAATTTTAACCCTTTATCTCATGCTGTCCTCAAATGTGGACACTCCATTGCTCGTTTATTTATTAATATATTATTTCAATATTCTCAGAAACCCTTTATTTTGGTTCATTTGAAATCAATTCTGCCCCAGGAATATTTTCTTTACCCTTTCATAATGCAAGAGTGGAGGGGTTAATTGAAAGTCGTGGTCGCATTTAGTTGTTAGACATTTGAGCTTCCCTTGGTACTTGTTAGCTAGGTTTATGATCTTTTTTCTTTATTTTTCACATAAGAATGGATATTTATAATATTTTTCATAGTTTTATAACGCTTTGCAGTATTTTTTTTCGGACGTCATTCTATTTTCATCTCGAAATAATCAAAAGCCGAAATTCTTGGACCTATTTCTTGATTTCTACCTTAGGTCTTCTCCTCTCAATTATAAATATTTCTTCTACAGGGTGGAGCAGAGCAACTTGTTTATTTAGAAATTCAATTAAAACAAAAGTAATGCAGATGTATATTTAATTCTTTGAACACATCAAGTACAACATTTGAATTTTATGTTTTGTCAGTTTTAAAGATGATATCAGGCAGATGGCGTCCATTATTCCCAATACACTGCGTTAATCGATCTCGGAAGTTTCGTTCAAATCTTTCCAGCATATCGACGGGTATGTTGGCGACAGCTTGACGAATGTTGTTCTTCGGGTGAGCGAGGGTCCTAGGACGATCGTTGTAAACAAGTGATTTTAGATAGCCCTATAAAAAATAGTCTCAGGGTGCTAAATCAGGCGACCGTGCTGGCCACTGCAGATCCCCCATCAAGGAGATGAGGCGTCCTGGGAAGTGTTGCCGCAAAACAGTCATTGACACACGCGATGTGTGTGCCGTAGCACCGTCCTGCTGGAACCATACATCTCCCACATCAATCTGGTTGAGTGTTGGCAGGAAAAACTCCTGAATCATGTGGACATAACGGTCAGAAATCCCCGAAAATGCCCGTTCGTTTTCTTCAAAAAACATGGACCAATTATTCTAACTCGCGATAGTGCACACCAAATAGTTACACGTTGTAAATGTATGGGACGCTGATAAAGTTGTCTGGAGTTATCAGGGCTCCAATAGCGCATGTTCTGCTTATTTACATATCCCGAAAGATGGAAGTGAGCCTTATCACTGAAGAAAACAAGTGTGACGTGAGTCCTGCCAAGATGCGCCTCACATGCATCTTCTTGAGCAACCAAATCGCGGGGATTAAGTTCCTGCAACACAGCCAATTTTTAGGGATGAAGTTTTAGTTCTTCAAGAAGGATTCGCCTCACAGAACGAGCAGACAACCCAACAGCAGCTGCATGTTTGCGGGCAGAGCACTGAGGGGAGCGCAAAAACAGAATGCCTTACCGCGGCAATGTTTCGGGGTGCCCTTGCTGTTCTCTGGAAGCCCAGAGTTTTTTTTTCTTTACATTACCAGTTTCCCTGAAGTTGTTTACCCATGAAACAATCGACTGCCGGCCAGAAATACGACCACGGGGCGCAATATTTAAATGTGTACGCAATGCACGTTGCGTGGCGATGATTGAGCGACCGGTAGAAAAGTATGCCTCGAGAGCGAACGCGCGCTTCACCTTTGTCCACTATATGATGCTAACTGAATAAAGCAACGCAGAGCTATAGTACAACTTTACGCCCGACTCACCTTGGAGCAACCATCGTTTCAGGGCACTAAATTAAAATTAGCAAGTTGCTCTGCCCCACCCTGTACTACGCTGTCTCTTAGTCTGGCAAATTTGGGTTGTATCTTCCGTCTCCTCACTATTGTTACGTTTTAAGAAGTTCTTAGAAAGAAAACAGATATAAGGACTCTCCTCCTTGATTTCTGTATTTCTTTCAGTACAAATCTGAAAAAAAATTACGTTTGTCTATTTTCTTCGCATCAATGCTTATTTGCTAAGACTAAAGGCATAAAAAGAATTTAAGGGAATTCGTTTGAAATACGAAAAAAACAATCAGCACAATTCTTTCCCGCTCCCACAATACAAATTTGCTATAATAATTTCATTTTACTTTACTCGCTTTTAGGGGGCCAGTGGCTATATCCTCATGCTAAAGATTATCATTGGAAATCTATTTTAGAAATAATTTCGATAATACCTTCAATATACTAAAAAATTAAAAAGAAAACAGTCATTTGAAATATTTTTGTTTTAAAAAATTCCCCAACAATCGATAAATATATTTGGACCCTTGGTCTGTTCGGTGGATCAAAATATCTAAGAAAGGGATAGTGTTATCTTTTTCATTTTCTAAAATAAATTTAATTGAGGGGACTAGAAAACCTACAGCCATTGACTCATACATCCATTTCTATTCCGATCACCAGATTAGTATCAAAAAAAGTGCTTTCTCTTCCATGTTTCTCCGTGCCCTTAGAATTGTTTCACCGGAATATTTGGAAAAGAGGTTGATAGGATATATAATATAGGTTTAATTTGTGTTACCCTTTCTATGAACTTAAATATTGTTATGATTCTGCTAAGCGTTCATTTTATCAACCTAATCGTAACATCCCTAAATTTCATGACAAAATTGTAGTAGTTTTACCTTTTAACCAAAGTTTCATCAAATTACCTCGTTTACTAGAACCTTTGAACATAAATGTTATTTTAAATAGGAAAACACTATCCATTGCCTTCTCGTAAAAAAATCTTTCCCCTAAACCAGTCATTGTATATTATATTGGTTGCAATAATTGTGAAAAATGCTATTATGGACAGACAGGTAAAGAATTGAATGTTAGAGTTAAACAGCACCAAACTAATGTTCGTAATTTTTGTCAACAATCCGCATTATTTTTACATATCTATAGTCAGGATCATACTATTAATTGGAATAGTGCTAAACCTATTATTATATGTACGAACTACATTTCAAAAAATATTTTGGAGTGTATCTCTATTAATACTTTCCCAAATTTAATATTCGCCCTGGATTGTTTAGCCTAGATCCTACGAGGGGCGGTCAATAAGTTTTGCAATTCGGATATAAGGAAACGAGATATGTGGAAAAGTGTTTGATTATTTTTCAATATAACTACCGTCGAATTCAATACACTTGCGCCACTTGTCCCTGAGGCTTCGAATTCCCGACAACCAGAAATCTCCCGACTGCTGTTCAATCCACTCCTGGACGGCGAGCTGGACATCTTCATCGTTCCCAAACCGGCGTCCACGCAGTGCAGCCTTGAGCTGGCGGAATAAAAAGTAGTCGCTAAGGGCCAGATCTGGACTGTAGGGGGGATGGTTGAGTTCCTCGAATCCGCACTCGCGCAGGGCAGCTTGTGCAACTCTAGCCTTCCGGACTTTGAAGACGTTGAAGTCGATCATGGGGCGTGAAGTCTCTAGGGACCCAACGGGCAGAGACCTTGGTCATGGCCAAATTGTCGTGGATGATGTTGATAACACTTCCATTTAATATTCCAAGTTCTCGATTTCTTCGACCTTCACCAGTCGATTTTCGAGGATCATCCTCTCCACACGAGCCACATTGTCCCTTCCTTGGTCAAATATTTGATCACTGCGCGGTGCTCAACCTTCTTCATTGTTGAACAATTTGTGACTGACCATCTGCGATCAGCTACTGCTTCTTAAATAGACGAGGCAGGAGCGTGCGGCTGCAGGTCCTGGCTTGTCATAACTTGTCCTAACACCCATATAAACAGCTATTCCCCTTCCTCTGTTTTGCTCTACTGATTCGCAAAACTTATTGACCACCCCTCGCATCATATCTAATTATATTAAATCACAAATTAAAGTGTTTAAAGAATTTGTACCCCCTAGTTAGGGTTTTGATGCAGGTAGCCGTTTTAACCCCCCACTCCTTACTATTTAGGACATTGTCTGTCCTGACCTACGTTATTCCATGAAGAGGTTTTTAGAATAAAGACGAAAGCGCTCGGAATCGTTTTTCCATTTTCCTTGTGGGTGTTATTTATCATAATTTTGACTCGCGTGCAAGTTGTGAGTTTCTTTTCATATATAAATATATATATAATATATATATATATATATATATATATATATATATATATATATATATATATATATATATATATATATATATATATATATATATATATATATAAATATATATATACATATATATATATATACATATATATATATATATATATATATATATATATATATATATATATATATATATATATATACACTACTACGCAAAATAAGAGAACGGTTTTTCTTTATTAATTTTTTTTTAAATATGATGAGTAGGTAATTGAAATTTCCATAGTACATAAGGCCATTTATTTAATTTATTTTATGAAGTTTTCATATTATACAATCGTATATTCAATAAATTATACAAAATAAAATATTGACACGTGAAAAATAAGAGAACGATTTTTCAGGAACATTCTAGAGGTTTCTTGAAATCATATGGCAACATTTTGCTCAGTAGGTAAAAACTGTACAACCACCATTGTTGTCTTACTCACTTTGCAGAGATACCACACACGTGAAAGTGACTCCTGAGCTCAGCCAGACAATTGTTCCCTTGAAGATTTCGAGAAGCACTCTTTTACCGAATTCAAGAGAGGTGGGAAGATCCAATACTGTGATTTCGTGCGTTTGGAAGTCATACAATGAAAAAAACAAAACCCTAAACTCCTGTAATAGTCGGTCGACGCCGCATAACCACCATCACAGGAGGCAGAACTATTAGGCGCTTTTCTATGAAGGATCCATTCGAGACTTAGCTTGAATTTCCAAAAAAAAACTTAAAAATAGTGGCAAAGAAGTGAGCAGTTTCACACTTTTCCGTTGCCACAATGCATCTGGTTAAAAGCTTGTTCTCCAACAACCAACCCAATCATCAGTAAGATTTTTCTACATTTAATTACAGCTGCAATTTGTAAATTTACTAGATCACAGCGATATTTTGCTCTATTTCATATTGTTGTATCATCTTAACATTTTTAAATTGTTTTTTTTTTAATTAGACGATCAAAGATACCTCAAAAATGAGCACTTTGAAGTTTTAGAAAATCTTATAATAAATTCACGTTAAACCAAAAATAACATGCGAGGTAGGGAAATCCGAATGATAAGTGCTCTAAAAGGAGCACTGTTCCCAAATCGTTAATACCTCTCCTTTGCATTATAATCTATATTAAACAGCTTAGTCATATTTCTTCAAATTATTGTCATTCTCTCAATCACTTCCATATTTTTACCACTAACTAAATATTTTTATCTTTCGTTATTAGAAAAAACTTTAAACGATCTTAAAAAAAGAAACGAACTGGAATATAGTCATTTTGGGTTATTAAATATAAAATTATCGTAAAAGTCTATAGATAATATTTACAATCTTATTTCTTCTATATATTTAATATAAATCGAGTTTCATTGACGATAATAAAAGGATATTTGTTTTAGAGCATTGAAATAAGAGAAATGTTGACATTTGGCAACCATACAAGGTATGACTTTAAGAATTAATTAATATAATGGATTTGTTTTGTGTCTCAAGATATGATATCTTTGGTAAAATAAAAACAATTTCACTATAAAATAATATCAATGTAAGTAGAAAGAATAAATGTAATATCATGGGAAATAATTAAATGTGTAAAAATTGATTGTATTTGTGTATGTTAAAATGCCGCATGTATATGTGCCGTGTATGTGAAACGGGGGCTTGAAGGCGCTTAAGGATGAATTCTCTTATCAAGAAAATACATCTGAAAACCTTCCAAGTTCTCGCCGAGTAAAGAATATTAAATCCTGCTCCAAGATTCCTTTAACATTTGATGAAATTTCTGATCACCTTTACCCAGATTACAATCAAGCAAAAAAGAGAGCTGTCTACTCTTTTGAAGTCAGTGCTTTGTGAATACCAGGCATTCACAGTAGAAGCAAACTGGCAGCCCCTAAGTTGAATCTTCACTGGTTCGTGCACACAGAAATGTGGACTATACGACATTTTGGAGGAGGCTGGCCTCCACTTTATTTGACTGTTTGTTATAGGTCGCATGTTCCTGCGCTGGATTGAGATGGGCCTACTCGCGACGCCGAAGCATGATTACTTCTTTGTTTTATGTTTATTTGTTGCTGGTGTTCCTTTTTTAGGCTGTCTTAGTCTTTATTATTTTTTATCTTGGTTATTTGTAATATATATATTATTTGTTTTTAATCTGTAATCTGTCTAACATTAGGCTGGAGTGTGGGTACGGCTCCTTTTTCCCCAGTAGGCAGTCGTCAGATGGGCTATTCAAATAAAAAATATAGTTGAATCAAGAAAACCATTTTGCTGCCCCAAGAGTGGGACCAAAAATGGGTGACAAATCACCCTTTGTAATCACACGACTCGCTACGAGCTTACCCAACCTACACAAACTATAAATCTACCTAAAATATTTCTGATCTCTCAGAGTCTGCTACCAATAGTTTAATAAAGGACGGGTAAATATTATGCCCCCTTCTCATGCTTAATTTTCTAATTGGGTGTGAACCAATAAAGGTTAACAGTAACAAGGATTGCTGAAGAATATATACGACAATGGACCGAGAAGTAATCCTTTAAGGATACTGCTTATGACCAGGTCCTAAGTTTGAGATATCCCTTATTCACCTTGATTCTCTGTCGGCGGTTGTACAGCTATTTTTCGATCTATTTAAGATAATTTCCCGTTATACTTGGTGTTGTTAACTTTTTAACAATCTCATATGCTGAATAATGAATGGCAAACACCTGAAACTGGAGATAAGCTTCACATATCACAGTCTTTTTTTATATTCCTCTAAGAATGATATCACTTCCCCCAAAAATCCTAAGTGGTGTCTCAAACACGACCGCCTCCGCCGAAACCATGATGAGTATAATTAATTCAGCTTAGGGACTCCAAATGCCCTACAATTGGGTATCTAATAATAGTGTCTAAGGGTTAGCCAAGAAATGGAAGTTAAGGAAATCGGCCTAAAAACTCCAAGATTAGTTTTAAGTACTTATTTTTAATTAAAATCATATTGGCTTCTTTAAACTCACTTAGATCTATTGCTTGATTACTTGGCTTATTATAAATGGCTTAAATGGATTTTGCTAGTTTACTTAATAATACTGTAAAGTATATTAAATAGACTTGATCGGGACTTGGTGCATTTGGAATTTTCATTTTTATATAAGACTTATTTCCTTTCGATGATATTAATACTGTATAAAGCACTGTGCCCTTCAAAATTTATTTTATTATTATGGATAACTTCATGATGTTTCTCAATGTATTCATTTTCAGCATGTTCATTCAATGCCTTCACAACATATACAGGGTATCCGTGCTAAATTTGATCATTTTTAATGCCTCTTTTTTCAGAACCATGATGATGTATCGATAAAGAATGACCGGCGTTGGAGAGCCTACAGAATAAAGTTTTAGTTGAGAGAAGGTTAGATGACATGGAGGTTTAGAAGACATCTGAATGATACTCACAGGGTATCTAAATGCCGATATCAGGAGTGGTAAACAATGGTCTTTTAACAATGTAAAGGCTATAAGATGTGACATGAGCAGCTGCAACAGAGACTACGAAGCTGTCGTCAGCAGAAAGGAAAACAGTGGGCGTTCTGACTGCGTCCGTACGCCGGAATTCACCCAACAACTACAGAAAAATATGAAGTAAGACCACTGCAATGAAATCCGTGCTTTGGTGAGAGAGATGGGTAATGGAGTCACAACAAGAAGCTGGCCCTAAATTAGTTCCTTTGCTACCACTCGTACAAGAGACGCAAGTGACGAATTCTGAGAGCCAGTAACAAGGGAAACCGCTTAACGAATGCAAAGAATCTCCGGAACAAGCTGAGCTGGAGACAATCTGGTTCTTCGCAGATGAAAAGAATTTTTGTCAGGACTAGTTACAAAACTCCCATAACAATATATGATTTGACTATAATCCCTGCGATATTCAAATATCATGAAGACCAAGTTTCCCAAAATCTGATGATCAGTTTCTGTCTCCAGTGAGGGTGTCGTCATGCCTCCCTACATGTTGAGCAGGGTCTTAGGTTCAATTCACACGGCTATGTGGAGCTGCTAGATATTTTGGTCAAACCATGGCTAGAAAGGGTTGCTTCTGGTAGGCCATAGCTCTTTAGTGAATCAAAAGTACTTCACCAGCCCCAATTCTGTCGTCCTAGATCCCCCAATTGGATTCCCAAGGATTTCTATTTGTGGAACACGGTTGAAAAAGTCACCAACTAGTCTTACTGCAACCCCAAGACCGAGCTGGTGGACAAGACCAACGAGGTGTTCGAATATCTTCCCAGTGACACAGTGAGGAATGCATGCACCAGGTTTTGGAGGCATCTTGAGGCCGTAGTGGAAACTGGCGGCGACTAATTTAAGTAAACTTTTATTAGATTTTTTTTTTTTTTAGAATACATTTTTGGGGGGCTGATATATTGTGTGTGTTTTAAAGCAAACCGTCAAATTTAGCCCGAACATCCCGTATGCGTCAGTGGGTCAATTAGGACGACCTGAAAATGCAGGTGAGATAAATGATTGTGATATATCAAAAGAATTAAAACCTGTTATGTTTTTGTTTTAATTCAAACTAAGATAAAATAAATAAAAATGATTAATTATTTCAAAGTTTTTTGATCGCGGGGTGTTTGTTTTTTCTAAAATTTTCAAGAAACTTTTTTTCAAAAATTCCAAATTTCTCTTTAATCGTGCAAATAAAAGTTTAATGCAATTAAATGGGTGATTGATTCCATTTGTGGATTTTTCATCGCGATGTAAAGGTAAAAAAGGTAAAAGCAACAAGGGCATCTAATTAATATAAAATGTGTGGAGGGTATAAATTCCGAGTAATATAAACGAAAGACGACCTCGGGCCTTGGAACCCAGAAGGGGGCCCAAATCTCTAGAATTTTCTCAACCTCCTAAACTAAAACACATCCCAAGAGTTTTTTAATAATGAAATCACGAATTCTTATATTTGCCGAAGCTGAAAATATATTAATAAAAATGGTGTTATGGAATATACTTACATTTGCCATGTGATGCGGAATTAACACAACCCTGTAGATGCACAGGACAAATGGCGTCACTTTGAAGAACGCCGCTGGCTAAACACCGAACGCGAGGAGCAGAGGCGAAGGACTGGAGACAGAATCAAAACTCGACTCAGATTTCCAATAGCTGCTGCAGTCGTGATCGTTTTCAATGCTTTGTCACAGCAACAAGTGACAATCTAACAGGTGTCTAGTGGAAGAAGGAACATAAATTGCATTTATACGTGAATATATATATATATATATATATATATATATATATATATATATATATATATATATATATATATATATATATATATATATATATATATATATATATATATATATATATATATATATATATATATATATATATATATATATATATATATATATATATATATATATATATATATATATATATATATATATATATATATATATATATATATATATATATATATATATATAAATTTATATATATATATATATATATATATATATATATATATATATATATATATATATATATATATATATATATATATATATATATATATATATATATATATATATAATATTTGAAGGATGAACGAAAGGACGTATAAAGGGAAATTCATTTAATTTTCTTCATACAACGTTTCGGGTGAACTTTTCACCCCTCTTCGGGTACTGGAAATACAATTCGTAGAAAACAATATAAGTTAGAGTTAAACAGATAATCAAAATGATGAATTTATGGAAAGTATTTAATGCTTATTAAGGGGGGAATAGCGATAAATTTACAGGTAATTGATATTTTTGGATTCTTCCATCATTTCCTTTATTTCGTTGTTCCATCTGGGAGCAGGTAGGGTTCTATATTATATTATTGGGGTATAAATTCTGTCTGCTTCAATGATATTTTCGTTGATTAGTTCTAATTGGTTTTCTATTCTTCTGTTCCTTAGTTGTTTAGGGATCCAGTTTCTAGTGTACTTGAGTGTTCTGTGTAACCATTCATTTTGTTCTGCTGATGGCTCTTCTTTGTGGAATTTTAATTTGAATGAGTGAAGTTGAAATGGTCGTTATCATACTTAGATGGTCGGATGGGGTTGCGGGGCTTGGTTCAGTGTGGTGATTTAGGTTAAAGTTTGGGTTCATCAGTACTATGTCAGGAGTTGTTGAGGTTTGGGCTGTTAAGTAAGTTGGGAAGTCTGGCTTTTCTCTGCTTAGAA
Organism: Ceratothoa steindachneri; assembly: GCA_963969495.1. NCBI lineage: Eukaryota > Metazoa > Arthropoda > Malacostraca > Isopoda > Cymothoidae > Ceratothoa > Ceratothoa steindachneri. The sequence continues at coordinate 136,203,084 of OZ018327.1, forward strand.
GATTTCTTTGAATCAATAATTGAAGGGTTTTCCCTGCTCCGTTTTGTTGGTTCGTGTAGCCTGCCTCTCTTCATCTTGCATTGAGGTCTCCTGTTAATATGGTTGAAGCCTGTCGACGAAAGAGTTTGAGGAAATTTGGAGTTGGCAAATACGGGCGTCTTGGGGGCTGATATGCCCCAGATATGACCAGATTTCTTGTGGTGATTTTTATTTTTATAGCCAGATACGACTCTTCTAAGTCCTTTACCGCTGTAAAATGGATTCCGGTATTGACGCCAATTGCTACACCATCATACTTTGTTTGTGTGTAATTTGTGGTAATAAATTTATAGTTTGAAATTGCCTGGGATAAAATATGTTAAAGTTTTGAAATGAAAAATGAGAATAATCCCCCCGCCCCTACAATCCTTAGCATAGCCGGTATATCTGCCTGCGTGAAGATGATGGATGAATGATATGATGGAACGGGGGAAGCCCTCCAGAAGGATGACTCATGGTGGACTTGATGGTGGGTGGTGATTGAATCAACTATCACCACCCGGGGTGCCGCCTCTTCTGGGGTTTGGGTATCGAGGCTGCTTTTAGCTCACATAGAGACAGTTTTTTGTCCCTCTATGATCACTCCCTGTCCATCAGGGATAGAGAGAACTCTTTCCCAAAGGTTGCAGCACCGCCTCTTTTCTACAGTGGGCTAGTCCACAAACCTGCTTTCCCAACCTCGTCGAATTATGCCTTGTCTCACAATGGGCATAGTTCGAACTAGGTTATGAATGGCAGTACACACGGCTACGCCTCAGAAGGCGAGAGCGGATGGGGTGATGAGTTTAGGTAGCCATAGAGTTAATTATGAAAACCTGGTAGTAAATCTCTTTTTAAAGTCCCCCGTAAGAGAAAAATGGCGTTGGAGAGGAAGGTTTCTTCTGTAAAGATTGATGTGGGAAACTCTCTCGTAATTCTCTGATCTTCTTTCTTCTCCAAAAGGTCAGGCGTTGGAAAGCAAAAGTAGCGTGAGCTGTCTTTCGAGTGCTCAATATCCGTGCGTCCGAGCACCTCAAATTCTCGGAGGAGTCTTGTAAAAAAATTTTCCAAAAGTAGTTCCTCCTTTATCAAATTCGAAGATAGATGCCAGTAGTGATTATGCCAGGGTTTTTTCGCAGTCAATGAAATAAAACGATTTTTAAGGGGTATTTATTCCGCCTAGTTTGAGCATAACGTTAGAGGAAACGGGCCAGTGCGATGAGTGAAATTTCCTCTAACGTTGCTTAACCTAAGTGAAATAAATACCATTTAAAAATCATTTTCTTCCATTCTCGACACGTCCCAGGATATTGAGAAGATACTGTGTATGAAGTTAAAAGAAGAATTCGAGAAGATCGGCCTTGCTCCTAAGGTGCCCCCTCAAGTTGCAGCTCAGTGATTGATCGTATGTCGACGCATAGACCCTTACGTCGGTTCGCAACATGAAATTGAGTCCAAGTAATATTGGGCCAAAATAGAAGAAATATACAAATTTCAAAACCGCGAACGAGAGGTGGATAGTCATGTTTTTAAAGTGACATTCCAAACAACCGAGATGGCGAACAAAGCTTGCGAAAATGGACTAGTGATGTTCAACTCCAAAGTCTCTGCATCCTGCATAGAGCGTGAGGTGTTCGTTCTAGTCAAAGTGTGCTTTTCGTGTTACGCCCTAGAGAAGCACCCTACAAAGAAATGCTTCCTCGAGGGTAAAGTATGTTCTGAATGCGCCGGTAAAGATCATACATGGAAAGAGTGTAATATCCTTCAGAAAAAAATGTATTAACTGTGGAAACCAACATCGTACCCTATCCATGGCATGTCCACTAAAGAAATCCATAGTTGCAGACAAGAAAAAGCAGGCTATAGAGGACAGAAATAAGAAGGTTACCACAACATACGCACAAGTAGCTAAAACGAGCAAACAGAATAGTACACTCTTGAACATAGACCCGGAAATGAGATCTGATTTAGTAATGTGCATCCTATACGCGCACTTTGCAAATGTAATCAAACCAGGTAGTTACGATACCGAATTGAACAAAATGTTGATTCACAACGGGCTCAAGCCGATGTGGTTTCCGGACAATCCTCAGTCACGGGAGTTGTTCCATGCCCAACTGAAAACAATGCAAAAAGCTACCCCAAGATTTCGCTCCTCATCTAGAGACCCCCGCCTCAATAGACCTGAAACGCCGACACCTAGTGCCACCCAGACGAAATCACGCTCCACTAATGAAGAAGGAATCGACACTGTTTCAACGCAAATTGAGAATAAAGACGAGACCGTCCCAATGAACAATACTGCAGCATCAAAAACCTACAAAACAACTGATGAAATAGGCATGAGGATATACGGCTTGCCGTCCGCACCATTACCTAAAATTTCGAGAACAGCTGACATGATCTCAGGGGTCATGAAAGGGAAGTATAAATATGATTATGAAGCGGACATAAATAAAGATAACTTATTAGCAGCTCTGAAACAATGAATAATAGTGATAACCGAGGAATCCTGCTTTAATCTCGCACACGAGATTTTCAAAAAGAAGAGAAACGGGAGGGAAAGATCACCAGCAAGAAAAAACGGGAATAAACCTAAAAAACCACATAAGAACTAAAAATCATGGACAGTCAAATTAGATATATTAGTAAGTTAAAAATCTTCTCCCTCAATGTCAACGGGTGGACAAATAAAAAAAAATAATATACAACGAGATTATAAGGAACCTGAACCCAGACATCATCCTCATTTCCGAGCATGGCGTCGATTTGCGAACAGAGTATATTAAAATATACAATTATGAAGTGCTGATGGCCAACCACTCTAATAAGAGATTTGATGGCGTCGCAATTGCAGTCAGGAAAGGAATAAAATTCCAAGAAATTCAAGGTTTGGAAGAGTCTTACCTGGCTGTGAAGATCAAGATGACCTATGATGACCTTGTGGTGGCCGTTGGTTATCAACCACCTAGACACTCATATTTGCCAGTTCCTAATTTCATTCACCAATTCCGAAAAACGCCTTAACAATTTTAATTGGAGACCTTAATGCCCGCTGCAGAGAGGCAAGATATACTACAGCTTTAAATGGAGCGGGGAACACACTGAGCCTTCTAATTAGGAGGAATATAGTGCCACACATTTTGCCACATTCTTAACAGGAAGATCTTCCACAATACCAGATGTTGTATTGACTAACACCAACTTTGCTATCAACCAAGTGACAGTGCCGGGTTCTTACATACCATCAGATCATATCAGCATGGTAACTATGTTGTCAACTTCACCAATACAGGTCCAAATACCCAAACGGAGATGCCTGAACAGGGCTAATTGGGAAGCTTATAAAGATCACTCGAGAAATATGGAGGTAAATAGACTGGAAGGCGCCACGATTGAGGAGATAGACCATAATCTTAACAATATAATTGTGAAATTCAAAGAGGCTGACCGTCAAGCTATCCCATGGACCAGATTTAAAACTCTCCCAGCCCTGAGGTGGGATAGAGAAATTACCGAAAGAATGGAGCGATTAGATCTCCTTATCAATGAGATAAACCTGTACGGTAACACAGCCCAACGTTATAGAGAGCTACGAGAACTAAGAGAAACAATCAAACTTCTCATCATGGAGATATCTAAGGAGACATCGGACAATATAATTAGCAATCTAGACACTGAAAGGGATCCGAAAAAATTCTGGGGTCAAATTAAAAGATTAATAGGAACCCCTCCAAGAGAAAGAACAAATATAATGATCAAAGGAGTTGAGGTTAACAGAGATGAGGACGTGGAGCATCACTTCAGAGAATATTGGAAACAAAGATTTAGCATCAGCGAAGCGGAAAATGCAGAATTTGATCGGGACTACGAAGATGAAGTCGAGACAAGGTTGAGAGAGCTGGGTGAAGAACTCACACCTCATCTTTTGGTTAACCGTACTCGCCGTGCTCAGGAGGAGGGTAGGTCGTTCACATACGAGGAATACGGAACTGCACTGTAAAGTTTCAAACAAAAGGCTCCAGGATGACCGAAATTACGAAGCCTCACCTAATAAAAGCACCCCCCGTCTCCCCCCAACGTAAATCAAGCAATTTTAAAAATCCTCAGCGCTTACATGAATATTGGCCACTTTCCAGATTCATTGAAAAAGGCTAAGATGATATTTTTGTTGAATCACGGGAAGCCTAAAAAAGAGATAAGTTGCTATAGACCGATTTTCCTATTGGAGTTCATCGGTAAATTATTCGAAAAGCTCCTGAACACAAGACTTACGAGCTATTTAGAGAATAACAACCTGTACAACGATCAAAAACATGGGTTTAGGAAAAAACTCGATGTTGCAAAGGCCAAGAGCAATAATGTAGGTGTCGTACTTAGAGACGTGGCCTCGGACTTTGACAAGGTCTGGGTGCCGGGCCTGAAAAATAAAATCTACGACCTTGGAATGGAGGATGGCATGACAAAGATTCTGTGCAGCTACCTTTAAAAACGTAAGGCAATGGTCAGCATTATCGACACTGAAGAAGAGCTCTTTAACCTAGAATCAGGAGTGCCACAGGGTGGATGTTTGAGCCCCACGTTATACGCGATATTCACCAGCGACCTCCCACATCCTGCCTACGGTTTTTCCCAATAAATTCAATTGGCAGACGATGTCACGCAGATCGTGACAAGCGACTACCCTAATCCGAGAGATGTGGCAAACAGGACAGGAGGAGAAATTGCTATAGTCAATAACTATGAAAGGAGGAACAAAATCAAGACGAACATTGGCAAGTTCAAAATGATTCCGATGGCACGCAGACGTACGAGGGCCTAGGCCTAAAAATAACAACGAGTGGTTATAAATCACATCTTAAGGAGAAAATTGCGAGAACCAAAAAGGCACTCTGATCTCTTTTTCGTTTTAGATTAATATCACCATCAAACAAAAGGAAATTATATCTAGCGCTTGTAAAACCAATGCTCCTGTACCCCGTCATTCCAACACACACCATGAGTGATACAGCACTAAGGGAAGTGCAGAGAGTACAGAACAAGGCGCTGAGATTCATATCAAATGTTAATCTTTGGGACCGTCTCCCCTTGGCATTGCTACATGACATAAACGATATAGATCCGATTAATGTGACTTTACACAAGCGACCAATCAATCTATGAGATAAAATATATCGAATTATACCAGAGGAAATTACGAACCAATTAAGACTACCTGATGATGAATATCCGAACATGCACTTTAAGCAGGTGTTCAAAAATAGACAGCTAAAGATTCTAACAAATATAAGACCAATATATACCTAAGGAATAATAAAAAAGAAGATAAAACAAATTTTAACTAGACAAAAATGAAAAACAAAGAACAAAACAAATATAACTCAAGAAAAGATCCGAAGTTGACATATTTTAATTAAAAAAAAATCCGAAGTGGACAAAAAATAAACAAAATAACAAACAAACAAAGAAAAGTAATATAAAAGATCCGTAGCAGACACAAATAAAAATCTTTAATACATAATAAATAATTAAAAAGAATTAAATTGAAAAGTTGAAACAACTATATAAAATAATATTAAAAGATCCGAAGTGGACACAATAACTTACTTAAATAAACACTAACATAAATAAGAAGAATCAAGAAGAATAACTTCATTGGCAATTATTCAGATTAATCAAACCACTAGAACATAAACGAAAACAAAGGATTGAACGCTAAAACATTTTCAACGCAAGAATCAATATAAATATTTAGAAATACTGAGTTTGCCAGACGACGTAGCACATATAACTCTCTCTCTTAATTTCACATACTACTATCTTTTCTCTAGCTATCACCACACCAATTTCTCTCTTTAAATATCATTGATCATTGATCATTCTTCCATTCTGTCAAATCCTCACTCCACTCATTACATCGGTAAAGGAGGAAAGAAGATATCAAAACGCTCTGAAGATGATCGAATAAGATCGAAAGCACAGAAATTTAGTTTGGTGTTTACCAAACACATTCATTTAAAAGAGAGATGAATACAGGACAAGTGATCAACAAAATTTGCATTTAAGAAAGACTGCTACCCAACTACACTAATATATATATATATATATATATATATATATATATATATATATATATATATATATATATATATATATATATATATATACCAGGGGCTTCAAAACGTTGTTGGAAAAAGTACATAGCTAAAACTCATATGAAAGGATTTTGATGTCAATGCACCTGAACGTTCTTGTACCAACATGTTCTAACATGAAACCTTAAATGCATGTGACAACGCGGCGCTGCCAGTTGAAAGTCAACATCCGTTTAAGCAACAAAGCCTCCTCCAAAATCGAGGCCAGGACGAACATCAAAATCATGGTGAAGCTCGGGTGGGAGAACGGCCCAACCATTGACTCTCTGGAACAAGTTTATGGTGACTATGCCCCAAAGAAATCAACAACCTACAAATGGATAAGTGGTTTCAGAAGTGGAAGAAATGAGATTAAAAATTATCCCCCCGCAGTGGCAGGCCATCCATTTCAGTTTGTGTGGAAATCATTGATGCTGTTCGTGACCTGATTAAAAAGGATAGATGAATAACCATTGAATCAGTACCAGACAAACTCAACATCTCCGTAGGTTTTGCACACGCAATTTTGGTGGATTGTTTTGCCTAGGCAAGTTTTCCGCTTGATGGGTTCTTGGCTGTTCCGCCCAGATCAGTAGCAAACAAGGGCAGATCTTTCAATGGAAATTTTGAACAAGTGGGATGCTGACAATGAACCTATTATGCAGAGAATTGAAACCGGGGATGAAACATGGCTCTACCAATATGACCATGAGGACAAAATTCAATCAAAGCAATGGCTGCCCAGGGGTGGAAGTGGGCCAGTCAAGGCAAAATCTGAGCCACTGTCTTCTGGGATGCAGAGGAGATTTTGCTGGTTGACCTCCTCGATAGCAAGGAAACAATTAGAGCTGCTTATTATAAAGGCGGGTTGAGAAAACTGTACATGAAAATCGGAGAAAAACGTCCGGGGAAGCTGCATCGGCGCGTCCCCTTCCACACCAACAATACCCCGCTCACGGCGCTCGGCAGACAAGAGCTGTGCTAGGCGAATTTCGATGGGAGATTATTCGACATCCACCTTACAGCCCTGATTCAGCCCCATCCGACTTCTTTTTGTTTCCAAGCCTGAAAAAATCATTGAAAGGTACCGATTTTCCATCAGTTAGAGATGTAAAAAGAGTTGATTTTGACATGGTTTGAATCGCATGACCCTCTGTTTTACATAGATGGACTTAAAGGCTGGTATCGACGTTTGCAGATTTGTATTGACTTAAATGGAGCACATGTTGAAAAATAATCATAACTTAGACCGCTTTTCCCAATTGTCCTTTTTCCACGAACTTTTTTAAGCACCCACGTATATATATGAAAGAGTGGGAGAACATTTAAAAAACGAACGTATGAACATAAACCTGATGTCAGGCGAGGCAATACTACATCCAATATTTTTAATCACAATCACCAAATAGATTTTTCAAAGACCCAAATAATATACAATTGTAAAGATTTCCGTAGAAGAAAAATTCTAGAATCGCTTCTCATAGGAGAAATTCCCAATTTCAATCTTTCTGGCGGTCAATTTAAATGTAGCTCCTATGGCCGGAAGCTGATCGCAAACAGTATAGTTAATGCTCGTAGAATCACGCCCCCTGATTAATGACCCTTTTTCTCCGTTTATTTATTTTGTCGTGATTTTGAGACTGTGTAGCGACTTTAGTGTTCATTCCATTCTCAGTATACGACTAAAGAGGGTATGGTTAACTTCATACTGAAACTAGTCTCGTAAATAAATTTTATGCTCCTATACAGTGGTTTCGCTATTATATATATATATATATATATATATATATATATATATATATATATAGAGAGAGAGAGAGAGAGAGAGAGAGAGAGAGAAAGAGAGAGAGAGAGAGTGTGTGTGTGTGTGTTGAAGGAGACTACTGCTTTGGAAAAGCTTATTTTGTAGCGTAGATATTTTTATTGTAACTCCCTTTCCACTTTCTCGTCTTTTTTTTGGTTCAAATACCTTACAGCTTGTCTGCTATAAAATCAATCGAACTTCTCTTTTACCATAGAGGTAGAAAGAAATTAAATATCTGCAACCACTCTTTAATAACAAAAAAAATAAATATGGCCAATATTGACATGACGATTCCACCAGTTTATGAATGTTAAATTACAATGCAGGCACAATTATGAATAAAGCCTGAAGGAAGTTTATGCATAGGACCTGAATGGAAAATCTATTTGGAAAACGGTCGATTTCCCCAGTTTATGAATATTCAATTTCATTGAAAGTCTAATAATGATTAAACACTGAAACGATAAACATATAATAATGAATGACTATCCAGAACTATTTAAGAAAGGTCTAAGTTTGTTTTGTTTTTTTCTATTTCAAAACCAGGTGCCGGATTTAGAATTACTGAAGTGAGTTGATGGGCGTGCCTTAGTGCTGTCACGATACAAGGTTTTTGTGTGAACGCTTCTGACGAATGTCGCTGTCTAAAAGGTTTGATAAAATAACTCCTGTTGTTGTCACTTTTGTGCACTTTCAAGGGAAATCGTTATAGTTTTGCCTTAGGCATGTTACGAAAATGGAAATGCTCCAGTTCTTTTCTTCGGAAGGGAGAATTTCCGGTGATTACCCAAAGCATTGCCGGAAAGTCGAGTGACAAAGTTAGTCAGTCGTCATATGGGCGAGTTATATATATATATATATATATATATATATATATATATATATATATATATATATATATATAATCGAGCAAATGACCCGATACCTCAGGAAGCCAAGCGCAATACGAAGAGTAAAACCAATACGAGGAATTGGAACATTTAATAGAGATATCTGAACGTTTTGTATATCAGCTGTGTACATCATCAAGAGTATTTAACTTAAAAAATATACTTAAATAATTATTGATAGCATGTTAATTGGCTATGTAGGAAATACAACCAACTATTCCCTTCCTACGCGACCATCTAACATTCCACCAATAGTTACTTAAATCAAATTTCCCTCAGATTTACCACAGTTTGCTCAGGAACACCTATCCTATAGAGGGACCTCTGCCTGGTAAGCCAATTTTCCAATTCTTATGAATTTACTTATTCAATTGTTTTTTTGTGTTTGTGTTTGCCTTTGTTTTTATATTTTTTTGTACTTTTTTCTAATTTTGTCCAATTAACTGTTATATTTTAAATCTGGTTTTAATATTTATTCTATTTTTTGTTTAATTGACAGAATACTCTGTTGAAGATGTACACAGCCGATGTACGAAACGTTCAGATACCTATATTAAATGTCCCATCATTATTTCGCGTTCATAAGAGATATCCATTGTATATTCGTCGTGCGTTTAACTCAATTTTTCGTTTCTCCTTTGAATTTCCAATTAATCTTTTTCTCTTTAAGTCTTTCCGATCGACCTAGCGAAGCATGCCATAAAAGCTTGTCTATTCGAGATAATTTTTATTCTCTCGCGTAGACGACTGGTCTTAGGGGTAGCCTTAATTTCATAGGTGGGCGTTATCGCGATAATTTATCGCGATCACGATATCGTGTTATCGGTTATCCGATATTTTTCCGCGTTATCGATTCATCGGTATCGCCGATACTTTTTGTTCCAAACTAGCGATAATCGATCATTTTAGTGTTTGGTTCCAGTTTACACAGGGGCAAACCGCGCGTGCCTTGGAGGCAGAAATAGGTAGGTCCGAGCTGGGAACCGAGCGTATACTGAACGGAGTGTGGGGCAACCGGTCTTGACGTCTTCTCAAAACGTTCGCTCAGCTTCAGTATCTCACCAGCTGTCGAATGAGAGGTCACGGGGTGTTGCTTCTGCGCGTTACCGGTTTTACGCGTTCTTTGATGATTTTTCCCTATGTTCCTGTGCTTCTTCCGTTCTAATTTTTTGTGCGCGTGTATATGAATGCATGTACTATTCAGTGCTATTCTTTAATATCCGTTTATTAACGTTTTGAACACTTACTAAGTTACGCCACTATTCTAAACTGATCCTATTTTTATTGTAATTTAGTAGTGCAGTGCTTTGCTATTTTATAGTATTGAATTAGTGATGGCGTCCCAAGAGACTGTGCCCGCATCAAGCCAAAGAGACACAGAGAAGTCTATTCACTCTGAGCTTACTGAGGCTGAGCTTCAGTCACCCTGGCCATTCCTTGGCAAGTAGTGAAGTACAAGAAGATGGTTGATGACAGCTACATCTTCCAGTGCTTGTCCTGCCTCCCCAAGATCACTGAGGTGAAGGTGAACAAGGGCACCAATGCCAAACTGAAGAGCCAATTCAACAGGATTCACCCTGACAAGGTAAAGCAAGTTGATGAAGCTTGCACGGCCAAAGGTGGGACTGGCGGTAGCAGCAGAAACCGGTCCGTCAGTCAGACGACGGTGGGTCAACCAGCAAGAAGCAGTGGCAGATGTCCATCGCAAGTAGTGAAGTACAAGAAGATGGTTGATGACAGCTACATCTTCCAGTGCTTTTCCTGCCTCTCCAAGATCACTGAGGTGAAGGTGAACAATGGCACCAAGGCCAACCTGAATAGCCACTTCAACAGGATTCATCCTGATAAGGTAAAACAAGTTGATGAAGCTTGCACGGCCAAAGTTGGGACTGGCGGCAGCAGCAGGAACCGGTCCATCAGTCAGACGACGGTGGGTCAACCAGCAAGAAGCAGCGGCAGATGTCCATCGCCGAGACCTTTGGCATCATGGCACAGGGCATCATGCCCTGGGAATTTTGGATTTATCGATTTATCGGTTATCACCTTATCGGGCAATAAATTTATGGCCAGTTATCAATTATTGCCGATAAGGATATCGTTCTCGATTTATCGGTTATCGTGATACATTTTTCCGTTATCGCGCCCATCACTGCTTAATTTAGATCATTTGGTTGCTTGCTACCTCAGTGCACTTGGTTCGCTCCCCACATTGCATAATATTTTTGGCAATTAGAAAAATTTAATTTTCCGAAGAAAAAAATTATTTCTTTTATCTTCCTTTGTAGTTTGATTGATTTATTCCCATTATTCTCTCTCGAGTATTTTTTTATTCTCTCACGTAGCTGAGTTGTCTAAGGCCGGGTTTTTCGAATTGTTGCTCTCGTCCCTTCAATGGGTCGCGAGATAAATAAAATGGGTCGTGACCAAAGAGAAGGAAAGAAAAAATATACAGCACTCATAAATCATCGCTCGTTTTACCAATTTTTCCCATGACAAGGCAGGCTTTTGCTTTTTTCAGAATTGTTATAAGAATACCCTGATAACTTTTCTTCCGACAATTTTGGTAAATATAGTGTGATTATGAAGCATCTGTACGATAGTTTCATGAAACATATATGGCAATCATGCATGGCATGCGTGCAACAAGGTAGGCCCGCCATTGGAAGTGTTGCGCATGTGCTGCAGTTACCTAGCAGTGGGAGGATAGCTATTGACATTCATTTCCGTGGGGTGATGATGGTTTTACCTTGAAACATAAATATGTAAGTAAATAAAAACAACTTTTTATATAATATAATAAAGCAACTAACTTTTGGTCAGAATAACTGTTTATTTCTTGAGTGTTTGTTTAGTGATAATTTTACAGATGGCGAGAACTATATTTCACAGTGGTTGAATTTGGTCAGCAACTAGTAAGTTTCGATCAACTGATCGCCAAAATGTTTGTCGCTTCAAACTTTACACGTGCATAAATCGAGAATAAAGTGAAAAATCTTACTGTTTATTTTATAAGTAATAGAATATTTGTAGTTTATTGATAAATACCATGTATATTTCATCTTGTGGCTGAAAAATTGCCCCTTGCATTTGTGACTGTGCCACTCGTGAAAATACTGATTTTCTTAGCCACACTTTTTCAATATTTAGTGATATTTGGTAAGGTTTTGTACGTATCCATTTTATATTTGAGGAGATGACCTTGTTCTGAAATATAGGTTCTCATTAAGTGTCACTAATTTTTGTTATCATATCTTTGCTATATATTATTTACATTTATATATTTCAGAAACAACCCCGATGATGGATCGTTATATTATTCGGAAAAAGAAGAACGATGAAGGAACAGGAGGACCATCAATATTAACAGATAGGCCTACATCTAGAAATTCACCTTCCACGAAAGTTGTTAAAGAGGATAATCTTAACTAACAAGCGTTGACTTCTTTTGAGATACCTAATAAGAAGATGAAAGTAACAAGACTTTATCGAAAAAATCGGCGAAATTTTTTAACTTTCCTTATCTGGATTCATGTCCCAGTGGAGAAATCAGATTTTCCTTTTTTTTCTTGAAGAATTGGGGAAATCTTGAGGAAATCGTGGGACTCTAATGATCCCATCTACGGGACGAGTACCATTTTTTTTAGAAATTTGCTAGCTAATGAGACCAAGCACAAGACTTGAGCTTAAATAGTTTAGCCATGAGGATTTTCATTTTTTTTAATTCAAAAGAACGTAAAAGTATGGTTCAGAATCACGTAGACTTTCTCCTTAAAACTCAGAGATGGAGGAGAATAATCATTTTTTTTAATTTTTCCACATTAAATAAAAATTCATTAAAAATAAGCTATTAATCTCAGCACCTTCACTCTTATATCACAAACGTCTTTTCTTTTTAAAACAAATTATTGTTAGGTTATATATATTAATAGCACAAATGATGAAAATTGATAAATAACCGATAGATGAACGAAATTCGTAATTTAAGATCCGCTATGTAGATTAATTCGAGTATATGGACGCATTTGTGACCTTTGACAAAGAAATAAAACTCCCATCCACCGAATTGATCTCAAGAATAGAATCGTTTAGGAAGAAAGTTCGCCGCTATTTTCTCCCAAACCTGAGTAAATCGAGCGCTTTTACATTAAACCTCAGAATATCAAATTTATGCCAAGTTGAGGGATGAAATTAAAAAAATAGGAAGGTTGCCATATATGATTTAAAAGGGAATTTAATACCAAATATAATAGTAGAAAATCAATGCCCCTGCCCACCACCACTAACACTGCCTCCAAACACCACCACTGCACTAGCCCATCACCGCTGCTCCCATGTCCACCACAAGCACAACTACCCCTGCCCACCACCTGCACCACCGCATCTACCCACCACCAGCAACAACGCACCTGCCCACCAGTAGCAACACCGCACTTGCCCACCACCAGCAAGAACCGTATATAGCAAAAGAACAGGACCTCCACCCACCTACCATATCCCCTTGCCCAAATCCAGCCCCACCGCACCTGCCCACCATCAGCAAGAACCGTATATCGCAAAAAAAACAGGACACCTAGCCACCCACCACATACCCTTGCCCACCACCAGCACCACCGCACCTGTCCACCATCAGAACCCATACTCACCAACCACTAGCACCCCTTTTCACAGAGAGAAGCAGACAGACGGAAACAGAGAGGGGGGGAAAAAATGAAGAAAAAAACCCGTCAATTTTGTATGCAGATTTTTCTCACGGCGGCAACCGCTTTATTGTAGTGAGCAAAAATATTTGATATATGGTTTTGTGAAATGGATGGACTTTTATGGAAATGACAGACCTCACTGTTTGATTTGATCTGTAATGATCTTGCTAATGAGAGTTTGAAACTTTCGAAGCTAAAAGGACATATTGAAAAACAGCACACCGAACTTTCAAATAAGCCTTTGGAATATTTTCAAAGAAAGAAGAAGATTACAGTCATCAGTAAAAGTTTTGTGTCAGTTTACAAATGCTAATGAGAAAGCCTTATTGTCATCATATGTAATTGCATATCGTATAACAAAAGAGAGACTGCCGCATACATTAACTGAAAAACTTATTCTTCCTTCATGTTTGGATATTGGGCGTACTATGCTTGATGAAAAAGTTGCTGACAAATTAGCTGTAATTCCAGCCAGTGCAATATAATATCACGAAGATTTTTTCAATTGAGGACCATCTAGAAGAAATGCTTATGGCAAGACTGCAATCTGGTATAGATTTTGCAATACAGCTAGACGAAAGCACTGATATTGCAACTTGTGCTACACTCTTAGTTTATGTCAGATACATTTGGGAAAATGATATGTTGAAAGACTTACTATGCTGTCTAAATTTAACATCGTATACAACTGGTGCAGACGTATTTGCTGCATTAAAAGAGTGTGTGGATAGAACCTAGTAAACATTTGTTTGAAAATTTTAAACAGTTAACACATTAAACCTTATAAATGGGAAGACAAACTTCCCGCTTTGTAGTATTTCTCTTTTGTAAATAGGAAGTTAAACTCCCCAGTATGCAGTACTATATCATGTGTCGGCTATACGCGGCTCCGTGCAAAATAGAGCTTGTTCTTGAAGTCCCCGTGTGAAAAGGTAAAAATCGATGGCGTTTTCTTGAGTTGGCCCTCCTTCGCCTTTTCGTTCTTTGCCAGCTGTGAACTTTTCGGTTAGTTTAATTTTCTTGTAAATTTCTTCCAAGTCTAAAAATTCGGAAAATGGATTTCAGCCGTGTTTATGTGCAAACGATTTGAGCGTTATTAACCTTTTAAATCTAGCGTGGCGCTGATGGACAATTATTAGAGTGCTTACGTCTAAAAGCTGATTGGTCAATTTGTCAATTTGTCAACGCCTAAGGCTGTTATTCCAAAAATGAACGTAAGAATAACTATTAAATGTATATCAATCCTGATTGGCTGAATTTTTGTAGTGTTATGAGTAGATGAAATAACTATTTATATAGGCTTCCTTTTGTGTAAAAGATAGTCAGAAAAGTTATTATTATTCAAGAAGAAAAGTTATATTTCCTGTTCGCCCCTTGTATACACGTCTACGCTCCTGCCTAATAAAGAAGTTGAATCCTGCTCCAAATTTCCTTTACCTTTAAAGGAAGCAACGATCACTTAACCCAGCCTACAAAACAACAGAGAAAGAATACTTTAACCAGACCCTATAGAGCGTCTTGTTGGCAAGTATTAATGAAAGTTAAAAAGCTGCAAAGGGATTACAAGTAATGGAGCAGTAAATATGACTCGAAAAACATAGCGATGTTATTAAAAGACTAGCGGGACCCTTGGAAATTCCACGAAATATATATTTAATGATAAATTTATGTAAAAGATATAAATCGTATATAAGCTCACTACATAATAGACACTTTTTTATTATGCCCTTTCAATTCTTGCTCACAGTTGTGTTATTATTTCTCACAGTTTTGTTACGTCCCTGTCCTTACTTGTTAGATTCCAACACTGTAACTTTTACATCTGTCTGTCTGCGTGCTCTTGAAAAAGCGTCATACAACTGACCATGACTGAATACTGGTCCAGGAAGAAGCAGAGCCACTCTCTCAAATGGTTGACCTTGGCTCTTGTTGATAGTCATTGCACACGACAGTCTTAAAGAAAACTGGGTCTTTCTAATGTAAAAGGGACATTTGGGTCACTTGGTGCCAACTTCAGCCTTGGGATTAAAGCATTCATTCAAAGACCAGTGATGTGAGAAGCTTCAATGGAATGTTGATGCAATCTTACTACTTCTAGCCTTGTGTCGTTGCAAAGACCGTTCTCTATTGAAATGTTGCGAAGAATCGTGATTATTGATCCTAGTTTTAATTGGAGTTTGTGAGGCGGCATCCAGGGGAGGTAATGAATTTATCAAGTCTATAAGATATCTGCCAGCTTTCATAGAGTGATCAGCAAGCACTCTGGAAGTACTGTAATAAATCTTATAGTTATCAGAGAGTTGCTGCAAAACTTCTTCATTGATTAAAAAACAATCTACATTCCTAGGAGACAAAAATCAGTCGATTCCTTTCCTCTTGTTGTGTAGTATTATTGAAAATTTCACCCACTAAAGAGTCTCCAACACAACAAATGGGAGCGACTTCAATATCTTCTTCGGTCATACTCGGTGATTCAATTCGTAGTGTTGCAGTAACAATGCCGCCAACTCTCATTTTGTTGTGCAAGTTGAAACATCGAAATAAATGCCACATATGAGAGTTCTTTAAGCAAAGTAGCCTCACGGTTACTCCTTGGTAATATTGGCAATAATTGACGCAAGTCACCTCCTAAAAACAAAACTTTTCTCCAAAGAAGTCGTCTACACCAGTGGTATCTTGGAGGCACTTGTCAATAGCATGAATGGCATTACAAATCATAGAGGCCTCATCCAGTATTATGAGATGATGGGTCTTTAGGAAATTTGCATGATTACTCGAACCAGACACATTGCAGACGCTAGTCTCCGTTAGTGGAACAGGCAATTTAAATAAATTGTGTACATTTCTGCGTCCCAACAGCAGTGTAGACGCTATACCGGTACAAACACCACAACATACTTGATAATCATTCCTTTGTAGGTAAAAAAAACCACTGTGTTAAACAGAAATTTCTAGCCAAATCCTCCAGAAACATCAATATAGAAGTAGGTCTGTGCAGAGTTTTCATCTCTTCTTCTTAGTTGCACAGCATAAATCACGTAATCAGCAATCGCTCTTTGCTCATCGGTTAAAGAATCAATGTCAGGATGGTCAATAACTGATGGAGGATTTGGTTGAAGCCTATTATTGGGCTGAGGTATCCCAAGTTTTGCGCAGTTGTTTTTATTTTCAATCATTATTGTGTTGATGTATCAGAGTGCTAGATTTCCAGCTTGCTCTTCCTCCATCTCTTGATGCAGATATTCCTTAATCATTGCCGCCCTATGATTGTTCCACAGTTCCATTAAATTAGCAGGTACACTATAAATACATAGAGCAGCGAACATCAGACGAAGTTGTGCTGGCATATAGGGAGTAGCAGCTTCCAAGAGAGCTTTGTTCAAATGCTGATCATTATCGATAATACCAAGTCGTAAGCACGCATCTTTGAATGAAGGATATATTTCTTCCTCCACAGTTCGTAGTTCTTCAAAGCTTTTAGCACCTGGCACGTGAAGTAACAATATTCTAAGATAGAATTTCTCAACATCTCCCGGGCTAGCATTGTACATTCTGCTAATTATGTTAGTGTTCCTTTCCTTTGCGTCCATTTTCTGATAGACTGATTAAACACAAAGTGCTCAGGAATTTCTGGATATAGGAGTTTGCGAGCATTTTCATCTTCTTCGTTGAGTTTAAACCAAGAAGTAATGGTAGTATCATTTTATCTCTGCCTTTCTACCGTATCCTGGGCATTACCTCTTTGAAAGTAAATCATCTAATCGTTCTCCTGTACACTGTATGTGATGTTCCATGTAACTAAAATTCAGAGAGACGCCACATTGCTTCATGCGGAGTAACACACCGGTACCCAAGATAGTTTCTTATCTAGTCATAATTGCAATAGCTCTGATTGTTATTAACTGGTGTATTATTGGTCATTAAAACTGATACACAGTCAGGCCTCTTATAAACATATTTGAATAGGATATTTGACACTTTTTATAGAGGAGCAAACTTCAACATTAATGTGTGCATGATACTTCTTAATCAAAAAAGCATTGAATGGTACGACATTCCTGTTGTCTACTGTTGTGTCGTCCAATTTGCACCGTAATTCCAGTGTTGCGTCTCCTGTACTCTGGATATCTATTTTGATTTAGTAATGTTTTATCTCTATAATTTTAGGGGTAGTTTGGGGGGCAAAACCTATCATGCATGCATGGAGACAAAGGATTTTGAGGAGCACATGGCCATGGATCATGATTTTTTTACTTGATCATGCAGCACAGGGTCATCTTTAAATGAAGGGATTTCATCTGACACAATCCTATCAATGTCTTCAGAGTTTCTTCTTATCTTCGTTCCTTGAGATGACTAGCATGTAACAATGAAGAAGTCCTCGCTTTTGGAACTCAATGGCATGCACATGGGCAACTGGTACGCTAAAAATGTGTCTCTTTTTAATATCTTTCATTATTTCTTACAGTTGAGCTTTGAAAACACGGACAAATAAATCTGGTCTATTTTCTGCTGCTTCATTGCGATCTATATTATGTTGAATATCAGGGCATTTAGGGTTGCATGTATAGGTTATGAACAGATCTGTTTTGTCATACTTTGCTACAATCATCATAACATCCTGGAAATACTGATACATGTTTCTTGGGATTCCAGTGGAGGACGATGGCAAATACTGGCACTCAGGCTCAATGTTTTCATCTGCTCCTCTGTTTAAGTAATCCATTAAACCGTTATATTCGTCTACTCGAAGTTGCGCTTGATTATTCCTTAAAAACTGGAGTTCACATCCTTCTACTTTTACATAAGCATCTACCAGATACTGGTGAAATAATTTGCATGCCTTGTAATCACATTAAATCTTCCTCTGTAAGCTACGCGATATCTGTAATACTCTTGCATGGTGAATCTGTTACGGACTCGGGTCCTGCGCTCCTCTGCATGCTTCATGTCACAATGCCACTCAATTTCACTATGAGAAAACAGTAGAGGGTATGTCATGTGATTTAAGTGACCTGATTTATAGATTATCTTCTCAGGAGGATGGTTTCTAGTGTAGATGACTATATCTCTGTGAAGAGGTGGTGCGCCATCCTCCCGCACAAAATCAGCAGCTATTTCATTGCTAGTAGGTAAATTATAGCGTCTCAGATCTTATCCCTTTCTAAATCTCAAAGATAACATACCTTTAGTATTACAATTAATAAGTAATTATCTTACATTGTGTAATGACGTGATCTATTGTTGCGGGTGACTATAGTCTTGTTGTAGATACTTCGATATTAGGTAGCTTTTCAAGGTTCTGTAGAAATACTAAGTCAATCTACGCCCGTCACCCAGTCAATGTAGATAAACAATGACCTACTTTAGACAAAACTATAGGCACAAAAATCTACCTTACCTGTTCATAACATAACCTAAATGCATATATTATACTCTATACACTAACCCCTACTAATACTTTTATCGTGATACTTATTACATATTCTGAGCGTAATAATAATACAGGTAGGGTTTGTTTTACATGTTCCAATTTTGAAGTTTAATAAAATCAAGAATAATTTTGTGATCATAATGATACTTTCAAAATTTGTTGTTAATAGTTGTAAGTTCCTTTTCCTAAAATGGCTAATTGAGTAATTTATTATTTCAGAAGTTATGACAGTTTTAGTTTTTCGGTCATTTTTTACTAGAAACGGAAAGCGTAAAAGATTTTGTTTAAAAAAGGTGATTTTGGGAATACTCGATTCTTAGCAAAGTTTCGCGAAGTAACAAATTTACTAGCATCATAGTCATTTGTAGACTATAAAAAGAGAAAAAATTTCTAGCAAAAATTATTATTAAGAAATTTTTCAAACTGAAAACATGGAAACTCCTGGAAATGAAAGAGTTATGACAGTTTTAGTAAATCGGTCATTCTTTACTAAAAACGGAGAGCGTAAAAGGTTTTGTTTAAAAAAAGGTGATTTGGGGAGAAAAAAAAATTGTTGAAACATTCTTCAGATGCAACTGTTCAGTGGTTTAAACACAACGACGTATGAGACGTGAAAGAGCTCAAGACGTACCATCACGACGAGCGCTACGCAGACTAATTAAAAAATTTCGAGACAATGGTAGTCTACAAGATGGACGAAAAAGGTGTGTTAGAAGAAAACGTGTAGAACAACGTGAAATTGAAGAGTTGCGTCCAAACGTCGAACGGTCGCCGCAGCAATCATTGAAAAGAAGATCAGAACAAGTGGGGTTGTCAAAAGGTGCAATACACAATGTAATGAAGAAAAAATGAAACTTAATCCATACAAGATTCAGGTTGTGTAAAAATTAGAAGACAACGATTAGGCGAAAAGAAAATCGTATGCAGAAGAATTTAGACAAAAATTTGGGGAAGTTGATGTACGGCCCGTGATAATGTCGACGAAGCGCACTTTCATAAATCTATAAATCCAAAATTATAATACAATATTGATTATTGACTATATCTAGCGTTATTTTATAATACAATAGTAAGAATATTTGAATACTGTTTCTCAGTTTCTTACCTGGTGAGGCTCTCCTTCATCTCCTCATAGGTTTTGAGGATCCTTATCCCAGCTCAGACCTACCTATTTCTGCCTCCAGGGCATGCGTGGCTCGCACCTGTGCTAAACTGGACTAAAAACTGAAATTATCGATTATCGTTAGTTTGGAACCAAAAGTATCGGCGATACCGATGAATCGATAACGCTGAAAAAATAAATATCGGATAACCGATAACCCAATATAGTAATCGCGATAATGACCACCTATGACGATAATATTGAGTGGAAATAGTGGATGCTGTAGTTATGCAGTGCCTATACACGAGCCGCTGCTGATTTTTAAGAATTAACAGAGAATATCACGATTAAAGATAATTAGTGTAGCAAGAGAATAACACAAAGAGAAAATTGATTCAATACAATACAAAATACAAATCGGTAGTAAACGCGGGAGTGATGGAGAGATATATTAATGATTAAAGAGGATTGTTAATATATATGAATTTAGGAAATATATTAGAAAAATCACAAATGTTATGAAAAATTCGAGTTCTGAAACAAAAAGTAAATATCAGTACTCATACGTAATATGAATTTACAGACCTGAATCGTGGAACACTTTGAATGAAGGAACCTTTATGGATGGAAGCGAGGACACGAGTAACTAAGCAACGTTTAGAAAAGTTTGGACAAAGTCAGTTCCATTGTTGTTAAAAGGCATTTTAAGAGTTTATTTTACCATTTTAAGGAAATTATAAATTGAGTTGCAGTTACGTTGGGATTTTGGGATTCACAAACACACACACACACACACATATATATATATATATATATATATATATATATATATATATATATATATATATATATATATATATATATATATATATATATATATATATATATATGTATATATGAATGTAATGTCCCGAAGGGAAAAAAATAAAATGTGTTTCCAAGTACTTTCGAACTTTATTAAGTTCCTTATCAAGGATAACTACAAGAAATAATATTATATTAGAGGTATATATACGAAAGAAAAGTATGAAAGACCGCCTCAAAAACAAGAAATCACCAATGAGGAAGACGGAAGGGGGAAGGTAAAGAAACACATTAAGAATTACAAGAAGCAGGTAGTAAGGTCCAACTGAGAAGAAGGAAAGGGTAACGGATTCAAAGAAATGGAGATAGCCTAACGAGGGAGATTATAAGAAACGAGGAGCAAAAGGGGGGGGGGAAATACAATGTACAAAACAGGTCAGTGACAATTATAAAATAAAAAATAATAATAAAAATAAAATAGGGGCCACATAACTAAAGAATGTATATATAAAACTAGGAACGAAAGACAAAACTAATTTCTTTGAGTATTAATCTTTTAATTATAGCATCTATTTTATATAAACCAGGGAAAAGGGGGGGGAGTTTATTCAGTTGAGTGTTCTGGTTGTCTAAGTAAATATTACGGACAAACAGGTAAACAACTTTCTGTTCGCATAAATCAACATAAATATAATGTCCGAAGAGGGAAATATAACAGTGCTTTTTTGTCCATATGTCAGATAAGGACCATCTAATTAACTGGAACTCGGCAAAATTTATTTATCCCTCTAATGACCCTATAAAAAGGAATATCATTGAATGTGCTTTTATAAGCCAATGTGATAATTTTAACCTTTCCCCTTGCTTATATAAAATAGATGCTATAATTAAAAGATTAATACTCAAAGAAATTAGTTTTGTCTTTCGTTCCTAGTTATATATATATATACATTCTTTAGTTATGTGGCCCCTATTTTATTTTTATTTTTTATTATTATTTTTTATTTTATAATTGTCACTGACCTGTTTTCTACATTGTATTTCCCCCCCCCCCTTTGCTCCTCGTTTCTTATAATCTCCCTCGTTAGGCTATCTCCATTTCTTTGAATCCGTTACCCTTTCCTTCTTCTCAGTTGGACCTTACTACCTGCTTCTTGTAATTCTTAATGTGTTTCTTTACCTTCCCCCTTCCGTCTTCCTCATTGGTGATTTCTTGTTTTTGAGGCGGTCTTTCATACTTTTCTTTCGTATATATACCTCTAATATAATATTATTTCTTGTAGTTATCCTTGATAAGGAACTTAATAAAGTTCGAAAGTACTTGGAAACACCTTTTCATTTTTTCCCTGCGGGACATTGCATTCATTTGCTACCCTCACGTGATACTTTGGAATTTTTCATTTCATTTCATATATATATATATATATATATATATATATATATATATATATATATATA
Source organism: Ceratothoa steindachneri (assembly GCA_963969495.1). Classification (NCBI taxonomy): domain Eukaryota; kingdom Metazoa; phylum Arthropoda; class Malacostraca; order Isopoda; family Cymothoidae; genus Ceratothoa; species Ceratothoa steindachneri. Next base: position 136,225,428 of record OZ018327.1, read on the forward strand.
TATATATAGAGAGAGAGAGAGAGAGAGAGAGAGAGAGAGAGAGAGAGAGAGAGATAGATAGATATAGATATATCTTTCATGAACGCGAAAGAATGATGAAATAAATCCAGCAAACCCAAGGAATTGCACCTAGAATTCAAGCTTTTGGGGGCCCCTGGACATCCTCCACCCACCCAATTTCACGCTCTCCTTTCGTACAATTTAATACAATAATATTACAAATGAATTAATTAATGGGGTAACAAAGAAACTAATATCATCTTATCACACAACCTTTAATTAGCAATTTAGCATGAAGTTAAACAATACCAAAATACCTGTGAACATATATGTTTGGTCAGAAAGTTCTGACTCACCAGGTAAGTGGAAAGAAAACAACAAAATTTAATGGAGCCGCACCAACATTAGGTTAGGTTAGCCTTACTCATTCGACTACCAGCCTCCGTACGTTGTTATTGTTTGTCCCTCCTGCGCAGTTATTTCTCTTTGTGTAAGCCCCAACTGACAGAAATGACTTAGGAAGAAAGTTGAATTAGAGTTTTGATTCGCTACTGTTACAAGCGAAAACTATCTACAAAGGTTAGTGTGAAGGAAATTTACGATACTGAAGGAGAAGGCACAGTCAGTCAGGCGAAGGTCTCGAGGTGATACATAAGTTTCAACTCCGGGGATCTTACATGTCGCACATGTGATAGAGGGCTGTACTGATTATTCGAAGGCTATCGAATTGTTGCAAGCTGCCTATATTTAGGCTCCCAGTGAAATTCATGCGACATTTGCTTTCTATTTGAATTCAACTTCCAGAAGAATCGGTTGATCAGTGCCTTCAAGCTCTCAATTGTCTTTTTGTGGATTGCAACTTTCACGATGTTACTGTTGTGTTCTACTGTGATGAAAGTATCAGAGATTCCTTCATACGAAGGTTAAAATTGAACATTTGGGCAGGAGTCCTTGACAATCAATAACTTACATTAACCGATGCTACTCAACAAGCTCGAGCATTAGAGCAAGCATTGAAGAGATCTGAATCATAATTAATTACACTTGGGCATGTACCTGCTAGTGTGGTGGCTGTTCCTGGTACATCTATGACCTCTAGTAATGAAGAAGAATGTGAAGTAGTTAGCCTTCCACTTACAGCAGCTGTTTCAAAAAATATTTAAAAAATGAAGCAAACATGCTAAAATTTTGGTGATCGTCGCCATCCCGAGGATGACCGAACACTTTGTCCAGCTTGCGATGTAATTTGTCGTAAATGTGGGAAGCTTGGACATTTTTCAAAAGTTTGTAAGTCAAAATCCAACCGTCCTGTTTCACTATCTTCTGCCACGCTTGCTTCCAACTGCGCTACAAGCGGCTTGCTGTTGCCTACTGTTCATGTTCAATTGAACGGAGATCCTCCGTTACTTCAAGGTCTGATTAACAGTGGAAGTTCAGGAAATTTTATAAATGAGGCTGTAGTACAAGATATGCATCTCCCACTTCATGAAAGATCGTCTGTTGTTTCGATGGCATTTTGTTCTTTCTCAGTATTGTTAACGTTTCGATGAATGGTCGCACTTATGAGGATGCTGAAGCTACTGTACTTCCAAACGCTTGTACTGATATTATTCTTTGCTTACCATTTTTAAGAGTGCATAAAAGTGTTAACTTAAATTATGTGGATAAAGAACCATCCTTAACTGTGTGTAGACTGAATAAACTAAAGATTCTCCCAGTTAAACTCTTTAGAAATTTATCCTCAGATTGTACTCCTATTGTTACCAAGTATCATCATTACAGCTCCAAAGATGGGGGTTTCATTAAAAATGAGGTTAAAGGTCTACTTCGTGAGGGGATTATTGAACATAATAATTCTCCTTGGGCGTGCACAAGTGGTAATTAGTTACATCAAACGCAAATAGGAAAAAACGAATGGTGGTAGACTTTTCTAGAACAATAAATAAGTACACCCCTTTGGACGCATATCCGCTACCCAGGATTGAATATATAGTAGCAAATATCCCTAAAAATCACTATGTCAGCGTTATTGATCTATCAAATGCATATCATCAGATAGAAATATGCTCAGAGGACCGACCTTACACTGCTTTTCAGGCTAGTAACAGTCTTAATCAATTCAGGCGAACACCTATGGGTGTTACGAATAGGGTTTACGCCTTTCAACGCTTTATGAATCAGTTTATAACCGAAAACAAACTATGTAACACTTATGCCTATTTCGACGACACAACAGTCTGCGGAATCACAAGAGAAGAACATGATAGCAATCTAAAGTGTTTCACCGAAGCTACTTCTAAATCCAATATCTCCCTAAATTCTTAGAAATCTAAGTTTTCTCTAACCTGCATTAATATTCTCGGTTACCAAATTTCTGACGGCAATTCGATCCTGAACGAATGAGACCTTTGTTAGAATTACCCGTACCATCTAGTAAAAAATCCTTTCATCGTTGTTTGTTTTTTTTTGCATACTACGTTATGTGGGTTCGCAACTATTCAGAGAAAGTACGGCCTCTTGTAGATTGCTGCAATTTCCTTTATCTCCTCAGGCTATTCAAGCATTTGAAACTTTAAAAGATTACATTGCCAAATCTTCAAATAATGCAATCGGTGCCACTTATCACAGTGCAAACGACCAGCGGCTCTCACGTTCGGTGAATGATCAGAAAATAGACAGCACATCATTGAAAAAGAAGCGTGTGAGGTGGTATAGAGCATACGTAAATGGAAACCTTTTTTGGCTGGTAGACATTTTGACGTAACAACTGATCAAAGAGCTGTGCCATTCATGTTTGATACCAATGTAAAGGTAAAATAAAGAATGATAAGATCATGCGCTGGCGTATGGAATTACTTTTATTTTCCTTCCATATTCATCATCGCCCGGGTCACGAAAAATGTCGTTGCTGATACACTATCACGGTCGTATTGTAACGCCACTTCGGATATTGCTAATTTAAAATCGCTTAATAAGAGTCTCATTCATCCTGGAGTCCAGCGAATGCTACATTGTGTAAGTGTTAAAAACATTCCTTACTCCATCGATGAAATCCGCCGTATTACTGCTGATTGTGGGGTATGTGCTAAAACTAAACTCCATTTCTTTAAACCAGAAAATACTTCTTTAATACGGGCGACTGCACCTTTCCAACATCTTTCAATTGATTTTAAGAGGCCACCTCCAGTTTCCTCGCACTCGTCGTGTTATCTCCTTACAGTCGTTAAGGAGTATAGCCGATTTCCGTTTGCATTTCCATGCCGTCATATGTCATCCAAAGTAGTTATTGATTTCTTACAATTTCTTTTCGTTATTGGGTCTACCTGCATATATCCATTCAGACTGCAGCCTGTCATTCATTTCCAAGGAAGTGAAAGAATTTTTACTACATCTTGATGTAAACAGCAGCCACACCTCTCCATACAACCCCCGTGGAAATAGCCAATGTGAGCGCTATAATGGCATTATTTGGAATATGTGAAGTTCGCTATTGAATCTCGAGGTTTGCCATTAAGTGCATGGCAGGATGTGTTACCTGATGCTTTACATGCCATACGTCCACTACTTTGTACCTCTACAAATACCACGCCTCATGAACGACTTTTTGCTCTTGAGAGACGTTCAGTTATTGGTTCGGCCCTACCTTCTTGGCTAATTGAACCTGGAGAAGTCCTCAAACGATTTGGGAATCGCAGTAAATACGAACCAGCTGTGGACGTCGTTGATCTCATTGAAACTAACGTTATACATACTCGTGTGAAATTCTCTGATGGGTGAGAGAGCACTGTTGTTCTGCGTAATTTAGTTCCATGTCCTAGGAATATTACAACTAATGATTCCGAATCACGAAGTCCAGGTGTCCTTTCCAATCAGCTTCCCATTCCTCCAGTTTCCCATCTACAACTACTAGCTTTCCTCAAGCCAACGAGAAAAATATTGGGAAATGAGCAAGAAAATATTATCCAGATACAAGAAGATCATATTTATGATGCTGATAACAGCGTGAATAGTCACGCGATCTGACAATACAGTTGCCTGGCCTTTGAAGATCTTTACGTGCTCATAAAGCTGTACGTGGATTAGATTTGTAATCTTTCGAATTTTTACTTGAACTTTCTCTATCTAGTGTATTGTATATTTTATAGTTTTGAAAAGGAATTAATTCTTTTTGGTGGGAGTGACTGTTATATGTTCCCCTTCCTCATTTATATTTATTCATATGTATTCATGTTACTAATATTTTGTTTTGTTTCTTTTCTAGGTGTATTATGAATATAGTTGATTAAATATAAAAAGGGGCAGTTTGAATATACCTTTTTAGTTCTATCATTACATTAAAAGCTTGTAAGGGGGCTATGATCATTACTACTTATAACTATTATTACAGTCATCCCATCGGACTGTGCTGAACCAATTGCATCAAATGGATTTTTTTTCACAAGAAGATGCGATTGTATGCATAAGACCTTAGCGAAGCACAAGCTTCCCGTAGAGTAGAGATTTGCAGCCAACTTCTCAATAACCCAATGGACGACCGATTCTGGAGGCGATCTTCACATCAGATGAGAAGTGGGTATACTTGGTTAATGATTAGGAAAGGAAATGGGTTCCGTGAGTTGAACAACCGGCATCCGTTCTACAACGGAATCGGTTTGATAAGATAGTCATGATCTCTGTGTGGTGGAATTTCCAAGGAGTACTACATTTCGAGCTTGTTCCACATAGTTGAACCATCAACGCTAAACTGTATTGCCAGCAGCTAGGCCGCGTGTACAACTAGCTAAAGAAGGAGTATCCTGCTTTGATCTCTCGAGGTCAGGCATTGTTCAGCAAGACAATGTGAGGCCACACACTGCTAGGTTGACTATGGCCTATTCCGCTCAATAACACACTTCCTCTGCGACCAGTGATTCAACACTGTTGATGGAGTGAAGGAAGCTTGTTTACAGTTGTTGTTGTTTTTTTATTCAAAGCCAGCTGAGTGATATCTGGAACAGATTCGGTGGAAGAAGATCGTAGAGAATGATGGACTTTATTTTGAAAAATAAATGTTGGTGTTGCTCCATAAATTTTTGTTGTTTTCTTTCCGCTTTCTAAGTGAGTCAGGACTTTCTGGCCAACCATATATATAGGCCTACATATGTATCTAGCTACCTAAACATTTTTCTCGTTAATCTTTCAATAAACTGACCCAGAACATTGTTAAATCTTAATTTCCAGAACACAGGCGATTCTACTTGCAATAATCCCTCAGTTGGTCACCGTTAATCGAGAGCATTTTTTTGAAAGGAAATCATTGACAAGTAATTGATCATGGGACGAAACGCCGTGACCCTAAAATTCTCTCTCCCTGAAAAAGAAGTATCTTTAGAATTGCCATCATTTCAACTGAACTTCATACTTCTTTGTTTCTTTTTTTGAATATCTCGTTTATACCCAGTCTCATTTTCAAAACCAATTATATTCTTCTCTTATTCCTCAAAGTCCCCTAAAGCATCTTTTAAATGCCGACATAATTTTTCAGTGACTTAAAGAACTTCGCGGCTTAGTTAAGATCCATATTTGTGCTCTGCAGTTTTATGCTTGTCTGGCGAAACCTTTCCATAATGACCGACCAGAACATCAGTAAGATGCAATTTTCGAAGGTATTCAACTTGGATAAAATACCCTTTGCCTCTTGCCGTGCTTTGGCTGTTTCGTCATCCATGTTTTCCGTGAATTGCTTTAAAATCAACCTTATTTTTTCATATCCAGAGCTGAGTGCCTTTGAAACATTTGAATGGGCACTCCATCTAGTGTCACTCTGGCGTTTGAGAACACGCAGACCACCAAGGGCATTGACTAAAAGTTCGCACCGAGGAGTTGATGCACTGAAAAAGCAGTAGGCCTCCTCTATCAATTCAAAGAACTTTGAAGCAGCAATGTTGTCCATAACAGAAGGGCCTGTGGCATTCAGATTGCAAGGAAAGTAGGCCTGTGGCACCCAAAATTCAGAATAGGTAGGCCCCGTGAGGAACCCCCTCAAATGGGTACTCAGTGGATCTATGAAATCCTGAAATTTAGCACACACATTAATGAATTAGGTAATATGCCATGTAATAAGTAGAAACCAATGTAAAATAGAGAAATACTTATATCAAACCAGTTTGAGTGAATGTACGAAGTAATGAATGTAGTCGGCAGGATTCTTTTACTGAATTCTTGCTTGAAATCCCGAGTATTTGCCACTCATTTTTGACGAATTATCATATGATTGGCATCTACAATCAGTTTACTTATTTTGCTGTTTTTCTTTAAAAAGTGAAAATGCTGTGTTCGAGCTCAGCAGCAGAGTGACCTTTTATCTAAATAAACTGCACCAACCTTTCGACAAGCTAACTGTCAAGGACATATCGGAAAATATAGCAGAGCTTGTTAGAGTGACTTATATCAGAGGTAGAGTAGACAGAGAATGAATGATATTTAACTGCCTTGGTTACCTCAATAATTGTGTGCAATACTTCTTTCCCTATAATAGTTATGAGTTGGCCACATGTAGTAGAATACAGGTAAGAAACTGGACGCTTTCCCTTGTTGTCGTACTTTACTAAGTAGGCAGCTAAAAAGGGATCGAACTGGGAAAGCAATTCCAGTGTGCCCAAGAAGTTGCTATTGCTTGGTGACCCAATCACCTGGTCATTGCCTCAAAAAGCTAGACCTCTTTCAGCTAAGAATTTGATTGTAGCAACTACTCTTCTCAGTAGAGTTTTAGCACAAATGCGTTCGGCTTGGAACTGCTTTATCAACAGTGAATTCATACGGCCAGATGATTTTGCTCTTTGATACAAGGTCATGGTACTATCCCTATGTGATTTACTGCTCTTATTAGCCACCACTCACTGCAGAAACAAGGTCAATAGAAAGCAGTATCTTCTGATGAAAACAGTTTGCATTGGAAGCAAAATGCTTTGCCTGTACTTGGGAAATAACAGAGCCAGTAAAGTTCGGTTGAGTCGACTCGGTTGATTTGAGCTATTTGGGTTTAGGTTCTGATGTTTGGAAATCATCATAGAGGCTTCAGCGCTGTTGTCACATCCACTTGCACGGACACCCATTTATAACAGTTTGCAGTCTTTTTCTTTCACTCCGTAGTTTCTCTTCGTTTTCATTTCTCTTATGATATTCAGACTTGTGTTTTGATGTAATCCCATACCTTCTTCTGCAAGAGAAATGAATCATATTATAGATAAACTAAAAGAGAGAGAGAGAGAGAGAGTCAGACAGACAGACAGAGGGAGGGAGGGAGAGGGAGAAGTACGACACAGATAGTTATCAGCAAGGCAGTTGATCATTTTGTCCTTTTTTAGGGTCTAAATAAATATAACGCTAAAAATAAATGGAATATATAGTAGGCCTGCAGACCTAACCTTGGAGTAATAAAGAAACAACTGAAAGTACCTAAGCAATTAGATTCGGCATCTGTTTCAACACACAGAACGTAAAACACGGCGTTGTGTAACGCTAAAAATGTTTTTCTTTTTTTGGGTGTCAATGGCCATCCTAGGTTGAAGCACATAATGAAAGAATGAATAAAAAGTGTGGCAAATTTTAAGAACATCCCCACTAAGAATTTCAGGCATTAAATGCAATTTCCTCACGTATTTAAATGTTAGGAAAACGAATATGATGTTCAATAACCCCGCAATTTACGTATTTTCTGGCTAAAAGGTTTGTTTTAATTCGAATTAATTATATTCAATCCGAATGCACAAAGCGTCGCATTCTTCATTTGGCACCCCATGAAAACAATGAACTTTGGAGAGCCTAACAACTTAGAATTTAAGGTGATTATTTTCAAAATGAGGTTGCTTCGCCCTATATTCTCCTTTTAATGGTGAAGGGTTGTACCCCCATACCCTGCTATTCGTAATCAAATAGTATTAGGCACAATTTGAAAACCTACTTAAGGTTCGAATTAAAAAAACGGTTGCTAAACGTCGTCAGACGCCGCAATGTTCATTTTTTATGCGGTACCCTGGTATAATTAAAGCGAACCATTTATCCAGAAAGTGAATTACGGCGGTATTGAGAATCATTTTCATCGTAAGGCCTTACAATTATAGTATTTGGTTATTAATGGGATTTATTTTTGTTAATAAATCAGCCTAAATAGCTATTTGAAAACCATTACCATAAATTTTGCGTTTAGATGGAAATCGTCGTCTGCTAATGCTTAGGCCTTATGACTGACGTGAAATAAATTTATAAATTTTCTGAACTAGATTTGTAAGAAAAACAATTAAACAAAATAAATATATTCACAAAATTAACGAATGCACAATGAGATAAATGAGATTAAGAATACAATGTAGGATATGGTAAAATATGATTTAAAGTAACAAGATGTAAATTAAGATGTGAAGTGAAAATGAAGTAAGAGTGAAATAAAAGTGAAATAAAAATGACTATGATGGACTGAATTGGGGTCTTGATTGAAAGTAAAGTTGAACCGGAATGGATGGGGACACAAACACAAATAAGAGAGAGAATTCGTGTTATTTCAAAAGGGGTGAAATGCGTATGTTTGTATGTTTTGAAATTCTAAGAGATGTTGTTTGAACCAGTAGTACATTAAATGAAATCAGTATTTTGTCACAGGATATTGGAATTATTAAACGTTACATAAAATAATTAAATTCCAAAAAGTTATGGATAAATTAATTGAATGATTGTATTGACAAAAAGTTAATTAAAATAAATGAATGAATTAATTATTAAGTTGTACATAATTTGCATAAATGATTTAATTGACAAAAGTTAAGTAAAAAGGAATTGAATGATTTGAATTTTTTACATAATAAATGATATATATATATATATATATATATATATATATATATATATATATATATATATATATATATATATATATATATATATATATATATATATATATATATATATATATATATATATATATATATATATATATATATATATATATATATATATATATATATATTTAAGTTTCCCAGGAGGATTTTATTATAAGAATCCCCAGAGGGCATTGCTATACAATGTTAATTTTTTTGAGTGGTGCGCTCAGGGCAATCATATTGAATATAATTATTTATAATTAAAGCGAACCTTTTATCCAGAAATGGAATTGCGGCAGTATTGAGAATCATTTTCGTGTTCCTGATACTTGAAAATGTCAGGAAAAATCCATTTTAAAACTTAAAATTCGTGGTGGAAGTGTTTTAAAAAATTAGCATTTTTTTAGTCGCGGGCGACTCTACATCTCACTATGTGAGTCACCATTTTGCATTTTTTTTTCGTAATAACATTATAACTATGTAGCCGAATCTAATGAAATTTGAAATCTGTATCTTGATTTACATTCTCTTTCGAATGATATTATGGGGGGGAGGGGGCATATTTTTCATATTTGTTTATAATCAATATATTTCTGCATCTTGAGATTTTCTGTATTCGTATCTATGTATTATTTCTTGACTGAAGATGCCCCTTCAAACATTGACTCCATTTATCTGACTCTTGGTATTTGTAGGCTAGGTTAAGTCTTCTTTAATTTGGCTGTGTCGTAGAATGACTCCCGACGATACCATATATAACACTATTCGTTGAGGGAACTTCCTTAATTATCTTTAGAGTGCGTTTACTGTCTGGCGGCCGATATTATGTATCTTCGATATGCTTAAGAAGTGGAACTGAGAAGAAGAATAATAATATTGCTATCATTAATAAAATAGAGTTTTATTAATAATAACTATCAATAAACACAAGACGGAAAATATTGACATAAACAGAGAATGGAAAGGGTCGTGGGAGCTCGGCTAATCCGAGGATTTAAAGGATTTAAAAAAAGGTAAAACAAATATCGAGTTAAAGAGATGGGATGGTTCGATAAACCATTTAAAGAACAGGATAGAATTGACAAAAGGGATCAATACTCAAAGGTGACGTTTGGCTTACGTAACTTTTGCACTAGTGGTGCAGTGGAAGGTGGCGCAAAGGAGTTTCGGTCCGCTGGTGAGTTCCAGCCGAAGGGGGGGGATAAAAGGATCCTGACGTGGCGTCTTGGGAAGGAGAACCGTTTCTCGACGAACGGCTTAAAGAACAATGGCTGTTCTAGGTTGTTCTCTTCTGAACAAAGGGGGGATGAGAACCGTCTCTTGTCTACGGGCTCAAGAACAATGGCTGTTCTAATGTTGTTCTCCTCTGAACAACAGGGGGGGGGGGTGAGAACCGTTTCTTGGCGAAGGGCTCAAAACGAACAATGGCTGTTCTAATGCTGTTCTCCTTTGAACAACAGGGGGGGGGGGATGAGAACCGTTTCTTGGCGAAGGGCTCAAAACGAACAATGGCTGTTCTAATGCTGTTCTCCTTTGAACAACAGGGGGGGGGAAGCCTTGGGGACTTGGCGTAAGAAAGGCTCGAACCTTTGGCACTCAAGGAATATTGTCCTCCTTCTGGACAAGTGATGGTGAATCTCGAGGTCGAGGTCCCTTGGCGCACAAAGGGAGAGAGGGTCGTGGTGATGTTTCGCGACGAAAATCTGGATCTCCAATCTGATCTTAGTGGTAAAGTTTCCATATAAATAGCCAGGACATCTCCTTGGCGTGGGGGAAAATGGAGTGGAAGCTTGGAGGGAACGCACAGCCGGGCCGGAGAACAATGCCTTATCTGCTCATAAGCCTAACTCGATCTGGCGAGGTCGGCGTATGGGGGCGAACGGGGGGGCGATAACCTCCTTGATTAAACATTGACATCCGGTAGCTGTGATAAGACTCCAAGCCTCGAATCGAAGATGCACGTGGGCAGCATCGTGGTTTTAAATAATATGGGATAGGAGTTGAAATTAAACGCAGCTTCAACTCGTTCTATCACAGGCTGGATTAATTCTTGATCTTCTTTTTCTTGATGTATCTTCCTTTTTAATGACGATGTGATGATTCCTTCCAATTTTGATGACGTGATGACTTCCTGATGCTTCTTGACGATTTTGATGGGATGAGATGAGTTGAGACGAGTTAGCCCTTGAAGTCGTTTTCTTTCCGTTTTCCTTGACATCGGTTTTCTCTTGAGTCGTTTTTTTTAGTTGTCCTTAAAGCGTTTTTCGTGGTCTCCGTTTTCTTCGTAAAAATTGTGGACTTTGGGGATCGATCGCGGGTTTTTTGAATCCCGAGGCTAGCACTCTACCGTTACGCTACAGCGAAGTCCGTTTTGACTTGGTAATTTAATGGGCTATTTATATTCTCGCTTTTGGAAGGAAGTTTTTCTCTTATACATCTTCGCACCCCTACAATATAATTGCCAAATTCCTGCAAAGGTTAGCCCTGGAATTATTTTGTTTTGCCAATAATATCATAACTATTCGGCCGATTCTAACGAAATTTAAAACACTTAAAATGGTTACACTATCTTTCGAAAAATATAATACCCAAAGTCCTCACAAGGTTAGCCTGGGGATTAATTTGGTTTTGCGATAACATAATAACTCTTCGGCCGATTCTATCGAATTTTGAAACCCTTATATTGTTTTACATTCTCCTTTGAATAATATAGTTACCAAAGTCCTATTAAGGTTAGCCCGGGAATTTTTTGTTTGGGCAATAACATCATAACTATTCGGCCGATTCTAAGCAAATTTAAAATCCCTATGTTGTTTTACATTCTATTTGGAATGATATAATTGCTTCGGTTCTCTCAAGGTTAACCGGGGAATTATTTGGCAATAAAATCATAACTATTTGGCCGATTCTAACGAAATTTTAAACCCTTATGTTGTTTTAAATTCTACTTCGAATGGCATAATTGTCAAAGTCCTCCTAAGTTAGCCCCGGATTTTTTTTTGTTTTGGCAATAACATCATAACTATTAGGCTGATTCTAACGAAATTTGAAACCCGTATGTTATTTTACATTATATTTCGAATGATATAATTTTTAAAGTCTTCCTAAGGTTAGCCTGGGAATTAATATCAATAACATCGAACTATTTGGCCGATCGTTAAGAAATTTGAAACCCTTAAGTTGTTTTACATTCTCTTTCGTATGATATAATCGTCAAGGTCCTCTTTAAAGTTAGTCCGTGAATTATTGAAAGTTTCGAAGGTCATAAGGTCATAAATCACAATAACTGAGAGCACGCGACTTTTTGTTGAGCAAACCTTGTTTCAGTATTTTGTGTAGCACTACCTGATTAATAATAATAATCAGGCAGTGCTTGCCACCAGTTCCATATTTACCCAAACGATATTTCAAAGATAGCATCACCACTTTTAAAATGGTTGGAATGCCCTATGGTTTGCGCAACTCTGGTCAAACTTTCCAGCGCTTTATGGAGCAAGTTCTTAAGGGGTCTTTCTTTTGTATTTTGCTACATTAGTGACCTGCTAATGGCATCTTTCTTGCTCGAGGAACACCTTCTTTACCTTCGTCAAATCTTTTTTCGCCTTCATTAGTACGGTATCGCGCTCAACACTTCTAAGTGTCTTTTTGGTGTATCGCAACTTCCCTTCTTGGGACACCATTTTTCGAGTGCCGAGATTAGCCCACTTGAAGAAAAGGGTGCCGTGATGCACAATTTTGCTCAACTTAAATCACGCAAACAACTCCGACGTTTCTGTGGCATGGTCAATTTCCACCAGTTCATTCCGAATTGTGCCCAGGTCATGCAACCTTTAAACTTCCTGCTGCCTAAGGCCAAAAAGACCTCTCCTCTTGAATGGTCTACTGAAGCATGCGATTCATTCTCTTGCACCAAAGAGGCTATTGCCTGTGCTGTGGAATTCGCTCATCCTTCTCCAGGAGACCCATCATTGTCTCCTCGGACGCGTCCTCAATTCAGGGTGGTGCAACCTTGCAGCAGAAGATTGATAACCAATGGTACCTATTGCTTTCTTCTCTCGCTCTCTTTCTAACTCCCAAAAGAGGTATAGTACGTTCTCTTGCGAGCTCTTCGGAATATACCTCGCAATCCGAAACTTCCGCCACCATTTGGAAGGGCGTGACTTCACTATTTTTACTGAGCATAAGCCTTTTGTCGGTGCCTGCTCGTTTCGTTCCACATCTTTAGAACACATTGCAGTTGATACTCGTCAGCTTGACTTTATCCTGCAGTTGAAGAGCAATGGCGCTATGTTCTTGGCTCTTCAAACGTCGGGCCAGACGCGCTTTCTCGCATGTCCGCAATTTCGGGCATGCAACTCTCTTACACTGCGCCCACCGATCATGCGACAATAGCGCTGGCCCAGAAACAGGATGAAGACACTCAAATGCTGCGTCACTCTTCTCAACTCGTTGTTCGCGAAGTCGAATTACAAGAAAGTCCTTCCAGAAACATCCAGGTCGACTATTCATTGCCTGACTGTCCTCTTCCTTTCATTCCTCTCGCTTAGTGTCGGCACATTTTCGTCCAAATGCACGGTCTCTCTTATCCTGGCGTCAATGCCACATGCAAGCTCGTTGCACAACGCTTAGTGTGGCCAGGTATGAATGCTGACGTGGCCAAATGGACTCGCTCATGCCTGCCATGCCAGCGTGACAAAGTCCATCGTCACACAAAAACCCTTGCGTTGATCTAGTAGGTCACCTGCCGTACTCTCGTGGTTGCAACTATCTTCTCATCATGATCGATCGTTTTACTTGTTAACCAAAAGCAGTTCCTATCAGAGCTTTCACTGTCATTCGAGCCTTCGTACCAGCATGGGTTGCTCGGTTTGATGTTCCCTCAACGGTCATGAATGATCGTGACAGTCAATTTGAATCCCACCAATGGGATGCAGTCATGTCAGTGCTTGGCTCCTTTCGTCTTCGTGCCAGTAGATATCACCCCAAGGCAACGTCAAGGTGGAACGGTTGCACATGACGCTCAAAGAAAGATTACGCTCCACAGATCCCAACATCACTTGGGTGAACAGCTACATTTGATTCTCCTGGGTATTCGTCCATCCTTAAAAGAGGACATGGCATGCTCTGCGGAGGAACTCGTCTACGGTACTCAAGTTCGTCTTTCTGTTCAATTCTTTTCTTCTTCTCACCGAACTCTTCCTTTTCACTTCGATGCTGCTTCTTAAGTACATGATTTTATACGGGTGATGGCTGAGGTTAAGCCTACCGCCCCTAGAGTACCTGCCAATTATAAAACCTTCGTGTCGAAAGAGATGACAACATACTCCCATGTTTTTGTCCGTCGTGATTCAACTCGCACTTCTTTGCAATCTCTCTATTGTGGACCCCAGGAGTAAATCTCTCTACCACTGGTCACCCTGTCAAGGTAAAACCGGCCTCGAGACTCCCACGTCCAGCTTGACGACATCTCAAAAGGAACAAAGAAGCGGATAACCTTCGCCCCGTCAATCTCTGCCCGTGCCGGTGCCTCGCTCGACGCAACTTGTACTTTCACAGCAAATATGTTTTCGTGGTCACAGCCAAACCACTGGCACTGTGATACGCTACGGTCGCATCATGAGGAGACCTTGCCATTATCAGGACTAGCAAGACCATATTTTAAAATAAGGGGGTAACGTACTTTGGTGGGGAGTATTTGTAGCACTGCTTGATTTTTATTAATCTGCAGTACTCTCAAAATAAACAAAATAATGTACGTGTATATAATGAATTTTGTATTACTCAAAATAATTCCAATAAATTGTTATCATGTAAATCTACACTACAAAAGTAATTTAAATAATTTACGTTATTCCGATTACTTCAATGCAACTAGAATCTGTATATGTAAATCATATATATATATATATATATATATATATATATATATATATATATATATATATATATATATATATATGCACATTTTTTTAAAGACCATTGTGTATTTTGCCTTTATTTAATTTCCTTTGGCAACCTTCTCTTCTTCTAACTATTTTTTTTATTCCATCTTGTAAATGGTGGATTACTTTTCCAGTATTCATCTCTTTTTTAAATGGATGTGTTTGTAAAAAACAAACTAAATTGCTAAGCTTTTGATCTTATTCGATCATCTTCGGAGCGTTTTGAAATGTTCTTGCCTCCTTTACCGATGTAATGAGTGGAGTGAGGATCTGGCCGAGTTTATGAAAACCAAGGGGTATTTATTCTGCCTTGGTTAAAAGTAACGTTAGAGGAAATCAGCAACTCCTGTGCGTGGAATTATTTAAAATAGTTTTAATGTGCGATTCCAGCTTGTCGCTTGACTGTTGATGGCCAGCTTATCTTCATTTATTAATATAGCTTCTAAGATGTTAAGCCTTGCTTTATTTACCTCTTTTCTTTTAATAAGGGTGTTATCAACGAGCATATCTCTCGTTAGGTTAATATTATGTACACTCTCCATATGGTTCTTCGGCCCTCCGCTTTGTAGATGCATAGTTAACCATCTCGAAAGTGTGGTAGTTGTCATGCCAATATATTTAGAGTTTTTATAAAGCTTAGTCTTTATTGGGGCAGATGAACTCGTAAACTATGTTGGTTGACTTGAGATTCAAGGAGTTTGGGCAGATGTTATTTTTCATCAGAGGATTGCTGGCTTTTGTTGTTTTATAATAGATGATGAGTTGGATTTTATCCATTTGATTTTTAACATTGATGTTACGGTTAATAATCTTCTTGATGTTTTTTCATCTATTTTATAGGCCGTGGACATCTGGTTTCTGTAATACACTTTGATGCTATTGACATCTCCATGATTACTTTCAGTTTTATCCGCATGTTTGTAATCTTTATTTAAAAACGATTGGAGTTGTTTGTCAATCATGCTGTTTGAGAAACCATTATTCACGAGTATTTGCTTTACTCGTGCAATCTCTTGGTGGAAAAGTTCCCGCGTAGATCAGCATTTATAAGCTTGGCAGATGTATGAGCCGATTATGCTTATTTTGTACCTTTCAGGGCATTCACTCTCTGCTTTGAGGCATCTTCCCATATCCGTACTTTTCCTATGTACTTTAGTGATGTAGTGTCCCATGATGTTATGAACCTCAACATCCAAGAAAGTGACTTTCTTGCCTGTGCTCAATTCATAAGTGAATTTTAGCACGGAGTTCTCCTCAAAATGTTGTTTGATGTTAACGAGATGTTCTTCGTTTTGGACGTTGATGTAGATGTCATCTCCGTATCGGCAATATGTGTGTGCCTTATTTTCCATGATGTCCAATAATCTCTCCTCGAGTTGGCCCTTGTAATAGTTGGCGAAAGTCAGCCCTAAGGGTGACCCCATCGCCACTCCATCCACTTGCATGTGTTCTGACGTGCATGAATGTAACATGCTCCTTAAGATGTTTTGGTTAAGATTTGGAGGAGACTGTAGGATGGTGGTACACGTTTTTTATAATGATGTCGATGGTCTGAGCGATAGGCACATTCGTGAACAGGCTTTCTACCTCAAGGGATGATATTAGTCCTGACGGTCTTGTAGCGTAGAGTATGTCGATGAATTCCTCCGTGGATTTTATGCTATATTTCGAAGGGATGTACGGTTTTATTAATGCATTTAGGGTTTTAGCTAAACAGTACGTAGAAGTCGTAACTTGAGAGATGATGGGCCTCAATGGGTTGTGCAGCTTATGATTTTTTAAATTGCCATACACATAACCTGGTATGTAAGCCGCAGAACCCATTGAGGCCCATCATCTCTCAAGTAACGACTCCTGTTTACGTTTCAGAGCGGCTAAACTTTCGGTTAAATGTCGGAAAATGCCAACCCTCTTCTTTTGTTTTTTGATAATTCATTTATATTTGTGGTTAAAAAAACAAGTGTTTTTTTTTATTCGCGTGCGACTCTATATCTCACTATGTCGGTCGGCGGGTCCCAGTTTCGCTTCTTTTTTTGCTTGGTGATAACATCATAACTGTTTGGCAGACTCTAACGAAATTAGAAACGCTTATGTTGTTTTACATTTTATTTCGAATGATATAATTACTAAGGTCCTCCCAAGTTTAGCCGGGGAATTATTTAGCAATAACATCATAACTATTCAGTCGATTCTAACGAAATTTGAAACCCCTATGTTGTTTTACATTCTCTTTCAAATTATATGATTACCAATGTCATCCCATGTTTAATCTGGGAACTATTAAAATTTTGAATGTTGCAAGGTCATAAATCAAAATAAGTGAGAGCACGCGACTTTGGTCAGCAGACCTCGTTTAATTTAGAGACTGTTTTTTTTTCTTGGTCAAAGAGTGGTTTGTTTTTATTAGGCTATTGCAATCGCATTATATTGTACTGTATAAGTATAATTTTTAGGGGATTTTCGAAATGCTGCTTCGCCCTCATACCTTCCCTCCCTTTATTTGTGGGAGTTGTACTTCCCAAGTTGTACCTCACACCTCCTGCTATTTTTTAATAAATTCGTAGTATTCATAATTTGAAAGCCTAACATTAGATTCGAATTCAAATGTGATTGCCAGATGACGTTAGGTTTCTAGTTTTTATACCACGTTGCTTGACTTCAGACATATAAGCCTCTTCCCTGAATGATATTTAAATCATTCATATTTTCTTTGAAATGGATTAATATGCAAGTTAAAATTTCGGAAAATGCAGACCTTCGTTTTGTGGATAATTTATATATAAATGTGTTTGAAAACAGTCGTTTTTTGATGTACACAATTTTTTTTTCTTGGGGCAAATTAAAATTTTAAAAAGAAGTGATTGTTTTTTCTTGTTAGGCTATTACATCATAATGTTTTATATATCATTTTTAACTTTTAAGATAATTTCAAAATAGGTGGCTTCGCCTCCCATTGCTCCCACTTAATTGTGGGGCTTGCATCACCACAAACCACCGCTATTTTTAAATAAACACTTGGTATTACTAATTCGAAAGTCTAGCATTAAATTCATATTCGGAGGCGATTGGCATGTGTCGTTAGGCCTCTAGTTTTTCTACCGCGTTGCCTAACTTCAGACATATAAGCCCTCACTCCCACTCAAATGCTATTTAAATCAATCATATTTTCTTTAAAAATGATTAATATGAAATTTTCCTAACATATTTTAATTCTGAAAAAAAATATCCATTCAAAATGAATTATAATACAATACGATGTGATTCCAACTTACAATGTGGCTTCCAACATGGCGACCAATATATTTTTTGTCTTAATATCAATTAGAAATTTGCCCGCATTAAGTAGTGAAAGTGCTATATAGCATTTGCGTTATTTTTGTGTTTTTTTTTTTAAATAGAGATATTTATAACAAAGCGCCCACAACATTCGTGGACAGGCATATTTCGAAATTTGACCATATGAAATGTCCATATCATATTTAAATTCAGAAAAAAAATAAAGATGATGATCAGCTTCCAGGCTGCGTTTGTTTTTTGTTTTGTTTTTCGAGCAAAAATGTATTGGAATTCGTGTTTTTGTTTCGTTCAATGCGCATATGTTCCTTACGTCGAAGTTCAAATCCGATCGCGCCATTTGTTGTGTAGTTAAAGACCACAAGAATTAGCTAAACACCAAAATAAATAATGAAATGGAAAAATTAAAAATTAATTTTACCTACATTATTCGTGCCGATAGAGATCTGAAATAGCGGCGGTGAAAGCGTGGTAAACCTTATAACGATTCTATTTGCAATAAATCGTAATGTAAGTATAAAAAAAAAATGCAAAAATTATAGAATAGAAAAAAAATAAAGAGTTGGGGGTTGCCCTGGCTGACAAGCAACAGCGCTTGATTGGAGGACTGAAACCAGCAAACTTTAAGGAATTGACTGTAAGACTAGGTGGAAAAAGTGAAAAAGAGAGTACAAAAGAAGCATACAAATTACATTGTCCATTCATGGATGACGTCACTGAGTTCTGGGCAATAGATTGTATAAACTTAAGTTTAAAAAAAAAAACCAACAAAAATATTCCCCGGAATGCACAAAAACGATTCGGAAAAAGTCGAACAAAAAAAATTGCCCTTTTTGTTCCAAAACGAAATCTTTTGCAAAACATGGCGCTTGCGAGATATCCGTCAAAATGGCTGTTTCGGCGGCCATATTTCGAAACTAATGCTCTCGCATCCCGCCAGACCCGTTCGATGTTTGAGGTATTTGAACCATTGTCTGGGTTAACAAAGTTCTCAGAATGGTTGACGGTTCGATGCTGGCAACCTTCCAACTCTAAGCCGGAGTAGGACTCCCAGCAATCCGAAATGATTTTAGTTCCCGGAACGATCCACTCTTTGATAACAACCCAAAGTGTATCTTTGATTCGATAGGAAACCACGACCATAAAAATGCCTTTGGTCTCCCGTTCAAACCCGCCGGAAACATAAACACCCTCAACCATTCTCCCTTTGTTGTGATTGCGTTTCACAAACTTCGCCTCATCAATTTCCACCACTTTACCAACACCACCTATTTTTTTCTCACAAAAGTCAATTGCGACTCCCCTACAGAAACTAAACCAATCAACCAGTGTTTTTTTCCGAAACATCAACCCCATGTGAAATAAACTCTAACGTATTTTAGTTTTCCACAAACCAATATATGATCTGCAGGATTGTTTCTATAGGGAGGCGCGATCTTGAATAAAATGTTCCTTTGAAAGCCGCCCGGTAAAAATAATGTGCGCTTTCACCGGTCTCTTCGCCACGCTTGCTTTTGGAACATTTAAAAGTACAATTGCGTTGCATAGCAGGGGGCTGATCACAATGCTCACTGGGAATTGAAAATTTAATTAATTTGTGGTCGCCTAAAAATTGTATTACTTTATCGCGGTCGCTAACTCATGCGGAAAGCGTGAAACAATTGCGTGGACATAGTTCACATAACGAAGCCATGATGAAGACTGAAAACTGACATTTGGATCATTGTTGTATGGGCGACAAGGAATAGTTCCCCCCAAATTTCGAATTATTTATTATAAAATAGTAACTAAACCGAAAAAAAATTGTATAAGGATACCCCCCCCCCAATATGCTAGAAAAACATGAGTTAAGGAATAAATATAAAGAACCTAGGTAAACCTTAAAACGATTCTATTTGCAATAAATCGTAATGTAAGTATAAAAAAAAATTGCAAAAATTATAGAATAGAAAAAAAATAAAGAGTTGGGGGTTGCCCTGGCTGACAAGCAACAGCGCTTGATTGGAGGACTGAAACCAGCAAACTTTAAGGAATTGACTGTAAGACTAGGTGGAAAAAGTGAAAAAGAGAGTACAAAAGAAGCATACAAATTATATTGTCCATTCATGGATGACGTCACTGAGTTCTGGGCAATAGATTGTATAAACTTAAGTTTAAAAAAAAAAAACAACAAAAATATTCCCCGGAATGCACAAAAACGATTCGGAAAAAGTCGAACAAAAAAAATGTAAAAAAAAAACTGAAATAGGAAAAACAACAAAGTGGTGGTTCTGCACTCTTCAGGGTCGATTCAGTCTAATTAATGCCTCGATCTTGAAGTTCTTGAAGGGTTATTCCGTCTGTTATTGATGCAGCTGAGATGGATCTCCACTGAGGCCAACCAGCTCTCTTCCCTGGTAAACCTGAAGATCCATACCCCTTGAACCGCAATATGGGTTGTTATACGCCCCCCATACCCCCCCGCTGGCTACGCTCGCCATCTGGATCAAGTAATAAAACAATCAGTTGGGTGAAACATGTTAGGAAGTGGAATAAATATTATGGGAATGCGAGTGGGAAAGCTCACAGGGTATGGATCTTCAAAATTACCATCTTGGCCAAACATGCATCCAGGTGGTGTTTGAAATTCCAATATCCCTAACAATCTCCTTAACCAAGTGCGTCATCTTTGTACTTTGCCATGGATTCTTGAAGTTCTTGCACAATCTGTTGGGTTTCATATGATCTGCTGATTTTTGAAGAACTACTTTATTACTTTGGTTTTTTTTTGGGGGGGGGGGGCAAATGATTTATACTATATTTTTTTAAGGTTTTTTTTTAAGGTTTTTTTTAAGGTTTATAATAAAGCATATATTCTTGGAAATATGTTCTATTTCCTCTAGGTTCCTCTTAAACAGCTCCTTTGAATTCTGCATTTTCCCTGTTGTCAATCTTGTCCTCCACAGCTTATTTTCAGTGAATTCATATCCTCTTGTAGAGCCTGTATTTTTCCACTTAAGTCTTTGGGAAAACTCTTTGATTAGGTGAAATACTGAAAAGCAGCAGAATTGAGTTCTTGGTAGGTAATGTGAAACCACTGACAGCAGCCATCACACATCCATTTATAATCCATACCTTGTTTTATGAGACACTCCTTATAAGCTCTACCTCTACATTTGTATTCTTCATCAACAGTTCTTCTCATAGTATTAGTACTACCATGACCTGGCTGCGATTGTGATGTGTAGACTGCCCTGCTGGTTTGTATTGGTGTACTTCATGCTCCTCCTCTTCCTCCCATGTTTACAATGGAGCTCCATTTGCTTCTGACTCCCTAGGACACCATTTCATGCAATATAATCTATCCTCTAATATCTCCCATAAGCACACCAACCAGCGACTGATACTCGGAAGAGGATTGCCACCACCTTTGTATGGGTCTAATTACCCTAAATGGGTACCTAATAACCATACTTAAGGTAAATACTTATGAACTCACTCCCTGCTACAATGATTCACTAGTAAGCAATTTACTAGAAGGCTTGTAGCTGTAAAACATGTCTGATCGCTACCAAATTTTGATAGGTATATTGTAATGAGTGGCTTACAATAGGACTATGTCCTCTTTAGCTGTACCTATAAGGTAAGGTATGAATATACTCTCATATAAGTGCATACACAAATATAGGCACATGTACATTTTACAAACATAGGATTCCAGTTAGTAGAGAAACTGCAAGATCTTCATCTTTATACATTATAAGGTAATTTTTTACATTATTGACTTGGGCATTCTTTTCATTTTATCCCATAATGCTTGCCTTTTGTTCCGAAATCTTTCATTGTACTAGTTCCTGAAGGTGAGTGGGACGGTATGGCAACCCATAGACAGTTCAAAACCGGCTTCCATTAACCGAACGTTTTTAGTTATTCTTATTTTCCCCAATATTCCCTTAAAAAAAATGGTGCCTTTATGCGTGGCAAACGTTTTTAGTTATTCTTATTTTTCCCAATATTCCCTAAAAAAAAAATGGTGCCTTCATGCGTGGATGAAAGGAAGATAAAATACGATATCGTTCAATTTGGAATGAAACACAACAACAATGACGCCCAAGTCTCTAACCCAAAACTAAATTATAACACCAATGTATCCATGAAGAGTGTTGTTGAGACTAGGAGGAAAGAAGATACGGTAAATGTTGCAAGTGTGGGCGAATCCAATTCTAGCTTACTTTGAGGGTTGGCTCATCGGGGGTATGGGCCTATGATGATCCTGAGATTTCAATCATTTGGGCGGGGGCTCGGGGGGTACAACCCCCCCCAATATATAATTAGAAATCGCCATAAACTTTGTTCAGAAAAAGTAGCTAGGAAAAATAGCCCAAAATAAGCTAAGACTCGGATCCAGCCATACTCTACATAATTACCGAAGATACATATGCCTATACTAGGGACTGGAGAGAAAGAAGTGACCAATGTAAGTGAAGTTGAATGGTTGGTGAATATGGATAGAATGGCTAGGTTAGGTGTGTGACTAAGATGGTCATGGAACCTGTTAGGTTGATTAACAGATTTGATGCCGTGAGAGAGGAAGAACATAAGAAAAGAAGGAGACTGCAAAAGACCATTCATGGCCTACACTTGGCAGCTCCTGTTCCAGTCAACACACAAAAGATTTCTTACCAGAGAAAAGTCATCAACATTGTCACCCTTTACAGGAGTTCGTCAGATCTAATCTACAATATACATAAAATGCATCCAGAGGATTATGTCCATTCATGCAACCGCAAAATAATCTCCCCACTCCTTAGAAAAATATATACATATGTACATAAAAAAGTCAGTCCCATCTAGCAGCTTCATTCATATATTTATCTAATCTATTCTTAAAACTACCCAGAGAGGAGGCTTCTATCACATGTCTAGTGAGCCTATTCCATTCATCTACCACACGATTTGTAAACCAATTCCTCCCAATCTCCTTCCTAAACCTATACTTATGAAGCTTAAACCCATTGCTACGTGTCCTGTCATGTTCACTAAGTATAAGAACCTTACCCAGATCCCCTTTATTATATCCTTTTACCCATTTGAAGACTTCAATCAATTCCCCTCTGACAATTGTCCTTTCCAATGTATGTAGATTTAGTTTTCTGAGCCTTTCACCATAAGGTAAGTTCCTTAGCCCACCAATCATCTTTGTCATCCTTCTCTTCACAGACTCAAGCAAATCAATATCCTTCCTATAATATGGTGACCAAAATTGTACTGCATAGTCTAGATGAGGCCTAACTAGCGCCAGATACAGTTTTAGAATGACTTCAGCACTCTTATTGCTTACACTCCTCCTAATGAATCCCAATATCCTATTAGCTTTATTCTTAGCATTTAGGCATTGCTTTCTAGGACGAAGGTCTTCACTTACCAAAATACCCAAGTCCCTCTCACAATCGGTCCTCCCTAAATTTCTCCCATTTAATTTATAACTATTCAGTGGATTATTTCTACCTATACTAAGTACACTACATTTGTCTATGTTAAACTTCATTTGCCATTTCTCAGCCCAATTGGACAGAATGGTCAATTCCTCCTGCATTACAACAGCATCAGAATCAGCCCTAATGGCCCTACCTAGCTTAGTATCATCAGCAAATTTACTCAGGTCACTACTTATACCTATGTCAAGATCATTAATATAAATTAAGAATAGCAAGGGACCCAAAACAGATCCTTGCGGAACTCCACTGCTAACACACCCCCACTCAGATTTAACTCCATCTATACTAACTCTTTGCTGTCTGTCACCAAGCCATGACTGAATCCACCTAAATATACTGCCATCGATCCCGTGTGCTTTAACTTTGCTCAGAAGCCGTAAGTGTGGCACTCGATCAAAAGCCTTACTAAAGTCCAAGTATAAAATATCATAGTTTTCATCCTTATCTGCTGCTTCATACACCTCACTATAAAAAGACAGCAAATTAGTCAGGCAGGATTTACCCTTACTAAAGCCATGCTGTGATTCCTTTATCAACTTATGCTTATCCAAGTGATCCCTAATATTCCTTGCTATAATAGATTCCATCATTTTCCCTACCACTGATGTCAAACTTACTGGTCTGTAATTAGACATATTTGTTTTATCCCCTTTCTTAAATATAGGTATCACATTGGCTTTCTTCCATGCCACTGGCACAATGCCACTCTCCAATGATTTTCTAAAGATGCATGCTAGGGGCTCACTTAACACATCCTTACATTCTTTCAAAATTCTAGGAAAGACCTCATCAGGACCGGGTGCTTTACTACTTTTGATTTTATCATTTCCTTTGTCACTATCTCCTTTGTGATCAAGATATCCTTTAATTTCTCTTCATCATTACCCCGAAAGATCATTGACACCTCGGGTATATTTAGAGTATCCTCCTGTGTCAATACTGAGAGAAAAAAGTCATTTAGCATTCCAGCCATTGAGTCCCTATCACTCACTAATTCTCCATTGGAATCTATAAGTGGGCCTATTTTATCTCTAACCTTAGTTTTGTATAATTGATAAAAACTTTTAGGATCTTCCTTTGCCCTATTTGCCACTTTAATTTCATAATTTCTCCTTGCTACTCTAACTAACTTTTTAACATCTCTTGCTAGTTCATTATATCTCTGCCTTAAGTGATCCTCTCCATTTTTTATTTTCCTATAAATGCCCTTTTTAATGCCAATATAATGCTTAATTTTATCTGTCATCCATTTTGGGTCATTATTTTTAGTCCTAATCTCCTTATAAGGAATGTTAATCATCTGACCTGTAATTAATTGCTCAATTATTCTTTCATACTCCTCTTCAATTGTAATCTCTTCCTCCTGGTGATTATTGTCTCCACTAACTGATATCATTGAATCTATTCCTGAATTGATTTCATTGCCTGGTTTCTGTACAACTGCCTCCAGGTAAGTCCTTAGCCCATTATAATTTGCTCTTCTAAAGTCAGGAATTTTAACATTGTTCATGCTACTATCAATACCATTCCATTTCATCTTGAATCTAATTTCACAATGGTCACTATTACCCAAATTTCCTCCAATCTCAGTATCCTTAATAACTTCTTCCCTATTTGTCAGAACTAAATCCAGTATATTATTACCTCTAGTGGGTTCGTTAATAATCTGCCTCAGAAAATTATCTTGGACAACATTCAAAAATTCCTCAGCCTCCTGATCACCCACAAGAGCTTCCCAGTCTATATTTCTGTAATTAAAATCGCCCATTATACACACATGCTTACTTCTACATGCCCGTTCAATCTCCTGCCACAGAAGATTTGAAGCTTCCTTACTAAGATTTGGTGGTCTGTATAATAATCCTATGACAAGCTTGTTTTTACCTTCCTTTACATTTAGCCATAATGACTCTGTGTTATCATCTAATTTAATTGTACTGTTTACACAACACTGGAGATTATCTTTAATATAAATAATAACCCCTCCTCCTCTCTTCCTATTCCTATCTGTATGGAACATGTTAAAGCCCTCAACCTCAGGTTTAAAGTGATTTCCTGCCAAATCAAGCCATGACTCTGTTATCGCAATTATATCAAAATTCTCTTCACTCACTAACGCTCTTAAGAGATCTATCTTATTCCTTATACTCCGACCATTTGTGTAGTATATTTTTAAGGTTTTTTTATTATTTCCATCTTCATTGCATCGTGCTTTTCTATTCCTAGTTATCTGCTCATTCACTTGTGCATTAGTCCCCCTATAATGCATCAGTATGCCCTCTCCCTTAGCTATTCCTCTATCTCTGCATCCCTTCCATTTCCTACACCTGCCCTCTATTCCTGTTATTCCCTTACCTCTAACAGCTTCTAGTTTCCCACCCGTAAGGACCTAATCACACTATCCAGCTCCCCCCATAGAACCTCAACACCTGCCCGACTAAGATGGAGCCCATCCATCACATACAACCTCCTATTCCCGTAAAACCCTCCCCAGACATCTACAAACACCAATCCTAACTCCTCACACAGTCCTTTCACAAATTCATTCAAACCAATTGCACGCGAAAACCATTCTACCCCCACATCCAATCTCGGAAGCACACCAGAAACAACACCTTTTACCCTGCTTTTACTCATCCTTTCAACTAACCTTTTATACTGCTCACGTAACTCACATGTACCCACCTTCTTTACATCATTCACTCCCACATGCGTAATCACAACTGCATCCCTCTCACACCCAGAAACCAGCCTATCATACCTCTCACAAACATCACTTACACCAGCACCCGGCAGACAAACTCTCATTCCCTTCCACTTGCTATCACTCAACTTCCTATCTAAATACCTAATCTGAGAGTCACCCATCACTAGCACCTCAGTCATTCTCCTATTCTGTCTTGGCCTAACATTACCCTCCCTCCTGCTCTCAGTCACACTACCACCCATCCTGCTTTCATCCGCAATCACACCAGGCAAATCAATTTCACACTCTTCCTCTCTCAGGACATTGAATCTGTTAGTCAACCTAACAGGTTCTATGTCCCTCTCATTTACACACCTAACCTGTCCTAACTTATCTATCCTATCCATTTTCACCCACCATTCATCATCACTCACAACTTCCACACTGTTCCCAGTCCTAGCCCTATCTTCCACCCTCTTAGCACTAATCTCACCCTTCAATCGCACACTTGCATCTCTTCTCACCTCAAACACCAAATCATTCAACCTCTTACATTCCCCACTCAACCTCCTAACCTCCCCTTCCAGAAAACACACACGGCATTCAGTTACATTCACTCTCCTTTCAACTCCACATGCATCACACACCACATACACACTACTTTCAAACGGCATGCTCTCACCATCTATACAACTAGCCATACTCTCAGAAATTTACTAAGGAAAAAGTTAACACTCACCCCAAAAAATTCTTGCTCAGGATTGCTGCCAGTTATCTTCCCCAAAAGTATTAATCACTAATGTATTTATTACACAGTGATTGATGTATTAAATAAATACAAGAAAAACTATACACCCAAATCAGTATTATATCCCAATCTTACAATGAGAATCAAGAGCTTCCTGTAAGACAACCTTCCAGAACAAAGCCAGACAGCCAACTGACAAAGCCCCCCCCCCCAAGCTAACCCTCCCTTCCCATATAATCATCTACTCTGCATTTGAAAACATTCAAGTTTGGACTGTCTACCATCTCAGATGGCAAACTATTCCAGAGTAATCTACCACTATTGGTGAAAAAATATTTTCTAACATTCAACCTGCACATCTGTTTTTTATTTTTTAAGTGGTGACCCCTAGTACTATTACTACATTCCAACTCAAATAACTTGCTAAAAAGTTCAATGCAGTGTTTACCCCCATGAGAAGTCCCCTTAAATTTACTCCAAAAACATGAAACATATTGGAACACAGACAAAATTGTTTATGTCCTAGTGTACATGCCTGCTGATCTACATGTTTACCAAATTGACACTTTGCTATTTACAGCCTCCCCAAGATCATTTATATAAACTATGAATAATAAAGAGCCTAGAACGGATCCCTGAGGTATGCCACTGATAACATCCCTCCACTGTGATTTCACTTCATTCAGCACAACTCTATTTCCTATCTTTCAGCTATTCAGTTATCCAATTTAAAACTTTACCACATATCCCGTGTATTTTTAATTTGTGAACTAGTCTCCTATGTGGAACATAATCCATAAAATCTAGTAAATTTGTTAAACATAAGCTACCTCTTCTAAGACCATGCTGAGCATCATTTATTAACCTACCACAGTCTAGATGGTCAGAAATCTCCTTCTTAACTATCTCTCAAGAATTTTACGGTCTAAAGTTATTCAGCTCCTCTTTACCTTCCCTTTTAAAAATTGGCAGTACATTCACAAATTTCCAATCATTAGGTATTTCTCCAAAATCTAGTGACCTAGTATATATCTTCTCAAGAGCTACTGCAATACTATCTACACCTTAACATAACATAATGTAATTTCACGGATGACAAAAGCCACAAGGGCCTATCAAAGGTCATCCGCATCCTTCAAATCCCACCCACATAGGACTATATCAGATCATGCAACTACTTTATAAACAATCCATAGGATTGTGTCAGATGATGCGCCCACAATATACAATTTAAACAAGCCACACGAGTGGATCAAAAACAAAAAGCACCATTGCCAAGGGAAGACAAAATCAAAGTCCCCCACAATATAATATAACATATGACAAAAGCCACAAGGGCCCATCATAGGTCATCCAAGTCAAACGGCCTCTTTTTTAAGGCACCCAAACTCCCAAGAAAGCTACATCCAGAGGATTGTGTCCAGAAACAAAGGTATCACCAATCAAGGCTTGTCAAGAACTAAATCATGCAGCTATAGATATATACAAACAATATTAATATATATAAAACTTAGGAACCATCACAATCTTCCCTCCCCATAAACTCATCCAACTTACTCTTAAATACATTTAAATTTGGACTACCTACTACCCTCCGCGGCAATTTGTTCCAGAAGTCCACCACTCTATTGGTGAAAAAATATTTTCTTAAATCCAACCTACACCCTTGCTTTTTAATTTTCAAGTGGTGACCTCTTGTCCGATTTCCATCATCTAACTCAAAAAACTTGCTAACATCCAATTTATCTATCCCAGAAAATTTTTTAAAGAGCTCAATCATATCCCCTCTCACACACCTCCTTTCGAACGAGAACATATTTAATACCCTCAGTCTATCTATATATTCAAGGTGCCTCAGGGAAGGAATAATCTTTGTTGCCCTCCATTGCACTGACTCAAGAAGGTTAATATCGTGTCTAAAGTGTGGGGACCATGCCTGTATACACAGTCTTCTAGATGTGGCCTAACATAAGAGCTATAGAGTTTAAGAATAACCTCCTTACTTTTGTAAGGGACATTTCTCTTAATGAAACCCAGCACTCTATTTGCCCTATTTCTTGCTTTAATACACTGCTTAGAAAACCTTAATGACTTATCTATTACTACTCCTAGATCTTTCTCATCCTCTACTGAGCTCAGCCAATGCCCATCCATTTCATAGTTAAATTCTCTATTATCTTTTCCCATGTTAATAACTTTGCACTTATCAAGATTGAAAGTCATTTGCCACTTATGTGCCCAGGATAACAATTTATTTAAATCCCCCTGCACTTTAAAATTATCATCAATATCTGTAACTACAGCTGCTAATTTGGTATCATCCGCAAAAATTGACACTTTATTATTAACTGCCTTCCCAAGATCGTTTATATAGATGACAAATAATAATGGACTGAGAACTGATCCCTGAGGAACCCCACTGATAACATCCCTCCACTCTGACTTTACACCATTCAGCACTACCCTTTGCTTCCTATCTTTCAGTCACTCATCGATCCAATTTGAAACACCCCAACATATCCCCAATCATTTTTAATTTATGAACTAGTCTCCTATGTGGTACCTTATCAAATGCTTTACTAAAATCCAAGTAAATTACATCTACATTCTCTCCCTTATCTACTTGATTTGTTACAAACTCCAGAAAGTCTAGTAAATTAGTGAAACATGATCTACCTGATCCAAACCCATGCTGAGCATCGCTGATTAACCCCTCCGTCTCTAGATGTTGGCAAATCCCTTTATTAACTATTTTCTCAAGAATTCTACAGACTACAGGAGTTAGGCTAACCAGTCTAAAGTTATTTGGACCCTCTTTACTACCCTTCTTGAAAATGGGGACTACATTCGCTCTCTTTCAATCATCGGGTATTTCTCCATATTCCAGTGACCTAGCATACAACTTCTCCAGAGTTATTGAGATACTTTCTACCCCTTCTTTAAGTATCCTAGAATGAATATTATCAAGGCCGGAGGCCTTGGTAGCATCTAACTCACCTATTAGTCCTTTTATCGTCCTCCAATCCACACTAATGGTAGTAAACACCTCTTTCCCTGACCCATGAGTACTATACATAGGACTATTTAGTTTCTCCTTTGTAAATACTGATGCAAAATGACCATTTAGTACCTCAACTATTTCCTCATCAGTTTCTCTCACAACCCCTTAAAATTTGATAGGTCCTATTTTAACTCTGCCAGACTTGTTATTAATTTTATAGTAACTAAAGAACTTTCTAGGATCTTTGTTGCTATCCTGAGCTAATTTAATTTCTGACACCCTTTTGTTCTTCTTTATAATCTTATTTAACTCATTCCTAGCCATTCTATAATCACTTAAATTTTGAGTATTAGAATATTATTTTCTACCTGTAATTTTTTGTATGCCCTTTTCTTCACTGAAATTTTTTCTAGCTATCTCCTGATTCCACCATAATGGTTTCCTACTTTTGTTCCTAATGGCCTTCATTGGGATACATTGCTCTTGGACTACATTTATTATATGCTTCAAAGTATCCCACATCCCATAAGCATTTTTACCTCTGAATTCTACATCCCAGTCTACCAAATTTAGCAAGCTTCAAAGTTTTACATAATCTCCCTTATGAAAATTTGGAACTTTTACAGCATTCTCGGTTATTTTACCCTTCTTAATTCCCAAGTTAAAATGAACTATCTGATGGTCACTATTTCCCAATGCTTCCCCAACAGTCAATTCTTGAACTAAATGATCACTGTTAGAAAGTACTAAATCTAATATATTGTCCCCCCTCGTTGGCTCATTAACAAATTGATTTAAAAAATTATCATCAAAGCATCCTATGAAGCTGCTACTTGTTCTATCCCTATCATATTTTCCCAGTCCACAGAGTTTAAGTTGAAGTCCACAATAATAACTGCATCTGTTTCACATCCCTTACTTATTTCCCTTATCATTAGTTCATCTATATCATCAGTCTGCCCAGGTGGTCTGTAAAAAGCTCCCAAATGCACCATTCTATTTTTACTGAACCTAATATCTATCCAAAGTGACTCAACTCCATCCTGCTTTATTGAAGTATTTAAACTTGAAACAATGTTATTTTTTATATAGATAATTATTCCTCTACCAATCCTACCTTTCCTTTGACTAATGTACATATTATAACCCTGTAAATCAAATTCACCTATAGTGTCACTAAATTCTATTTCATTAACCCATGATTCAGTAACACATAATATATCTATATCCTCATTGCTAATATAACTAAATAGCTCATCCTTCTTGTTTCTTAGACTACAAGCATTTGTATAGAAACAATTTAACTCCCCCTGTGCCTGAAGCACCTCTTCCAACCTGAATGACCTCACCTCTATCGCCTTGCAACCTATTTCTGTTATCTGCCAAGTCCATTCTACTTTCAGTACTATAATGTCCTCTCATAATTCCCTGACGACTATTAGTATCTAGTTTCCCACCCGCAAAGACCTAATAACACGATCATACTCCTCCCACAACACATCTACCCCCCTCCTACTCAAATGCAGTCCATCCATCACATACATTTCTTTCATTCCAACAAACCTATCCCACACATCCACAAACATGACACCTTCCATCTCACACATCCTCCTCACATAATCATTCAGCCCAATCGCATGAGACATCCATTCTACCCCAACATCCATTCTTGGAAGCACACCTGTCACAACACCTTTCATTCTACTTTCTTTCACCTTTTCAATCAACCTCTTGTACCTCTCACGTAACTCACATGCACCCACTTTCTTCACATCATTCACTCCTACATGTGTAATCACAACTGCATCCCTTGCACAGCCAGACACCAGCTCCTCATACCTATGAGACAGATCTCTCACTCCAGCACCCGGCAAACACACCCTCAAACCATTCAATCTACTTGCATTCAACTTCCTATCTAAATATCTAACTCCCGAATCACCCATCACAAGCACTTCAGTCAGACTCCTATTCCTAACCCCCACAGACCTAACTCCATCCCCACTCCTATTCTCATTCAAACTACCAGTCACTCTACCTCCACCCCCACCCCCATCAGTCATATCACTTCGTTACTTCCTCTCTTAGGGCACTGAATCTATTATTCAAGCTAATAGGTTCTGTGTCTCTCTGACTCACACATCTATTCTCCCCGTGGCTAACCACCTCAACAAAGGCAACCCTATTCTCACAAAGAACAGGAGAAGCCTCCCTAGCTTCACATTTCCTAACACCTCTCCACTGTCCCCCATCCTCACTAGGCCTATTTCTAACTAATATAAGGGGGCTAACTTCACTATCCCTAGAATTATCATATCCTACCTCCCCCACCGGCCCTCTACCTTCACCTGAAACATCTATCTGGCCTACCTCACCACCTAACCTATTCCCAACCCTAGGCCTAACACTAAGTTCCCTCCTGAGCTCAGAAACTAACCCCTCCAGCCTACATATCCTGTCTAAATCCTGCATTCTCATCCCCTCTAAATCTACAATGCATTCACACAGCCCACATACAACACATGTATACCCCTCACCAACTACTCCACAACCAATGCATACATTCTGACACTCATGCTCACTTTTATCCCCGAACTCCATCACTTATTCAAACAAAGAAAGAACTTAAGTAGTAAAAAAAAGAGCAACTTAGCTTTCGCTGATTTTGTGGTGAAAAACTAGAAAAATCTGAAAAATAAATCAACAGACCAAAATGAGATTTAAGGCACGAGCACAAGTCCAAATCAGTCACTAATTAAACCGTCAACCTAGAAACGAGGTTTTAAAACACTAATTTAATTTATCTACTACGCACTTTCCTGCGCCAAATAAAGTAAACAAAAGAACATGGGCCAAAAAATTAACAATACTAAACAACTTTGCTATATTAACCAAATATACGATCTAATAACTTAATATTTATGTTTACTATGTCACTAGACTATATGTAATACTATTTTGCGTAAAAACTTCTATCAAATGCCAAAGTATAGCAAATAATAAAAATATTCTGAGAGCTCTACGAAACATGTTTTTCCTGTTTGAAGGTCGTCCCTAAATAGAGAGCTTGTTGAAAACACGTCCGATCACTTGCTACATTGGAGGATAAGAGTACCAGAGATGGGAGTTGCGACTTTGCCACACTATGAATTTCAAAGTCGCAAACATTTTGAAAAGGTCGGACTAAGCAAACTCGCACTGCCAATTTTCTGTGACTTTGAACAGGAATGAAGATGACTTTTTTTTTTTAAAGAAATTGCTGTGGCTGTTTTAACCAGTTTTTAAAGTGTGATTTGGCTAAAAATGTCAAATTTGAGTTGGTAACAGCTAACTTAATTTTTATCTGATTTTTAACTTTCCTTTTATGATAAATTAAATTCTTCACAAATACTAGAGAATATTCAGGAGACCCTAACTTTCCTTAACCTCCTTTGGACCTCAGATGAAGCTCACTTCCATCTTGAAGGAAAGGTAAACTCGAAGACAAATGTCTTCTGGGGGACCTCCAGACCAAATGCGGTAGCCACCAAGCCCCTACATTCCCCTAAGTGCACAATATGGCGTGACAGTGACAGTCACCAAGGAGCGGTATGTTGAGGTCCTCAAAACCTTCAAGGGGGAGCTGCAGACCCTGTTCCCATCACTTATGGGGAAGTTCTGGTTCCAGCAAGATGGAGGAAGCTCGCACACCTCAAACCTGTCCCGAGATTGGCTGAAAGAGGACTTTGGTGGCCGTGTAATCAGTCTTAAGACTGATTTTGAGTGGGTACCTCACAGCCCAGACCTTAGCCCCCCAGATTTCTTTCTCTGTGGCTACCTTAAAGACAGAGTGTACGCAAGGATACCCATGACCATCACAGAACTCAAGGAAGCCATCAGGAAGGATATAAGAGCCATTAGTCGGTCGGTTTGTAAGGACATCATGGACAACTTCTCCAAAGTTTCATTCAATCCTTGCAGAAAATTAAGAAATGAAGCCTATTGAAAGTTGGGGTCCCCCTGTATTGCCAATGCATAATTTGAAATTTTGCTATATACTATAACGGTAAAATAAACCTTGAGCCATGGCCCAGAGCCGTAATATTTAAGTGCACAGCTCCAGTTCCAGCAAGAAAAATCAATCGGCTCTGGCTCCAATCCCTGGCAGAACCCTTGTCTTGTTTAACAGGAGGGCGTAAAAGTCAAGGAAAGAAGAAAATCTCTTGGACTCAAGAGAGGAATAGTGCCTTTTGAGAAACTTAAAAAGGTACTTGAACAGGAGATAATATTAGTATATCCTGATTATTCACCTGATGCAAAACCTTTAAGAGTTGTATGTCAACGCTTCTGGGAAAGGAGCTGTGGCCTGTCTTTGTCAGGAATAAGCAGGCAATAGAGTAATTATTGCTTTTGACTCTATGACTTTCCTTGATTGTGAGACACGCTACTCAACCATTGAATGGGAGTTGGTTGCTCTTCGGTGTGGAGTTAAAACATTTAGACCTTTTTTGTATAGTCAGTTTTTTTATATTTATTCTGACTATAGCCCTCTTATTTACTTGCATTATATGAAACTGATTGACAATCGTCTGAGTAGGACTTTGGAAGAATTATCGGAGTTTCATTTTGTTGTTTGGTATTGTCCTGGTGATCTTAATACTGCTGCTGATTGGTTGTCTCATCTTCCTGATCTGCCACCTCATGAGATTACTCCTGATAACTCATATTTGAAGTTACTTGTTGGCTTGAAGGTGCTTAAGGAAATGAGAGGAGGTCTGGATTCATTAATTGAGTCTCTTCTATGTGATCTTGAGCAGCTGTTTGAAGAAGAAGCCAAAGATTTGTCGATGTTGCCTAGTGTAACCAAGCTCTGGGAACTTCTAGTAGAGCAGATTTTGAAAAATTCCACTAAACTTGGATTCAAGTTAGATAAGACTGTCCAAAATAGAACGTGTGCTATGAGGTATTCTAGCTGTGTGCCATCTCTAGAATTGTTGTTAGACTTTTCAAGGTGCATTATGGCCCTGTATGTCCAGTTCTGTATTGTCACCCTGGTGTGAACGATGGACCTATCATTCATCTTCAATGTTTGGGTGGGGTACATTTTAATCCTGTGCTAGTATTAAAGAATTTTGACATTCCAGTAAAATTTTTTAGTGCTGTTAAACTACTAGTTAAGGCACCAGAAAATGACGCCACTGTTCCTATTGTGGAATTGAAAAATACTAGCGAGCCCAATATTCCAGAAATCTTATACATTACAGAAGTGGAAAGTAGACCACAGTTACAGTGTAATCATGTCAAACACCCTTCTAGATGTCAAGTATGGGTGAATGGTGTGATCTTTTGTGCCCCCATTGATACTGGAGCCCAAGTAAGTCTGGTATCAGAGTCTGTAGTATCAGACTTGAATCTGACTATTTCTATTGAGAGTTAAGAAGAAATTGGTTTCATTGGCATAACTGGTATTAATTTAGGGGCTATTCTAATGATTTTGACTTTCGATAATGGTGTTGAACTTCCTGAATTTCCTTATGCTGTAGTTCCAAATCAGAATACTGATCTCTGTTTCATTGTTGGTAGGAATGTATTGGCTGAGGCCAGTATAGTGATTGACTTTTCCCATACGAGATTGTTATTTGAGAATGAGGTAATTGCTAGATTTATTGATTCCTCAAAAGTCAGTTTTGACGTTGCTGTTGATTCCTCAAAAGTGAATTTAGAGGTAACAGTGATGACAGTAGTTTATCAAGGTAATGAACCTTATGATAATGCATTGGTTTCTGGTGATCACTTGAGGGAAATTCAGGATAACCATAGGCAACTACAGAATGTAATAAGCTTGGTTAACTCAGGAATGAGTAACAAGAATCTTCCCCATAATTTTAAGTTGTTTTTTTTTAAAAAGAGTCTAATCAGATTTTGAGGTTCATGATAGTCTTCTGTATAAGAGAGACAAAGAAAGATTGGTGAGTGTTATCACTTTTAATTATTTAGTGAGTTTGATGATGAGTACTCAGCTTCAGTAGTGCCATATTGGAATCTTTAAATTGTTTGCCCTTTTGAAAAAATATCTTTGGTATCAGTCCTAGATGAAAGTAGTAAGGGATGTTTGTAAAACTTGTAGCATATGTCAAATGTGTAAATTTTCCATCCAGGTGGTTGTTCCTCCAACTTTTCGTATTACTACTTCAGGCCTATTTGATTTGGTTGCAATGGATTTGGTAAGTCTACCAAATACATCCTCTGGTTATATAGCCTGTCTTATGGTGGTAGACAATTTTTCGAAATAGGTGATTGGTATCCCTATAAGGAATAAGAAAATCCAGACTATTTGTCATGTTTTGGAAAGAAATATCCTTCCAAATATACCTTGCGTACCTGTTAGAATTCTTACTCACAATGGTCCAGAGTTTATCTCTGAAGAATTTAGCTTGACATTGGAGTGGTAAAATATTGTACATTTGTGATCGACGCCTTATAAAGCTTCTAGCATGGAGCAATCAAGTGAGTAAACTGAACCATTGGAGAATTGTTGAGAGTCTTAAATAAATGGGATGATTCTCTTGCCAGTGCTCTACTTGCCTATAATCATTCAGTACACTCAGAAATAGGATGTACTCCTGCCGAATGTATCTTGAAAAGGTCGTATAATATTGACAGTGTGCCTCTGCTGTCAGCTGATACCCATAATCCTTGGGCACATGAGCATCCAAATATCAATCTTTCACAGCTGGTACTCTAGTACTGAGAAAGGTTAAACTTATAGGGAACCTGACTGTTAATAAACTAGCACCTCATTTTGATGGACTTTACAGAGTAGTTAAGGTAAACCAGAATCGGGTAACATATGAACTAATTCGATTAGCAGATGATGTGGTGGTTAAAGCCCACCATATACAATTGAAATCGTGATGTGAGCCTCCTTGGTTTCTCAAATGACATGTCCAGTTTTATGGTTCACCACTTGCCAGTCCAGGCTAACTCTGCAAGTGGGCCTTGCCCCGAATGGGGCAATTTAAATAGCTACACTTGGCAGAATTAAATCAACTATCTCAGAGGTTCTGGATATCAAACTGGGCGAAACAAAATCTTTACTACTGTACAAACAAAAATAAAATAATAGACATGAAAGATAAATGCAAAGGAATAAATGGGCAAATAGGTTTAGAATATTTGTGGGAGCTGTGAGTATACACAAGCAGACACACGCTACTGATAAAGGAGACTCCAATTCCGGGTGGATCTGCCACCCAAAGATTTTGCTGCTCAAGAGTTGCAGGGGTATGCGCATCGAGCTTGATTAATTTCCAACAGCATGGGTTGGGTTTCACAGTTATGACGGAGGATACAACCTGTCTCCAGTAACCACTGCCAGCCTCAAAAGTAGGGATCAAGGGAGTATTTTGGTAGGGGGGAAGCTGGGCTTGAATATGGCAGTGTAAAAGTTTCTTCCCTCTCTAGTAAGCTTACATCAAGAACATTTTTTTTTCTTGTCTTCAGGCTCTTGGTGTATGGGAGCCTGAGAGAAAGAAGCTATAAGGAGAGACAAAAAATAGACACTTGTAAGGACATTGCAAGCAATCAGGACAATGGGTCATATTTCAATAGTTATGGTCAGGTCTTATTTAAGTCTGGAAGTATTCGGAGGACAATGAATGTTTTAGTAAACATTTAACATTTATCACAACTTAATTCCCACTTACACACTGCCAGCAATAAGAGTCTGCAGGCCTTACCTTATGCATCTTGTCCTCTTGGAAAAATACTAATTTTGCCTAGGCTGATGCTATACTATTTATACAGAGCCGCCAGAAGTTAATTGACTTCCATGTGCAGATATTTTCAGCCAAACTATAATATTTGGAGAAATTTCATCGTCATCTTGAGACATTCAGGTTCAAATTCTTCACTAAGCCTACTGCTCACACTTTGCACATAATCATCAAGCACTATAATTCTTGATATGTCAGAAAACACTACCTACAATAATAGAAAACTATTTAAATAGTAGGACATCCATAACAAGTGACTGTTTTTCAGGATTACAATCAGGAATTACGAACCAGTGTAAGAAAAGCCTTTTTTATTATATGTTATCGATCATAAATTATATAAATATCCTAATTAACCATTTTAAATAGTCTTACCTACTCTCATTTCTTAGAAGTCCGCATGATTTAATTTTTAGCTCAGGTATATTGTGGGCTTCATCATTGGAGTAATTCTAGTTTTTTTATTTTCTTTGGATAATGTATGTAGTCTACTTTTCAAAAGTCTGTTGTTAACGGTTGGAGATGATGCAATAGGCTGTGATTGTTGTGACTCTTGGTTATGCCCCTCTAGTATGTGTGTCAGACTCCCAGATCAACTTATAAGTGGGATTAATGAATTTGGTGGGGATGATGTAACCTACATTTGTATGAATTGTCATTCTAGTAATCAAGGAACCAGCTCAGATAGTTCAGCAAACCCTGGATTTAAGCACTTACTCCAATCTGTTAAAGGGCTGTGTGACAAAATGCGGCTGTTGACTGCCCAAGTCAACAGCCTTTATGAGAATACTAGGCCTGTGCTGTCTGAGTCTTCCCCTGTGGCATCAGACAATGCTGGTATGTCTAGATCTGGTGCAGGTGAAACCATCAGGCTGCTAATTAGAGAGTATACTGAGAGACAAAAGCAAATGCACTCTCTTATCATCTGCGGAACTGATGCCCTGCACAATAAACTTGCCAAAGCTCAGTTTGCTGGAGTATCCAGTCACTTACTCGGAACCCATGATGACTTCTCAGATTTTTCTTGCATAGACAGGTAAAAAGTTATAGACTAAATATAAAAAAATCTTAACACCAGGAAGGCATTCAGCAATGCCTTCCTGGTATTAAGTGGTATCTACATTTCTAGAGATCTAACCTACATTGAATGCAAGGAACTGGCTAATCGCAGAATTGCTTGAATAAAAAATGCCTCCCTTTGGCAGATAGATCAAATCAGTGCTACTAGGCTGGTTTCTGCAGCTCCCCCAGTGCCTAAGATTTTGTTTATGTAATTTAAACAGTTTAACCAACAAGATTTATTTTCTAATTTATTGTTTGAATGTTTCAGAATACCAGGATTGATCAGTTGAATAACAACCCTAAATCCTTCCATAGGTATATAGGTATAAAAAAAAAAGCAGGTGCTCCTTCTGTTGTCCCCTTAAAACTTCCTGATGGCTACATAACTGAAAACTGTGCCCTAATAGTGGATACATTGGTTGACAGTTTTGCTTCAGTTTTCAAAGCAGAAGGCCATGACCCATGTCCTCACCAAAGAATTGATAATGTCCTCAACTATGTTCCTTTCACTATAACTGAAGTATCAGAGAAACTTGCCCCACTTGACGTTGGCTCTAGTATGGGTCCTGATTGTCTACACCCACACCTGTTAAAGTCCTGTCCATCCCTCATTTATCCAATTTACAAGATATTTAATGCTACCATGATTAACAGAGAACTACCTTCTAATTGGAAAATTTCAGAAGTTATCCCCATTTGTAACCCCCCCACCCTCTGACTCTGCACCTCTAAATTATAGGCTCATCAGCTGAAAATATCTATAATTAGGTACCTTGACTAAAATGCCATTCTCTCAGATGACCAATTTGGATTTAGAGCCAACAGGACTGTGAATGATCAGCTAATTTTAACTTAGGACTTTGTCTCCTCCAAGATTGATTTGGGAAATGTGGTAGATGTTAATTCTCTCTGACTTATCTAAATTGTTTGACATCGTTAACCACCAAGTATTATTACAAAAATTGCAGTGTATTGGCATTAATGGAGCACTCCTTAATTGGCTGAAGTCTTTCCTCCTTGGCAGAACTATGTATGTCTCAATCTCAGGAGTGCACAGTAAATCTAACTCAGTCACCAGTGGTGTTCCCCAGGGATCAGTTTTGGGCTCATTACTATTCCTGCTGTATGTTAACCACCTGCCCTCTGTCATAGTGAATAAATGTAAAGTCTTAGCTGATAACCTCAAGTTATATCTAAACATAAACCATTCTTCTTCATTTTCTCTGGCTCAATGTGACATAAACATAGTTAACTCAGTAGCTAGCACATGGGGCCTTGAAATGAATAGGGATAAATATGCAGTATTGAGGTTTCAGTGAGGTACTGTAAACTGGCAGCACATAGGCACCCTGGCAGATTTGATGGACTTTCCAATCTTTTATATAGTGAATGACTTCAGGAACTTAATTTGTACTCTGTTCAGGGGGATCTTCTTCAGTACTGGAAAATCTTCCATGTTAATGTATTTCTCATAGTACCTCCATTGGGCACACAGCTCCCTCGAGGCACAATGCTGTTTCTTCTCTGAGAGGCGTCAGCTTGTGGAACTTGCTCCCTGATGAGGTAGTTGCTCTGGACTTCATTAATGCCTTTAAATCTGCCTTACACTCTACCATAGCTCATCGCCTATGGCAGCATGACTAATCCACCCCCTCAGTCCCTTCCTTAATTACATCCACCAATACACTTTTTGTAGCATTATTAATATTTTAAATTTATCTTACTATACAGTACTAAGCAACACCATACTTTCCATTACTACATTTAGCAATTACAACCAGTCTCTGCCTAAGGTACTCAATTCCAGTCCTTCCTAACCAGTTAACCACACCACCCTTATTTTCTCCCTATAAGAGTGGCGTACCTGCAAATGCCAGCTGCCCCTTACTAAATACTATGCTTCTCCTTATTGCTTGACTGCAAGTGGCATTGGGGTAGCTACCAGGTGAGTGAACTGTTCTTGGATACACAGTAATGTTGTCTTCCTTTATTTGACCTGAAATCTTAGTACAAGATGTTCTACTATCATCAAGAGCTATTTAAAAAAAATCTATCAAGTCTAGGAGTTGTTATTTGTTTCCAACCATATTTACCAACCCTCTTTGCCAACACATCCTTGTTTTCAATTTTTTCTTAATTGCATTAATTATTTGAATTGAAACCTGTAGTTTCATTACAATTTCTTTGTTTAAATGTGGTTTCACTTAAATACATTTCTATTTGTACAATTTGATTGGGACTTAGTTATTACTATGTTTACCCATCTGAGCCTTGAATTTAAACAAAATTTAATATATGAATTTGTAACTAATACACCACTAATGTGTCAACAAAAGTTATTAGAATACAAATAAACAACACACTGCCTACAAAATGATGAAAAACGTGGCTGCACCACTTGGTTCAAATGAGTATTGCCACACAATGATGACTCATTGTTGCCATATAACACTAGAAACTGTATTAAGCATAGCTAACTAAAATCAAAGTCAGATGCTATAATATTGTAATTCTGTGAGAATTAATATGATTTAAATCCATCTTTCCCATTCAGATATAGTCTTTATACAAAATAATTAGTTTTCCAAAAATCCAGACTTTTTCCCCTACTATATTAATTTGTATCTTGTATCTTTATGAAACTAAAGAACTTTATTATCAAAATTGACATTTATTCTAGAAATCTAAAATTTATTTAATAAGCTAGAGTATAGTTTGTCATCAATATTGACTTGTTATATTAACCTTATGTAATGTCTCATTCTGTTTATTAAACCTGCCAGATAGAAATAAATGGATATTTTACAAAGTAGAAGTGATATTTCTACAGATGATTCTAA
The DNA here is from genome assembly GCA_963969495.1 of Ceratothoa steindachneri. Taxonomy (NCBI): domain Eukaryota; kingdom Metazoa; phylum Arthropoda; class Malacostraca; order Isopoda; family Cymothoidae; genus Ceratothoa; species Ceratothoa steindachneri. The sequence continues at coordinate 136,267,087 of OZ018327.1, forward strand.
TATTATTGATTTGACTCCTGAGAAAAATGGAGGAGTTTTAAAAGTAGTAAGTATTCTTTAAAACTTGATATATTTTCTTTATAATTGTATTTACTTTTCATAACTTTATAATAGATATTTTGAGTTTGAAGTATTAAATTTTTATGGTGCAATTCATTGTGTTGTTTACTTCATGAATTATTCTTTCATACAGTTAACTAGATATGACATATGCTATCCTTATTTAGGAGACAAAAAAAGAAGCTATAATATATGTTATAGTTGTAAGCTGTAATATTATTGTATTTATATCAAGCCCTCTTCCCATTAACTTTCAGACTCTTGACTCTTGATATACTGTTGAAAACTAAATATATATCTTTTTAGAAAAGAATTGTGTATGCCCCAAATCCTGACCTGTTTTCCATCTCATTAGCACATATTCCTATTACTCCTAAAGATATTTTTTTTAGTTTTATTAGGCTAATATGTGGTTTGTATGGCACTTTTAAGGTTATAAAGAAGTTATTTTCAGTAGAAAATCTAATTCCAAGAAATATGATTGTTAGTTACTACAAAATCCCACCCAATATAAATCAGAAATTTTCATAGAATTTTGTACTCTAACTGTATTTCAAAATGAGGATATGTTCCATTCTAAACCAAAATAATGAATATTAGTAATAAATGGCTGACTTAACTTAGATTATACAGAAGAAAATTTGAATTGAAATGTATGGATCAGTATCTCAGCAAATGCTGATTCATTTGCTATGCTCACTGACCATTTGCGAGAACAATATTGGTAGTGTTGTCATCGCCTTCTCAATGACTTGGAGTCATAGCAATTGAATTCTCATTAATTCTGATGAAAACACCTTCACAGTCGATCCAGTCATCAACAAGCAGAATGACTGCATGGTAAGCTTCAGCCAGGATGTCTCGTTGATGATGCTCAGGGTCATGGCTCGAATAGCAAGAAGATGTTGCCAATGTAGTTAACAGCTGGTTACAGGCTGACTGCTGCCAATTACAAAGACATCTTGGCCACAAAAGTCGTGCCATGCATGAGAAAGATCACAAAGAAGGTGCACTGTGTCTTTCAGCAGGATGGTGCCCCGCCGCACACAGCTAAGAAAGAGCAAGAGTAGTTGGGGTTGAACACGAATTTCTAGTCACCACATCTCAATCCCCTCGACTACAGCATGTGGGGGCAAGTCAAGGGCAAGGCCTGGAAGGTTAGTCACAACAACGTCAAGCTGAACTATGAACACATATGTTAAAACAATAAAAACTTGTCTAAATGGCTCAAACTATCATTGTGTCCTTGCTTGATATAATGGTATTGAGTATAACTGGGCTTTTGTAAAACCTGGTATGCAAGGCATTTTGTGATATGTATAAATGTGGTATATTATATAAGACACCATAAAAATAAAGGAAATGTTCTTGTGCCTGTCATGTTTTTAGTTGGTATGATGGGCAGGGTTGGCAAATCCAAAAACTTGGGTTTTATTGCCATTCTTTTTTGGCTTTTAGGGTCTTTTTCAAATGAAATATTAAAACCCCAGGTTTTTTTTTTTCAAGAAATGAATGCTACTTATTATTTTATTCAAAATGCATATTTATGTTTATAATTTCAACAAATATGTATCAAATAAGATTATTTCTCTGATTCTGACTCAATTCCTCTCTCCTTGTGGTGGAGCGAATGTGAGTGTGTGTAAAAGGGCCATTCTCCCACCCCTTTTCTCAGTACCCTATCCCTTCCTCTGTAAAAATGTGTGTGTGTCTGAATGGGAATGGGTTTGTTGTTTTTTGTTTATTTTATGTATAAAAATGATTACCATGTTTTTTTTTCTTTCTTTCCAGGCACCATATTCTGGAAAGATAGGACTTAGTTTCGTATATCCTTATATTACAAACAAAGCGTTATATCCTGGAAAGCTATATATTATTATTGTTAATAAATAAAGGCCAATAGTATAGCTTAATGAAGGAGGGCTTATAATAGCCACGCAAGCTTTTTAAGGTCATTATCTTCCATCAAGCGCAGAGGCGCCACACTTGTTGTAAGTCCTAGGCATTTTGCTCGCTCGAGTGGCAGGTGGCTGGACATCTCCCCATCCTCTTTGTATAAAGTGAGGCCTTGTTTGTTGTTTATATATTGACTGTTTTAGTCAGGATTTTTTTGGTTGTTTGATTTTTTATTTTTATTAGGATAGATTAAATAGTATTCATATATATAGGATTTTCTTTTTGTATTTTTGGGTGAAAAGTAAGATCTCCAATATAATCGCCCCTCTCTATTGTAGATATTTTGTGCATATTTATCCATATTTTTTTTAAATATTGTATTTTTTGTTAGTAAAGGACTGTACATACAATCCGTTTCATTCTCCCTCGATTTCTCACGTCCGGACAGTGTAGGAAGCAGGTTGGATCGATTATCGATTGGGATTAGAGATATATTTTTGGCCCGCTACATTTGGCGCCCGAATAGGGACGTGAGACTTCGAACCTGGGAGCGTGACTGGATTGGATTGCAGTCCATACCCAATTAGTGTGACAAGTAGTTTGATTGATTTTTCCCTCCTCCTTACTTTTTACTAACTTGGAAACAATGGCTGTAGCGGAAACATTGAATGAAGAAGTAGTGCGATTGAGACTGTAGTTGAGAAAGAAAGAAGAGGAGTGTGAAATATTGCGGGGAATGATGGAGGGAATGGAGAATAAAATAAAAGGGATGAATGAAAAGACTGATAGGATGAAGAAGGAAATGGGAGACTGACAGGATCAGACGGACCGACAGATGCAGGACCTGTATAACATGATGACAGGGGCTGGATCAGTCCCAGGACCTACAACCCTGACCCCTGCTCCTACTGAAGGGACTCCGCTAAATGGAATGGATGGCAGTAGGATTGAGTCTAAAGAAGATGCTGTGAGTGGTAGGAAAGGGGGTGAATGGAAGAGAGTGGAAAGTAAGAGAGGAACTAAGCATGGTTCTAAGGTTAAGGATAGGAAGGCGAGAGGGAAGAGTGTGGATTCGCTATACTCAGATGAGGGAGAGAGTGACGATATGATTGGAATGAGTGAGACCAAGAGTAGCTCTTCGGAGAGCGAAGTGAATGTGGGGAAAGGAATTTTGATTAGGGAAGTGCCAAGGATTGATAAGTTTAGATTGCATGGGGGAAAGAGTATGGATGAGTTCTTCGGGGATTTTGAGCGGTACTGCAAGCTCAAGTACCCGCAGAACAAGGGTCACTGGGTGATTGTTCTGGGAGATTGTTTGGATGGGAAAGTGTTGGAGTTCTTGCGAGTGATAACGAGTGTGGGAGAGCCAAAGTACGATGTAGTGAAGAAGAGATTGATTGGGCAGGTGAAACGAATGAAAGAGAGTGTGAAGTATAAAAGGGTGAATGAATTTGAGAAGGCTCGAATGGGGAAGAGTGAAAGTATGAATATGTATGCACATAGGCTTGAGAGTATGGCAAGAACGAGGTATGGTGATGATGATGTAAATGAATGTAAACCACTGATGAGGAAGTTTTTGGACATGATCCTGCGAAAGGTGAGTGAATGGCTGAGTGGAAAGAGAAAGGAGAGAGTGAGACTGACAGGTGAACGGTTGATGTGGGAGGATGTGTTGGAACTGTTAGAAGATGGACGATTTGATGATGAAAGCGATCTAGAAGAGGATGGATGGTACAGTGTGAATGTTGGAGGTAGGAAGCCCACGAGCTTTCATCCACCCCAGCAGTTTGTCAGCTACAGGGATGCCCTGAAGGCTGCACCAGCTGGAGTGATGTCAAACTTCCTGGGCTGGCAGAATGGATGGGCAAATGGAGGGTGGTCGAATGGAAGGGGGCAGATGAATTTCAAGCGTGGGAACGGATATATGAGAGAGAAACCGAGGTATGTCCCAGCAAACGAGAGATCGAATGGTGGGAGAAAGATTGTGGAATGTCGTCGGTGTGGAAGGAAAGGTCATATGTTGGCAGAATGTAGGTGGACATCTGGTGCATGTTTTGGGTGTGGTAAGAAAGGGCATATGATAAAGGATTGCCAGGAAAGTGTGAAAGAGTGCTTCGAGTGTAAAGAAATAGGCCATTTGAAGAAAGATTGTCCCAGGTTGAATGGTGGAGCAACTGGTGGGGAAAGTATAAAATATGCATGTGGTAATTGTGGAAAGGCTGGTCATTATGCAAGGATGTGTCGTGACCAGAGGAATGTATGTAGCTATTGTGCGATGGAAGGACATTCGAGTGAAAAGTGTTGGATTAGACTGAGAGCGCAAGGTGTGAATGGAAAGTCTGAAGCGGGAAACTGAATGGTAAGAGGGTACCTGCTGAAGTATCCTCTGGGTGCATGAGTGTGAGTAATGTGTTGGTAAGTCTGTCTAATGTGAAAGTGCTGTCTGGTAGGAAGTATGAGTGTCTGAGTGTGAAGGTGGAGTTGAATGGAATTGAGTGTTTGGCTTTAATAGATTCTGGATGCAAGGCGAGCTTGGTGTATAAAGATGTGTATGACAAGGTTAGCGAGAAAGCCCTCCTGTCTGAGTGCAAGGGTAGTTTGGTAGGTATTGGTAATAGGAGAGTGCCTGTGATTGGAATGATAAGGTCAGCTGTTCGAATGCATGGTATGATGATGAATGAATGTGAATTTTCTGTGATTGATAAGGTGAGTAGTGAGTATGGTGTGATTTTGGGGTATGATTTTATGAAAATGAATCGTATGGTTATGCATCCTGTGAGTGATCAGATTGAGAGAAAGATTGGTAAAAATGGGGTGTATAAGTTTTATGTAGGGAAAGATGGTAGTGTTTTGAGGAGTGTGTTTACTGGTATTGAGGTGACTGCTATGGAGAATGTAAGGCTTGTGAAGGGTGAAAGGGTGTCTGTTAGAGTGAGTTGGAGTAAGGATGTTAATTTGAATGTGAGTGAGAACACTGTGATATTGGATGGAAAGGATGCGTGTTGCTTGTGTGTTTGATGGCTTGATGAGAATGAATTATCCTTTTGTATGTGTGCAGGCGGACCCCAGTGTGAAAGGGCAGGTGAGGGGAATCCAAGTCGGAGATGTACTGGGTCACCTCTCCACTGTCAATGAGGTAGGTATGGATGATAGTACGGATGTCAGGGTGAATGTTGCAGGTGAAGAGACGTGTGAATGGACGTATAATGATGTGAAGAGCATGGTGGAATTGGATGGATATTTAACTGAGTATGAAAGGGAGGATGTGTATCGAATGATATTTGAACGAAAGGGAGCCCTCAGTAAGGGTGATCTGGATTTCGGGGTTGCAAAGCTCCCGGAATTCAAGATTGTCCTGAAGGAGGACTCTCCAATCTATCAGCGGCCAAGGCATTTCCCACATCCGGTTGCTGATGAGATTGAGGAGCAGTGCTTGGAATTGAAGCAATTGGGGGTGATTGAAGAGAGCGAGAGTGCATGGAATAGTCCAATTGTACCTGTACGTAAGCCGGATGGAAGATTGCGTCTGTGTGTGGATTATCAAAAGGTGAATGAAAGGACTGTGAAAGAAAGGTTTCCGATGTGTGTGGTATCTGAGTGTGTGTATAGTATGCATGGGATGGAGTGGTTTACGAAGCTGGATCTGGTACGGGGGTATTACCAGATGCCTATTGCTGAGGAGAGCCGGCTGGTAACTGCCTTCTCTTCCTCAAAGAGGCATTACCAGTTCCGGAACCTCAGCTTTGGGTTGGCTAATGCTCCGGGAGCCTTCCAGCGGGCAATGAATGTTGTGTTGAGTAAGTTTGCGAGTAAGAATGTGATTGAGTTTATAGATGATATTTTGATTATGACTGAGACTTTTGAGGAGCATATGAGATTGGTGAATGATGTGTTGAGAACGTTGGAAAGTGTTGGTGTGAAGGTGAAAGTGGCGAAGTGTGAATGGTTTGCGAAAGAAATGGAATTCCTTGGGCATATGGTGAGTGAGAATGGGTTGCGAAAATCACCAAAGTATGTTGAGAAGGTGCGAATGTTTCCTAAACCGGTGACTGTGAAGCAACTGAAGTCGTTTTTGGGTTTGATTGAGTTCCAGCGAAAGTTTATACTTGATTGTTCTGGTGTGAGTAAGCCTCTGACTGAGTGGATGGGCAAGAAAGGTAATACAGTTGTCAAGTGGAATGATAAGATGAATGAGGCGTATGAGAGACTGAAAGAGGCAGCGGCTGAAGATGTTGAATTGGCTTACCCAGATTATAGTGTAAATGCTAAAATGCTTGAATTGTATACAGATGCGAGTGGGTATTGTATGGGAGGTTTTCTGATGCAAGAGCAGCGTTTGAATGGAGAGAATGTCAGGCGAATAATTGGGTATGTATCCAAGGCTATGAATGTTGCAGAACGAAAGTATTCGACTGTGGAACGAGAGCTGGCTGCGATAAGATATTGTTTGAAAGTGTTGCGTCCATTTTTGTATGGTGTGAGGTTTGTGATAAATACCGATCATCAACCTCTTGTGTATCTGCAGCGTATGAAGTGGGCTGATAGTAGGATTGCAAGGACTTTGGAAGATTTGAGTGACTTTGACTATGTGATTGAGTATGTGCCTGGTGAACGGAATGGAGTGGCTGATTTGATGTCAAGGTATCCTGGTACGAATGATGAAAATGTGTGTGGAGTGAGTGATCCTGAGTATTTGCCGAAAGGGATTATGAATGGAAAAGAGAGTAAGGGTGGTGGTGATTTCTTGTTTGAGAGTGTATGGAATGGTTTGCAAAATTTGAAGAGTGATGGAGTAGATGTGAGAGTGCCCGATAGTGTAGATGATTTAAGGAAGGAGGTAATGAATGAAGTGTGTAGGAAGCCTGAAAGCATTGGTATGGCAAAGGTGCGGAACTTCATGAAAGAATTGAGAGCGATGTGTATACAAGGGGTCCCGCCATTTCAGGAAGTGTTGATTGTGGTGAGTCGTTTGTATGGAGTGATTGTTTATGTGCACTTTGGTGGTGAGAGGCCCATTGTGTACAAGGATGAGAAGATGAAGGGTTTGAATCCTAATGTGGTACATCTCCAATGTTTGAGCGGTGTGCACTACAATTGGGTGATTGAAAAGTGTTCATATATAAGAGAGAAGAATGATTGTCTGGATGAAGATGAGTGTGTGTTGAGTGATGATATGGGAGTTAATGACAATGTGGATATCAGTGCTGATGTTGGTGTGCTTGTTCCTTCGGTGTATTGCGAACATGGTGGACCTGATATGATGGAAGCGAGAGTGAAAGTTGGTGAAAGGTTGTTCTGTGGTTTGATTGATACTGGAGCGCAGGTGTCTTTAGTGAATGAGAGGATTCTGAGTAAGTATGATGAGTTTAAATGTTGTGAGCATAAACCTGTGAAGTTACGGATAAGTGGATTAGGGAATGGCTTGATAGTGGCATGGGAACAGGTTAGTCTGAAAGTGAGTTTGGGTAATGGTGTGAATGTGAAGCATGACTTTGTGATTCTGAAGGATGAGCAAATGCCGTGTTGTTTCTTGCTTGGTGTAGACTTTATGAGATTAAATGATTTGTCTTTGGATGCTGATAAAGATTGTCTTATGAAAGGTGAATGTGAGGTGATGAAGTTGAATGAGTGTGCGAAGAATGTTGTCAAATTTTGTGGCATGATTGAGTTGGTCATGGATGATGAGAATGAGATTTTAAGTGATGATGATATTCTAGAGATGCAAGAGATGTGTCCTTTTGTTAGTGAGTTGAAGAAGTGTGTAATGATGCGTGTTGATTTGAATGAATGGCCAGAGTGTTTAAGTGATTTTAAAAGGTATGCTAAGGATTTTGTTGTATGTATGGATGTTGTATATTTTGTGAGGCATGTGAAGGGTGGTGATGATATGTATGTACCTATGATGTCCTTAGTTGGTATGATTGGTCTGGTGAAGGTTGTGCATGATAATTATGGGCATATGGGTAAGTTTAAGCTGTGGGAGTGTATGAAGGAGCGTGTGTTCCATCCGTTTCTGAGAACTGTTGTGAATGATGTTGCAACTACGTGTGAAAGGTGTCAGAAGCGAAAGGTGCAAGGTGTGCAAGTGAAACCACCGATGTTGAAAGTTGATGCGAAAGAACCGTTTGAATTGGTAGTGATTGATTGTGTGTCTTTGCCGCGTACGAGTGCTGGGAATGTTGGTATGGTTGTTATGGTTGATCATAAAAGTAAGTTTGTGTATGCAGCGCCTGTGAGAGATAAAAGGAGTGTGACTGTTGCGCGTGTGTTTGAGCAGTTGTTTTTTCCTATGTGTGTATGGAAGCCTAGAAGATGTCTGAGTGATAATGGGCCTGAATTTGTAGGGGAAGTGTTTGAGCAAATGTTGAGAGAGAATGGTGTGGAGCATGTGAGAACAACTCCGTATGTACCGTCTTCAAATGGATTGGCTGAACGGACTATAAGAACCTTGTGTGAGATGTTGAGAATGATGAGTACGACAGTGAATGACTGGGATGTGTGTCTGGGGAGAGTGTTGTGGGCGTATAATTCAACTGTGCATAGTGCAACTGGAATGTCCCCATGTCAGTTTGTGATGAATTTTGAAAGGCGAGTGAAAGATAGGTTTCGTTTGAGTGAAAGTGAGCAGAGTGTATGGCGTGAGGCACATGAAAGGTTTCATTCATTTGAATTAGGTGCAAAAGTATTGAAGGTGAAAGAAGTGAAGGGTAGGTTGAATGTGTCAAAGATGAGTGAGAAGTTTGATGGACCTTATAGAGTTGTGAGGGTTTGGGAAAATGGAGTGACGTATGTTTTGGAGAGTTTGAATGACGGTATGACTGAGAGAGTGCGGGCTCATCAGAGTCAGTTAAGGAGATGGAGAGAACCTCCTGACTACCTGGTGAGCCATCCGGTGTATGGACTGTGTAGAGAGAGAGGTAAAGTGCATGATGATGAGATTGAATGTGATAGTATGGATCTGTCTGGGAAAGAGCTAGTCTTAGTCTCGAGGAGTAGAAAGCGTACAAAGAAGAGTGAAAGGAAGAATGCAAGTACGAATGAAACTAATTCTGAGCAGAGTGTTTCTGGTATGGGGGATCTTGAAAGGGAGATTGAGTTTTTGCGTAAATAGGTGAGTGATTTGGCTGGTATAAGTAGACGAGTGAGTGAGCTGCCTGTGCCTGATTTTTCTGGTTTTGGGAACAGTATGAATGATAGTGTGTTTGGGCAGAATGAACCTAGTGTGGCTGATTTTTCGGGTTTTATGAATGGTAATAGTAGGGGTGAGTTTGATGTAGTGAATGATGAAGTGGCTGATTTTTCAGGTTTCTGGTGGGAACCAGTCGAAGGGGTTTCTGGTATGCCTGTTGAGAATACAGGGGATGTGAGTGACCTGTCTGTTTCGCAAGAATGTACCTTGAGTTGGATGAGAGCTGTGAGTGAGGAGCTGATGAATGGGGGTATGAAGAGTGAGGGTTCTGAATGGAAGAGTATGAAAGAATTCTGTCGTGAGATGGGAGAACTGGTAATGAGGGCTAAGAGTATGGTTGATGAGATGATCAATAGTGACGATGAGACTGACAGGACGACTGACGAACAACCCCGACTAATTGCTACGCGTAGCCAGGGACCAGTAGAAGAGTGTAAATGGGTGCAGAAGGGTGCGATTGAGCACAAGTGGTACTGTGAAGAGTGATTGAAGGGGTTTTGTGAGTAACTGGTCGAATGGCTTAAGGAAGGAGGGGTGTGGTGGAGCGAATGTGAGTGTGTGTAAAAGGGCCATTCTCCCACCCCTTTTCTCAGTACCCTATCCCTTCCTCTGTAAAAATGTGTGTGTGTCTGAATGGGAATGGGTTTGTTGTTTTTTGTTTATTTTATGTATAAAAATGATTACCATGTTTTTTTTTTCTTTCTTTCCAGGCACCATATTCTGGAAAGATAGGACTTAGTTTCGTATATCCTTATATTACAAACAAAGCGTTATATCCTGGAAAGCTATATATTATTATTGTTAATAAATAAAGGCCAATAGTATAGCTTAATGAAGGAGGGCTTATAATAGCCACGCAAGCTTTTTAAGGTCATTATCTTCCATCAAGCGCAGAGGCGCCACACTTGTTGTAAGTCCTAGGCATTTTGCTCGCTCGAGTGGCAGGTGGCTGGACATCTCCCCATCCTCTTTGTATAAAGTGAGGCCTTGTTTGTTGTTTATATATTGACTGTTTTAGTCAGGATTTTTTTGGTTGTTTGATTTTTTATGTTTATTAGGATAGATTAAATAGTATTCATATATATAGGATTTTCTTTTTGTATTTTTGGGTGAAAAGTAAGATCTCCAATATAATCGCCCCTCTCTATTGTAGATATTTTGTGCATATTTATCCATATTTTTTGTAAATATTGTATTTTTTGTTAGTAAAGGACTGTACATACAATCCGTTTCATTCTCCCTTGATTTCTCACGTCCGGACAATGTAGGAAGCGGGTTGGATCGATTATCGATTGGGATTAGAGATATATTTTCGGCCCGCTACATCCTTCTACAGGTTATGGCTCTCATGGATACTCACAATTCTAGATCAGTGATTTGTTCTTACTATAATTTAATTATTATTATAAAAATAAAGATAGCTATTCTTTTTCTATGCTATTCTAATGCATGTAGCATTTGTTTGTTTTTTTTTAAAGCTGAGATTTGAAAAAACCCATAATAAAACTTTTTGGGTTTGTTTGGTTTTTTTTTCAAAATTACTTCTTTTTTTTTAAAGAAATGAACGCTACATATCATTTTTTTTATTCAAAATTCGTATTTGTTTATAATTTCAACAAATATTTATCAAATTAAGATTATTTCTTTGATACTGCCTAAGATGACCCGTTTCTCGGATGGGAACCTTTTGGCAAATGCGTTGAAATTCCTCCGAGGCGGCCATGATTAGTGCCCTTCGGACACTTGATGGCACGCCTGTGAGTGTGACGCCACACTTTACCATGAACTTTGTGAAATGAGTAGTTTATGCAGGGAAACTCATTGACTACTCCATAGAGGACATCACCTTAGAGCTGGCTGACCATGGGGTGGTCAAGGTCGAATGTGTGATGAGAAAACAGGGAGGTGCCTCGAGACCCACCCCTACACTCTTCATCACGTTTGACTGTGACAAGCTCCCTGAGTCGGTGCATGCTGGGTGGTATCGCTACCCCATGAAGGCATTTGTGCCACTGCCGCGGAGGTGCTATTACTGTCACCGCTTCAGCCATACAAATCGCTCATGTAGATGTGCAAAGTCGGGGTCACCCCAAATCTGTGTAAATTGCTCCAAGGCTGCACATGATAAGTCCAAATAGTGTGTGATCAAGTGTGTCAATTGCGGAGAGCCGCATCCTGCTTCTTCAATGCAATGTGGTGCATATCTCCTTGAGAAAGAAATCCTGGCCGTTCAGGCCCAGGATCGACTTTCATTCCGCGAGGCTAAGGACTTGGTCCTGCTGCACCCGGCTCTGCCTGGGACATCTTATGCCTCAATGCTTAGAAAGACACCCTCTGTTCCTGGTCCATCCAGGCCAATGAGCACAGTTGTTTCCGTGCCCATTCAGAGCCTTTCTGCCAGTTCTACTCAGCCCGGGCGCTCCCCTGGTAAACCTGGTGGCACACAAGGTTCACACCCAGCCCCGGCTAAAACCAGGGCCCCCCCCCTTCCCCCAGCATGACTGTTTCCCGTAAGGTGAAATGACCACGCGCCTACACCTAGTCGTTAGACTCACAAGAAGCAACACCCTTAGTTAGTTGCCAGGCCATCTTCCAGGGTTACTAAAGCTGTCCCCTGAAAGGAGGACAGCAACAAAGGAGCTTTGGCTCCTTCGCCCACGCCTAGTGGTTGGCTGGGTGGCTCAGAGATGATGGATCCTCAAAAAGAGTACCCCTCGCCTCTGAAGATGCAATGCCTGCCTAAGGTTTCAAGGTGGAGGGAGAAAAAGACTTGCATGGCGAGCCCAACCTCCTCCAATAAGTCCTTGAAGGCGACAGCGCCTGGAGTTCTGCCTCCAGGAAGCGTACGGCCATTCCCACGAGGGTCTTCTGTTCGAAGAGGGCCCCTGCGTCTCCTCCGAGCTAGCCCTGGAGGGCATATTCCTTCAATGGAATTGCCGCAGACTCCGAGCCAACTGGGAGGAGCTGTGGATGCTCGTCTTGTCCCATTCCCCATTAGCTATTTTTCTGCAGGAGACCATGCTAGTCGCGTGCCCCCTTCCCACCTCCCTGAGTATAAGGGTTTTGCGACCCCACGACCATGAGATGGGGGCCGGGCTAGGGGATGTGCTGTTTACACCTGGCATGATGTCTCCATTCTTCTTTTCACTTTAGATACCTCCTTTCAGGCAGTGGCTGTGCAGCTTTACCTGGATAGGAGGTATACAATACAGTCTACCAGGTTAATTTGGGTCAGAACGAAAAAATATTATTTATTTTAATTTCTAGAAAATCTAAAAATACATGTAATACAATTTTTGATAGCTCATTTGAAATGTAAAAATACAAACATTGTATTGCTGATATTATTAATATAATAAAAATTCATAAAGACAGGTCAAAATATCACATTTAAAAAAAAAATAAGTTCCCCAAACTTTGGTCTGGCACAAAAACACCTAGAAAAAAAATATGATTACACCATTGTAAAGCTTATCATCTTGGCTATCTAATACAATGTGGATTATATTTATATGTCCAATATTTTTACCTTAGTGACATGGGGTAATTTGGGTCACTACAAAAAAAGCAAAAAATTTTATATATTACTTAATCATGTTAGTTTATGTTTCAGGACTACTAATGTGTTCTGTTTTTATTTTCCAGGTGTTTTAAACTTATTTCACTTAAATCTGAAGTAGCTACATAGATACCAATAATATTTTTATTTACAATCATGCCTCGCCAGTATGTTAAAAAACATAGTACTGCTGCCTCTTATGGACAGGATGGAATAGAACAGGCAGTTGCTGAAGTTAGTGCTGGTGGCAGGTCCATAGGAAGTATAGCCAGAGAACATAACATCCCAAAAGAAACATTATGCCATTGGGTTGACAAACCTCCTAGCAGATTTGGTTCAGATCGTCCACCTATTCCAAGTGCCGATGAAGAAACAATGATTGTGAGTGCATTGGAGTTGACCTCTCAGTGTGGCTTTCCTCAGGGGAGAAACGAGGTTAAAGACGTGATTAGGTCATTCATCAAATCAATTGATAGGAAGACTTCATTTCCTGATGATTGGATGCTCCTCTTTGAGTCGAGGCATAAGGAGTTCCTGAAGTGGCGCAAACCAGAAATCCTAACTATTAATCGAGGTGAAGGTCTAATGCATCATGTACTTGACTGCTTCTTTGACATGTATGAACAATTGTTAAATGCCAACAACCTGAGAACCAAGCCACTTGCATCTTCAACCTAGATGAGACTGGTCTCAATACTCACAGGCGAGGTGATGCTGTTTTTGTAAGTAATGCTGCTAAGAATGCTTACCTCAAATCCCCCACTGCAGGAAAAACAATGTATTCAGTTCTGTTCTGTGTGTCTGCTACAGGCATCTATCTGCCTCCTCTCACAGTCTACAAAGCCAAGAACTTTATTCATCTTGGACTGTTGGAGGACCCCATGAAGCCTTATACAGCTGCAGCGAGGCAGGTTGGATGATGGATATCAATTTTGAAAATTGGTTCCTTAAGGTTTTTGTGAAGCACACAGTCCCATGAGAAGCCTATTCTCCTAACATATGATGGTCACAACAGTCACCTAACCTACACCACAATTAAGGCTGCAATGGACAACAACATCCTCATCTTGTGTTTACCTACAAATACTTTGCATGCCCTGCAACCACTAGATGTAGGCATCTTCAGACCAATTAAGGTTGCCTGGAAGAAGATCCTGAACATCTGGTTCACTGAGTCTCGTATGCAGTCCATTGATAAAGCAGTCTTTCCAACCCTATTGAACAAACTGTGGTAGCAACTGGATCCAACGCATGCCATCAATGCATTCAGAGGTTCAAGTTTGTACCCTTGTGATAGGGAAGCAGTCAGACACAGAGTTGTTGAAGCTTCATCTGTTCCGTCGATGTATGCCCAACGGCCTTCAGAAGCAGAGCCAAGTACATTAAAAGAAGCTAGTCCAAGAACTCCAGAATCTGTGCCTGAGACGCCACAAAAAAAAAGCTATTCTTGATGTGATTTCTACTGAAACTGAAGAAGGTAGAGTGCAGAAAAAGAAGAAGTGTAAAAGAGTTCAGTCATTGATAGGAGAGGTCTTAACAAATGAAAAAGTATTAGAAAGATTAGGGAGCAGGAAGAAAAAAAGTAAACAGATGTCTGCTAAAGTGCCAAAAAAGTAGGAAAGAAGGTTGAAAAAAGAACTTAATATTGAGGTGAGTTCAGACTCAGATATAGAAATGACCCCATTACCCAGCAGTGATAGTGAAAGTGAGGTAGGCCTAATGGGAAAGAATTGAAAGGTGTGACATATGTCATAGTGAAATATGAAGGTTCTTATTATCCTGGAATAGTTACGAAAGTAGGTAAACAAGCTGTTACTGTAAGTTGTTTAGTCAAAAGTGGCCCAACAAGTTTGAAATGGCCAGAAAAAGAGGACACATGTGACTACACATATGACAACATCAGCATTATAAAACCACCGGCGATGGGCAACCGCGGGCAATTTTCAGTCCTCAAGGCTGACAAATACTGGTGTTAAGTGTCTTTAAGAAGTTTGTAAATAGTGTAAATATAAAAAGTATTGTTTTAAAATAGTGAAATAAGACAATCGTCATAGCTAAAAGTGTATTAAACAAAATAAAATAAGTAAATTGATAAACATAAACATTTAAAGTGTACAAAAAGTGAATAAGATAGTGTTAATTTTTAGTTATGATAGGAAATGACTTCTACAAACAAGTTCTCATCTAAGGACTTCAAGCCTAAAAGTACCTGATGACAAGGAAGACTTCCTCTGCTCATCTTGCTTAGGTAAGAAGCATTTACCTTACAGGTGACCCAAATTACCCCACTCTCCTGGGGTAATTTGAGTCAATAGTTTTTTTTGGCTTTGCATTTTTTTGGGGGTATTTCGAAATGTGCTAAATTTTTTTTTTATATACCATTTTGTAGCCAAGACCTGTAATGCTCTGATGCATGCCTAAAACTTTGAAAAATATTTATAGTTTTTGTTTTGACAGGAAAAAAACAAAATATTGATCCAAATTACCCCGGTAGACCCTACTGTTATTTCCACGTACATTCTACTGTCAGCCGACTTCAACACAGGGGACTTCCGCCGCATCGTGGCATGGTTGCTGAGGCCCTTTCTCTTGCTCGGAGATCTAAATGATAGACACCCCCTCTGGGGAGACTACTCTATCAATCACTGGGGTCAAGTCCTTGCCGACCTGATCGACAAGCTTGAGATAGATGTCTTAAATGTGGATGGGTTTATGTATCACTGCCCGAGAACCGCTTCATTTTCCTGCCTCAATCTATCTTTGTGCTCTCTGGAGGGTGGTCGATGACCTCCATGGTCATCGACCATGGAGGTCCCAAAGCTTGTACAGCACCGGGAGTATTGCGTTTAACCTTTTTGGAGCACACCTCGTCAGTGTATACGGATGGCTCCAAGGCCCAAGAGGGACTTGATCACATGAATTAATTACCACTCAATTAAACAACCAACTAGCTAACTTTTTTGTTTGTTTTTTGACCAACCAACTACATAGATCAGAGAACCAACTAATACTAAATATTTATTGAGGTTTTTCTTTTCTTCTAACTGTAAACTTATTAATTTTGTTTGAATTTATTTATTTTTATCTTAATATACAGATTTTTGTCCTTTATATTGCATTTTGATATTTTTCTTTTTGTTTTACATCCTAGTACATTATTAGCCCAAAGCCATTAATTATCATTGTTCTCATAATTGTTAAGCAATCGTTCTTATAGAAATCTTTAATATTCTAGCCTAGAAGATGAGTCCAGAGCCCAAAACGTTGGCAATATATGTTATATTCAGTCCTTGCTTTCCTTTTCCTGCTGATATATATATATATATATATATATATATATGCATTGGTTTCAAGTTGTATTTTGTAAATAACTTATAAATTATGAAAATGATACTTGTATGATGTATTACCCATGGTAACACCATAAATATATAAAGTAAAATCCTGGCTGATTTTACCATCAGTCATTATGGCACAACTTACATAGCAATTTTTTTTAAACTTTGTATATAAAGTTTTATTTATTGATCCCCTATTATTTTGTAGGTCTTACATGAAGGGATTGGAAATGAATTTCCACCCTCTGGCGTTCAAGTAACAGTTGATTATGTTGGTACTATGGAAGATGGCTCGCAATTTGACTCAAGTCGAGAGAGAGAAGAAAAGTTTGAATTCTCTCTTGGCAAAGGTTAGTTTCTTAAAACTTAACACTTTCTAGATATGTTAAATATATATGTAGGATGTTTTAAAAAAGGGCCAAAAGATTAATAAACTTTATATGCAGGCATGGATCCAGGGGAGGAGAGGTGCTAAATCCCCACTCAAATTTCAGAACCGTTTGTTTATATTTCTTTTTTAAGACATACTTGTATCCTGCTATTTAGAGGGAATTATTTAATAATATAGAATACATATATATTAAACAGTTTTTTAAAACATTGCGATCGAATGTACCTTATATGATAGATGTTTAAAATATAGGTAAATCTCAAAAATAATTATTAAATTCAGTATTCTACTTAGTTGATGTTCAAAAAATACAATTCATAATTTTCTGATGTGGAATAAAAAAAATTGGATCTGATAGAGTTAGTGCTCAGTCACGTGTGTTATACTGTTATTTATTATCAATGCTGTATAAGATAATGATCTCTGCCCTTTTCTCAGCCTCCTCTGAGTGTGGAATATATGTTAGCAACCCCCCTACCCCCCCAATATTATCCTGGATCCACCACTGCTCATATGAAGTGAAAAATTCACATTGAACAATAAAAACAAAAATAATTTAAATATATAATTAATATGTCCACTATTTGCCTCATGCACTGCTTAAAACATTTAGGATCATTTGTGAAGTTGTTCAAATAATAGGGTGCCATATTGTATACCTTGAAGAAATAGTACTTTTTTAATGATACATTGATAATAAGTATTGTTTTAAGAAGTACCATCTTTAATAACCTGCATCATTTTAAAAGCAGTCTAACAAATGAATCTTACAAAGATATTATCAACCTTTAACTGCATATGCAGCATCTCTTGCCACTACAACAGCTTAAGCTCTCCTCAGCAAGTCACCCACTCAGATTGCCCTGAAAAATTCATACTAGCTCCTGTACCTATATGATGGAAAAATATCAAGTATTAGGTGAATATTTTTGAAATTGTAGGCATTTAAAATATTAATTAATTTTATATTTTTTCTATCCTGAATTAGCCTCTCGGACCAACTTGAGCCAGCCACTTTTTCCTCTAATATGGCAAGCATACTTTAAACTTTGAAACTTCCCACCTGGAAGGCTCATTCACAGCCATAGGGTCTTTTGTACCCACACCATGGGCATTCTTCATGCCATGATGTTCAGCACTTGGGGTGATGATAGGGCTACTGCCTTACTTTTCTACCAATCATTGGTTTGTTCGGACCTTGACTACAGATGCAAGTTTTATGCATCCACAGCCAAGCGTGTATTGCATAAGGTGGACTCAATCCAACATACCAGTCTTCATCTGGCAATGGGTGTCTTGCACAGCTCTCCACATTGAGAGCTTACTTGTTGATACTTGGGAGATGCTACTCATTCTGCACCATGCAAAGTGCATTATATGTCTGTACATGCTAGCCTATCCCCTCCCTGAGTCTTGATGGTGCCTATTTCTCTGAGAGATGACAGTCATACTCTAAGCCCTTTGGGTTTAGCCCTAGGAAACTCCTTTGAGAGTTTGGTGTAGCTCTCAAGCCAGTGACCCCTCTGGTTCTGCCCAGGATACCACCCTCGAGGGTAGCACCTTTGAATATTTGTTGCCACGTCTCTGCTCCCAAAGCTCCACATTGCTGGGCGTATTGCTATTGGCCTTTTTGGAGAACACTTCATGTCATGCTGGATCTGTGCCAGTTTACATAGATGGCTCCAAGTCCCAGGAGGTGATTGGCTTCCATGCTGTATCCACTCTGATTGAATTCGGCTGGGCTCTTTCAGGCACTTTCTCTGTTTTCATGGCTGAGCTGGTTGCAATACACACTGACCACATAGCAAGAATCCAGTGGGCCTCTCCCGCATGCTGAAGTGTGCCTCTTTCTTGCCTTTTTTTTCACTTTTTGGTACCTTTTGCAGGTTTGTTGGTGTTTAATCTAGCCTAACATTAGGCTTTGGAAGAATTACAGTGATTTATGTCCAAATAGACAGTCACTAGATGGGTGAAACAATAAATAACCCCACATTGGACTCCATCTGGTGACTGGCATCCTTTTCATGTCATTTAGAACCTGCTTCTTGATGCCACTTGACTTGCAACTTAACCCAATCGCAACATTGCCTAAACCATAGAGAGAGGCCAGTCATACCCTAATCCCTTCAGGTTTAGGCCTAAAAAATCCTTTGGAGCTTGATGTAGTGCTCAGGATGGTGGTGCCTTTAGTTCTGACTAGGATCCCACCCTGGATCGTACTATCTTTAATTATTTGTTGCAATGCCTCTTTTTTTCTTTTTTTTTGCAGAGCTTTCACAGCACTGTAAGTTTTGAATTCAACATTTTGGAAGCACACCGTGTCATGCTGGATCTGTGTCAGTGAATATGGATGCCTTCAAGTCCCATGAGGGGTCCAGTTTCCATGTTGTATCCCCTCTTTTTGAAGTCAGTGGGGCTCTACCAGGCACTGCTCATGCCCTCATGAATGAGCTAGGTGCAATACACCTCTCGGTATGGGAGATAACATCTGCCCGGTTCACAGTCCTCATCATGATCTATAGCGACTTACAAAGTGCCCTGACTCGTCTCAGAGCATTGGAATCACTGCAATCCCTGATTTGATGTATCCATGGTGTAACGGTTGCCGTGGTGACCTTGGCAGATGTTGAGATTATCTTATGCTGGGTTCCTGCCGAAGTGGGAATGAGGGTGTCAAATAGTTGCGAGGACTGAGCAATCAGACCAGCGTTTCATCAGCCCATCTGGTTGCCTGGCAAAGAAGATTGGACCTTCCCATGGACCAAACCCCCAATGCTGCGAAGGCTTCAAGCTGCTTTCTGTCATCTTTGAATTTAGCACACTCAAGGGATGCACCTCCATTTGATGGCGCCCTCCCATACACCTTTTTGCAATGACTGCATTGTCCCCCAGACTGTTAAGCACATTCCCATTAAGTGTGTCATTAGACTCACAGGAGGCAACCCCCTGAAGGTGGTCATAGGGCTATCTTTCAGGCTTCATAAAGCTGCCCCCGAAAGGAGGACAGCACCAAAGGAGCTTAAACTCGTACGCCCCCACCCGAGGCTGGATTGGTTGGCTTGGAGATGGTGGATCCTACAAAGGAGGAACTTCCACCCCTGAAACTGCCCCACCCACCAAAAGTTTCAAGATGAAGGGAGTAAAAGACTTGCATAAAGAATCCAACCTCCCTCGATAAGTCCTCGAAGGTGACAGTGCCTTGAGTGCCTTGTTCAGCCAACAGCACCCTGAGTTCTGTCTCTCGGAAGTATATGGACATTTCCATGACAGTCTTCTTGAAGAGGCCCATTTCTTCAATGAATTTGTCACGGACGCTAGGACAAATTGAAGGATCTGCAGAGCCTCATCTCCTCCCATTCCCTGTTAGCTATTTTCTTGCAGACGACCATGCTGACCGTGTGCCCCTTGTACACCCTTCCAGGGTATAAGGGTTTTGTTGCAGCCCCATCAATACAGGCTGGCTGGAAGATGAATGATTTACACCCAGCATAATGTCTCCTTTCTTCTCTTTACTATAAATGTCTCTGTTCAGGTAGTAGCAGTGCAGCTGCAGCTGGATAGCAGGTATACTGCATGCATTCCACTGTCAGCCGACTTTGATGTGGGGGAATTCCACTGCATCCTGTCATGGTTGCTGAGGCCCTTTATATTGTTCAGGGATTTGAACAGTAGACTCCCCCTCTGGGAATCCTACTAGGTCAATCCTAAGGGTCAGGTCTTTGCAGACCTGATTGATAAGCTAGAAATAAGTCTTCTAAATGTGGATGAGTTTACGCATCACTGCCCAAGAATTGCCTTATTTTTCTGCCTCAATCTATCCCTGTGCTCTCTCAGTGGGAGGTGGTCAATAACCATGGTAGTGATCATTTTCCTATTCATATAATCATTTTCTGGAGTGCTGCTGCCTGAAAGATCACCTCAGTGGTGCTTGTCGTGAGCACGTTGACCCACATTTCAGGAAATTACTGATTTCTCTGTTCTAGTCAAGGAGTTTAGGTCGGTGGATGAGGCCATTGAGTTCTACCTAGCAACCTCATCACCTTGTCCTAACTATTATTTTTAGAACATATTGCTATTTTGCACATCATCTGCTTTTGAGGTTGTCAGCCGAGTGTGAGATGCCCCTTAAACAGAATGGTTAAGCCTATCTGTGCTCTAAGCGCCACCCAAACAAGTTTACTATTGGTTAATTTGTTGAGCTAGGGCTAGGTTCCTTTATGTTCAGAAACATGCCTGCTACTCTTCTTGGTGTGCATACATGTCTTCACTTAATGGGAAAAACCCTCTTGCAGAGGTGTAAAAGCTAGTCATTAGGATTCAGGGCAAGTTCTCACATGACCTTATTCTCCAGGGCCTTACGTTCAGAGGTGGAGAACCTTTCAAAGACAGGTTTACATTGAGTGAATTGCATTGCGCTCTTGCTTCGTGCATGGACACTGCCCCTGGTCTGTGGAGGCACCTGAAATCAAGTGTATACTGCTACTGCCAGGAAATTTGCAAGACCTCAAGAAGAGAGCAATAATGCTGGAAATCACATCAATTTCAGGTGATATGGTCCGCAGGTCAATGGAAACTTCCCGACAGAGACTTCACTACTACATCTGCATTCATGGGTACCATTTAACTAATGTTATTTAAACAAAAAATTGAATGCTAATGGCATATGATATCTTTTGTGTATCTTTCTTTGTTTCCTTTTTATTGCCATTCCAAATTGGGGGTCTTATTGCTGCAGCCATATATAGCTTTCCTGAAAAAAATTAACTTGACTTATTCTAGTTCTCATGTGCCGGCTTTTCCTATGACTGAAGGTCTCGAGCTGCCATTAATTATGACTAGTATTTTTTCCATCTTTTTCAAAATTTAATATTGTAATTATTAAACTTTCCTATAAAACAAAAGTCCAACTAAACTTCTGATTTTCAAAGAGGTGAATTGTTGGTTAATCTGAAGTTGGACTACCCTAAGGAAAAATTGTTAGCAATTTTGTAATAATGCCTTTCTTCCAGTAATACAATTATAGTTCAATTTAAAGAAAAGTGTAAAATATCACTGGAGTCATAATCCTGTCATGCCGTGCCTTATGAAAGATTATCTTTGTGTTGTTCATTATCCATTGAGAATAATCCTCAGTTAAGAACTTCTGAAATGCCTAAAAGATTCCAAATCAACTTGAGCCCAGCAATAAATGACTTGCTTTCTCTTGGATATTATGGATGTTAACTATTAACAATATTAAGAAGAATGAGTTGGCTGAAGAAATGACCCTTTGAAATTTTGGCACAGCATAATTTTTTCTGATGAATCAAGGTTTGCTCAATTTTTAGACAGGTGTTATGGATTTTTGAGTGTAAATACTCAGGAATTTGAAATAAATAGGTTGCAACTAATATTAAAACAGGGTGGCTTTTCTGTTATGGTGTGCAGGGCAATTTGGGATGATGAAAGGTTTAAGTTGGTTGACTGTGTTGCCACTATTAATGCAGAAAAATACATCTCCATTCATAAAAAGAGAGACTTTACCAGTTTTCAAATGTTCAGCTTAAAGAGTAAAATTATTTATTCATCTTAGAAGGGGCTCACTGTCATACTGCAAAAAGGACCAAAGTAGCATCAAATGTCTTCCTTGACTAAGTCACTTTCCTAAGATGTATCCAATCGAACGTGTGTGGAATACTAGACAAGACTTAACAGAATTTTCTTTTTCATTAACATGTTCAGAATGGCTGAATATTATATGCCAAACATGATCAGAAATACTATAAGCTGTAATCCCAGAACTTCTAAATTCTATGTCTATGCAAGTTTTAGTTCTAAATGCTGCAAAATGGAAGTCCACAAAGTATTGATAATGTACTTCCATTTATGAAAATGTACTTCTTATAAATTTACAAATAAAAGTATTTCAGTGATTATCTGGTCATGTATTTACTTCTTGCATGTCTTGTGCACTGTTGGCTTAAGATCCAATAGAGAAATTGGCTTCCCATGCATCTCTCCACTGTTTGAATCTTGTACTACTCTTCTGGGCACTGCTCAGTATGGGATATTATAGACCATGCCTATAGTCTGGAGTCCCATTTGTCATTTCTAACAATTCAGTTTGTTAAGTCCCTTTGAGCTTTTTCAATTTCTACCCGCCATTAATAATGTCTCATCTACTGTATGGCTTGGGTTGATGTAGAAATTTTTTCTGCTAGGGCCCATACTGTGGCAGCAGGGTCCCTGGGCCAGTGCTACAATCCCTGCCGCCCCAACAGAGCCACCTGAGTGTTTGAGGGGGGCGGGAGGCTACTCTAAAACTTACTTTATTAGAAAAAGTATATAATGAAAATATTGCAACCCTTAACCATTAGCAAATATAAATATCAGGACTATATAGCCTTACAACCTAAACCCTGAATAAATATCAACGAGCACAAAAATAGAAATCTTACACAAATAATGTCTACCATTAGCAAAATTACTAAATATATATATTTGACCTCACAAAATATACTGGCCAATGGCAAAAAAGAATCAGCCGCAAAATATAAATAAATCAATTACAAAATCTAAACTGTGTAGGATACAGTACTGGGTGCACCCTCAAGATAAAGGTCCCTAGTGCTCAAGTTGTGGTGGTGGGGGGATTGGAGAGTGAAAGGTAGGCGAGCTCAATTTCTGAAGGATTCTGTGAAGCGTTCCGACTTCATGGACCTGGGAAACTCACTGGTTCTGACCACTGTGTTGGACTCTGTGGGATGCTAGCTCCAATTACACTACTCAGCCCTCTAATGGATTTTGGATTTAATGAACCACAAAATCTCAATGTACAAATACCCAGCAATGAACATTCTGTCCGTTGCTGGGTAGATTTTGTGTCAAATGTTGGATTGTTCATCCATAGAAAGGGAACATGAGCTGGGTCTCAACCATCGTGAGACAGGTTAGTTCTATCTTACATTGTTTAATAAATAACTAGTGAATGGTAACCCCAATGAGTATGAGGGGAACCAAGGGTTAGGAACAATGGTATAGTAGTCGATTGACATCGTATGCTGCGAAACTAAGTCCTTAGGAAAAAAACTTGAATGCCTCTCAGAGCTAATTCCTTACCAGACACTGGGAACCTATTTCTGAATGGAGAGTGCAATAAGAGAGCCAAGTTCAACTCTTTCCTTTTTTTTTATTCCGAAGGTTAAAGTAATGAAATAAGTATATATAAATAACCTTTGTTTTTCTATGCACAAAAGTGTTAAAAATATAAATAGTTAGCATACGGCAATTCCTTATTAATATTACAAGCCAAATGCAAAAATTAAAACCTCTGTTAACACGAGCACAGGAAAGTTTTGGCCATAAGGTCTAATGAAAAATTGAGGGTGTTTTCCCTAGCTAATTATGAGGCTAAAATCATTGTAATCAGCTGGGGAAACACCCACAATTCATTTTTTTTATTTTTCAAAATGACAAATTGTTTGGTATCTTTGTACCCTGGTAAGTGAAAAGCATTGTGGCATGTTCCGGCAACTACTTAAACAAAAAAAATTGTCATAAAATAACAAAACCTTAGTTGATGAGGTTAATATAGCCAGTGGTGCATGGCTTAAAAAATATTAAAGATGAGTTATAAAGATGACATAATGAAAATAAATTGCCCTAGCATAAGTTTTACTTAGCACTGAAATAATATTAAAATGGCAAAGTTAATACCAAATGACAAAAAAAAATATGTGACAAACGCATTTCTTATAGCCGATCTCGGTTCATTAGCCCTTTGCTAGTAGCTCTCAGGGCTTTCATATTTACAATTTCTGGTCCACATGTACCTGACTGATATCAATCTGTAAAGAAGCCATGAGGTACGAGAGACTATTGTAAAATGTCGATCTCTTAAAGTTCTCTACCTTCTGTGGTGGAATTTTATTGTATACCGGTATTTATCATGTGTAAGTATTTTCAAGCAATGGACTTTTTCAAGCAATAGACCAACCACCCTTCCCCCCTTTTAATCCATTAAATCAAGCGTCGAGTGTACTGCACTGGAGTAGTATATGACTATATGGCAGGGAACTGCCCTTGCTAGCGGCATCAGATAAGATCATTAAAGAAAAGAATTTGCCTGGGGTAAGTGGGATCCCTACTGCTTGTCCCTTGTTCTTGGGACAGATTCATGGATCCCCAATTGAGAAGTTTCTGGAAGAGGGGGGCTTCCATAGTATTTAGTAGTTTGGATGTTGGTTCCATGGTTGGGGCCTTGATGATGCAGGCTTCTTTTCAGTGGCTGAATATGCATTTTTTTTACTTTTGTCTTTTGTGTGTGCTGATTTACTATGGGTTTTTTTTTAATTAGTCTAGAAATAGGCATTTTTTGTAATTTTGTCAACTGTTTGCTTGTTGGCAGCTCTCAGAAAAGTTTATAAAAATAAAAATACTAATTATTAAAAACTACTGGTTGTTAGCTGATTTACGACCCAAAGTTCATGTTTATATATCTAAGGCCTTGCAGGAGGCCACTTTCTTCAAGCGACTTACTTTTCATATTTGGGTTTTCTTTTGTTCTACAGTTTTCATGTACCTTTATTTTTATATGTATATAAGTTAATGTATAAGCTAAAAGAGTATTATATTGGGGCATGCTGCAGCAATCCTTGCTTAATAGTGCTGATAAGATCTTAAATTCCCTCAAGATCATATTACTTTGAAGATGAATTACCACCACGTTGTTCTCAATTATGCTTTTGAATTTAATTTTTTTTTAAAAAAAGAGACCTTTTCCTTCTATTTGCTTCCCAGGAGAAGTCATCAAAGCCTGGGACTTAGGAGTAGCTACAATGAAGAAAGGAGAAGTGTGTAAATTAATTTGTAAGAGTAACTATGCTTATGGAGAAGCTGGAATTCCACACAAAATACCTCCCTTAGCTACATTAATTTTTGAGGTATGTATTTGTTTATATCCCAAAACTAACAAGAAAGATGAAATTGAGAATAATGATAATTATTTTGGCAGTCAAATTGTAGAAGAATTAAATGTAAGTAAAGGTAGGGAAATGAGAGGCACTTTTAAATCTCATTACACTTAAGGCATAAAGGGTTTTATACATTGAAAAAATTGTTTCTGAACCTTGATCTCTATTTATTTATGAAACAATGCAAATAAATTTGTGTGATATCTTGCAACAACAGTTATAGACGGAAGGATAAGTCGAATGTTTTACCTGTCTTAAGCTTCTTTGGGCAATTAGATTGTGACTAATTAGATTGAACATAACTTAAGTTCGGATATTAAAGTATAAATGGGTCATTCCATCCGAATTCAACAAGGGACATTTAGTCACCATCACCGATTTTGATGAAAATTGGTATATAGGTTGATTTTGATGAGAGAAAAACAATGAGACGCTTCCCAGCCCTCAATTTTGAATAGCTCAAAAGTTATAACCTGTCAAAGTTGAGAAAAATTGTCAAATTTCTTGATACCAGCATTTGAAAAAAAATTATTTCTCCCTTATTATAGCACATAAAACAATGAATTATGTATTTTTTTAAGCTTAAGGGTTGCTCTAAACATTTTTAACAACAAAATTAATTTTTGGTAAAAAAAAATGTTTGACCTTAAAGGTCAACTTTTGACCTTTAAAAAAAATATATTGGTATCAATAAATTTTTGTGTAATTTTTTTTCTAAATATATATGCCTTTAGACTACAATATAAGATAAATTTCATTCTGGGTTTTTCATTATATCAGGAGTTATGATCAATTTTGTAACCACTGGTATGGCCATTTTTTGCTATCTTCACAAATAATTTTTTTATATATACATCTTTGTCATATTAACAGAGTTACGTCATATTCACAGAGTTAGTTATCAATTATTAGAAGCCTAAGTATTATATTTGAATGCTTTTAATATATACTCGTGTATTAGAATCATTAATTCTATAGATATGTGTTAAATCCTACCTACAAGAAAAAATGAACTTTCAGTAATTTTTTATTTAAAATTATAAATATTTTTAAAGCTACCTACCTATGTATTTAATTTATAATTTGCTATGGTCAATGGTGGCAGAGCCACTACCAACAGTTAAGATACCTGCATAACTGCTGGTATCCCCATTGCCTAAGGGGCCACTCCTGATAGCTCAGCAAAAAAGCCACAGGTCCCACCCAACCTCCCAAAATGAATTTATTCTTTTTATAATAATTTAGGAATCAATTTTTTTCTGCATTATTTCTGTTGATTTTAATTGTTCATTTTTAGATAGTTTGTAAGTTCTTCCTGTTGCTGTTACAGGCTCAACAATGCTCAATATGTCATCTAATGGCAATACTAATACATCTGGTTTTCTTGGATATTTAAATGAATTTGATGGTCCTTCTGGTTCTAGGAATGTTATTTTAACAGTCATTTTCTCAACATTGGTATACAATACACACCCTAAGTACCATTTGTCATCATACTTAGCAGTGACAAATCCTTTTGCATCCTCCAATAATATTGCCTCTGTATAGGATATTTTCACTTTCTTGAATTCTGAGCCGCCGTGCTGACGGGATCCAGCACTCCGTCCGGCCCCAGCTTAGCCTCTCTTCCTTCCTTCAGATAGCCCGATTTCTCCCCTACCTCGTCGCTTTTCATACAACCTCTCCCACAACTTTCTCTGGTCAGCCTCTAATTTCACAGGGTAGAATGCTGACCTTCTTCTCAAGCCAACCACCCCGGATCGGGGCTGGGGGGGGAGGGGACATTGTTCCCTAGCCCCTGAGCTCCGGTTCGGGATGGGTTTTTTTTAACAACCTGCTTCATCCCCACCCACATCTTCCTCACATCCCTTTTCCTCTCCTCTTCACAACCTATATTTTTTACGCCGTGTCCAAGGTGGAGCCGCCATGCCGAAGGACTGCCAGGCCACCAGGCGGGAGGGGTGGTCCCGAATGGCGGCGCCTGGCTCTGGCGGGCTTGTAAGCACCTCTCGCAGTGCGGGCAACTGCGAGAGGTGATGAGCTATTGCGTCCCGTAATCAAAAGAGGGTCACCATGCCCATGAATGAAAAAAAACAACAAAAAACCCAACCCCCAACTTCCCCAAGAAAATCGACGGAGCCACCCTCGGGCAGCTCCACCGAGAAAATGGAGGTCCCCTTCCTTGTGCTTGCGCAAGGGACCCTCCATAATTCTTTAACCGGAGAGGAGGCTTACTCCTCTCCTACGCCTACGGGTGTAGGGGACTCCCCCTCAACCCCTTCTCTGGAGGTGCTTTCGGGCACCTCCCTATCTCCAGCGGCAGTCCCTCCTTTGCTTTCTAAGGGGACTGCCAAGAAAGCCAGCAGGCAGCCCATTGCCGACCGCCCCTCGTGCAAGCGGCTCGGTAGGGCAAACCCCCTTAGGGGGGAGAGGGAAGCCAGGCCCCTTCGGTCGCTTCCCTCAAAAGACCTGCTGGCAAGAATTTTAAACCTTGCTGGGGTCAAGGCCTGTGCCTCCCCACACCACCTGACTAGTGACAATACTGCCAAGGGGACCTGCGATGTCCTGGGAGGGGATGGCCAACTGGAGGCCCCTCCTGTGATAGACATGGTCCTTGAGGAGACCCAGCCTCAGACGGTAGGGCCTTCCATGGGGGGGAGTTCGGGCTCGGCGCCAAGCACCGAACCCGAATCCGCCCCTATGCAAGGTCCTCCTCAAATGGCTGAGGGCTCCGAGGCAATAAAAGGAGGGGAGGGATCTCCTCCGACAGGTGCCCCTACGACAACCAGGACCTTCTCCATTTCGGAGAGGGACCTGGCTGAGGCTGGTCCATCTGGCCTGGGGACTTCTGCCGGCGGAGGTGAAAAGCGGGTTCATTCCCCGCCCTCCTCTCCGAAAAAGAAAAAGAAAAAGACTAAAAAGACAAAAAAGACTCGGGGCTCCTCTCCATCCGCGGGGGCTGCGGGGACGGATGGGTCTGCTGCCACTCTGGCAAGCGACCAAGCCAAGATCGGCACATCCGCCCCCTCTGCCCCCCCGGTTGCGGAGCCCCTGACAAAGAAGACTAATACCAAGAGTGCACAGGGCGGAGCCTCGATGACATCGGGGCCCCTCATTCAGAGGTTACCTGGCGTTTTCGAGCCCGCTGGCTTCAAACGCTTCCTCGTTATTCGCTCCACTGATGGCACCATGTTGTCCAAGGGCAACATGATCCATCAGAGGAGAGGATTAGCTAGTGCAATTGGTAGAGAGCCGAAGGTAACCCGTTTCTCGGACGGGAGCCTTCTGGCGAATGCGGCGAATCCCGCCGAGGCGGCCAAGATTAGTGCTCTTCGGACACTTCATGGCACCCCGGTGAGTGTGACGCCACACTCTACCATGAACTTTGTGAAAGGAGTAGTTTATGCGAGGGAACTCGTTGACTACTCCATTGAGGACATCACCTTAGAGCTGGCCGACCATGGGGCGGTCAAGGTCGAACGTGTGATGAGAAAACAGGGAGGGGCCTCGAGACCCACCCCTACACTCTTCGTCACGTTCGACTGTGACAAGCTTCCTGAGTCGGTGCGTGCCGGTTGGTACCGCTACCGCGTGAAGGCATTCGTGCCACTGCCGCGGCGGTGCTATTACTGTCACCGCTTCGGCCATACGAATCGCTCATGTAGACGTGCAAAGTCAGGGTCACCCGAAGTCTGTGTAAATTGCTCCAAGGTCGCACACGATAAGTCCAAATCGTGTGTGGCCAAGTGTGTCAATTGCGGAGAACCGCACCCTGCTTCTTCGAAGCAATGTGGTGCATATCTCCTTGAGAAAGAAATCCTGGCCGTTCAGGCCCAGGATCGACTCTCATTCCGCGAGGCAAAGGACTTGGTCCTGGCGCGCCCGGCTCTGCCTGGGACGTCATATGCCTCAATAGTTAGGAAGGCACCCTCTGCTCCTGGCCCATCCAGGCCAACGAGCACGGTTGTTTCCGCGCCCATTCGGAGCTCTTCTGCGGGCTCTACTACACCCGGGCGCTCCCCTGGTAAAGCTGGCGGCAAAAAGGGTTCATACCCTGCCCCGGCTAAAACCAGGGCTCCCCCAGCGTGACCGTTTCCCGTAAGGCGAAACGGCCACGCGCCTCCACCGAGTCGTTAGACTCACAGGAGGCAACACCCCTGAAGATGGTCGCTAGGCCATCTTCCGGGGTTCCTAAAGCTGTCCCCCGAAAGGAGGACAGCAACAAAGGAGCTTCGGCTCCTTCGCCCACGCCCCGAGGTGGAGCGAGTTGCTCGGAGACGGTGGTTCCTCGAAAAGAGGGCCCCCCGCCTCCGAAGCCGCAACGCCCGCCTAAGGTTTCGAGGCGGAGGGAGGAAAAGACTCGCATGGCGAGCCCAACCTCCCTCAATAAGTCCTCGAAGGCGACAGCGCCTTCAGCGCTTTGTCCGGCCAACAGCGCCCGGGGTTCTGCCCCCGGGAAGCGTACGGCCATTCCCGTGAGGGTCTTCAATTCGAGGAGGGCCCCCGCGTCTCCTCCGAGCTAGGCCTGGAGGGCATATTCCTTCAATGGAATTGCCGTGGACTCCGGGCCAACTGGGAGGAGCTGCGGAGGCTCGTCTCGTCCCGTTCCCCGTTAGCTATTTTTTTGCAGGAGACCATGCTAGGTGCGTGCCCCCTCCCGGGGTATAAGGGTCTTGCGACCCCACCACCGCGGGATGGCCGGGCTGGGGGATGCGCAGTTTACACCCGGCATGATGTCTCCGTTCTTCCTTTCTCTTTAGATACCTCCCTTCAGGCAGTGGCTGTGCAGCTGCACCTGGATAGGAGGTATACTATCATTTCTGCGTACATTCCACCGTCAGCTGACTTCGACGCGGGGGACTTCCGCCGCGTCGTGGCACGGTTGCCGAGGCCCTATCTCTTGCTTGGAGATCTGAACGGCAGGCATCCTCTCTGGGGAGATTACTCCATAAATCCCAGAGGACAAGTCCTTGCCGATCTGATCGAAGAGCTTGAGATGGGTGTCCTAAACGTGGATGAGTTTACGCATCACTGTCCGAGAACCGCTTCATTTTCTTGCCTTGACCTATCTTTGTGCTCTTCGGATGCACAGCCTGATTTTGATTGGGGGGTGGTCGATGACCTCCATGGTAGTGATCACTTTCCCATTCAAATATCATTTTCAGGGCAACTGCCGCCTGAGAGACCACCTCGGTGGTGCTTGACGCGGGCGCGGTGGCCTGCATTTCAGGAAATGACTGAATTCTCTATCTCAGTCGAGGAGTTTAGGTCGGTAGATGAGGCCGTTGAGTTCTTCTCCGGCAACCTCATCGCCGTGGGCCTGACTACTATTCCTAGGACGTCTGGCCGTTTTGCACGCCGACCACACCCATGGTGGTCGGCCGAGTGTGAGACGGCCCTCAAACAGAAGCGTTATGCCTACATGCGCTATAAGCGCCGCCCGAACGATTTCACTGTCGCTGAATTTCGTCGGGCTAGGGCTAGGTTCCGGTATATTTCGAAGCACGCCCGCCGCTCTTCTTGGCGGGCATACGTGTCTTCACTTTACGGGAAGACCCCTTTAGCTGAGGTGTGGAAGCGAGTCAAAAGGATTCGGGGCAAGTTCTCGCAGGACCCCCCTCCCGTTCTCCAGGAGAATGGGACCGCAATCTCAGACCCCGCGTCCGTGGCGGAATCCTTAGCGACCGCTTTTTCCGCATTCTCTAGCCGTGATGCTGCTCCGCCAGCATTCAATGCACGTCGTGATGTGAGAGAGAACCCTTCAACGACAAGTTTACTGTGAGTGAGTTGCGTTCCGCTCTCGCTTCGTGCGCGGACACCGCCCATGGTCCGGACGATGTCCCGTACGCCATGCTTCGACACGTGGGTGAGCGAGGCATGGCCTTTCTGTTAGATCTGTTCAACAGGATCTGGGTGGAAGGTCTTCTCCCAGACTCCTGGCGAATCGCTACTGTGCTCGCCTTTCGCAAACCGGGTAGAGATCACTCTACTCCGACCGGTTTCCGCCCAATCTCTCTAACCTCTTGCGTGTGCAAGTTGATGGAGAAATTGGTAAACGTTAGATTAGCTTTTTTCCTGGACAGCGGAGGCCATCTGTCTTCCGCACAGTGCGGCTTCCGCAAGTTCCACTCCACGTCGGATGCTCTGCTCCGACTGGAAAATGCCGTCTGCGAGGCTTTCCTTCGTAGACAGCACTACGCCACGGTGTTTTTCGATCTGGAGAAGGCCTATGATACCGCATGGCGATACGGTATCATGGAGACTCTCTACACGATGGGGGCGAGGGGACGCCTCCCAATGTTTATATCTGAATTTTTGCGAGATCGTCGATTCCGCGTACGGGTGGGGGGAGCTCTCTCCGGCCCAAAGGAGCAGGAAGAGGGTGTCCCGCAGGGAAGTGTCCTCAGTGTCACACTCTTTGCCCTGAGCATCAACGGCATCACCTCGGTGCTGCCGGAAGATGTTCTCGCTACGCTCTACGTGGACGACCTTTCGATCTCTTTTGGCGCGGCCCAGATGCCAACTCTGGAGCGTCGACTCCAACAGACATTGAACCGCGTCTCTCGCTATGCCGAAGCGCACAGGTTTCGGTTTTCTTTGGCCAAGACTAAGGTGGTGCACTTCTGCCGCCATCCACGGCTTCACCCCGACCCAGATTTGTTTCTTAATGGGGTGCGCCTGGATGTGGTTGAGTCGCACCGTTTCCTTGGTCTTGTATTCGACCGACGCCTCACCTGGGAGGCTCACATTCGCAGCCTTAGGGTCTCTTGTACCCGCGCCATGGACATTCTCCGTTCCGTGACGTTCAGCGCTTGGGGCGCTGATAGGGCTACCGCCTTACTTTTTTATCGATCCTTTGTTCGCTCGAAGCTCGACTACGGATGCGAGTTTTATGCATCCGCAGCCGAGCGTTTATTGCGGAAGGTGGATTCGATCCACCACACCGGCCTTCGCCTTGCGACCGGTGCCTTCCGCACTTCCCCCATTGAGAGCCTGTTGGTCGATGCTGGGGAGATGCCACTCGCTCTGCGCCGCGTGCAGTGCATCACTCGCCTGTACGCGCGAGCCCGGCGCCTCCCCCAGTCGCCAACAGCTCTCACTGCATCCGCAGCTGATCTCGATGGTGCCTATGCCGCCGAGAGACGCCAGTCATACCCTAAGCCCTTTGGGTTTAGGGCCAGGAAACTCCTTCGAGAGGTAGATATAGCTCTCGGGCCGGTGGCGCCCCTGGTTCTGCCCAGGACGCCACCCTAGAGGGTACCACATTTGGCTATTTGTCGCCACGCCTCTGCTCCCAAAGCTTGTACTGCGCCGGGAGTATTGCGTTCGATCTTTTTGGAGCACACATCGTGTCACGCTGGTACCGTGCCAGTGTATACGGATGGCTCCAAGTCCCAAGAGGGGGTCGGCTTCCACGCCGTATCCCCTCTGTTTGAAGTCAGCGGGGCTCTACCAGGCGCTGCGTCTGTCTTCACGGCCGAGCTGGTGGCAATACACCACTCGGTACGGGAGATTACGCGACGTGCCCGGTTCGGAGACCGGATTGTGATTTATAGCGACTCACAAAGCGCCCTGAGTGCTCTCGGGGCATTGGAATCTCCGCATCCCCTGGTTCGCGAAATCCGTGACGCCACGGTTTTGGCGAGCCGGGCAGATGTCGAGATTATCTTCTGCTGGGTTCCTGGACATGTAGGAATTGCGGGGAATGAGCGCGCCGATGAGGGCGCCAAAGAGTCCGCGAGGACTCTGCGACCGGACCAGCGTTTCGCTCTTCCTCACACCGACTACATGGCAGGAATACGGGCAGCTCTTCGGACTGCTTGGCAAAGAAGATGGGAGACGGTCGAGGGGAACTTAAAGTTGCGTGCCATTGCGCCGCGACTGTTCCCATGGACCTATCCCCCAATGCCGCGGCGGCTTCAGGTTGCTTTCTGTCGTCTTCGAATCGGACACACTCGTGTGACGCATCGTTACTTGGTGGAGCGCTCGCATGTGCCCTATTGCAACGACTGCGTCGTCCCCCAGACTGTTCGGCATATTCTTGTCGAATGTCCCAGTCTGGGTGATCTTCGCGCACGATACCTGTCTCGGTACCGGGATGGGCGGGGTCGCTACCGCCTGTCCCTTGTACTCGGGACGAGTGCGTGCACCATGACTGGTGGACTTATTGACTTTTTGGGGGAGGCCGGCCTTCTCCCCTTTATTTAAGGTTCCTTTTTTTGTTATTGTTTTGTTTTAGATTGCACTCTCCTGCACCGGGGTGAGGGGGACCTCCCCCCGCTGCCGGAGATTGCTTCGATTGTTAAGTTTTTCAAATTTATATTGATTGTTAAGTTTTCATATTTTAACTTTAAAGTAGCCTAATTCTAGGCTGTCGTGTTTTTCGGCGACTTATGCCCAAGTGGGTAGTTGCCAGATGGGCTCTATAAAAAAAAAAAAAAAAAAAAAAAAAAAAATGATCTCGATGGTACCTATGCCGCCGAGAGACGCCAGTCATGCCCTAAGCCCTTTGGGTTTAGGGCCAGGAAACTCCTTCGAGAGCTAGATATAGCTCTCGGGCTGGTGGCGCCCCTGGTTCTGCCCAGGACGCCACCCTGGAGGGTACCACATTTGGCTATTTGTCGCCACGCCTCTGCTCCCAAAGCTTGTACTGCGCCGGGAGTATTGCGTTCGACCTTTTTGGAGCACACATCGTGTCACGCTGGAACCGTGCCAGTGTATACGGATGGCTCCAAGTCCCAAGAGGGGGTCGGCTTCCACGCCGTATCCCCTCTGTTTGAAGTCAGCGGGGCTCTACCAGGCGCTGCGTCTGTCTTCACGGCCGAGCTGGTGGCAATACACCACTCGGTACGGGAGATTACGCGACGTGCCCGGTTCGGAGACCGGATTGTGATCTATAGCGACTCACAAAGCGCCCTGAGTGCTCTCGGGGCATTGGAATCTCCGCATCCCCTGGTTCGCGATATCCGTGACGCCACGGTTTTGGCGAGCCGGGCAGATGTCGAGATTATCTTCTGCTGGGTTCCTGGACATGTGGGAATTGCGGGGAATGAGCGCGCCGATGAGGGCGCCAAAGAGTCCGCGAGGACTCTGCGACCGGACCAGCGTTTCGCTCTTCCTCACACCGACTACATGGCAGGAATACGGGCAGCTCTTCGGACTGCTTGGCAAAGAAGATGGGAGACGGTCGAAGGGAACTTAAAGTTGCGTGCCATTGCGCCGCGACTGTTCCCATGGACCTATCCCCCAATGCCGCGGCGGCTTCAGGTTGCTTTCTGTCGTCTCCGAATCGGGCACACTCGTGTGACGCATCGCTATCTGGTGGAGCGCTCGCCTGCGCCCTATTGCAACGACTGCGTCGTCCCCCAGACTGTTCGGCACATTCTTGTCGAATGTCCCAGTCTGGGTGATCTTCGCGCACGACACCTGTCCCGGTACCGGGATGGGCGGGGTCGCTACCGCCTGTCCCTTGTACTCGGGACGAGTGCGTGCACTTTGACTGGTGGACTTGCTAACTTTTTGGGGGAGGCCGGCCTTCTCCCTTTTTTTTAACCAGGCTTAATTTTTGTTGTTTTTGTTGTTGTTGTTTTTGTTATTGTTTTGTTATTGTTATTTCTTTTTTGTTGTTCCCTGTTCCATTTTTTGAAGTAGCCTAGAACTAGGCTGTTTGTTTACGGCGACTTATGCCTAAGTCGGCAGTCGCCAGATAGCCCCTTAATTAAAAAAAAATAAATTTTGAATTCTGATGCAGATGATATTGTTTTCACTCTTAGTTCATTTTCATTAACTGGCTCAAAACTGTGTAATTTTGGGGTACCAATTATTGCAGAGGCCTGGTCAAATCTTTCTTGCAAATAATTTTTTTCTTCAATGTATTCACTATTTGGGACATATGAAAATTTGATTCCCTTAATGTGTCTTTCAGCAAAATCAAAGAGCTGTTGAGGAGTCATTATCTGATCACTATATGCTCTTTGCAGGCTAGCTTTTGCTGCTAGTTTTTTTACTGTGCCCCTTACACCATCGCATGGTCCTTTTCCATGAGATGTAGCAAAGAAATGCCATTCTGCTTCCAATCCAAAATCTGATTTATGGTGACATAAATTAATAAAGTTTTTAAAATTTTTATATTGTGACGCAGCTCCATCAGAAAAATATATAATTTTTGTTATTGGGAATTTGAGTTCTTTTTTAAAAAATTCAATGTTTTTTTTTAAATAAATGGACTGCAACAGTATCATGCTTCAAGCAGTTTGAAATCACAACAAAACTTATGTGTTGTGTTTCCCCAGCTTCTTTGTAGTAGGAAAGAAAGGGATGTAATGTAGCTTGGGAGTTATTCCAGTGGTACTCTTGTGCTGCATCCTGAAGAAGGAATGAGTAATTTTCAGCAAAAGCGCATACTACTAAGATTTCACCATCTTTTAGTTCTTCTTTTTTAGTTGAACAAAATTGTGCCTGCTTTTTTGCTATGAAATCATGTTTTTTTAAATTGAGAAGACTTAAGGTAAAAGTGTCTATAAATTCTTCAGTTGTTCTTGAAACAAGCTCTAAAGTTGAGCGATCAGTTGAGAGCCACTGCTTGTAATTTACCTCATCAATCATATTGTCATCCAAAATTTTAGTAACATATAGTTTTAGTTTGTCTATTTTAGAAAAACATTCTGAGCATTCATCAAAATAGCACTCATAAGTTGGAGGGTCACATGTAATGAATGATAGACATGTTTTGTAATCATCTAAATGCAGGTCACTGTCTTTTGTCAACTGTGGTAGCCTTGTACCAATAATCATCAGTTTAACATTTTGATGATGTGTGCAAACACACACACTGTGAGTTCCTGCACCACCAGCTAATACACACTCGTTGGGTCTCAGCTCAGCAAATTTTGAAAAGCCAATCTTAGTGTCTGGGTATTTTGTTTTAAATAAATGATAAATT
Source organism: Ceratothoa steindachneri (assembly GCA_963969495.1). NCBI lineage: Eukaryota > Metazoa > Arthropoda > Malacostraca > Isopoda > Cymothoidae > Ceratothoa > Ceratothoa steindachneri. The sequence continues at coordinate 136,303,413 of OZ018327.1, forward strand.
TCTTTTAAATTTCCCAAAATTAAGTATTTTTGTTCATGAGTTTTCTGTCCATCTTTTCTAACACTCTTGAAATCTTTTTGCCCTGGCATAATTCTGCTTACTTTTTCATTTTTATAAAAGTCTTCTACTACTTTAATTGTTTCTGATGGAAATGTACCTTTTCTTTTGCTTGGCAATGACATTATTCCTTCTTCCATTGCTAGTTTTTTAGCTTGTCTGGCCATGTAATTAGTAAGATTAAATTCAGATTTAATTTTTCGATAAGCTCCAGCTTTTTGGCAAAACAGTTAAGATTTGCAGCTGCTCAGACCTTTTACTAGTAGTTTGAAATTTCTCCTTCAGTTGATTTATCATTTCTTCACCATCTTTACTTGATTCTGTTCTAGAAGACTCTGGGTCTTGATCCAAGGGTAATGAATATTTTGTTGCAGAGCCTACAGTTCTGAGTTTACTTGAAATGGATTTTTGAATTTTATTCATTTTATCTGAACTATATTTTTTTACTACATCCATTTTAAATATCTTGACTGGTGACTCTCCAATAGCTATTAATGATTTATTTAATTCAGTTAATGCTTCTTGTGATTCTTCCTGTTCAGTAATTGGCTCAATTTCCATTCTTTCTTCTGAAAGGCTTGGATTCGTATTTTGAGATGAAGAACTATCATCATCAGCTATCTTTTTTCTGCAGTTATCACAGATTTTTTGGTCCTTAAAATTTTTTAATTTTGGATATTCTCTTATTAACTCTTCTGAAATTAGTCTCAGATTTTTCTTTATTAATTTTTTGTGACCTTTGTAAGAATCGCAGCAATACTTAATATTTAAAAAATGCTTTCTCTTCTCATCCATAATAATTTGTTAAAATACAAATAATTGGTAATGCAAATTATTAATTACTTTTTTATCTAAATATTAAACTTTCTGAAAAAAAAGACAAATTTTTAAATTAGCTTTCATAGTTTATAAAGTAACACCTAATAGGTAAAATTTATAACATAAAAATAGGTAAAAATTGGCATACCAATGGTTACAAAATTGATCATAACTCCTGATATAATGAAAAACCCAGAATGAAATTTATCTTATATTGTAGTCTAAAGGCATATATATTTAGAAAAAAAATTACACAAAAATTTATTGATACAAATATATTTTTTTATAGGTCAAAAGTTGACCTTTAAGGTCAAAAAACCTTTTTTATAAAAAATTAATTTTGCTGTTAAAAATGTTTAGAGCAATCCTTAAGCTTTAAAAAAAATACACAATTCATTGATTTATGTGCTATAATAAGGGAGAAATAATTTTTTTTCAAATGCTGGTATCAAGAAATTTGACAATTTTTCTAAACTTTGACAGGTTATAACTTTTGAGCTATTCAAAATTGAGGGCTGGGAAGTGTCTCATTGTTTTTCTCTCATCGAATTCAACCTGTATACCAATTTTCATCAAAATCGGTGATGGTGACTTTAAATTTCCCCCCAAATTGGTTGATTTCATATGGAATGAACCAAATAGGCAACTCAGTATGCTCATTTTCTTGCACATTTCCCACTGGTAAAGCTCATTTGGATCCAAGCACAATTTTAATTGCATGCCCTCAAAGTTTGATACAATTAATTGTGGCTATCTGCATTTTAAGATAAATTTATACACTCATGGGGGTTACCCTATGTAGTAAGGGGGGCTAAAGTCGTCAGAACTGTAAGTTGTCATATATAGAAATCATTAGAACGAGCATTTGTAATATTGAAATTCAGAATAGAAAGTAATTATAAACTTAGAGGCGATTAAAAATAACATTAATAGGATTGGCTCAAAGATTCCCGCTAAGCCATTGCCACTCTCAGATCTCCCAACACAGTGAGATAATTTATCCTATATTCTCTTCTTGAGGTGAGTGATAGTAAATTACATGTATTTGACAGAGAAAGAGAGAGAGATGGCAGGATCTTGATAAAGATTGAGGATCAATGAGGTGAAAAAGTTCATTGGTCAATTTGTGACCTCCATAGAAATCGACTCGACCTTCGTCATCAATTCTAAACCATCAACGGACCTATCACAGGCAATAATTCTTTCAAGGCATCAATAGGGAAGCCTTTGTCAAAGGTGGAAGAGTTAGAATGGGATGAAGAGTTCATTCCAAACATAGATGGACCAGAAATTACGTTGACAAATGAAGTGTTGTCAGATTTGTCCTCTGATCAGATGTACCTTTTCTTCATTCCAAAATCCATTCACAGTGGGTAAATTGATCTGTAACTAAAAACTTTGAAACCAGGGCATTTCCCACTTCAAGTGGTTGAGTTTAGACTCTCACTTTGGTGCAACTTACCTCTCCAAGCATCCTTTTAAAAGTGAAGTTAAGAAAAACCTGCACTCTCTCATCTACAACTACATTCATTGTTGGTTTGCTATCAAAACTCGACCACATATTTCTGATGCCACCAATCGCATTCTTTTTCAAATCAACGCAAGACATGATGTTCCCTTGATCCAAATCTCCTCGCCATCGCTGTTTGCAAGATTCTAGATGGACCTTCACCAAGGGAGCAATGTTGGTGACAAGTCGGTGAGAAAATTTGTTCCTTTCCTTAACTTCAATGCGAACAACACTGCTTAACTCATCAATTGAGATTCAGTTACGATTTATGGGTCTAACCTCTTGCGATCTCACCATCCCCAAACTTCATGATTTGATTGTCAGCAAATTTGAATTGCCATCTTTCCCACCTACTCCTAATCGGTGGAGCGCCTGATTCATTAATTAACAAGTGCCTGCAGTAAAATTGCTGGTCATGATGAAAGAGATGGGTATATTCGCACGAGAATAGCTTCCATAGAATTTTTACTAAAAGCTGACACAAAAAAGAATTGGGGAAAATGATTAGTTAGTTACAATTCTTCTAATTCAGCGCACCGTCTGGCCCGATCTTAGCCTCTTCTCCTTCTTTCTGACAGCCTGTGTTCTCTACCCTACTCCCTCACTTTCCCTACAACCTCTCCCACAACTTTCTCTGGTTGTAATCTAATTTCATAGGGTAGATGCTGACCAGCTTCCTCTCACACAACTATCCCGGATCTGGGCTGAGAGGGGAGGGGGCAACATTTCCTCACCCTTGAGCTCCAGGTCTGGGGTGGTGGGTTTTTAACAACCTGCTTCATCCCCATACACACCTTCCTCACTTCCCCTTTCTTTCTTCTTTCAATCTCTATCCATTTTATGCTGAGTCTAAGGTGGAGCCGCCAGGCCACCAGGTGGGAGGAGTGGCCCCAAATGGCGGATGCTGGCTCTGCTAGCCCCATCTGCGTGGGGTGATTAGTGTTTGCATCCCGTATTAAAACGGGGTCCCTGTGCCCAATGCTGAAATAAAATAAAATTCTCCCTTACCTTTCCCTCAATCATCGTCAGAGTCTCCCTCGGGCAGCTCCACTAAAAAAATGGAGGTCTCCTCCCCTGTGTTTTGCAGGGGACCCTCCAAAACTCTTCAACCGGAGAGGAGGCTTACTCCTCTCCTTTGCCTATGGGTGTAGGGGACTCCCCCTCACCCCCTTCTCTGGAGGTGCCTCTTTACAGTGGCAGTCCACCCTTTACTTTCTAAGGGGCTTCCAAGAAAGGCAGGTGGCCCATAATTGACCGCTCTCGGTGGGAGCGGAACCATAGGGCCAAAACCCCCTTAGGGGTAGGAAGGAAGACAAGGCCCATCAGCCTCTTCCCTTCAAAGACCTGCAGGCTCGAATTTTGAGCTTACAGGGGGTCACCGTACGTGCCCCCCTCTCTTCCCCGACAAAAGAGTTTATGACCAATGGGACCTGTGATGTCCTGGGAGAGTATGGCCACATGTAGGCCTCCCTGATATGGACATGGTCCTTGAATGGTAGGACCTTCCATGGGGACGGACCTGGCCTCGGTGCCAAGCACCGAACCTGAGTCCACCCCTGTGCAAGGTCCTCCTCAGATGGCTCAGGTCTCCAAGACTGTACAAAAGGATGAGAGATCTCCTCCTCTGGCTGGTGCATTTGGCCTGGGGGCTCCTGCCGGCGGAGGGAAGAAGCGGGTTAATTCCTCACCCTCCTCTCCTAAAAAGATAAAGATGAAGAAGACTTGGGGTTCCTCTTCTTCCGCGGGGGCCACGAGGACAGATGGGGCCGCTGCCGTTTTGGGGAGCGACCAAGCCAAGATAGGCACATCCAGCCACGTTGCTTCCCTGTGTAGGGAGTTCCAGATGAAAACCAAAAGTACGTTGAGCGGAGCCTCGATTACGTCGAGCCCACTGCCACCCCACCACCAGGGGATGGGGCCGGGCAGGGGGATGCGCTATTCACACCCGGCATGATGTCTCCATTCTTCTCTTTGCTTTAGATATCTCCTTTCTGTGAGTAGCTGTGCAGCTTCACCTGGATAGGAGGTATACTGTTATTTCCACGTATATTCCACCATCAGCCGACTTCGATGATGGGGACCTTTCTCTTGCAAGGATATCTGAACAGTAGACACCCTCTCTGAGGAGACTACTCGATTAATCCCCGGGGTTAAGTCCTTGAAGACTTGATCGACGAGCTGGAGATAGGTGTCCTAAATGTGGAGGGGTTTATGCATCACTGCCCAAGAAACGCTTCATTTTCCTGCCTCGATCTATCGCGACCACATTCTCTAGCCGGGATGCTGCTCCTCCAGCATTCAATGCACGTGACTTTACCTCCAGAAGCAGAGAACCCTTCAACGACAGGTTTACTGTGAGTGAGTTGCATTCCACTTTTTCTTTGTGTGCGGACACTGCCCATGGTCCGGACGATGTCCCATATGCCATGCTTCAACACCTGGGTGAGCGAGGCATGGCCTTTCTGTTAGATTTGTTCAACAGGATCTGGGTGGAGGATCTCCTCCCAGATTCCTGGTGTATACGGATGGCTCCAAGTCACAAGAGGAGTCGGCTTCCATGCCGTATCCCCTCTATTTGAAGTCAGCGGGGCTCTGCCAGATGCTGCTTCTGTCTTCATAGCTGAGCTGGTGGCAATACACCACTATCTGTGATGCCACAGTTTTGGCAAGCCAGGCGGATGTCGAGATTATCTTCTGCTGGGTTCCTGGACATGTAGGAATTGCGGGGAATGAAGGCACCAAAGAGTCAGCAAGGCTTGGGTGACTGGACCACCGTTTCGCTCTTCTTCCCACTGACTATATGGCAAGAATACGTGCAGCTCTCCAGGCTGCTTGGCAAAGAAGATGGGAGATGGTCGAAGGGAACTTAAAGTTGCGTGCCATTGCATGCCGATTGTTCTCATGGACCTACCCTCCAATGCCACAAAGGCTTCATGATGCTTTCTGTCATCTCTGAATTGGACACACTTGCGGGATGCACTGCCATTTGATGAAGTGCTTGCCTGTGCCCTACTGTACAGACTGCATTGTATCCCAGATTGTTCGGCATATTCTTGTTGAATGTCTCACTGTACAGGGATGAGCGGGGTCGATACCACTTATTCCTTTTACTTGGGAAGGATTCGTGCACATCGGTTTTTGGACGAGGCCGGCCTTCTCCCCTTTATTTAACTAAATTTTTATTTTATTGTTTTCCTTGTAGGTCGCATGTTCCTCCGCCAGGGGGGATAGGACCTCTACCCGACGCCGGAGATTGCTTCCTGCTTGTTACCTTTTTCCTTTTGTAATTCTATTGGTTTCTTATTGTTTGTTTTGCATGTTATTTTAAAGTAGCCTAGTACTAGGCAGTGGTGAGTATGGCGACTTATGCCCAAGTAGGCAGTCGCCAGATGAGCTCTTAAAATTAAAAATGAAAAATCCCTTTTTTTCTTTGATTATGGTGACAACTGAAAGCAATAGTGGGCGACCACAAGTACTTGGATATCCGTCTCGTACAGTCTCATCTTCCCTAGGTATCAAGGAGGATGAGTGAAATTGAGGCACCCCTTTGACCAAAGACTTGACTGTGACAAATGGGATTTGTGATGCTTTGGGAGGGGATGGCCACATGGAGGCTTCTCACGGAGGTGCCCCAGCCACAGAGGCGTGATCTTCCATGGGGTTGAACCTGGGTTCGGTGTTTGGTATTGAACCCAAGTCCATCCCTTTGCAATCTTCTCCTCAGACAGCTCAGCCCCCTGGGGACTCACAAGGAGGGACCTCCTCCCCCAGTTTGTGCCCCTCTGACAGTTAAGACCTTCTCCATCTCGCAGAAGGATCTTGCTGAGGCCAGCCCATCCAGCCTAGAGGATCCTCTCCCAAAATGAAAAGAAGCAAGAAGAGGATTAAAGGTTCATCTCACTTCACAGGGGCTCCGGGGATGGACAGGCCTGCTGCCATTCAGCAAATGAACAGGCCAAGATTGGCATCTCCAGCCCTGAGGTACTCCCAGTGTGCGGGTGGGTGTCCTAGACCAAGACCAAAGTTGCAGGGTATGCTGAGCAGAGCCTCACTCACATTGGGGGCATTCATTAAGAGACAACCTGGTGTTTTTTAGCCTCGCCGGCTTCAAACGCTTTTTGGTTATTTGAGCCACTGATGGCAGCATGCTGGCGAAGGGCAACAGAATCCTTCAGAGGAGATCATTAGCTAAGTTGATTGGTAGAGAGAGCCAAAGGTGTCCCATTTCTCGGATAGGAGCTTTTTGGCAAATGCGTCAGATCTCTCTGAAGTGGCTACGATTAGTGCCCTTAGGCCACCTTTAATGTCATACCGGTGAGTGTAATGCTGTACTCTAGCATGAACTTTGTGAAAAGAGTGGTCTAAGCAAAGGAACTTATGGACCATTCCAGAGATGTCATCACAGAGCTGGCTGACTGTGAGAGGCTCCATGACTGTGCGAACCAGTTGGTATCGCTACCTTATGAAGACATTTGTGCCACTGTCATGGAGGTGCTACTACTGCTACTACTTCAGCCATATGAATCACTCCTGTAGATGTGCAATGTCGGGTTTACCCAAAGTCTGTGTAAGTTGCTCCAAGGCCCTATGTGATAAGTCCCCTACATTTATTGCCAAGTGTGTGAATTGCAGAGAGCTGCACCCAACTTCTTTGCAACATTGTGTTGCGTATCTACGGAGAAGGAAGTCTTGGCATTCAGGCTATGGATCATCTCTTAATTCACAAGGCCAAGGACTTGGTCCTGCCATGCCTGGCACTTCCTGGGGCATCTTATGCCTAAATTTAGCAATAGGAACGCTCTGCTCCTCTCCCTTCCAGGCCTACAAGCATGCTTGTGTACAGTGGCGGCAACAAAAAAAGTGACATTGAATATTGGCAACAGAAATCGATACACAAAATCGCTTTCACTATTTTACTTGCCAACAATCCAATGAAAATGTGCGGAGCTTATGCCGCAAGTGGACGACTCTCCTGGGCTAAGACAACAGAACTGCGCTCTATTGGAACTCAGTGTCTCGTTTGAGCTCGTACAACGACGTTTTAGTATATGGCACTCCAGCGTGCTGATTATCTGCATTCGTGCCTCCATTTGACGTGCTATAACTTCTGTGCAAGTGGATACAATGGGGTGGAAAAAGCTTTCTATGACAGAGAAAAGCCGTGCCTTGACCCTATTAGAGCAGGAAAAGTCTTTTATTGATGTAGCAGCAGATTTAGTAACGTCAAAAATACGATTCATCGCCTAAAACGTGCAGCTGAGTTATTGCCACCAGGTACCATACCAAAGAGGAAGGAGGACATTGGTGCAGCTAGGAAGACATCTCCAAGGACTGATAATATCCTAAGGCGTAAAGTGATGTCAGACCCTTCTGTAACCTCCGCTTCAATCAAGAAAAAACACCCAGACCTCCTCGAGAACGTTGCCCTCAGGACCATCAGTCATCGCTTACAGAAGGACTTAGGCCTACCGTCTCGCCGCGCTGCCAAGAAGCCACTTCTTACCAAGGCTATGAAGATGGAAAGGCTCAATTTTTGCAAGACCTATAAACATTGGACAGCTGCCCATTGGAAGAAGGTCATGTTCAGTGATGAGAGCACCTTTAGGCTGGTCAGAGGAGAGTCAAAGATCGTGCGTCGTCCCAGCACTGTGTCTCGGGATGACCCGAAATATACCGTGAAAACTGTGAAGCACCCTGATAGTGTGATGGTGGGGGGTGCCTTTAGTGGAAAAAAGGGCAGAGGAGGTCTGTACTTCCTTGCCAAGAATGTAGCCATGAGGGGGACTAACTATCTTGAAGTTTTGAGGCAGCACATGCTGCCATTTTGGGAAATTCATCAGTGTGAATTTTTCATGTATGATGGTGCCCCTGCTCACAGGTCCCAGTTAGTAAAAAGGTTCTTCAATGATAATAATATTAGTGTTTTGGAGTGGCCTGGTAATTTCCTGGACCTAAATCCTATTGAGAATGCTTGGAATCTGATGAAATCCAAAGTTCAAGAGACAGCACCCGGCAGCATCAAGGACCTGATAGAATCACTGAAGCAGATCTGGGTTACGATCGACCCCACCTACTTCGCAAACCTCACTGAATCAATGCCCAATCGACTCAGGATGGTCATCAAGTGCAAGGGCAACATGACCAAGTAATAACTTTCATGAAATATTCATAATAAAATATGTAAGTTACATTTTTCTGTTTTATTTTCCCCGAATTGTCACATGTCACTTTTTTTGTTGCCGCCACTGTATATGCTTATTGGAAACCCTTCTCTTTGTGCAAGTTGGTGGAGAAATTGGTAAATGTTAGATTAGCCCTTTTCTTGCATGATGTAGGCTACTTTTCTTCCACATAGTGTAGCTTCTGCAAGTTCCACGCCACATCGGATACTCTGCTCTGACTGGTAAATGCTGTCTGCAAGGCCTTCCTTCAAAGACAGCACTAGCCCCCAGTGTTTTACAATCTGGAGAAGGCCTATGATACTGCATGGCAATCTGGTATCATGAAGAGACTCCAGATGATGGGAGCGAGGAGACATCTCCCAATCTTTATTTCTGAGTTTTTGTGAGACTGTCCACTATGCGTACAGTTGTGGGCAGCCCTCTCTCGCCCAATAGAGAGGGAACAGGGTTTTGTAGTTGTTTGAGTTTTTAGGTAGGAGTTTGCCTCTCCCGACCCATGTAGATGCCTAATCCCTTTTCCTTTTGGGGTGCCTGGGATGATGGAAGGGAGAGGGAGATAATGATCTGGGTGGGGGATCCAATGGAAACATTCATTTCTTCTTTCTCCCAGGAGAATTTTGCATCCCTTTTACAAAATAAAAGATTATATAAGTTAATGATTGCTATTATTTAGTGAAGAGATCTTTGATCAGTGTGAAAAAAGAAAGAAACGTAGTTGGTGAAATTTCCAGTTGAGTATTTTGTCTGCCTGTTTGTATGATTGTTTATAAGTGATTGGTGTGGATGTTTGAGAGTGGTTGAGTGCAAGTGATTGAAGATGTCATATCCATTCCAGCTCCTTAAGGCTTGTGAGTGATCGCACTAGAGTCGACTCCAACATTGTCCTCTCAGTTTAGAGTGAATTGCCAAGGATGGCAATTACCTTATAAGAGTGGGGCTCCCTCTAACAAGAAAGAAAACCCAGTGCTAGAATGGCAGAGAAGAAAAATAGTGAACATCGTTACAAGTACATAAGTGCTCAATTATATGTTGGCCATACATTGACTGTCACTATAGATAAAGATATTGTACATAAATTTAGGATAAAATTTGTTTTGTAAATAAAGGCTGTATTATGCCGAAGTGCACAGGTTTCAGTTTTCCTTGGCCAAAACTAAGGTGGTGCACTTCTGCCGCCATCCATGGCTCCAACCAACCCTGATTTGTTTCAAAATGGGGTTTGCCTGTGAATGGAGGATTTGCACCATTTCCTTGGTCATTTTCAACCAATGCCTAACCTGGAAGCCTCATATTCCCACCCTTGGGGTCTCTTGTACCCTCGCCACGTACATTCTTCATTCCATTCAGCACTTAGGGTGATGATAGGGCTACTGTCTTCCTTTTCTATCAATCTTTTTTTTGTTTGAAGCTTAACTACAGATGCAAGTTTTATGCACCCTCAGCCGAGCCTGTATTGCGGAAGGTGGACTCAATCCACCATACCAGTCTAGGCCAGGCCACCAGTGCTTTCTGCACGCCCCTCCTCTTTGAGAGCCTAATTGTTGATGCTTGGGAGATGCCACTTGCTTTGCACCATGCACAGTGAATTATGTGCCTGACCCCGCCACCTCATTCACTCACAATGGCTCTCCTTATGAATAGGAAACTCGTTTGAGAGCTCACTGTAGCTCTCAGGCTGGTGGCGCCTCTGTTTCTGCCCAGAACACTGCTCTGGAGAATACCACTTTTAACTATATGTCACCATGCTCCTGGTCCCAAAGCTTCTATATCATCAGGAGTATTGCATTCAGCCTTTTTGGAGCACACTTTGTCATGGTGCATCCTTCTCAGTGTATACAGATGGCTCCAAGATGCAGGAAGGGGTTAGTTTCCACTCTATCCCCTCTGCTTGAAGTCACTGGGACTCTACCAGGCGTACGTCTCTCATCACAACCGATCTGGTCGCAATACACCACATGGTTGGCAGATAACATGTCATGACCTTTTGTGAAAATAGATTATGATGTTTAGTGACTTACCAAATGCCCAGAGTCCTCTTGGGGCATCAGAATCCCCCCCCTCCCCCTCCCGGTTTGTGGTATCTGTAATTCCATGGTTGCTGCAAACCCGGTGGATGTCAAGATTAACCTCTGCTAGGTTCATGGACATGTGAGAATTGCAAGGAGTGAGGGCACCAAAGAGTCTGCGAGGACTGGGCAACCAGACCAGTGTTTGGCTCTTCCTCACACCAACTACATGGCAGTGATCAGGGCAGCCCTGCAAAGTAGATGTGAGATGACCTTGGATCGAGAAACTCAAGTTGTGTGCTGTTGCATCATGACTGTTTTCATGGATCTACTCTGAATGCTGTGATGGCTTTAGGTCTCCTTTTGTCATTTTTGAATTGGGCACACTGCAATTTGATGGAGTACGCTCGCCTCCACTTTATTATGATGACTATGGCAGAAAGAGAGAGAGAGAGAGAAAGCACAGTTAAAAGAGGAAGATAGAAGAGAAGATTAAGGATAGCAAAATCAGATGAGGAAAGAATGAAAGTGAAAATGTAGGAGAGAATGATGGAGATGAGGGAAGAATAAAGTGTAACTGGTTATGTTGTGGTCATAACTCTTTTAGTAGTGAGCGTAGTTAAGTGGAAGAGAAAGAGATGAGAGATATCTGACATGGATGAGCCCATGTTAGGTAAGAAGAAAAGAGAGACCTGAAAATTGATACCATGACTCACTGGTGCAAGTTAAATTGTCGAAGAGTGTAGATTCCCTTTATTCTAGTACTATCTGTAAGAAGGAGAGTGAAGAGAGAGTGAGGTTGTATTTATTAGAGAAGTCCCAAGGTAAATTATTTTAATGTTTATGGACCTTAGGATATGAAAGAATTTTTTAAAGAATAGGAAAGCTATTGTAAGGAAAAATTGGAGCAAAATAATAGATTTGGGGTAAAAGAACTAGGTAAAGTTTTGGCAGGGGAGTTACGACTTTTACCAGACAACTCATAGTGTGGGTGTACTGAAGTATGAAATGGTGAAAAAAAAGAATTATGGACCAAGTTAAGAGTGGAAGTTGGTGTGAAATATAGGAAGACAAAGGAATCTTGCAAAGTGAGAATGGGAAATGGTGAAAGAGTAAATCTTTATACACATAGGTTGGAGTGATTGTGAGAAAGAAATTGACAGATGAAGGAATTAATGAGGTTCTTGGGTACTGTTCCAAATGATGTTAGATTATGTGAATTTGAGAATAAAAGAGAAGATGGGATGGATGGGAGTATTGTTTTTATGGGAAGATGTTTTGGAGATTGTTGAGGATAGTGAATTTGAGAGATATGGCAGAGAAAGCATCAGTATATTCAACGGGAAAGATGCTTTGGTAAGTAACCCTGTTGAAGTGATGGCCAAGATTTTTGATGATTGTTACAGCCAAAATGAAGGGTTTCATGAACAAAGTAGAAGGGATGAGCAGTTGGCAATAAGAATGATAGAAGCATGAGTGGGAATTAGAGAAAGTATAGTAATTATCACAATTACTTTAGTGTTTTTTTGTATATTTTAAATCAGCCTAAAGATAGGCTTTTTATGTTTTTCAGTGGCTATGCCCTTGTTGGCCGTTGTCAGAAGAGACTTTGTGATTTTTTCCCAAGATCAGGATTGAAGTTTGTGTTTTGGAGTGCCTCTGCTCTCTGTTTCAACCTGTTATTGTTGCGGCTGTATAATGCGCCATCATTGCCTCATATTTAGAACTGATTATTCACTGTTATTTTTGTCATCCTAAATCTTTTTCACAATTCTTCTCTATTCATCCACCTTTTTCTTTCTGAACTTCCCTTGCTTCTTTCTCTCTTGGGTGGACAGTTCTATGGTTAAATTTCATTTCCTTCCCTTTTACCTTAAATAAATTAAATTTGGAGTCTTTAAAAAAAACCCATTGTAGACTGATATTTCAGATTGAGTTGTATAAATGGAGAGGAGAAGATTTGAGCTCGAAAAAGGATGGGAGCATTGTTCGACGTATAATTCAAAATGGTGAAGGCTATTTAACTCCAAATGATGGAGCTTTAGTTGATGGTATGTATGTATTATTGCCTGCCTCTTGAGAAGTTGCATTCGACTGATACTGAAGAATTTGTACCTTATTTCCTGATGATTTAACATTATCATTTATGTTAAGCCATGAACAGTGAGGATGTTAATTATTTTTACCTGGCCATTATAATCCATGCATTGTATAAATTATTATTGCTGTTCCTTCACAATTTCATTTTGTTTTCTTATGCTAAGGTTTTTTTTATCTATGGTTTTAAAAATAGTAAATTAATATTTATGGTAGATTCCATTTTAAGTTGATGGTAAATTCTAATTTTTCCCTTGCCCAAATTTAATTATGATAAGGATGCTCAAGTCCTGAAAAAATGCCTGAAATTTCTCTGTTTTTCAAATCAGACATAAACTTGTTCATTTTGAGGGTGATGGTATAATGACCAAACAGACCTCGCCTACCATGGGATTTGTCATTCTTGCTCCTCCATTTATTCTTAAAATTTTCATTTTGTTTTCCTTTTGCTAAAAATTAATTTACAAATTAGCAGCATTTTACCCAAAACCTTGCACTGGACACAGTCATATGAGTGCCTTTCTTCTTTAAAGACCCATATGATGCTGCTTTTTATATGCAGAAATAGGTTGAGAGAAGTAAATTAAAATGTCTTAAGTTTAATAGTGAGATAACCTATATTCAATAAATTAGGATTCATACAAAGGAAAGAGCTACAGGTAGACACATCTTTTTTTGTTTGCCTGCCCCCCTTGGTCTTATATTCTCCTTTTTATTTTCTGGCTTCACTTTTCATTAGTGAAACCATTTTTGTTAAAGTTTAATTAAATCTTCATCACATATATAATAGCTAAACTGATTCATATTTTTCAGAATTGAGCTTTGTTTTGCATTGCAGTTGAGATTGTTGGTCGTATCAATGGTGCCATCTTTGACCAGAGAGAGCTCAAGTTTTTGTTGGGAGAAGGCAGTGAACACAATATTCCAGAAGGCTTAGAAAGGGCTTTAGAAAGATTTAAAAAGAATGAAAGGTCAATTATTCTATTAATGCCAAAGGTATGCAAACTTTACACATTTTTTGTTGAATGGTGGCATGACAAGATTAATGTGCAGTGAAGAGCTAAATGGAATAATACTTTCAAATGCTTAATAGTGCAGATGAGAATGTCTAGGAGATGCAAATCAATGCATACAAGGAGGTGAAGAGAAAAATGAAATGGGTGAATTTCTGAATGGTAGAATGACAATATGAAATGCGCCTTGAAGAAGAAAATGGAGATTAGAATGTCCAGGATATGTGATTGAATGCATACAGGAGGCAAGAAAAGGGATTAACTAGATTAAGAAAGTAGCAAGTGAAGCTTTGGGATGGAAGATAAATGAGGGTCTGGATGGAAACAGGAAGCTATTCTGGAAGGAATTGAGAAAAACCAAGAGAAGAAAGTTAACATTAAGGGTAAGGATGGTAGGGTACTTGGATCAATAAGGCCAAAAGTAGATGGTGAGAATGCTTTGACAAGTTGTGCAATGGAAGATAAGCAAAGGTGAATGATTACTTTTGTGCGCCTCAACCAGGTGCTATATCAAGGTATAGAAGTGGGAAGCATGTGATAGGTTGTTAGTGCTGAAAAACGTCTGAAAAATGAGAAGGAAGCTGTAGTAGATGGTATAGTTTTTGAGATGTTAAAAGTGCTGGTGATTGTGTTGTGAGTTTCTCTGGTGATTGTGTTGTAAGGACTCTGTAAAGGGTGCGCCATGTAGATTGTTTTACCTGGCACCTGGAGGGCTTGAACACCCTTCTGCTCCAGTGCCTCTGGCAATCTTAAATTAGATTGAGACTTCCTGGCTTTATTCCTTCTAGCCATCTTGCTGGTAATTTACCAGGCTTTTTTCAACCCTCTTCCATCCACTCATCCCTAATCAGAGCCAGGAATAGAATGAATGGGTCAGCGGCCCCTCCCTCATGCCTCCAGCTAAGGCCTGGTAGTTTTCTGACTACCCTGTACCCCTTCTGCTGGTGTACCATGTTATGGAATATCTGGCCACTGGGTGGACACCCGTATGTGTCTACTCACTGATGGGACCTGAAAAAGTTGTTGGTGTGCTTCCTATTCTCTCTCCCTCCCCACTACTTTATTTGTTAAAATTATTTTAGTATATTAGTATTTTTATGGGGTTTTTTATTCTCACTCTTATGTCTACTTGTACTTTGTACCAGGAGGAACTGTTCTCACCTGGACAGAGTTCGGGTCGCTCGACATAGTGCCTGGGTGGACTGCAAGCCATCCTGGGATCACCTAGTGCCAGGGTATGAAATAATAGGTGATCACACACCCAACTCGCTAGTGGACCCCACTATCTCTATTTTTCTCTATTACATAGCTGCCTACCCCTTCCAAACTTGCTCTTCTATCCACAAAGGTTCTGGCTGCCCAGTGCATTTGCGTCCTCTTAAGGGTCCTTAGTCGAGTGGCAATATATAGCCTGAAGTTGCAACATGCTGAGGGCCGAAAGCCCCCTGGCTAGGGCAAGGATTAGATACAGGATGTGTTTGGCTGTTCTCTCTGCTCACCTTCCAGAACACATATAAGATTGCTACGCCGTCACCAGCCTTTATTGTTAAAGCTCGAGAACAATTTTAGCTGAATGGCCGGCCAGGCTGTCAAAGCCCATCTTAGCTCGTACCTGTGCGCCGATTATGTGTAAATGATCACATTCTGGAATTTTCTGATAATATGAACTTTTTCTTAACCTCCCGAGGCATTGGGAGGTCATAGTATCTACTTTCCATGCATTTTTTCTTTTTCAAACGTTAGTATGGCTACGAGTGAAAGAAATAGTGGGTAACCACATCCGCATGGGGATCCACCTCCAAGTGCGGCCTTGAAGAGGATGAGACAAAAAGAGACCCCTTTGACCGATGGAAGGGCTCCTCTCTCACCATTTTTACGTACCAAAGGGGCTTCCTCTGTTCCATGTTTAGAGCTGCCTCCCTACTTCGTCGCTTTTCATACAACCTCTCCCACAACTTTCTCTGGTCAGCCTCTAATTTCACAGGGTAGATGCTGACCTTCTTCTGAGCCAACCGTCCCGGATCTGGGCTGAGGGGGAAAGGGCACAATGTTCCCTAACCCCTGAGCTCCGGTCTGGGTTGGTTGGTTTTTAACAACCTGCTTCATCCCCACCCATACCTTTCTTACATCTCTTTTCCTTTCCTCTTCACAATCTATCGTTTTACGCCGTGTCTAAGGTGGAGCCGCCATGCCACCAGGCGGGAGGGGTGGTCCCAAATTGCGGCGCCTGGCTCTGCCAGGCCTGTAAGCACCTCTTGCAGTGTGGGCAACTGCGAGAGGTGATGAGCTATTGCGTCCCGTAGCACAAATAGGGTCACCATACCCATGGATGAGTCTTCAAAAAACCAAACCCCTTTAACTCCCCCTGAAACAACGACGGAGCCGCCCTCAGGCAGCTCCAGCGAAAAAATGAAGGCATCATCCCCATTGTGCTTGCGCAGGGGACCCACCATATTTCTCTAACTGGAGAGGAGGCTTACTCCTCTCCTTCGCCTACGGGTGCAGGGGACTCTCCCTCACCCCCTTCTCTGGAGGTGCTTTCGGGCACCTCCCTTTTTCCAGCGGCAGTCCCCTCTTTTCTTTCCAAGGGGACTGCCAAGAAAGCCAGCAGGCAGCCCTTAGCTAGCCGCTCCCCATCGAAGCGGCTCGGTAGGGCAAACCCTCTTAGGGGGGAGAGGGAAGCCAGACTCCTTCGGTCGCTTTGATCAAAAGACCTGCTGGCAAGAATTTTAAACCTTGCTGGGGTCAAGGCCTGTGCCTCCTCACACAAGACTGGAGACACTGCCAAGGGGACCTGCAATGTCCTGGGAGGGGATGGCCAACTGGAGGCCCCTCCTGTGATAGACATGGTCCTTGAGGAAACCCAGCCTCAGAGGGTAGGGCCTTCCATGGGGAGGAATCCGGGCTCGGCGCCAAACACCGAACCCAAATCCGCCCCTATGCAAGGTCCTCCTCAAACGGTTAGGGTTTCTGAGTCAGTACCAGGAGGGGAAGGATCTCCTCCGACCGGGGCCCCTGCGACCACCAGGACCTTTTCCATTTCGGAGAAGGACCTGGCTGAGGCCGGTTCATCTGGCCTAGGGGCTTCTGCCGGCGGAGGTGAGAAGCGGGTTCATTCCCCGCCCTCCTCTCCCAAAAAGAAAAAGACTAAGACCAAAAAGACAAAGAAGACTCGGGGCTCCTCTCCATCCGTGGGGGCTGCGGGGACGGATGGGTCTGCTGCTACTCTGGCAAGCGACCAAGCCAAGATCGGCACATCTGGCCCCTCTGCCCCCCCAGTTGCGGAGCCCCTGACTAAGACCAAAAGCACACAGGGCGGAGCCTCGATGACATCGGGGCCCCTGATTCAGAGGTCATCTGGCGTTCTCGAACCCGCTGGCTTCAAACGCTTCCTCGTCATTCGCTCCACTGATGGCAGCATGTTGGCCAAGGGCAACATGATCCATCAGAGGAGAGGATTAGCTAGTGTAATTGGTTGAGAGCCGAAGGTGACCCGTTTCTCGGACGGAAGCCTTCTGGAGAATGCGGCTAATCCCGCCGAGGCGGCCAAGATAAGTGCTCTTCGGACACTTCATGGGACCCCGGTGAGTGTGACGCCGCACTCTACCATGAACTTTGTGAAAGGAGTAGTTTATGCGAGGAAACTCGTTGAATACTACATAGAGGACATCACCTTAGAGCTGGCCGACCATGGGGCGGTCAAGGTCGAATGTGTGATGAGAAAACAAGAAAGGGCCTCGAGACCCACCCCTACCTCTTCGTCACGTTCGACTGTGACAAGCTCCCTGAGTCGGTGCGTGCCGGTTGGTACCGCTACCGCGTAAGGCATTCGTGTCACTGCCGCGGCGGTGCTATTACTGTCACAGCTTCGGCCATACAAATCGTTCTTGTAGACGTGCAAAGTCGGGGTCACCCGAAGTTTGTGTAAATTGCTCCAAGGCCGCACACGATAAGGCTAAATTGTGTGTGGCCAAGTGTGTCAATTGCGGAGAGCCGCACCCCGCTTCTTCGAAGCAATGTGGTGCATATCTCCTCGAAAAAGAAATCTTGGCCGTTCAGGCCCAATATCGACTCTCATTCCGCGAGGCTAAGGACTTGGTCCTGGCGCGCCCGGCTCTGCCTGGGACGTCATATGCCTCAATAGTTAGAAAGACACCCTCTGCTCCTGGCCCATCCAGGCCAACGAGCACGGTTGTTTCCGCGCCCATTCGGAGCCCTTCTGCCGGCTCTACTCAACCCGGGCGCTCCCCTGGTAAAGCTGGCGGCAAAAAGGGTTCACACCCAGCCCCGGCTAAAACCAGGGCTCCCCCCTCTTCCCCCACCGTAACCGTTTCCCGTAAGGCGAAACGGCCACGCGCCTCCACCGAGTCGTTAGACTCACAGGAGGCAACACCCCTGAAGATGGTCGCTAGGCCATCTTCCGGGGTTCCTAAAACTTTTTCCCGAAACGAGAACAGCAACAAAGGAGCTTCGGCTCCTTCGCCCACGACCCGAGGTGGAGCGAGTGGCTCGGAGACGGTGGTTCCTCGAAAAGAGGGCCCCTCGCCTCCGAAGCCGCAACGCCCGCCTAAGGTTTCGAGGCGGAGGGAGGAAAAGACTCGCATGGCGAGCCCAACCTCCCCCAATAAGTCCTCGAAGGCGACAGCGCCTTCAGCGCTTTGTCCGGCCAACAGCGCCCGGGGTTCTGCCCCCGGGAAGCGTACGGCCATTCCCGTGAGGGTCTTCAGTTCGAGGAGGGCCCCCGCGTCTCCTCCGAGCTAGGCCTGGAGGGCATATTCCTTCAATGGAATTGGCGTGAACTCCGGGCCAACTGGGAGGAGCTGCGGATGCTCGTTTCGTCCCGTTCCCCGTTAGCTATCTTTTTGCAGGAGACCATGCTAGGCGCGTGCCACCTGCCCGCCCTCCCGGGGTATAAGGGTCTTGCGACCCCATCACCGCGGGATGGCCGGGCTGGGGGATGCGAGGTTTACACCCGGCATG
This sequence comes from Ceratothoa steindachneri, assembly GCA_963969495.1. NCBI lineage: Eukaryota > Metazoa > Arthropoda > Malacostraca > Isopoda > Cymothoidae > Ceratothoa > Ceratothoa steindachneri. Next base: position 136,322,077 of record OZ018327.1, read on the forward strand.
ATGTCTCGGTTCTTCCTTTCTCTTTAGATACCTCCTTTCAGGCAGTGGCTGTGCAGCTACACCTGGATAGGAGGTATACTATCATTTCTGCGTACATTCAACTGTCAGCTGACTTCGACGCGGGGGACTTCCGCCGCGTCGTGGCACGGTTGCCGAGGCCCTATCTCTTCCTTGGAGATCAGAACGGCAGGCATCCTCTCTGGGGAGATTACTCCATAAATCCCAGGGGACAAGTCCTTGCTGATCTGATCGAAGAGCTTGAGATGGGTGTCCTAAACGTGGATGAGTTTACGCATCACTGTCCGAGAACCGCTTCATTTTCTTGCCGACACCTATCTTTGTGCTCTTCGGATGCACAGCCTGATTTTGATTAGGGGGTGGTCGATGACCTCCATGTTAGTGATCACTTTCCCATTCAAATATGATTTTCAGGGCAACTGCCGCCTGAGAGACCACCTCGGTGGTGCATGTTGCGGGCGCGGTGGCCTGCATTTCAGGAAATGACTGAATTCTCTATCTCAGTCGAGGAGTTTAGGTCGGTAGATGAGGCCGTTGAGTTCTTCTCCGGCAACCTCATCGCCGTGGGCCTGACTACTATTCCTAGGACGTCTGGCCGTTTTGCACGCCGACCACACCCATGGTGGTCGGCCGTGTGTGAGACGGCCCTCAAACAGAAGCGTTATGCCTACATGCGCTATAAACGCCGCCCGAACGATTTCACTGTCGGTGAATTTCGTCTGGCTAGGGCTAGGTTCCGGTATATTTCGAAGCACGCCCGCCGCTCTTCTTGTCGCGCATACGTTTCTTCACTTAACGGGAAGTCCCCTTTAGCTGAGGTGTGGAAGCGAGTCAAAAGGATTCGGGGCAAGTTCTCGCAGGACCCCCCTCCCGTTCTCCAGGAGAATGGGACCGCAATCTCGGACCCCGCGTCCGTGGCGAAATCCTTAGCGACCGCTTTTTCCGCATTCTCTAGCCGGGATGCTGCTCCGCCAGCATTCAATGCACGTCGTGATGTCGCGGAAGGCCGCCGGCTGGACTTTACCTCCAGAGGCGGAGAACCCTTCAACGACAAGTTTACTGTGAGTGTGTTGCGCTCCGCTCTCGCTTCGTGCGCGGACACCGCCCATGGTCCGGACGATGTCCCGTACGCCATGCTTCGACACTTGGGTGAGCGAGGCATGGCCGTTCTGCTAGATTTGTTCAATAGGATCTGGGTGGTGGATCTTCTCCCAGACTCCTGGCGAATCGCTACTGTGCTCGCCTTTCGCAAACCGGGTAGAGATCACTCTACTCCGACCGGTTTTCGCCCAATCTCTAACCTCTTGCGTGTGCAAGTTGATGGAGAAATTGGTAAATGTTAGATTAGCCTTTTTTCTGGACAGTGGAGGCCATCTGTCTTCCGTACAGTGCGGCTTCCGCAAGTTCCACTCCACGTCGGATGCTCTGCTCCGACTGGAAAATGCCGTCTGCAAGGCTTTCCTTCGTAGACAACACTATATATCTGAATTTTTGTGAGATCGTCGATTCCGCGTACGGGTGGGGAGGAGCCCTCTCCGGCCCAAAGGAGCAGAAAGAGGGTGTCCCGCAGGAAAGTGTCCTCAGTGTCACACTCTTTGCCCTGAGCATCAACGGCATCACCTCGGTGCTGCCGGAAGATGTTCTCGCTACGCTCTACGTGGACGACCTTTCGATCTCTTTTGGCGCGGCCCAGATGCCAACTCTGGAGCGTCGACTCCAACAGGCATTGAACCGCTTCTCTCGCTATGCCGAAGCGCACAGGTTTCGGTTTTCTTTGGCCAAGACTAAGGTGGTGCACTTCTGCCGCCATCCACGGCTTCACCCCGACCCAGATTTGTTTCTTAATGGGGTGCGCCTTGATGTGGTTGAGTCGCACCGTTTCCTTGGTCTTGTATTCGACCGACGCCTCACCTGGGAGGCTCATATTCGCAGCCTTAGGGTCTCTTGTACCCGCTCCATGGACATTCTCCGTTCCGTGACGTTCAGCGCTTGGGGCGCTGATAGGGCTACTGCCCTACTTTTTTATCGATCCTTTGTTCGTTCGAAGCTCGACTACGGATGCGAGTTTTATGCATCCGCAGCCGAGCGTTTATTGCGGAAGGTGGATTCGATCCACCACACCGGCCTTCGCCTTGCGATCGGTGCCTTCCGCACTTCCCCCATTGAGAGCCTGTTGTTCGATGCTGGGGAGATGCCACTCGCTCTGCGCCGCGTGCAGTGCATCACTCGCCTGTACGCGCGAGCCCGGCGCCTCCCTCAGTCGCCAACAGCTCTCACTGCATCCGCAGCTGATCTCGATGGTTCCTATGCCGCCGAGAGACGCCAGTCATACCCTAAGCCCTTTGGGTTTAGGGCCAGGAAACTCCTTCGAGAGGTAGATATAGCTCTCGGGCCGGTGTCCCTCTGGTTCTGCCCAGGACGCCACCCTGGAGGGTACCACATTTGGCTATTTGTCACCACGCCTCTGCTCCTAAAGCTTGTACGGTGCCATGAGTATTGCGTTCGACCTTTTTGGAGCACACATCGTGTCACGCTGGAACCGTGCCAGTGTATACGGATGGCTCCAAGTTCCAAGAGGGGGATCTATAGCGACTCACAAAGCACCCTGAGTGCTCTCGAGGCATTGGAATCTCCGCATCCCCTGGTTCGCGATATCCGTGACGCCACGGTTTTGGCGAGCTGGGCAGATGTCGAGATTATCTTCTGCTGGGTTCCTGGACATGTAGGGATTGCAAGGAATGAGCGCTCTGATGAGGGTGCTAAAGAGTCCGCGAGGACTCTGCGACCGGACCAGCGTTTCGCTCTTCCTCACACCGACTACATGGCAGGAATACGGGCAGCTCTTCGGACTGTTTGGCAAAGAAGATGGGAGACGGTCGAAGGGAACTTAAAGTTGCGTGCCATTGTGCCGCGACTGTTCCATGGACCTATCTATCCCCCAATGCCGCGACGGCTTCAGGTCGCTTTCTGTCGTCTCCGAATCGGACATACTCGTGTGACGCATCGCTATTTGATGGAGCGCTCGCCAGCGCCCTATTGCGACGACTGCGTCGTTGCCCAGACTCTTCGGCACATTCTTGTCGAATGTCCCAGTCTGGGTGATCTTCGCGCACGATACCTGTCCCGGTACCGGGATGGGCGGGGTCGCTACCGCCTGTCCCTTGTGCTCGGGACGAGTCCGTGCACATTGACTTGTGGACTTGTTGACTTTTGGGGGGAGGCCGGGCTTCTTCCCCTATATTTAAAAAGATTCCTTTTTTGTTTTGTTTTTGTTTTTTTATTGTTTTGTTTTGTTTTTTATGTTGCACGCTCCTGCACCGGGGTGAGGGGGACCTCCCCACGCTGCCGGAGATTGCTTCCTAATTGTTAAGTTTTTCTCATTTTTACCAGTTATGTTTTCATATTTTTATTTTAAAGTAGCCTAGTTCTAGGCTGTGTCGTGTTTCCGGCGATTTATGCCCAAGTGGGCAGTTCCCAGATGGGCTAAAAAAAAACCAAACCCCAAAACCGCCTTTTGTGGTTTTTAAAGCTGCCTCCCGCAAGGAAAACAGCACCAAAAAAAGCTTCAGTCCCTATGCTCACAACCAACGCTGGGCTGGGTTGCTCAGAAACAGTGGATCCTCCAAAGGCGGGAGCCTTCATCCGAAGCCACCCAGACCCAAAGGTTTCGAAGCGGAGGGAAGAAAAGACTACTATATCAATCCTAGGGATCAGGTCCTTGCCAAACCAACCTGATCGACGAGCTGGAGATAAACGTCCTAAAGGTGGATGCATTTACTCATCATTGCCCGAGAACCACTTCATTTTCTGCCGCCTTGTTCTATCCTTGTGCTCTCTTGATTCACAGTCTGATTCTGGGTGGGATGTGGTTGATAACCTCTATAAGGATGATCACTTTCCCATTCAAATATCATTCCCTGGACCGCTGCCGCCTAAGAAACTACCACAGTTGGTGCATGGCGCGACCTCTGTGGTCCGCATTTTATGAAATGACATTTTTCTTTCCCAGTTGAGGGGAATTTAGGTTCTGCAACCACCTCATCGCTGTGGGCATAACTACCATTCCTAGAATGTCTGCCTACATGCGGTCCCATTCTCCAGGAGAATGGGACGGGGACGGCAATCTCACCGGACCTCGCGTCCGTGGCGGAGTTTTCCGCGACCACATTCTCTACCTGGGTTTCTGCTCCAGGTAGAGTTTCTCGGAAATCGTCGATTCCGCGTATGGGTGGGGGCAGCCCTCTTCAGCCCAGTTGCAGGGTTGGCACGGGTAGATACCCGGGGAGCTAGCTGCCCACCTGGGCCGGGTTTTTTAATCTAAAAAAAACTGGGCAGGTTTTATTACCTTTTTAGCTGTTTTCTCCTTCTATAATCCATTATAATTGTACTATTGTGTATATTTTAGTTTGATACATAAGTAAACTGAAGTCCCAAGTTTCTGACTGCTACAGGGTATTACGGTACTGTACAGTATGCAGTATGTACATACATTATCAAATATAAAGAATAAAAGAAAATCCAGTATTTGTTATGATTTTATATTCAGAAGTATTGTAATTAATTTTACAAAAATAGCTTCATTGAATACTGTAGGCCTACAGACAAATAAACTTGGCATTGGTTTGAGGCAAGATTTTATAATCAAAAGTATTGTAACTTGGCAGTGCACTGACTTGACGCGACATGATGCATTTGTTTGAAAACGCAGCCTAACGGTCACAACCTTTTAAATACTTCTACAAGGAAGTATTGCTGAATTTAAAGTAATTCAAATGAAAATACAGTTGATTATCTCACCTTGCATTTATAGGTTTCCTCGCAAAAATCAATCTCCTTTTCGGCAATGGTACTGCAATAGTCAGCGGTCTTTTTTTTGGAACTTGTGTCCTCTGAGCGTATGAAGAAAGCTTTAGTACCGGTGTGAAGACATGTTGCAATGATCGGTTGATTATGTACATTTGACCAACCATCTTGAATAGGCGTCACATTCTTCCCTTCTAATTCACTTGCTAATGCCTTCTCACACTACTCATTTACCTCATTGAGCAAATATCCACCAAAATCACGTCCGTTAGAGGGTTTGTATGAACCTTCCCTGAGCATTATCAGTTTTTTCATATGATCTTTATTAACTACATTTAGAGCAATATTGTTTGCATAAAATGTTCGTTCAAACTGTAGATCTAGAATTTCTTCTTTGCTTGTTTTTTTTTTTGTGAACAAATTTGTCAATCCTTTGGACCATAGAGCAAGAAGACACCTTACTGTGACTGTCAGTTGATTTTGTAGAAGTATTTGACATTCAGCTTTCACTTCTTTTGAAAGGTGGTGAAGTTGGACCAACTGTAGATGTCTCTGCGAGATTAATTATTTCAGTTGGCAAATCATCAGGGTCTGACTTTGAGTGCATATTTTTAGCAGATTCAGTACAACGTTTCAGGTGTTCTCAAAGTGTCTCAATTTTTTAACTGATTTTCTGATCACAATGTACACATTTTGTTTAATATTTCCTTTATCATCTGTTGGTTCCTCAAATTCCTTCCATGCAGTTCCTTTGTGTCATCCTTTGCTTGTCATGATGGACTCACTGTGTTATAGAATTAGCTTGATGCTACAGTGCCACAAAGTACACTAAATGCTTTTCTCTCAATGCAGTACTTATATACTATGTTACAAGTTAGTTTCAACATGTATGCCAATCAGTCTGTTTTCCTCATCTTATTTTTATATTTTTTATTTCATTTTACAGGGATTATAAGTAGCTAGCTGAAATACAAATGAAAATGAAGACATAAAAATCTTACTAGGTTTAAATAGAAAAGGTAAAGAATCAATAAGGAAATAGAAAAAATATATGAAATTAGTAAATTGTAGAAAACCCGCATTTTCCCCAATAAAACCCGGGCGGGCTGTTGGTTTTTTTAAAACTCAGGGCTTTTTGCCAACCCTGCCTCACTCGCACTCTTTACCCTGTGCATCAACGGCACCAGCTCAGTGCTGCCGGAAGATATTCTTGCTATGCTCTACATATGACTTTTCGATCTGTTTCGGTGCGGCTCAGATGCCAACTCTGAAGCGTCGACTCCAACAGGCAGTGAACTGCGTCTCTCGATATGCCGACGCGCACTGATACAGAGAAGATTAGCATGACCCCTGCGCAAGGATGACACGCGAAATCGTGAAGCGTTCCACATTTTTAATTTTTATCATTGTTATGTTTTCATATTCTTATTTTAAAGTAGCCTAGTTCTAGGCTGTTGTGTTTCCGGCGACTTATGCCCAAGTGGGCATTCGCCAGATGGGCTCTAAAAAAAAAAAAAAGCCGAAGCGCACAGGCTTCGGCTTTCCTTGGCCAAGACTAAGGTGGTGCACTTCTCCTGCCATCCACGGATTCACCCCAACCCGGACTTTTTCCTAAACGGGGTTCGCCTGGAAGTGGTGGATTCGCATCGTTTCCTTGGTCTTGTATTCGACCAACACTTCACCTGGGAGGCTCATTCACAGCCTAAGGGTCTCTTGTCCCTTCGCCATGGACATTCTTCGTTCCGTGACGTTCAGCACTCAGGGTGCTGATAGGGCTATTGCCATAGTTTTTTACCTATCCTTTGTTCGTTTGTTGCTTGATTATGGATGCGAGTTTTATGCATCCGCAGCCGAGCGTGTATTGCAGATCCACCACCCTCATCGAGAGCCTACTTGCCGATGTTGGGGAGATGACTCTCGCCTGTACGCACGAGCTGGCAGCCTCCCTCAGTCGCCAATGGCTCTCAGTATTCTCAGCTGATCTCGGCGATGCCTGTGCCGGCGAAGGGTCCCAGTCATACCCTAATCCCTTTAGGTTTAGGGCTAAGAAATTCTGGAAATCTCGAGCTGGTGGTGCCTCTTGTTCTACCCAGGACGCCACCCTGGATCGTACCACCTTTGGCTATTTGTTGACACGCCTATCTTCCCAAAGTTTTACAGCGTCGGGAGTATTGCGTTTGACCTTTTTGGATTCATGCCAGTGTATACAGATGACTCAAAGTCTCAGAAGGGGCTCGGTTTTCACGCCGTATCCTCTCTGTTTGAAGTCAGTGGGGCGCTGCCTCTGTCTTCATGGACGAGATGGTTGCAATACACTGCTCGGTATGGAAAGTGACGCGTCGTGTCGATTCAGAGACCAAATCGTGGTCATGTGCTACTCACCAAGCGCCTTGAATGCTCTCGGAGCATTAGAATCTCCCCAACCCTTGTTCGTGGTATCCGTGACTCCTCTGTTACGGCGAGTTAGGCGAATGTCGAGATTATCTTCTGGTTAGTTCTTGGACATGTGGAAATTGCGGGAAATGAGCGCGCTGACGAGGGCGCCAAAGAGTCTGTGACGACTGGGTGACCAGACCAGCGTCCTGACCCGATGCCGGAGCGCCCTTCTTGCTTTTATGCTTCGTTATATTTTTTGGTGTCTTTTTGTACCTTTTTTTTTAAATCTAACCCTAACATTAGGTTGTTGGATAATTACGGAGACGAATGCCCTCGTAGGCACTCACCAGATCAGCGCTGAAGAAAAAACATGTCAGACATTAGCCATGATTCTCCTTAGAGAACCTAAGTTTGCCTTTTCTCGGTTTTGATCCTTCTGGTGAATGCGACATACCCTCCCAGGCGGCAACTGTGAGTGCTCTTTGGACACTATATTGTTCGCCTGTGCTATAAACTTTGTTAAATTTATCGTCTATGTGAAGGAATTCATTGATTACTCTTTAGAAGATAATATAGATGACATGGCCGACGAGAAGCAGCCGAGGTCGAACTTCATTTGGGAATAGAAAGGAGACTCGAGACCCACTCCTCTCTTCATCACGGTCGATCACGCCCGGCTCCCGGATTCGGTTCGACCTGTTTGGTATTACTACCACATCAAAGCATACACGACTCTGCCTGTGAGGTTATACTACTGCCACTGCTTCGGCACTACAAATTGAAGTTGTAAATGTGCCAAGTTGGGTCAAACGAAATCTATGCAAACTGCTCTAAGGCCTTGATAAATCTACATTATGCAATGCCAAGTGTGTGAATTTGTGAATTGTGGTGAGACGCACCCTGCCTCCTCGAGGCAATGTGACTCATCCTTTCGAGAATGAAGTCTTTTCCGTTCAGGGTGTGGACGGAATCTCTTTTTGAAAGACCAAGGAACTGGTCTTGTCGCGCCATGTTGTTTGACCTGGCACTTCCTACACCTCTCAGGCTTCTTCATGCCTACGAGTATGGTAAGTCGACACCTAAACCGCTCTGCCTGCCAAAGGTTTTGAGGTAGGGATAGAGGAAGGCTTGTAGGATGGACCAAGCCTCTTTCAATAAGCCGGCGGGGCCTTTCACGGCTAACAGCTTTCAGTTGTGTTTCCAGGAATGCTACGGCATTCTCGTGACACGATCAAGAATAGGCCTCGCATCTCCTTCGAGATAGACCTTGCCATTTTCCATTAATGGAATTGCGGTGGACTGCGGGCTAACTGTGAGAGGCTACCTTCTAGATATTTGACTTCAGGAGACCATGTTGGGTGAATAACTCCTGCCTTCCCGCCCGGCATATAAGAGTTTTGCAACCCCACCACCACTGGTTGGTATCTGGGAAGTTGGATGCGCGATTTATACTTGACATGATGTCTCCGTTCTTTTTCTGCCCCTAAATACCTCCTTTCAGCCAGTGGTAGTTCAGCTACACTTGATTAAAGATATACTTTTATTTCAGTATATTTTCCACCATCAACTGACATCGATGTTTTCGGTTTCCGCCACATCGTGGCACGGTTTCCGAGGCCCTTTCTCCTTGTGGTTTTTAATGGGAGGCACCCCTTCTGGATGGAGTCTATACGATCAATCTCTGGAGTCAAGTCCTTGCCAATCTGATGGAAAAGTTCGACATCGATGCCCTAAATCTAGATGAATCAGGCTTCATTGTCCGCAAACCGCTTCTTTTATCACCTAGATCTATCCTTCTGATCTCCGGACGTACAGCCGCATTCTTGGTGGGAATGAAATGATAGTGATCACTTTCCCATCCCAATAAGTTTTTCTTTGTCGCTGCCCTTCCCGAGAAATCACCTCGGTAGTGTTTGGATGTGGTGCGGTGGCCCGCATTTCAGGGCAATGATTAATTTTTCTATCTCAGTCGAGTTTAGCAGTGTTGATGAGGCCGTTGAACTCTTCGCCGTGGACCTGACTACTATTCATAGAATGTATGGGCTTTTTTTGCACAGCCTCAGATTCCTTGGCTATTCGCTCAATGTGAGATGCTCCTTAGAGAGAAGGGATATGTCTACAAGCGCCGCACCAACGATTTCACTGTGGGTGAATTTTGTCGGGTGAGGGCTAGGTTCCGGTATATTTCGAAGCAGGAAGACCCCCTTTTGCAAAGATGTGGAAGTGTGTCAAATGGATATGGGGCAAGTTCTTGTAGGACTCCCTCCCGTCCTTATTGTGGATGGACTACAATCTTCTCTCAGTTCTTCATTTTTCTCACCTCTAGAATAGCTTTTTGTTCCCACCCGGCGTTCTCGCTAGCCTAGTGGATACGGCGTTGGATTTCTGACGTTGAGGTGTCGAGTTCAATCCTAGCGAGTGCGTCCTCAAACTTGAGCAGTGTCACGAACTGGTCGCCTATTGGGCAAGGCAGTGTGCCTACCCCCGCGCGGTTAGATTTCCTCCTACACACATTATCGCTTCTGCTCTGAACCCTGGCCGATGGGTTACTTATATCCACACACTCGATGCAGAATGCCCCCCACCCCACCCCTTGGGGTTAGGAAGGTTGCCAGATCGCTAGTTGGTGTCAAAAACACAATACTTTCCCTGGACATCTTTAAATCACCCAACAAATTCGGGCACATCTGCGAATTGTCATTCTAATCTTATTGTGAATTTTATTAGATGCACAGAATGAGGGATTGATGGTGCAACATAGTTCTCTTAGTATTCTTTTCCTCATTTAAGACGAAATACTAATGACGGCATATCACATAAAATTTTTGTAAGGAGAGATCAGTAAAAGTACAGCTGTGGCAAAAAGTTTTCAGACGCCTTGAATTTTTCTTATTCCTTTGGTGTGTCTATGAATGTGTCGGTGTAGGTTTGCATGCGTGTGTCCAATACACTTGGAAAGAAAAATAAAAGAAGCTTCTTTCTTTTTTTTCTTTCTTTTTTTAAATATCTAAAAGGCGATGCTATTGAAATGTATGAAATCCTGGTACCATTATACAGTATGTTCTAGTTAAAATGTCTTCATATAACATCATATTTGTTCATTAATATGATTTTTCATGCCGACAGGATTTGATAATGATTAAAAATGCTGAAAACACGCAACTAAATCGTGGAGGAAAGAAATGAGACGTACGCTGAACGAGGAGGGTCTCAGCTGTCGACAAATCGCCCAGAGGGACAATGGATCACATTGCGGTGTTGCAAAAGTGTTGAAGAGGATCTGAGAAAGTGGGAACATCCAAGATCGACTTCGCTCTGAACTACCCAGGGTCAAAACGTAACGTGACGATAGATATCTGCCTCGCATGATCGTTCTTGATCGTAAGAAACTCGCTGTCCAGCTGCAGCAGGAATGGACAGGTTAATGCCTCTGTCAGAACCGTCCGTCACAGACTCTGCACAAGGCCTAAAGTCATGTAAAGCTCGCCAGAAGGCGCTGATCACCATTTAGCAGAAGTCACATCGACTGGCTTGGGCAGGTGCTCACTGCAACTGAACCATGCATCAATCAGTGGGGACGTGTCTTATGGTCCTACGAGTCCACGTTTCAGTTATTTTTGGTCCCAGGAAAAGTTAGATCCGCAGTAGGCCAGTGGATTATTGGAATCGAGAGTGCATGGTACCAAGAGTGAAGCATGGTGGCGCCGCTCTTTAATGGTATGTGGCTGGCTGCCTGTCAAATTCAAGGCTGGGTCGTCTAACTGTTTGTGATGGCACCATGAATTCAGCCAAGTACCAAGCTTTCCTGAGGCTACATGTTGCTATCAGATGGAGACCTCCAGAAATGCACGGAATGTGATTTTCTAGCACGCCAATGCCATTTGTCACAAGTTTGCATTCGCCATACAGTGGTTCCGGTACAACAATATCATGGTGATGGACTGGCCACCCCAGTCCGCCCGTAAGAATTGATTGAAAAAGGTCTGTCAAGACCTGAAAGAGGCGGTAAGACGTCATCAGCTAGCCTCCAATGAGCAACTAAAGGCATTCATCGACGAGAAAGTGAGCCAGCATCACAATCCTCAGGTGTCTCACCCTCTTAGAGATCATGCATCGAAGAATAAATGCTCTCATCAGTGCCACCTCACTCTCGACACGCTACTGAGCTTAATGTATCAGTTTGGTGTTTCTGTAATTTTCAGAGCTTCATATGCTTATCTGCTATATGTTGCTGATGTTACATCTTTTGGCAAATTTTGTAGTTCATTCCTATTGATTTTTTGTCATCCTTATTTCACTGTTTTATTCATATTGATATGCAATAAAAACTTTATGACCCTTCATTAATCTAGTTTCCTAAAATTTCCGAGGAGTCTGAAAACTTTTGGATGCGGCTGTAAGTGTCGAACCTAGAGGAAGCTAGTTTCACTTCCTCCTACGTTGCTGATTTTTCCAAAATCTCTTCAAATAATTTCTGGGGATATGATCATGTATGTTTCGCCTTTTACAACCTGTAATAATGCTCCTCACAAGCCTTTTTCCCTCTTCAGTATGTCTTTGGATCGAAAGGAAATGCAGATTTAAATATTCCTCCAAACACCAGCGTAGAATACGAGATCTACCTCCGAGACTTCGAAAAAGCGATCGAGTGTTGGGAAATGTCTCAAGAGGAGAAACTTGAACAGGCCAAACTCTGCAAAACCAAAGGCACAAACTACTTCAAACAACAAAAGTATCGCCTTGCCATCAAACAGTACAAGAAAGTTAGTGATCTTTTGCAGTATGATTCAGGTAAGGGGATTAGTGCTTAATTTCATTATAATGAATCTCTCGGTACACACACACACACACACACACAAACACACACATATGTCTTGTCATGCGTCAGTGCCGTTGGTTAGGGAGAAAAACAGAGGTGGATAGAATCTGTGAAACCACCCTTGCCCACATACAAATATGCCTCCACCAGACGACGGCTTAATCATGACAGCGACTCTTAAGGCTTCGCTGGTCATAGCAACTAAGTTCTAAGCGTTTCTTCACCGGGATTTAAATGACAAATCAAACAAGAAGGGAAAGGGTTGGCTAAATCCGTGTTAAAGCACGAAGTTATGTTGGCACAAAGTTAAATAGTTAAATGCAATTTGTAGCTTACGTATTTATAAGGTCGTCGTGCAGATAAAGGCGATTTGAAGGAATGGCTTCGGTCCGACTGGCGATTTCCTTCCCAGGAGGAGGGTTTTTAGGGGGGTCATCCTTAACGAGGGGGGAAGAACAGACTTCGAGGAGTGTGAGCAAAGTGGGGCTCCGAAGTACGAGCGATCCTTGAGACAGGATACCGGAGATGTTCTGGATGAACAATTGACGTTATTGGGGGTAACCAAGCGTTCTCTTGAAGAACGTTAAAAGGGGCAATTAAATTACCACTGACGTGATATCAGGGGAGCGAGAACCGTTTCTTGTTCTCTTCTAAACAATTGAACAACAGGGGGGGCCCTGTTGACTTGGCGTTTCGAGGGGCACGAACCTTGGCACTCAAGGATATTGTCCTCTTCTGGACAATAAGGGGGTTCTCGGGGTAGAGTTCCTAGGTGCACAAGGGAGACGGGAAGGGCGTGATGCCTCGTGAAGATAATCGGGATCTGATTCGAACGCAAAATTCTATCGCATAAATAGCCGGAGCCAGCCCCTCGGGGTAGGGCAATGGGGGACTTCCATGGAATGTCCCGCTAGCGCTTCGAACGCTCTTATCTTCCCATAAACCTAATTCAATCTGGCCAGATCGACACCTGCAGGCAAACGGGGGATTGAACCTCCTTGATTAAACTTGGGGCGGGGGAAGATAATACTCGGCAAATGTTGGGCGATAAGGACGCCATGCTACTCTCTTCTCGCAGAATACACGTGGGAAGCATGAGTTTCAATATGTGATAGAAGCGAGGCGCGGCAGCCAGCAGGCAATTCTATTACACCCCTGCTTAAGGATTACAATCTCGATTGTATTGCTTTACAGGAGACTTGCTTAGGTACTCACAGAGTACCCAACATTTCGAGTTTTGTGGGATGATATAAGAACCACGGAGAACCAATTCATGGTTCTTTCTTTTTGTTCACAACAAGGTTCCCCACAACCAGCTCTCTCTTAACACAGACCTGCTGGCGGTTGCTGTCCGCCTGTTTTCCAGTCACCATTATTCGGTCTGTTTGCTGTATCTTCCTCCTGGCAAGGGAAGAGATACAGCTTTTTTAGCTACAAAGTTAGCTAATTTAATTTCTCAACTCCCTCCTCCTCCTCCCTTTTTATTGATTGGCGACTTTAATGCTCGATACCCACTTTGGAGGGACCATGTTAACAACCATAGAGGAAATATGATTGAGAGATTTCTGGGCACTAATGATGTATGCTTTCTTAACGATGGCAGCCACACATCATTTCACATTCAGACGAACATCTTTACATGTGTGGACTTGTCTCTCTTTTCACCAAGCTGTAGAGATGATTTTGACTAGGCAGTGGATCCTGACTTGTGAGGCAGTGATCACTTCCCCATTGTAATAACACCATGTACAGGTAGTCCTCCTCCACCACCTAGCAAAAGATGGAATACAAAAAAAGCAAACTGGCCTAAGTTCAGGCACCTCTCGAGCCATGATGGGTCCTTCCCTCATGAAGTGTCTATTGATGATCTTCTAGCCCACGTCAATCATGCAGCTAATTCCTCCATCCCGCTCTCCGGCTCAACTGCTCGTGGATAATTGCCCTAGTGATCTGCTGAATGCTTGAGAGTTGTCATTGAATGTAAACAGGCTTGCTGACGTTACCATCGGTGCCCCACGATGATAAAGAAACTTGCTTGTAACTCAGCAAGGGCAGCACGGCGACGCACCCTTCGACGAGCTCGAAAGACCTCGTTGCATGGTTACATCGCATCGATATGTTGGCAGACCCCTGTAGACAAAATCTGGAAGAGGGTCAAAAAGCTATTGGAGAAATCCAATGGCCTTACAGCTCCCAACATTGTTCAGGCCGGAGAACTGTTGGGAGGCTTGTCCCATATTTCCAATGTTTTGACGTATCGCTTGCTAATATTCCAAGTGCAGACAACTATTCCATCCAATTCCAGTGCTTTAGGCTAGAACAGGAGCAGCATCCTATCAACTTTATGGAGCCTAACATGGATAATGAGTTTTATAACTGGCTCTTTGCTATCAATAAGCTCCATAATGCACTGAAGCACTGTGGATCCACTGCACCCAGCTCGAATGGCATTTCCTATGATATGATTAGGAATATACATCCATCCCTCCTCTCACCTTTGCTGGACATCTATAACTTCATCTGGATTAGGGGCTGCCTCCCTTCTATGTGGAGGGTGGCTGTGGTTTTATCTTTCTGAAAACCAGGAAAGGATGGGACGGAACTCATCCATTACCGCCTCATTGCCCTTACTAGTTGTCCATGTAAATTGTTTGAGAGGATGATAAATACAAAACTCGTCTGGTTTTTGGAGACAAACCATCTTATATCTCCCTCTCAATCAGGGTTCAGAAAAGAGTACCATCGACCTGCTTGTTAGAATGGAGTCTTATATAAGAGATGCTTTTTCAAAGAGGCAGCATTCTGTTGCTGGTTACTTTGATATTGAGAAAGCATATGATACCACTTGGAGGCGTGGTATTAAGCAACTCCATGATTGGGGCCTGAGGCACTTTCTCCCCAGGTTTGTCGAGCAATTCATGTAGCACACATTATGTGCAAAAGTTGGAAATGCCCTCTCAGAGCCCATAGAGCAGGTTGAGGGTGTTCCACAGGGAAGTGTCCTCAGTGTCACCTGCTTCTCTGTGGCTATCAATAGCATTATCACACATCTCTCAGCTGAGATTTTCTCAACTCTATATGTGGATGACCTTGCGCTTATCTGTTCATCACCTAGACTTCCATTTGTCATCCGTAAGCTACAGCAGGTTATAAATACTGTAGCTGATAATGCTTCTTGTAAGGGCTTCCACTTTTCCGCAGTAAAGACCACGGCTGTCAACTTTTACAATCATAGATCAGTGACATAGGACCCTCCCCATTTATCACTCTATGGTGTCCCTGTCACCTTTGAGCCCCATTTCAGATTTCTAGGGGTAATCTTTGATTAGAGGCTTTCTTGGAGGCCTCATTTGGACGCTTTCAAAAGGTCTTGTCTGAAGAGAATGGACATAATGAAATTACTGTCACACACTTCTTGGGGAAGTGATCGACGCACTCTGTGGGTTCTGTATTCAGCATTGGTCCACTCAAAGCTGGACTATGGGTCGCAGGTGTACTCCTCTGCCCCGCCATCCATCCTTGCAAAATTAAATACTGTGCATAACCAGGGTGTCCGCCTGGCTTCTGGAGCCTTCAAGTCCTCCCCTGTGTGGAGTCTCTATGCAGAGAACAGGTCTCTTCATCTTCCTTTTCACAGGCTCAAGTCTAACCTCAAATATCTTTTTAGAATTGAGCAATTACCATGGTCGTCAGTATATGAGTGCACGTTCAATTTGCGAACAGTGGCCTCATATGATAGATTTCCATCCCTGGCTCGCCCCTTTGCTCTGCACATAGCCGAGCACACAGGACGTCTAAGGGAGTTTTTTGTTATTCCGTTTTCAATACCAAAGATTCCCCCATGGCTCGTACCACCTGTAGTGGTATGCAAGGGGCTTACTGGTAGGCCCAAGGATCAGTTCTTGCCTGTAGCCTTGAGAACCATGTATGATCAACACTCCTCCCACCATCGGCCTAGCACCTTTGTGTTTACCGATGGGTCCAAGTCATCGGACGGAGTTGGAACTGCTGCTGTCTTCCCATCTCAGACAGCATTGGTTCGCTTACCAAGTGCAGCTTCTGTTTTCACAGCAGAACTTGTTGCCATTATTGCTGCACTCTTTGTTATTGCTCCTATGCCATCTGGTTGTCTTACGATTTTCTTTGACTTCCTTAGTTCTTTGGAGGCACTGAGTGCTTTTGGTTCTAGCCATCTGCTGGTTTCCAAGATCCAGCAGTGGCTTTTTTACCTTTCTCCTATTCATAAGATTTTTTTTTGCTGGGTGCCCAGTCACGTGGGCATCCCAGGTAATGAAGGGTGGATGCTGCAGCCAAGGAGGTGGCATCATTGGAGACACCCCCATCAGCCCCAGTCCCACTGTGGGATGAGCTTCCTCCCACCAAGCTCCATTCCATAAAACCTTCAGTCCTCCCATGGCCACGTACCATGAGACCATGTAGACTGGAGGTTATTGTGTGCCAACTGAGGATAGGCCATTGCCGCCTCACTCATGAGCACTTGATGAATGGGTAGCCCCCACCTTTGTGCATCCTGTACGGGGTGCAGCTGTCCATCGTTCACATCTTTGCTGAGTGTCCCATTTTGAGAAATCTTGTGAGAAGGGTCTTCCCTTTCATTACTGGGCAGATGGCCCACCAACAGGTTCTGCAGGGCCTTTTATCTGAGACTCATGTCTCTTTTAGTGTGAATAGAATTTTTAGAAGAATCTAATCCTTTAGCCAAAATTTAATATATTGTTTCATGATTTTATATTCACTGTTCTTGTATCTATTGTTGACCATCTATAGTCTGTTTTTATCCTTTGTCGAGTTCTCAATAGTTTATTTTTTATATCCTTTTACACCCCTTGATGGTTTTAAATTCCTGTACTTCCATTCTATTGATGTTAATTGATCAATGGGACCTGAGATGTCCTGGGGGAGGATGGCCACATGGAGCCCCCCGCCCCCCGAGGCAACCAGCCCCAGACAGTAGGACCTACCATGGGTACGAACATGGGCTCGATGCCAAGCACCGAACCCCACTCCGCCATTGTGTAAGGTCCTCCTCAGACAGCTTGGGTATCCAAGGCTTTACAAAGAGAGGAGAGATCTCCTCCTCTCGGGCTGGTGCCCCTGTGACAGTCAAGACCTTCTCCATCTCGGAGAGTGATATTGCTGAGGCCGGTCCATCTGGTCTGGGGGCTCCTGCTGGCGGAGGGGAGAAGCGGGTTTATTCCCTGCCATCCTCTCCTAAAAAGAAAAGGAATAAGACTCGGGGCTCCTCTCCCGCCGCGAGGACAGACGGGGCTGCTGCCGCTTTGGCAAGCGACCAAGACAAGATCGGCACGTCCGGCCCCGTTGCTTCCCCGAGTGGGGAGTCCAAGATGAAGACCAGAAATGAACAGAGCGGGGCCTCTCATTCAGAGGCTACCTGGCGTTTTCGAGCCCGCTGGCTTCAAACGCTTTCTTGTTATTTGTTCCACTGAGGACAGCTTTAGCTAGTGTGATTGGTAGATAGCCGAGAGTGACCTGTTTCTCGGACGGGAGCCTTTTGGCGAATGCGTCGAAATCCTCCGAGGTGGCCATGATTAGTGCCCTTCGGACACTTGATGGCACTCCTGTGAGTGTGACGCCGCACTCTACTACGAACTTCGGAAAAGGAGTAGTTTATGCGAGGGAACTCATGGACTAGTCTATAGATGACATCACATTAGAGTTGGCCAACCATGGGACGGTCGAGGTCGAACGTATGATTAGAAAACAGGGAGGGGCCTTGGGACCCAGCCCTACACTCTTCATCACGTTCGACTGTGACAAGCTCCCTGAGTCGGTACGTGTCGATTGCTATCGCTACCGCGTTAAGGCATTCGTGCCACTGCCATGGGGGTGCTACTACTGTCACCACTACGGCCATTTTAGTCGCTCCTGTAGACGTGCAAAGTCGGTGTGTGGCCAAGTGTGTCAATTGTGTAGAGCTGCACCCCACTTCTTCGAAGCACTGTGGTGCATATCTCCTTGAAAAGTTAAATTGGCTGTTCAGGCACAGTATCATCTCTCATTTCGTGAGGCTAAGGACTTGTTCCTGGCGTGGTAGGCGGTGCTTGGTACATCCTATTCCTCAATATTAAGAAAGATACCCTCCTCTCCTGGCCCGTCCAGGCCTACGAGTACGGTCCTTTCCGCGCCCATTCGGAACCCTTCTGCAGGTTCTACCCACCCCGGGCGCTTTCCTGGTAAAGCTAGCAGCACATTTGTTTACACTTAGCCCCAGCTAAAACCAGGGCTCCCCTCCCTTCCTCCCCAGCGTGACCGTTTCCCTTAAAGCGAAATGGCCGCGCGCCTCCACCGAGTCGCTAGGCTAACAAGACGCAACACCCCTGAAGTTGGTCGTGGGGCCATCTTCTCGGGTTGCTAAAGCTGCGCCCCTAAAGAAGGACAGCACTAAAGGAGTTTCGGCTCCTTCGCCCACACCCATTGGTGGGCTGGGTGGCTCGGAGATGGTGAGTCCACCAAAAGAGGGACCCCCGCTCACCTAAGGTTTCGAGGCTGTAAGCGTGCGGCCATTCCCGTGAGGGTCTTCTCTTCGAAGAGAGCCACCACATCTCATCCGAGCTAGGCCTGGAGGGCATATTCCTTCAATGGAATTGCTGCGGACTCCTGGCCAACTAGGAGAGTTACGGAGACTAGTCTCGTCCCGTTCCCCGTTAGCTATCTTTTTGCAGGACAACATGCTGGGCGCGTACCCGCTGCCCACCTTCCTGGAGTATAAGGGTTTGGCGACCCCACCACCATTGGATGGGGGCCTGGGCCGATGTGGGTGCCAAAGAGTCCGCGAGGACTGGGCTACCAGACCAGCGTTTCGCTCTTCCTCACACCAATTACATGGCAGGGATACAGCCAGCTCTCCGAGCTTGGCAAAGAAGATGGGAGACAGTCGAGGGGTACTTAAAGTTGCGTGCCATTGCGCCGCGACTGTTCCCATTGACCTACCCCCCCCCCCTACCCCAATGCCGCCATGGCTTCAGGTTGCTTTCTGTCGTCTCTAAATTGGACACCCTCGCGAGACGCACCGCCATTTGATGGAGTGCTCGCCTGCGCCCTACTGTGAAGACTGCGTTGTCCCCCAAACTGTTCAGCACATTCTTGTTGAATGTCCTAGTCTGGGCGATCTTCGCGCACATTACCTGTTCCGGGAAGAGCAGGGTCACTACCGCTTATCTCCTGTACTCGGGAAGAATTCGTGCACACTGACTTGTGGGCTTTACCACTTTTTGGAGGAGGCTGGCCTCCTCCCCCTTATTTGACTGTTATTTTTTTGTAGGTTGCATGTTCCTGCGCCAGGGGGAAATCGGGCCTACCGCCGACGCCGGAGCGTGCCTCCTTCTTGCTTTATTTTCTTGTTGTCATTTGTTATTTGTTTTCTTGTTTTTTATTTGTTTCTTAATATAGCCTATTAGTAGGCTGTGTTGTGTATGGCGACTTATGCCCAAGCAAGCAGTCACAGATGAGCTCACTCAAAAAAATTAAAAATTTGCAGGCTTCGTTCCATGTCAGATGCTCTCCTGACATTGGAGTCGTCAATCAGCAGGGCGTTTAGATCGCAGCAGCTTCATGTTACAGTTTTCTTTGACCTGGAGAAAGCTTATGACACTGCTTGGAGACATGGCATTATCCAAACACTCCACATAGCTGGCTGGTCTAAGGGGGGGATTACCGTGTTGTGGCGGGATACAATGTCCCTTCCCCACCTTTTTCACTAGGGTTTGAGACTCGAACTGTTGGGTAAGCAAAAGTCCACTTCTGGCAGCGAAAGAGACCGTGATGCAACCTCTACTGTATCTAAATTTATTTACCCAAGTAAATTTACAATTAAAACGATAATATACATATAAATATTTACAGAATAATAAATTGCGAGACAGCGCTGTCAAGATTTATGGCAAATCAAAAAATATATGTTTGAGAGATCTTAAGGGCCACGTTGTAGCGGGCCACAAATTTACGCTCTAACCCCAATCAATCCAACCCGCTTCCTACACTAATTCGAACATGAGAAATCGAGGGAGAAATGAAATGGATTGTATGTACAGTCCTGTATTCACAAATAAATTACAATAATATTTACAAGAGATACTCCAATCAACACACTACGATGCTTTTAAAACAAAAGGGGGGTACGGGGATATCACTCGCTTGTTAGGGCAAGGCTAGTCAAGGCCTTATAGTTCTCGGTTCAAGATGAGGGGTGGGGAAACCAGGTGCAGTCGTGGTTTCCAATGAGAGTTCGTGTAAACCTTCATATCAGGGCGGGGGTAGAAGCACTCTTGGCCTCTTTCCAACTTCCGCTAGAAGTTCGTTGTCCCACGGTTGGGTCCACGGTCTCCACTCTATATTCGAACTCGGTAAATCTTCTGGACAACCAATGCTCAAAATTCAAAAATTGTACATAAAATATTAGACTTTTAACCTATTATTAACTTTAACTCTTTTCTCTGAAAAGAGAAAACAAACCAATAAAAAATTGAAAAAAAAAAACAAACAAAAAATTTAAATGCCACTTATTCACACACACACACGCTCGCACAGAGGGAGGGATAGGGTATTGGAAAAGAGGTTGGAGAATGGCCCTATAAACACACTCACATTCGTTCCACCACAACGTCAGCCTTACAATAACTTGCCAAGTTACAGACTCTCTTTTAATACAAAAATATATTTGAGCTTTTAAATCTGCGGAAAGGAGTGAGGGAAATGGGAGGTTTAGACGTCCTTTGAACCAAACTACCAAACTGGCTCTGGCTTTCACTCGAGTGTCTTGGGGGGTGTCCCCCTTACACTATTGCCTGAGAAGCTCGTGCAGCCAAATTTACCCAAATGGTCAGAAATATCTCGGGGGGGGGAGGGGGTGTAAGTGCCAAAGGGCTCCAGGGAACTTGCAAAAATATCCAGAAAAACTGCTAGCCTGGTGGCAAAAAAAATCAAGCCATAGCAAATGATTTGAGCCTGGTTTAGCAAATAAATGTCTGAGCCTTACTTTAGCAGCCAAAAGGTGCGCTGATTTTTATGCAAGAATTTATTGCTTTGATAAAGATTAATTTATAGAAAAATATAATCTCCTATAACGAGAGAAAATGTTTTTAAAACATAAAAACAAATCTACACTACTAATTTCTATTTACAACCTAGTCTATCCCAACGCCTCGTCCTAGCAACACACACACATCTACCATAAACAAAGAAAAGTAGGGTAAAAGGACAGAGTAAAGCAAAGTGGTGAAAAATCCATAGTGGACAAAATGAGGAGAATGGTTCCCAAATCTACTCTCCATTCACACACTAGCCATCCTCCACAGTGTTTCTTAAAGGCCTTCACGACCAATAAGATTGTCTGGGTTCGGACCGGGCGAGTCCTTCCTCCCCCCTCCTATCAACTCAAAGGTGGAGTTCCACAAGGCAGTGTCTTGAGCGTAACTCCTTTTCTGTTGCAATCAATGACATAGTGGATGTGCTCCCAAATGGAGTGATCAGCACCTTATATGTGGACAACCTGCCAATATCATTTGCAGCTTGATGGATGTCAGCGGCCGAAAGACAGGTCCAGCTTGCCATAGAGAAAGTCTGTGAGTGGGCTACCCTTAGGGGGCTTCTGCTTCTCGCAAAAAAAAGAATATCACAATACATTTGTGCAGGATCAGGGGCATACATCCTGACCTCGATCTGTATCTTTATGGCAAGCGGATGCTGTGTAGGGATGAGGCTCGATCTGGGGGTTGTTTGGTCTTTGACACTGGACTAACTGGTCTTCTCACCTCCGTTCCCTGAAGGTGGGATGTCCAAACTACGGCCCGCGAGGTCACTAACCTCTTTTGCTGCTTAGTTTGTGAGACTCGGATATGTGCGCACTGGGTTTGATAATACTATCTTATTGCTAATGACGCGTTCTTTGATAACTTTTTGGTAAATAAGTATGTTTGTTGTCTTTATTTTTTGTGCATTTTGTGTATTGGTAAATAAATATATTGGTTGTCTTTATTTTGTGTGTATTCACTATATTGTATTGAACAAAATGGTTATGCGGCCCGCGTACGTCATTCTCTCAGTTATCTGGCCCACTGTGAAAAAAGTTTGGTGACTCTTGCCTTAGGGCAATGAACCTTCTAAAATTACTGCCATGCACATCCTGGGGTGCAGACTGCAAACATCATGTTGAAGCTGCACAACACAATAATCTTGCCAAAATTAGAATATGGTTGCAAGCTGTACTCCTCCGCTACCCAAGCCTGACTAAAGGTTCTAGATTCCATCCACCATGGAGAAATGCACTTCGCAACTGGGGCATTCAGGTTGTCCCCCATCCCTAGCCTTCGAGGTGAATTGAGGTGCAATTTCCTTGGATGGATTTCTGCAGGCATCAGCACGATCAGATGCTGGTGCTGCCTACAGACTGCCTGATTTTCTGGCTAACCAAAGAGTGTGGGCTGATGCCTATGCCACCCAACACCCCGGTAGAGGCCCCACTCCAGAGGCATTTAGTGCATGAGTCTGGGTGTTGCTTGATGCTCACCCTAGCCTGACTGCAAATAAACCCACAGGAGCAGTCCAGACAGGTCCCTGGGATCTACCTGAGGTCACCTTTCGTAGGGGACTTTCAGGGAGAAAAGGATCACTCCTGCCACAAGCTGAGTTTCTCCGGGTTCAAGACCATCTTTCTTTGCATATGGGATCTATACCATCTACACAGGGCTCCAAGACCGATCAGGGAGTCAGTTTTGGAGTTATCTTCTCCTCACCAGGAAAGGGGACACTCTTCCTAGAGCTGCCTTTATATTCGCTGCAGAACTTACTGGAATCTTGACTGCCCTCAACCTTATTTTCCTGAACATTGATGTGTCTTATGTAATTTATTCAGGCTCTTTAAGTGCCCTTCAGGTGATAGATTGTTTTAATCCGGACCACCCGCTGGTTTTTTCGATCTTAGAGTGGCTCTATCTACTGATGAACCGAGGTCGCACTGTGCAATTCTGCTGGGTTCCTGCCCACATGGGGGTCGCGGGTACTGAGGCAGTGGATTTCCTTGCTGAGACATTTGCATCAAGACCGGCAACAACCCGCCTCACAATACCAGCATGTGATCTCCCACCTGCCATCCGCCATACCATACTTCAGGCATGGAAAGCGCATTGAACCTGTTAGATGGAAACAAACTGAGATCGATTCGCGAAAGCGTGGGTAGGTGGGAGTAGAGTAGTCTGCCACGCCGCCTGCAAGTGGTGGTTACACGTCTCTGGGTGGGCCACACCAAAATTAGTCATAGGCACCTTATGGAGAGGGGTCCACCCCTTATTGTAATGATTGTTTGGTGCCCCTCACTGTGTTCGTACATTATGGTGGAGTGTCCCAGCCTGGAAGATCTCGGCAACGCCCACCTTGTGAGGCACCAGGGGGCAGATGGTGCTTACTCCCTACTCTCCATGTTTGGCCATGCTGGTGGAGTGGATCGGGATGTGATCATATCTTTGGAAGAGGTTGGCCTCCTCCAACATATAGAATTCAAAAAATACTTTATTATATTTTCAACAATATGAATACTCTAAAATATATTCTAATATATATTCCATATATTTTATCCTTCATCCATTTACTCATCTTTCACTCATTCATTCCCATCCTCCTCACGCATCCATCAAAGCACTATTCTGTAAATATCTTAAAACAACTTCATCAGGTATAATTCATCTATTCAGTCTCATTCACCTACTCACCCCCGCCATCTCTCACACATCCATTCATAAATCATTACTCATCCATTCACCCTCATTCATCCATAGCTTTGCACTACATCTGTAAATACTTATTGTTTTAAATTTAGTTTATTTTATTTTTTTAACAATTATTGAATCATAAGTGTAAATCTTCAACCATTTTAGAGCTTTGACCATCCATGCATCCCTAATTCACCGCCCATAATAAATGCACAAACTACATAAAAAGGTTTAGTTGGTGGTAATCCGTTATCTGGATTACCATGTTGTCATCGTGCGGAGGCGTGTGTGTTTCAATGACTCCAAGGGCAATGTCAGATAGGTCCTACCACATTGAATAGGCCGAGGAAGAGAAAGCCAGACTAAGAGTAATCCAACCCCGGAGCTTGAACAAGGTCATGCCTTCTCCTGGGTCCACACCTCCTTTCAAAAAAGGAGGTGTGAAATTCATACAACACGAACGAATAACCAAGTAGTTGCGCCACTTACAACTGGTCTGGTCGACCAAAGCAGTGTTTGGCTCTTCCTCACACCGACTACAAGGCAGAAATCAGGGCTGCTTTCCAGAGAAGATGGGAGACAGACGAGGGGAACTTAAGGTTGCCTGTCATTGCACTGCGACTGTTCCCCTGGGCTATCCCCCAATGCCATGACGGCTTCAAGTTGCTTTGTGTCGTCTTCGAACTGGGCACACTCGCGGGACGCACCGCCATTTGATGGAGCGCTCGCCGGTACCATATTGCGACGACTGCGTTGTCCCCGAAACTGTTTGGTACACTCTTGCTGAATGGCCCAGTCTGGGCGATCTTCGCGCACGTTACCTGTCCCGGGAAGAGCAGGGTCGCTACCGCTTGTCTCCTGTACTCGGGTCGAGTTTGTGCACACTGACTTGTGGGCTTTACGACTTTTTGGAGGAGGCTGGCCTCCTTCTATTTGCTTGACTTTCTTTGTTGTAAGTGACAGGTTTCTTCGCCAGGGGGGGGGGCGTCTCCCCCCAACACAGGAAGGTGCTTCCCTGTTGTTGTTTTTTTTTTGTAAATTTTAGAATAGCCTAATACTTGGCTAGAATCTAATTACAGTAACTTATGACCTTGAAGGCAGTCACCAGATGGGTGCCTTAAAAAAGACCCATTAAAAGTCATTCAGTTTTTATTCGCATTTTCCCCAGGTGTAAACAGACACAGTCTCACCACATTTTGCTCATTTCTTATATTCCTCTTTTTGACAATCCTCTCTGGTTTCATTGACACTTAAATTCATGTCAAATTATTTCTTTTACAGGTTTGAGTGAAGAACAGAAGGAAGATTGCTACTGCATATTATTAGCTGGACATTTGAATTTGGCCATGTGCCATTTAAAACGACATAATTTTATGTGTGCTAAAGAACACTCCACCAAAGCCATCGAAATGGATGTAAATAACATTAAGGCTTATTTCAGGAGAGGACAGGTTGGTCACACATTCTCTTTTGTCAGACATGTACACTATCATCATTAAACCACATCTTGCGATGACGGACCTTTAAATGGCATAAGATATGAAAAAGAATAGTAGATAGATTTAGAGATAGAAAAAAATAAATAAATAGGTGTTTTATCACTGAGCTACACTTATTTAAGTAGCCTTTTCTTTCTCAGTGGAGACCTACAGTTTAACACGAGAGCCATGGGTATGGCCTATGGCATCCGCAGTGAAGGTAACCCAAATCAGGATTCTCATAAAGGTATTCTCCTGTAAGGGGCAAAGCTATTTGCAGTCCTAGCCGCCATGCTGACGGGACTCAGCGCCGTGTCCGTCCCAGCTTAGCTGCTTCTCCTTTCTGACACCCTGTCTTCTTACCCTACTTCCTCATTCACTATACAACCTCCCACAACTTTCTCTGATCGGCCTCTAATTTTACAAGCTAGAGCCCGACCAGCTTCCTCTCACCCAACCATCCTGGATCCGGGCTGAGGGGGGAGAGGACAAAGTTTCCTCACCGCTGAACTCCGGCCTTCGGGCAGCTCCACCGAAATATTGGAGGTCCCCCCCCCACCCCTGTGCTTACCCAGGGGAGAGTAGGCTTACTCCTCTCCCATGCCTACAGGTGTAGGGGACCCCCTCACCCTACCCTCTTCTTTGGGGCGCTATTGGGTGCCTCCCTGTTTCACAAGGGACTGGCAAGAAAGCAGGCAGGCGGCCCATAATTTACCGTTCCAGTGGGAGCGGCTCAAAAGGGCTAACCCCCATAGAACAGGGCAGACATGGCCCGTCGGCCAATGTCTTCCAAAGACTTGCGGGCGCGCATAGCCAACTTAGATGGGGGCACTGCCCCTCTAGCATTCCCGACGGATGTCCGCTCGCCGGTCCAGAGTACCCTAAAAGATACCTCGAAGGTGACAGGTGATATTTTGCGGCGGGATGGCCACATGGAGGGCACCTCTGAGATAGACATGGTCCCTGAGGTGACCCAGCTCCAGATGTTAGGACCTTCCATGGGGTCGAGCGCGGGCTCGGTGTTAAGCACTGAACCAGAGTCCGCCCCTGTGCAAGGTCCTCTTCAGACGGCTCGGGCCCCAGAGGCCTTTTAGGGATAGGTGGAATCTCCTCCCCCGGCTGGTACCCCTGTGACAGCCAATACCTTCTCTATTTCGCATAAGGATCTGGCCTAGGGGCTCCGGCCGGCGGAGGGAAAACTAGGTTTATTACCCGCCCTCTTCTCCCAAAAATAAAAGAAGCCGAAAGAAGAATGACTAAAAAGACTCGGGGGCTCCTCTCCTTTTACGGGAGCCACAGAGACAAACTGGTCTGCTGCCGTTTTGGTAACCAACCAAGCCAAGATCGGCCCGTACCGCCCCGTTGCTCCCGCTGGTTTGGAGTCCAAGACTAAGACCAAAAGTGCGCAGAGCGAAGCCTCGATTACGCTGAGACCCCTCATTCAGAGGCTACCTGGCGTTTTCGACCCCGCTAGCTTTAAATACTTCTTCGTTATTCTTTCCTACTGATGGCAGCATGTTGGGTAAGGACAACATGATCCATCAGAAGAGAGCCTTAGAGAGCGGAAGGTGACCCGCTTCTCGGACGGTAGCCTTCTGGCGAATGCATCGAATCCCTCCGAGTCGTCAATGATTAGTGCCCTTCGGACACTTGATGGCACGCCGGTGTGACGCCGTACTCAACCATGAACCTTGTGAAAGGAATAGTTTATGCGAGGGAACTTGTGGACTACTGCATAGCCATCACCTTAGAGCTGCTCGACCATGGTTCAGCGTGTGATGAGAAAACTGGGAGGGGCCTTGAGGCCCACCCCTACAATCTTCGTCACGTTCGACTGTGACAAGCTCCTTGAATCGGTGCGTGCCGGTTGGTTTCGCTACAGCATAAAAGCATTCGTGCCACTGCTGCGGAGGTGCTATTACTGTCACCGCTTCGGCCATATTAATCGCTGCTATCGACGTGCAAAGTCGGGGTTACCCGAAGTCTGTGAAGTTGCTCCAAGGCCGGACACGATAAGTCCAAATCAGGTGGTCCGTATCTCCTTGAGAAGGAGATACGCGAAGCTAAGGACTTGGTTCTGGCGCGTCTGGCTCTGCCTGCGACATCTTATGCCTCAATGCTAATAAAGACACCCTGACACCCTCTGCTCCTTTTCCCTCCAGGCCTACGAACACGGTCGTTTCCGCGGCCATTCGGAACCCTTCTGCGGGTTCTACCGACCCCGGGCGCTTCCATGGTAAAGCTTGTGGCACAAAGAGTTCACACCCAGCCCCGGCCCAAACCAGGGATCCCCTCCCTCCCCCCAACGTGACCGTTTACCGTAAGGCGAAACGGCCGCGCGCCTCCACCGATTCGTTATACTCACAGGAGTCAGCACACCTGAAGTTGGTCGTGAGGCTATCTTTCGGGGTTCCTAAAGCTGCCCCCCGAAAGGAGGACAGCACTAAAGGAGCTTTGGCTCCTTCGCCCACACCCAGTGGTAGGCTGGGTGGCTCGGAGACGGTGGATCCTCCAAAGGAGGGACCCCTGCCTCAGAAACCCCCTGCTGGCCTAAGGTTTCAAGGCGGAGGGAGGAAAAGACTCGCAAAGCGAGCCCAACCTGCCGCGATAAGTCGTAGAAGACGACAGCGCCCGGAGTTCTGCTTCCAGTAAGCGTACCGCGTTTACCGTAAGGCGAAACGGCCGCGCGCCTCCACCGATTCGTTATACTCACAGGAGTCAGCACACCTGAAGTTGGTCGTGAGGCTATCTTTCGGGGTTCCTAAAGCTGCCCCCCGAAAGGAGGACAGCACTAAAGGAGCTTTGGCTCCTTCGCCCACACCCAGTGGTAGGCTGGGTGGCTCGGAGACGGTGGATCCTCCAAAGGAGGGACCCCTGCCTCAGAAACCCCCTGCTGGCCTAAGGTTTCAAGGCGGAGGGAGGAAAAGACTCGCAAAGCGAGCCCAACCTGCCGCGATAAGTCGTAGAAGACGACAGCGCCCGGAGTTCTGCTTCCAGTAAGCGTACAGCCAACCTGTAATGGTCTTCTCTTTGAAGAGGGCCTCCCGCATCTCTTCCGAGCTAGGCCTGGAGGGCATATTCCTTCAATGGAATTTTCGCGGACTCCGGGCCAACTGGGAGGAGTTGCGGAGGCTTGTCTCCTCCCGTTCCCCGTTAGCCATCTTTTTGCAGGAGAACATGCTGGGCGCGTGCCCCCTGCACACCCTGCCGGGGTGGATATGGGCCGGGTAGGAGGATATACACCTGGCATTATCTCTCGGTTCTTCTCTTTGCTTTAGATACCTCCTTCCAGCCAGTAGCTGTGCAGCTGCACCTGGATAGGCGGTATACTGTTATTTCCGCGTACATTCCACCGTCAGCCGACTCCGACCCGGGGGACTTCTGTCGTGGCACGGTTGCCGAGCCCCTTTCTCTTGCTCGGAGATCTGAATGGTATACATCCACTCTGGGACCACCTTTCGATTAATCCCTGGAGTCAAGTCCTTGACGACATGGACATAGGTGTCCTAAATGTGGATGAGTTTACGCATCACTGCCCGAGAACCGCTTCATTTTCCTGCCTCGATTTATCTTTGTGTTCTCCGGATGCATAGCCTGATTTTGGGTGGGGGGTGGTCGATGACCTCCATGGTATGATCACTTTCACATTTTAATATCTTTTTGTTGGCCGCTGCCGTCCTAGAGCCAGCCCCGGTGGTCCTTGGCGTGGGCACTTTGGGCTGCATTTCAGGAAATGACTGATTTCTCTATCTCAGTCGAGCACTTTAGATCGGTTAATGAAGCCGTTGAGTTCTTCTCCGGAAACCTCATCGCCGTGGGCCTAACTACTCTTTCTAGAACCTCTGGCCGTTTTGCACGCCGACCTTTCCCGTGGTGGCCAGGCGAGTGAGAGACGGCCCTTAAACAGAAGCGTTATGCCTATAAGCGCTGCCCGAACGACTTCATTGTCGGTGAATTTCGTCGAGCTAGGGCTAGGTTCCGGTATATTTCGAAGCATGCACGCCGCTCTTCTTGGCGGGCATAGGTGTCTTCACTTAACGGGAAGACCCCTCTAGCAGAGCTGTAGAAACGAGTCAAAAGGATTCGGGGCTAGTTTTCGTAGGACCCCCCCCCCCCCTCCCGTTCTCCAGGAGAATGGGACCGCAATCTCGGACCCCGCGTCGTGGCGTAATCCTTCGCGACCGCTTTCTCGTCATTCTCTGGCCGGAATGCTGCTCCGCCAGCATTCAATGTGCGTCGTGATGTTGCAGAAGGCCGCCGACTGGACTTAACCTCGAGAGGCGGTGAACCCTTCATCGCCAGGTTTATTCTGAATGATTCACCTTCCTCTCTCACTTCGTGCGCCGACACCGCCCTGGTCCGGAGGATGGCCCGTACGCCATGTTTCGACACCTGGGTGACCAAGGCATGGCCTTTCTGTTAGACTTGTTCAACAGGATCTGGGTAGTGGGTATCCTCCCAGATTCCTGGCGAATCGCTACTGTGCTCGCCTTTCGCAAACCGGGAAGAGATCACTTTACTCCGGCCGGTTTCCGCCCAATCTCTCTCAACCTCCTGCGTTTGCAAGTTGATGGAGAAATTGGTAAATGTTAGATTAGCTTTTTTACTTCGCATAAGAGGCCATATCTATTCTGATAGTGCGGCTTCCGCAAGTTCCACTCCACTTCGGATGCTCTACTCCGACTGGAAAATGCCGTCTGCGATGCCTTCCTTCGTAAACGGCATTACTCCACGTTATTTTTCGATCTGGAGAAAGCCTATGATACCGCATGGCGATACGGTATCATGAAGACTCGAACGAGATCTGAATTTTGGCGAGATCGTGGTTTCCGCGTACGGGTGGGGGGGGGGGGCCTCTCCGGCCCAAAGGAGTAGGAAGATGGTGTCCCATTTTCAAGAGTCCTCAATGTCGCAATTTTTGCCCTGAGCATCAACGGCATCACCTCGGTGCTGTCGGAAGATGTTCTTGCTACGCCCTACGTGGACGACCTTTCGATCTCTTTTGGCGCGGCCCAAATAGAGCGTCGACTCCAACAGGTATTGAACCGCGTCTCTTGTTACGCCGAAGTGCACAGGCTTCGGTTTTCCTTGGCCAAAACTAAGGTGGTGCATTTCTGCCACCATCCACGGCTCCACCCTTACCCAGACTTATTTCTCAATGGTGTGCGCCTGGAAGTCGTGGAATCGCACTGTTTCCTTGGTCTTGTATTTGACCGATGCCTCACCTGGGAGGCTCATATTCGCCGCCTTAGGGCCTCTTGTACCCGCGCTATGGATATTCTTGGTTCCGTGACGTTCATCACCTGGGGTGCTGATAGGGCTACTGCTTTACTTTTTTTTTCTATCCTTTGTTCGATCGAAGCTCGACCACCCATGCGAGTTTTATGCATCGGCAGCCGAGCGTGTATTACGGAAGGTGGACTCGATCCACCGCACCGGCCTTCACCTGGTGACCGATGACTTCCGCACTTTCCCCATTGAGAGCGTACTTGTAGATGTTGGGGAGATGCCACCTGTTCTTCGCTGTGCACGGTGCATTATTCGCCTGTATGCTCGAGCCCGGCGCCTCCCTCAGTCGCCAACAGCTCTCGCTGCATCCGCAGCTGATCTCGACCGTGCCTTTGCTGCCCAGAGACGCAAATCTTACCCTAAGCCCTTTGGGTTTAAGGCAAGGCAACTCCTTCGACACTTTGGTATAGCTCTCGCGCCGATGGTGCCCCTGCTTCTCCACAATACGTCACCCTGGATGGTACCACCTTTGATTATTTGTCACCACGCCTCTGCTCCCAAAGCTCTACAGCGCCGACCTTTTTGGAGCACACATCGCGTCACGCTGGTACCGTGCCAGTGTATACGGATGGCTCCAAGTCCCAAGAGGGGGTCGGCTTCCACGCCGTTTCCCCTCTGTTTGAAGTCAGCGGGGCTCTACCAGGCGCTGCGTCTGTCTTCACGGCCGAGCTGGTGGCAATACACCACTCGGTACGGGAGATTACGCGACGTGCCCGGTTCGGAGACCGGATTGTGATCTATAGCGACTCACAAAGCGCCCTGAGTGCTCTCGGGGCATTGGAATCTCCGCATCCCCTGGTTCGCGAAATCCGTGACGCCACGGTTTTGGCGAGCCGGGCAGATGTCGAGATTATCTTCTGCTGGGTTCCTGGACATGTAGGAATTGCGGGGAATGAGGGCGCCAAAGAGTCCGCGAGGACTCTGCGCCCGGACCAGCGTTTCGCTCTTCCTCACACCGACTACATGGCAGGAATACGGGCAGCTCTTCGGACTGCTTGGCAAAGAAGATGGGAGACGGTCGAAGGGAACTTAAAGTTGCGTGCCATTGCGCCGCGACTGTTCCCATGGACCTATCCCCCAATGCCGCGGCGGCTTCAGGTTGCTTTCTGTCGTCTCCGAATCGGACACACTCGTGTGACGCATCGCTATCTGGTGGAGCGCTCGCCTGCGCCCTATTGCAACGACTGCGTCGTCCCCCAGACTGTTCGGCACATTCTTGTCGAATGTCCCAGTCTGGGTGATCTTCGCGCACGACACCTGTCCCGGTACCGGGATGGGCGGGGTCGCTACCGCCTGTCCCTTGTACTCGGGACGAGTGCGTGCACTTTGACTGGTGGACTTGCTGACTTTTGGGGGGAGGCCGGCCTTCTCCCTATTATTTAAGCAAGGTTTGTGTTTTGTTTTGTTTTGTTTTTTGTTTGTTTTTTTTCCTTTAGTTGCACGCTCCTGCGCCGGGGGGACCTCTCCCCGACGCACCAGCTTGCTTCCTTTCCCCATTTTGGGGTGTTTTGTTTTGTTTTTTTCTTTAATTTTATTTTAAAGTAGCCTAGAACTAGGCCAGTTTTAATACGGCGACTAATGCCCAAGTAGGCAGTCGCCAGATGAGCTCTTAAAAAAAAAAAAAAAAAAAATCTACAGCGCCGAGAGTATTGCGTTCTACCTTCTGGGAGCACATTTTGTAGTACGCTGGACCCATGCCAGTGTATATGGATGGCTCCAAGTTCCAAGAGGGGTTCAGTTTTTACGCCGGATCCCCTCTGTTTAAAGTCAGCGGGGCTCTTCCTGGCCCTGCGTCTGTCTTCACGGCCGATCCGGTTGCAATACACCGCTCGGTACGGGAGATAATGTAGCGTGCCCGGTTCAGAGACTGGATTGTGATTTATAGCGACTCACAAAGCGCCCTGAGTGCTCTCTGGGTAGT
This sequence comes from Ceratothoa steindachneri, assembly GCA_963969495.1. NCBI lineage: Eukaryota > Metazoa > Arthropoda > Malacostraca > Isopoda > Cymothoidae > Ceratothoa > Ceratothoa steindachneri. The sequence goes on from OZ018327.1 coordinate 136,354,525, forward strand.
GGAATTTCTGCATCCCTTTAGTTTGCGATATCCGTGATGCCACGGTGTTGGCGAGCCGGGTGGATGTCGAGATTATCTTCTGCTGGGTTCCTGAACATGTAAGAATTGCTGGGAATGAGGGCAATACAGATTCCACGAGGACTAGGTGACCATACCAGCGTTTCGTTCTTCCCCACACTGATTACATGTCAGGAATATGAGCAGCTCTCCGCTTTGCTTGGCAAAGAAGATGGGAGACGATCGACGGGAACCTAATGTTGCGTGCCATGCGCCGCGACTGTTCCCATGGACTTACCCCACAAGGCCGCGAAGGATTCAGGTTGCTTTCTGTCGTCTTCGAATTGGCCACACCGCGGGATGTACCGCCATTTGATGGAGCACTCGCCTGTACCTTATTGCGACGACTGCGTTGTCCCCCAGACTGTTCGGCACTTTCATGTTGAATGTCCCAGTCTGGGTGATCTTTGCGCACGTTACCTGCGAGGTCACTACCGCTTGTCCTTTGTACTCGGGACTGGTTTGTGGACAGTTCACACAGACTTTTGGATTATACGAATTTTTGCCCTCCACTTTATTTGACTGGGGGGTTTTATTTCGTAGGTCGCTTGTTCCCGGCGCCGGGGTGGGGGGGCTGACGCCGGAGCGCGCTTCCTTCTTGTCGCCTTTTCGCTTTCCTTTATTTTTTTATTTGTTGGTTTTTCTTTGTTTTTTTAGCCTGTGCTTAGCATTACTCTTTCTTTGTATGTGACGTTTATTATTGACATATCGTTATTTGCCTTTTAATCTAACCTACTAATAGTAGGCTTTAGCGTGACTAGGCAATTTTTGCCCTAGTAGGCAGTCGCCAGATCAGCTATAAAAAAATAAAAATTTCCCAATTAAATCCAATATCCTTAACTCATTTTCAGTTCTCCTGATGGATAATTTTATCTTGAGGACGATGGTCTTGACACACCTAAGGTTATTGCCATCATTTTGCCAGCCAAAAATTCCCGCTTCTTAGTAAAGGGTATCTCAGTTTCAACTTTTATGTAAGGTTTTGAAGTTCCGTTTCTGTCGGGGGGGGGGGGGGATTTTAGTACACACACCCCCCCTTTCTTTCTCTGTTGAGTCAGCTCAATAGATGAAATGTGCTTTAAATTACGTTGCTTTTATCCTCTTTTGCCTACCACACAATGGTACCTAGGACTAACTGATATTTTCCTCTCCCATTTTTCTATTATGCGTTTATACAGATCCTTGACCCAAATATCACTTTAATAGCTACTAATTATCTTTTGAAGGCTTTGATGAACTTGGGGGACGCAGAAGAGGCCCAAAAAGATTTTGAAAAATGCCTGAGTATGGACTCAGATAACAAAGCAGTCGCTCACCACCTCCACCTTTCAAAAATAAAAATTAAACGGCAAAAGGAGAAAGAGAAAAGCCTCTATGGTGGAATGTTCGAAAAGTTTGCAAAATTTGATGCCAAAGTAGGTGGCCTATGTTTATGCTTTAATCATCATATATCTCTGTGAGTTGGAAAGCAAAATTGGGTGATGAATAGATTTTGAAACGTATACCTCCTAGCTAGGGGCCATACTCTGCAAATTTCCTACATATTTACTAAGAGGAGTTGTGAAATTTTGTATTTCTTTAATTTAACATGTTACTGGTTCATTTTGGTTGTAGAAACAATTTAGTAAAATTTAAATTGTATTCAACTATTCCTACCCCCTGCCTATGTTTTATTTCCATATTTCAAGTATGTACGAGGGGCGGTCAATAAGCTTTGCGAATCGGTAGGGCAAAACAGAGGAAGGGGGATGGCTGTTTGTGGGGGTGTTAGGACAAGTTATGACAAGTCAGGACCTGCAGCCACACGCTCCTGCCTCGTCTATTTAAGAAGCAGTAGCTGATCGCAGATCGTCAGTCACAAATTTTTCAACAATGGAGAAGGTTGAGCACCGCGCAGTGATCAGATTTTTGACCAAGGAAGGCAGGAATGCAAAAGAGATCCATGGACGCATGGTTGCAGTGTACACCGACACCGCCCCTCCTATGCAACCATTGCTCGCTGGAATAGGGAGTTCCGCCATGGTCGTGAGTCTCTTGAAGATGACCCCCGTCCAGGACGACTGAGGACAATGTGGCCCGTGTGGAGAGGATGATCCTCGAAGGTCGAAGAAATCGAGCGAGAACTTGGCATATCACATGGAAGTGACGACTTCAACGTCGTCAAAGTCCACAAGGCCAGAGTTACACAAGCTGCCCTACCCGAGTGCGGATTCGAGGAGCTCAACCATCCCCCCTACAGTCCAGATCTGGCCCCTAATGACTACTTTTTATTCTACCAGCTCAAGGCTGCACTGCGTGGACGCCGGTTTCGGGATGATGATGTCCAGCTCGCCGTCCAGAAGTGGGTTGAAGAGCAGTCGGGAGATTTCTGGTTCTCGGGAATGTGAAGCCTCAGGGACAAGTGGCGCAAGTGCATTGAAGTCGAGGGTAGTTATATTGAAAAATAATAAAACATTTTTCCTCATATCTCGTTTCCTTATATCCGAATTGCAAAACTTATTGACCGCCCCTCGTATATATAAAAAAACATTTAGTCTAAATATTAATTATTTTTAAGATTTGCATTGCTTAAATATGCAGCTAAGAGTTGCCAAGAATTGTTGGTAGTATCAAAGAGCACCCATTGGCCATGTCATGAACTTTTTTTGAGGCTGAATTTTCCAATTAAAACATTTTTTTCTTGATTTAATTACATTTAAGATAATATCTCTTTTCATAACTGGCTCTATCTTCTCATGCTTGTATCATTAAATTTATAGCATGTTCTACCCATTGGTTATGACAATAAAATGTAGTAATTTGCACTGGTTTAGATAAAGCTTGAAGAAGGTTATCATTAAGTTCCACAGAGTTTGAGGTGATGTAATAATTTCGTTATTCCAATCAATCATCATATTCATATACTACTCTTCAGCTTCAAAATTAAGTGTTTTGGACAGTTTCTGATATGATCAGAGTCCATAGTTCTTCCTCAAATGCTCTGAATGGCCTGCTCTCTGATAAGCTTGGAATCTGTCAACAGAGTTAATAAAATGTCATAACATTCAACGGATCACAGCTGCAAGGGCCTATCAGAGGTCATCCGAGTAACACACTCCCCATAAACATCCACAAGATTGCACCCAAAACACTGCTTTAAAAGGCATCATCATCATAGCTTGTTAAAAACTAAATCATATAGCTACAATACACATTATCAATAATATAATAGAGACAATTTATACACAAAAAAAACACCTCCCTCCAAGATCTGCATCCACAGAAATGTGCTAAAAAACATAGCTACAAAACAATATCGATAATACGTACGATATGTAATTTGTCCTCAATACAACTAAAAAAAAACATGAAAACCTACCCTTCCCATATACTCATTTAACTTGCACTCAAAAACATTTAAATTTGGTTCATATTGTCTCCTGTTGTAAACCATTCCAGTAATACACCTTTCTGTTGGTGAGAAAATACATTCTCACGTCCATCCTATTTCTGTTTTTTAATTTTCACGTGGTGGCTCCTAGTACTATTACTACCTTCCAACTCAAAGAACTTGCTAAAATCCAATTTATCCATCCCATAACAAATTTTAAAAAGCTCGACCATATCTGATGATAAAATATCTCTACTTATATACCTATTCAAAGTGCTTCAAGGGAGATATCATCTTTGGTGCCCTTTTCACTGTCTAGCACAGGCGTCGGCAAACCCTGGCACGCGAGGCATCTATCCTTGGCACGTAGCCTTGCCCTCAACTGCGGCGGCCAAAAGACCTTCGACCACAAACATTCTTGCACGGTCTTGGCCGTGTGTGCCGGGGCACCGTCCTGCTGAAAAACGTACTCCGCCGCCTTCGTGATATTTCTCACCCAAGGCAGGAATTTAGTGGCCAAGATGTCCCTGTAACCGGCCGCGAACCACACCGGCGGCATCTTCTCGCCAATCTAAGCCACGACGACGAGCATCATCTCGGAGGCCGGGTGCTTATTTGTGGCCACGTAGCGGACCTCGGACACATCCTGACCGAAGCTTACCACGCGGTCGTTCAATGATCGACCGTGAAGGTTTATTCATCAGAAGCAATGAGAATTATATTGCCGACGTTCTCGCATACGGTTGGTGAGCAGAGGCCTTTTCATGTACCTTAATCTCTTGCCGCTCTCCTCCTTGACCCCTTCCCCCCGTAAGGGTCGCGGCGATTTGCGTTCCTGGTGACCGTGCTGAGACGTGACTCAGCGCCCCGTCCGGCTCCACCTTAGCCTCTCCTTTCAGACAGCCTGCACTTCTACCCTACTTCCTCACTTTCCCTACAACCTCTCCCACAACTCTCTGGTCAGCCTCTAATTTCACAGGGTCGACGCCAACCAGCTTCCTCTCACCCATCCATCCTGGATCGGGGCTGAGGGGGGAGGGGACAATTACCCCCTCACCCCTGAGCTCCGGCTTGGGGGGTGGGCTTTTAACAACCTGCTTCATCCCCACCCACACTTTGCTCACATACCCCTTTCTCTCTCCTTTCAATCTCTATCGATTTTACGCCCAGCCTAAGGTGCAGCCGCCATGCCGAAGGGCTGCCTGGCCACTGGGCGGAAATGAGTGGTCCTAAATGGCCGCTGCTGGTTCTGCCGGCCCCGTGTTTCCCCCTCGCAGAGCGGGATACTGCGGGGGAGGATTAGCATTTGCTTCCCGCCTAACTAATAGGGTCCCCATGTCATATGATGAAAAAAATCACTCTTCCCCTTTTCCCTTCACCACCGACGGAGCCGCCTTCGGGCAGCTCCACTGGAATATTGGAGGTCCCCTCCCCTGCCCTGTCCACTTCGAGGGGACCCTCCAAAAATCTTTAACCGGAGACAAAGCATACTCTTCTCCTTTGCCTACGGGTGTAAAGGACTCCCCCCTTCTCTGGAGGTGCCCTCGAATGTCTCATTTCCAGCGGCAGTTTCCCTCCTTTACTTTCCAATGGGACTGCCAAGAAAGGCAGGCGGCACATAATTGACCGCTCCAGGCGGGAGCGGCACGATAGGGCCAACCCCCTTAGGGAAAGGAGGGTGGAAATGGCCCGTCGGCCCTTGCCCTCCAAAGACCTGCGTGCCCTAATAGTTAGCTTAGACGGGGTCACTGTACGTGCGTCCCTCTCTTACCAGACTGAAGACGATGGGACCTGTGATGTCCTTAGGGGTGGCCACATGGAGGCCCGCCATGAGATGGGCATGGTCTCTGAGGCAACCCAGCCCCAGACGGTAGGACCTTCCATGGGGACGAACCTGAGTCAGCACCTGTGCCCCTCTCCAAGTCTGTACAAGGAGAGGAGGATCTCCTCCGTAGGCTGGTGCCCCTGTGAAAGCCAAGACCTCCATCTCGGAGAAGGATCTTACTGAGGCCGATCCATCTGTCCTAGGGGCTCCTGCCGGCCGAGGGGAGAAGCGGGTTCATTCCCCGCCCTCCTCTCCTAAAAAGAAAAAGACTCGGGGGCTCGTCTCCTTCCACGGGGACGGCGCTGCTGGGAGTCCCAGACGAAGACCAGAACTGCGTAGAGCGGAGCCTCGATTACGTCGGGGCCCTTCATTCAGAGGCTACCTGGCGTTTTCGACCCCGCTGGCTTCAAGCGATTCCTCGTTATTCGCTCCACAGATGGCAGCACGTTGGCTAAGGGTAACATGATCCATCAGAGGAGAGTTCTAGCTAGTGTGATTGGTAGAGAGCCGAAGGTGATCCGTTTCTCGGACGGGAGCCTTTTGGCAAATGCTTTGAATCCCTCCGAGGCGGCCATAATTAGTGACCTTCGGACACTTGATGGCACGCCTGTGAGTGTGACGCTGCACTCTACCATGAACTTTGTGAAAAGAGTAGTTTATGCCAGAGAATTCGTGGACTCATCTATAGATGACATCACCTTAGAGTTGGCCGACCATGGGGCGGTCAAGGTCGATCGTGTGATGAGAAAACAGGGAGAGGCCTCGAGACCCACCGCTACACCCTTCGTCACGTTTGACTGTGACAAGCTCACTGAATCGGTGCGTGCCGGTTGCTATCGCTACCGCTGAAGGCATTCGTGCCACTGCCGCGGAGGTGCTATTAGTCTCACCACTTTGGCCATACTAATCGCTCCTGTCGACGTGCAAAGTAGGGGTTACCCGAAGTCTGTGTAAGTTGTTCCAAGGCCGCACACGATAAGTCCAAATCGTCTGTGGCCAAGTGTGTCAATTAGGGAGAGCCGCATCCCGCTTCTTCGAAGCAATGTGGTGCGAATCTCCTTGAAAATAAAATCCTGGCCCTTCAGGTCCAGGATCGTCTCTCATTTCGCGAGGCTAAGGACTTGCTCCTGGCCCCTCCAGGCCTTCGAGCATGGTCGTTTCCGCGCTCATTCGGAAGCCTTCTGCGGGTTCTAACCACCCCGGGCGCTCCCCTGGTAAAGCTGGTGGCACAAAGGGCCCACACCCATATCGGCCATAACCAGGGCTCCCCTCCACGAAATCTTTAGACTCACAGGACGCAACACCCCTGAAGAGGGTCGTGAGGCCATCTTCCGGGGTTCCTAAAGCCCCCCGCCCCCCAAATTGAGGACAGCACTAAAGGAGCTTCAGCTCCTTCTCCCACACCCAGTGGTAGGCGGTTGGCTCGGAGACCGTGGATCCTCGAAAAGCGGGCACCTTCTCTGAAGCCGGCCCTCTCACCTAAGGTTTCGAAGCGGAGAGAAGAAAAGACTCCCATGGCGAGCCCAAGCTTCCCCCATAAGTCCTCGAAAGCGACAGCGCATTGGCCGGCCAGCTGCACCAGGGCTCGTCTCCTCCCGTTCCACGTTAGCTATCTTTTTGTAGGAGACCCTGCTGGGCGCGTGCCCACCCTCCCGGGGTATAAGGGTTATACGACTCTACCACCACGGGATGGGGGCCGGGCGGAGGTTGCGCGATTTACACCTGGCATGATGTCTCCTTTCTTCTCTTTGCTTTAGATAGCTCCTTTCAGGCAGTAACTGTGCAGCTGCACCTAGATAGTATAGTGTTATTTCCGCGTACATTCCACCGTCAGCCTCCTTCGAAGCGGGGGACTTCCGCCGCGTCGTTGCACGGTTGCCGAGACCCTTTCTCTTGCTCGAATATCTGAACGGTAGACACCCCATCTGGGGAGACTACTCGATTAATTCTCGGGACCAAGTTCTTGCCGACCTGATCGACAAGCTGTAGTTACGTGTCCTAAATGTGGATGAGTTTACGCATCACTCCCTGAGAACCGCTTTATTTTCGTGTCTCGATCTATCTTTGTGCTCTCCTGATGCTCGGCCTGATTTTGGGTAGGGGTTGGTCGATGACCTCCATGGTAGTGATCACTTTCCCATTCAAATATCATTTTCTGGGCCGCTGCCGCCCGAGAGCTTGGCGCGGGCGCGATGCTCCGTATTTCAGGAAATGACTGATTTTTCTGTCTCAGTCGAGGAGTTTAAGTCGGTAGATGAGGCCGTTGAGTTCTTCTCCGGCAGCCTCATCGCCCTGGGTCTAACTAGTATTCCTAGAACGTCTGGAGGTTTCTGCACGCCGACCAATCCCGTAGTGGTTAGCAGAGTATGAGACGACCCTCAAACAAAAGCGTTATGCCTATATGCGCTGTAATCGCTGCACGAACGAGTTCACTGTCGCCGAATTTTGTCGGACTAGAGATAGATTCCCGTTTATTTCGAAGCACCCCCGCTCTTCTTGGCGGGCAGGCATACGTGTCTTCACTTAACGGCAACCCCCTTTCCCCAGCAGAGGTGTGGAAGCGAGTCAAAAGGATTCGGGAAAGTTCTCGCAGGACCCTCCTCCCGTTCTCCAGGAGAATGGGATCGCAATCTCGGACCCCGCGTCCGTGGCAGAATCCTTCGTGATCGCTTTCTCCGCATTCTCTAGCCGGGAATGCTGCTCCGCCAGCATTAAATGCGCGTCGTGATGTCGCGGAAGGCCGCCGGCTGGACTTTATTACCTTCAGAGGTTTACTCTGAGTGAGTTGCGCTACGCTCTCGCTTCGGGCGCCGACCCCGCCCCTGGTCCGGAGGATGTCCCGTAAGCCATGTTTCGACACCTGGGTGACCAAGGCATGCCCTTTCTGTTAGATTTGTTCAACAGGATCAGGGTAGAGGGTATCCTCCCAGATTCCTGACGAATCGTTACTGTGCTCGCTTTTCGCAAACCGAGGAGATATCACTCTACCCTGTCCGGTTTCCGCCAAATCTCTCTAACTTCCTGCGTGTGCAAGTTGATGGAAAAAATTTTAAATGTTAGATTAGCCTTTTTTCCGGACAGCGGAGGCCACCTGTCTTCTGTACAGTGCGGCTTCCTCAAGTTCCACTCCACGTCGGATGCTCTGCTCCGACTGGGAAAATGCCGTCTGCGAGGCCTTCCTTCGTAGATAGCACTACGCCTACGCCACGGTGTTTTTCGATCTGGAGAAGGCCTATGATACTGCATGTCGATACGGTATCATGGAGACTCTCCACACGATGAGGGCGAGCGGACGCCTCCCAATTTTTATATCTAAATTTTTGCGAGATCATCGATTTCGCGTACGGGTTGGGGGAGCCATCTCCGGCCCAATGGAGCAGGAAGAGGGTGTCCCGCGGGGAAATGTCCTCAGTGTCACACACTTTCCCCTGAGCATCAACGGTATCACCTCGGTGCTGTCGTAAGACGTTATCGCTACGCTCTACTTGGACGACCTTTCAATCTCTTTTGGCGCTGCCCCAAAACAGCGTCGACTCCAAGAGGCATTGAACCGCGTCTCTTGTTACGCTGAAGTGCACAGGCTTTGTTTTTCTTTGGCCAAGACTAAGGTGGTGCACTTCTGCCGCCATCCACGGCTCCACCCAGACCCAGACTTGTTTCTAAATTGGGTGCGCCTGGAAGTGGTGGAATCGCACCGTTTCCTTGCGCTTGTATTTGACAGACGCCTCACCTGGGAGGCTCATATTTGCAGCCTTAGCGTCTCTTACACCTGCGCCATGGATATTCTTCGCTCCGTAACGTTCAGCGCCTTAGGCGCTGACAGAGCTACTGCCTTACTTTTTTGTTGATCCTTTGTTCGTTCGAAGCTCTACTACGGATGCGAGTTTTATGCATCCGCACCTGAGAGTGTGCTGCGGAAGGTGGACTCGATCCACCACACCAGTGCAGAGTGCATTTCTCGCCTTTATACGCGCGAGCCCTCAGTCGTCGACAGCTCTCACTGCATTCGCAGCTGATCTCGACGTCCCTAGGCCGCCGAGAGACGCAATTCATACATTAAGCCTATCGGCTTTCGGGTCAGAAAACTTTAGAGAGCTAGGTATAGCTTTCGGGCCGCTGGCGCCCCTGGTTCTGCCCAGGACACCACCCTGAAGGGTACTACCTTTGACTATTTTTCGCCACGCCTCTGCTCCCAAAGCTTCTACAGCGCCGGGAATATTGCGTTCGGCCTTTTTGGAGCACACCTCCTGTCACGCTGGAACCGTGCCAGTGTATTCGGATGGTTCCAAGTCCCAAGAGAGGGTCGGTTTCCAGGCCGTATCCCCTCTGTTTGAACTCAGCGGGGCTCTGCCAGGCGCTGCGTCTTTCTTCACGGCCGAGCTGGTTGCAATACACCGCTCGGTACGGGAGATAACGCGACGCAACCCTGAGTGCATTCGGGGCATTGGAATCTCCCCTTTCCCTGGTTCGCGATATCCGTGATGCCACGGTTTTGGCGAGCCGGGCGGATATCGAGATTATATTCTGCTGGGTTCCTGGACATGCAGGAATTGCAGGCAATGAGGACGCCAAAGTGTCCGCGAGGACTAGGCAACCAGACCGACGTTTCGCTCTTCCTCACACCGACTACATGGTAAGAATACGGGCAGCTTGGCAACGAAGATGGGAGACGGTCGAGGCCAACATAAAGTTGCCTGTCATTGCGCCGCGACCGTTCCCATGGACCTACCCCCCAATGCCCCGCCGGCTTTCTGTCGTCTCCGAATTGGACACACTCGCAGGACGCACCGGCATTTGATGGATCGCTCGCCTGCGCCTTACTGTGACGACTGCGTTGGCCCCCCAGACTCTTCTGCACATTCTCGTTTAATGTCCCAGTCTGGGCGATCTTAGCGGACGTTACCTATCCCGGACCGAGATGAGTGGGGTCGCTACCGCTTGTCCCTGGTACTCAGGACGGGTTCCTGCACCATGAATTGTGGACTTTACTACTTTTTGGAGAAGATTGGCCTCCTCCACTTTATTTGCCTTTTTGTGTTTCTTTTTGTAGGTCGTATGTTCCTGCGCCGATGGGTTGCGGGCCTACCCCCGACGCCTGAGTGTGCTTCCTTGTCCTTTTGCTTTTTATCGTTATTATTTGTTAGTTACATATTATTTGTTGTGTTATTTGTTTTTTTTAATATAGCCTATTAGTAGGCTGTGTTGTGTACGATAACTTTTGCCCAAGTAGGCAGTCGCCAGATGGGCTTCCACAATGAAAATTCCTTGACAGCCCTAGACACCGTGGCCACCGAGATGTTCTTTCCTGTTCGCGAGCGCAGGTGTCATTTTGAGCTTCAGAGCACTTTCGAAGGCCTTTCTCACAGACAACCGGTTGTCAACATGAGCTCTGCCTGAACGAGGTTGATCTTTGAGGTCTTTCCCGTTCTTGAGCCTCTCCATCACTCTGTGGATGGTCATCCGGCTGACGCGGTAGAAAAGTACTAATTTAAGTTTGTCCAGTGGAACCTTTTCTTTCACACACATTAACATCTTGAAAGATCTAAAAACCGAATCTAACAGAACTTCTGCAAAACCTGGTAAATTAAATCAACATTTACCCTTATCTAATTGTTTAGTTACATAATTCATAAAATCCAGTAATTTGTTAAACACAATCTACCACTTCTAAACCCATGATGAGTGAGCATCATTTATTAAACTACCCCTTTCTAGATGCTCAAAAGTACCTTTAGTAACTACCTTCTTAAGAATTTTACAAACTATAGATGTTAAGCTTACAGGTCTATAGTTATTCGAGTCTTCTTTACTTCCTTTCATAAAAATTAGCACTACATTTCTTATTTTCCAATCATTAGGTATTTCTCTAAACTCCAATAATCTAGTATATATCTTCTCAAGAGCTCATCAGATTAAGAAAGTAGGAATTATTTTCACCTCCTCTTCCACAATTTTCTTAGGATATTTTTCCATACTTATGATTACTTGCATCATATACCAGAACTTGTCTCTTCCATCTTTTATCTTCGATGACCTCTTCCATCAAATCCAATGTATTCAAACTTTATTTTCAGATTTCATTTATATGTATAACATTCTTGCCAATTTCTTTTTCTTTCCCTTTCAACTTTTTCTTATCCAACATATTAGCTTCTTCTTAAATCACCATATTTTAAAGCTGTATTTACTATATCTTCTTTAATAGCTAATTTTCATACATATATCTTTTCTTGTGATTTTCCCTCAACCTAGAATGAGGAATAAAGCCAGTATTGTGGGTGTCATCTTCAGATTCAGCAATTTCTTCAGTATATTTAAAGGGGTCTTGTTGACTCATTAAAACACCGTTCATATGGAGGCACATTTTTGCATCCCTTTTCTCTAATATTTGCCTTCTTTCTGTAGTTCTATTTTGAACAGAAGCTGTTTCTGTCAATCGATCCTAACTGGTTTGTTGTTTTTGTCTGTTTGACAAAATATTACCACTTAATCATAGGGCATCTACCCTCTGTTCTGCTTCTTTGTTTGTCATATATTTAACCTATAAAATTTACCAAACAACTAAATTAAGCACCTAAATAATATATATATTAAATTTTTATAAAAATTATTAGACATCTTTAAAATTTTCAGTAAATTTTATATATATTAGGGTTAAATAAACAAAATACTACATATTGACATGATATATTTTAGAATTTTAGTGCAGAACTTTTACCATTTACCACATTCCCAACCCTCTTTCCCAACATTTTTTTTTCTTAATCACACTGATCTTTTGAGTTGAAACCTGAAGTTTCCTTGCGATTTCTTTGTTTAAATTTCCCTTTTCCCAAATAAACTACTATTTGTCAAATTTTATAGAAATATCACATTGTATACACTAAATGGAATTTAATATATTAGTTTGTAAGTAATACACCACAGTATGACTGCAAAAGTCATTAGAATACAAACAAACAGTCCACCCTGACCACAACTGGATGAAACAGGTTGCACCACATGGTGCAAATGAGTGTTGCCACACAACGATGACTCATCATTACCATTTAACATTTGAAACCTGTATTAGACGGTTAAACTCAAAGTTCGAGACTATTATTGTAATTCTGTGAGATTTAATATGATTTAAACTGATTTGTCTTATTAAAATAGGTTTTATACAAAAGAAAGTTTTCCAAAAATCAATCATTTTTCCAGTGCTGTATATATATAATTATTTTCTATGCATATTTAACCATGGTAACACATGGGACACAGTTATTTCTAAGCCTTAATAGATGTATCAAATTGTGGGGCAGAGAGGGGGGGGGGGCAGTATGCAAGATGTAAGGGTGTTGACATCCTTAATATTTAACAATGTTAAAATAACGATTTTAAACTCTGTGCATAGTATGGAATATGAAAATTTAACTTTTTTCATCTCTACAAGAGGATAAAAATCTCACCTTCACAACACCAAAAGGGATTCATGCAGAATAGCTGGGCTTTGAGGATGTCGCGAGCCCCTCGTTGAGATGATACTCAACATCTTTGAGCCAGCCAGCTTTTAGTATTGGGCAAGGTTGTCCAATAGGCACATGCTCCATTAGCTTATTAATTTTGCTTCTCTCCTAAATTAATTTTTGCCCTCAGCACCAGCACTCAGTAGCAGGAGAATCTGTTCTCTTCCGGCGGACTGAGTGCAAATTAAGGAAGTCTGGTCACTCGGTTGACTTGAACTCTGATGGAGTTGGGGGAAGTTGTTGATGTGCTTCCTATTCACTCCCTCAGAGCATTGCTTTTTTTTCTATGAGTATCCCCTCAATCCTTTGCTTATGTTTAAGGCTCTGACCTTGGTGTTGCGGTGTGCAAGGCATGATTTAGCTGCTTTTCCACCATCCATTTTACATTTTTCTCTAACATCATGCTCTGTTTTTTTTCACTCAGTATTCGAAAATCTTCAACAGAGCATTTCCAAGAACTGCATCAGCTTCTGAGCTATTCTCTCAGACCTATAAAAATAAAGGAGATTTACATTTAATTTCCAACAACTTTCAGGATTCTCCTATTTATGACAAATATCAAAATGAGAACAAATAATAATAATTAATTGACTAATATGCGACTCATTGCATTCTTTTCACATGATTGAATAGTCTACAAAGTTTTTACATTAAAATATACTTTTAGAATTTTATATATTTTTATTATGAAATTTTAACTTACCAAATACATTCCATAGCAAAGTTGTCTGACTTTCTTTAATTATGTTGAATTACATACTTCTTAATCTTCAAATGAAACTAAATTATAGTATGTAAATATATCATGCTATGCAAAAAATATTTGAAATAGGTTGAAATAGAATATGATGGAAATTAAAATAGTATTGACAAAAACTTGTCATGTAATATTTTTAACTTAATAAAATATTAAATTTATTCATATTAGATTTTTTTTTCAGGCAAACTTACTGCATCAATCAAAATTATCTCCAAGTTGTCTAAATTTGTAGGGATATTTTAAACACACTTTTCTAATATTCCTCCTCCTTTTGATATTTTCCTCTTCTTTTTTTTTTTTTACTTATTTAAGCATCTTTCTTATCAATGACTCTAAGTTGGTATTTTTCAATTGGATCTAACTTTTGGCAGTCATCTTTCATGTAAGATATTTCTTCTATTGTTCTTAGTAGGTGGTCACTTCCGCTCGCGAGTGGGAGGAGCCCTCTCCCGGTCAATGTAGCACGAAGAGGGTGTCCTGCAGTGAAGTGTACTCAGTGTCACACTGCCTTGAATATCAACGTTTTCATCTCGGTGCTGCCGGAAGATTTTCTCACTACACTGCGTAGATGACCTTTCGATCTCTTTTGGTGTGGTTGAGATGCTAACTCTGAAGCCTCGAGTTCAACAGGCATTGAACCGCATCTTGCTTTACCGAAGCGCGCGGCCTTCGGTTTTCTTTGGCCAAGACGTGAGTGCACTTTTGCCTCCATCCATGGCTCCAACTCGACCCAGACTGGTTCCTAAACTATTTTTGCCTCGATGTGATAGATTCGCACCATTTCATTGGTCTTATGTTCGACTTGCACTTTAGCGGGAAGAACCATATTTTCTTCCGCAGCCAAGCATGAATTGCGGAAGGTGGACTCGATCATCCAGACCCGTCTCCGTTTGGCACCCCATTCCCTGCCGCATGTTCGTGATCTATAGTGACCCTGAAATCACCCTGATTTTCTCAGGGAATTGGAATCTGCACTCAATGGTTTGCAGTATCGGTGACGCTACAGCTGTCGCGAGTCGGGGATCTAGATGTCAAGATTATCTTCTTCCACAGCCTTTTTCAAACTTTTTTAACGGCGACCCACAGCAAGAATCTGATTTTGCATTGCGACCCATTATACCCACGTGTAATAATTCATTTATTTAGCATCGACAGTTTATATGTATATTTCTTATGAACGGCACATATTGGAATTGTATGTATCTATTTGTATGAATGTAAAAATATTACTTGAAGAAAAAATAAACTTGAGACAAAAGGAAATTCTGACACAAATGTAAAGTAAATAATATTTGAAAGAAATAACACATCATTTAATGAGATTGATGTGCTTGTTTGTTCAAAAGCAGTTGATTCCAATTGGGAACACAATAAGACAGTGTGACACGCATAACGGGTGCAGCATTGAGCGTGTTTATGGCCTTTATCTTTAACTGAGTTAATATTGAAAATCCCAGTTCACATAAGTAAGTAGTTGTAAAAGGCAATAATAATAAATAGCCTTTTTACTCAGTAGTGGAAATTCCCCTTTGTTCTTAATCCAAACTGAGCACAAATTCTCAAAATCTTTCTTAAGTGTGATGGAACAACTAAGATGCAACAATTCAGCTTCCTCTTCAGGTAACAAGTTTAACTCAATTATTGATTCATGACTGGAAAGCAAATGGATTTTTTATCCAAAGGCATTTCTTAGTTGGATCAATTTTCTCTTCAGAGACAAAATTTCTATTTTTAATTCCCATAATTGGCCTAATATGTCATCATTGACAATGTTCTCAGCAGTGTATTGTAACAATGCTGGGAACATATAATAGGTGGGATGATCACTTTTAAGTCTTTCTTGCCATAACCTCAACATTTTTTTAATCCCTTCAATATATTCAATATGTTGAAATATATTGCCACTAAATCCTTGAAGTTTCATGTTTAAATCGTTAGGAATGCCGAAAATATCAGTTAAATAAGCCAGTTTGGTAACCCAAAAGTTGTGCCAAGGGATTATTTCTTTCTACCAAAAATATGTGAAGCCAAGTTCTAAGTTTATACACCCTGCTAAGTACTTTGCCTCGTGACAACCAACGAACTTCTGTGTGATACAGTAGGTGGGTGTGTTGGGATCCGATCTGAACAAAATATTTAAAATATCTACTATTTAGTGATAACTACACTTGAATACTTTATTAAGATTCTCCAAAAGTCCCTTTGATACCAGAGTTTGGCGGTGTATAAAACAGTGATTCCAAATTGCATTGTTATCAGCTGCATCTGAAAATCTTTTAATAACACCGCTATTTTTCCCGGCAATATTTGTTTTTCCCTATCACTTGTAATCCCTTTGCAGTTTTTCAAGTTTAATTTATACTTGCAGCAAATACGTCTGCACCAGTTGTATACGATGTCAAATTTAGACAGCATAGTAAGTCTTCCAACATATCATTTTGCCACATGTATCTAACATAAACTAAGAAGAGTGTAGCACAATTTGCAATATCACTGCTTTCATCTAGCTGTATTGCAAAATCTATACCAGATTGCAATCTTGCCATAAACATTTATTCTAACTGCTCCGCAATTGAACAAATTCTCTCTAATATTGTATTGTCACTGATAGGTATTACAGCTAATTTGTCAGCAACTTTTTCATCAAGCATTTTTTTTTATATATACCACGCGCATATCTCCCGCGGACGTGGTGGCGCATGGCCAGATACACTTCCACTCCACCATTCGCACACATTATCCTCTACTTAACCAAGGTGACCACCTACTACATTTTCCCATCCATCATCAGAGTCCGGGTTTCCCTGAAATTTTCATTACCGTCATTCATTCCTATCCCTAGCACACCTTTCTGCCTCCTGGATGCTCAGGCACCGTCCAGCACGGACCTCTCTTGTACACTCCGTCCACCACCTACATGGACGCCCACGCTGTCCTTCCTAACACTCGAGATCTATACACTCTACCAACTTTTCATCCTCCATTCTCTCTAGGTGACCATACGATCCCATCACACTTCAACCGTCCTCCTTTCGTTCGCACTCAACGCCCATGTTTCATATCCATAAAGAGCAGTGGGAACCACCGCTCCCTCATACAATCCCATTTGCGCCTGCCTGCTCATTCGCTTCCCTTTCGTGAAACTCCTTATTGCACCATATGCTTACATTCCCTTTTCCATTCGCTGCAATATTTCTTTTTCACCCCTCCATCAGCTGCCAGATACTTAAAACACTGCACTTCTTCCAGCCTCCTCCCATTTAGGCTCACTTGCATCCCATTCCTTCCTTCCTTATTGCACCACATTACCTTGCTTTTGCCTTCATTCACACTGAGCTTCCTTCTGTCACACACAATCCCAAATGCATCGATCAGTGCCTGTAGTTTCTCTTTTGAGTCAGCCACCAGCACTGAATCATCCGCAAACAACAATTGTTCTCGCTCGTACATCTCTCCATTTCCACTTATTAATGCTGCACCCCTACCCCCCACTCTTGCTTTCACATCTTTCACCACTCCATCCATATACAGATTGAACAGCCAGGGTAACATCACGCATCCTTGTCTGAGTCCAGTTTTTACACTAAACCAGTCACCTTCCTTTCCCCCAACCCTCACACATGCTTTACAGTCATAAAAGCTTTCGATAGCTCTTATTAGTGTGCATTCCATCCCAAGCATTCTCAACACATTCCACATCCCCTTTCGGCCCACTCCGGCATACGCTTTCTCCAGATTCATAAATGCCATGAAAACACTTTTATTCTTTTCCAGGTACTTCTCACATATATTCTTCAAGGTAAAAATCTGATCCACACACCCTCTACCCTTCCTAAACCACCCTTGTTCCTCTCCAATCAAACTTTCCCTGCACCTCCTAACTCTTTCACTCAAGACTCGTCCATATACCTTTCCAGGCACACTCAACAGACTTATACCCCTATAACTACCACACTCAGTTCTTTCACCTTTTCCCTTGTAAATAAGAACAATACATGCATTCCTCCAATCTTCCGGCACACACCCCTGGTCCATACAACATTAAACAACCTCACCAACCAATCTACTACACCCCCCCCCCCTCGCTTTCAGCATCTCACTTGCTATCCCATCCATACCCCGCTCACTTTTCACTGCTTCTTCCACTTCCTTTTGCTAATTCTTTCACTCTCTAATTCTCTCTGATGTCATCCCACCTCTTCGAAGACATAACAGCTGTACTTCTGTACTATTGTCCACATTTAGCAAATTCTCAAAATATTCTCCCCATCTCTTCCTTAGTTCATTTGTACTGATTACTTCACCCCTTCCATCCTTCACTCTCATTTCTATCGCCTCTTTTTTCCTTCTCACACAATTTACTTCCTTCCAAAATTGCTTTTTATTCTCTCTAAAGCACTCAGACACACTCACCCCACCTATCATTCGCTTCTCTCTTCAGTCCAGCCACTTGATTTTTCACCTCCTGTCGCTTCCTCCTATACTTTTCCTTGTTTTCTGTGCTTCTGTTCTGTCTATACCTGTTGAACAGTTCACGCATCTCTTTCACTAGCTCTTCCACGTCAGCATTCCACCATTCGCTACCCTTCCTAACTCTCCCTCTCCAAGCACCCTAATTCCACATGCTTTCTTGGCAGTTTCTTCTATTCCCTCACATATTCCTACTCCCTTGCAACCAACTCATTTCTATTCTTCCTTACACCTCGCTTCTTTCAGCTTCTCTACCCTTACCACCTCGTCACTTCTCCCGCAACAATAATTATACAGAAGGGGAAAAGCGGAAAACGAAACTAACGGCGCCATCAACCTCAAGGAGGAGGGGTGTCATCTACTCCCTCTTGTCACCCTTTTCCTTTCTAATGCCTCCGTATTTTTATTTTCTATTGCTATCCGCTGCAAGGAGCTGCCAAGTGTAGCATCGAACCCATGCTGCAGCTGCTATTAGAGAATTGCCTCCCCTCTCGGCCCCACCACCTGTTTATAAGTTTACTCACAGCCTCAGTGCCTGTGGAAGCATATGCGGCTCTATATGTATCCACATATTTTCACCCCCCTTCCTATATTCACTACCTTCTTTACAACTTGCCAACTTTTTACCACCCCTTTTGCGAGTTATGACAGGCAAGAAAGCACAGCTTTGCCAGAGGTGACACGAGTTCGCTGCCATAGGCGATAAAATAAGCATTTGTCGCCGTCCGATGACCGACAGCCGGTGGCAAGGTTTATATTGGAGCATTTTACAGGCTGCGGCGAAGAGAGCCAAAGCAGACGTGATGGCGGGCGATTTGGGCGAATGGGAAACGGACGGCAGAGCTGAACACGGAAATCTGGTTCGGATGATGAATGAAGAAACTTACGAGAGCGACGACAACATTAACGAACAAGACTTCGAAAGTATTAGAGATGTCCAAATGATATAAATTGAGGCATTTTTTATTTGTTACTCATAAGTGAAAATAGCTTAATTAAATATTACTCGTTTTCAATATCTTTTACATATTTCCCTTCCTCATTTTCATCCAAATAGGTTAGCATTTGCCTGTTTCTTTGTTTTTTTTTTAAGCAATGCTCAACAGTATTATAAAAGAAACGCAAAGATTAGTTTCACTTATTTTGGACAGAGTTAGGTTGGCTAGAAATGGTGCGTGGGTGGACTGCACGCCATTTCAGGATCACTTAGCCCCATTGTGTGATAATAAGTGGTGATCACCCACCTTACTGGTTAGTGGACCCGCCTATCTCAACTTTTTTATTACATAACCCCGTACCCACTTCCAAAACTTGCTCTTTCATCCACAGAGGTTTGCCTGCTCAGTGCACTTTCGTCCTCTTATTGGTTGTTAGTCGAGTGGTAGTGTATACTTGAGTTCATACTTTATGCGGGGCCAAAAGCTCACTAGCTAAGGCAAGTTATTAGGGACGAGGTGTGTTGGGCCGTCGACTCTGTTCATCACCTGCCAGTAGACATACAAGGTGGCTACGTCGGCACCATCCTTTATGGTCAAATCTTGAGGACAATTTTGCCTGCATAGCTGGCCGGGCTGTTAAAGCCCTTCCTAACTCGAACCCGTAGACCGAGTATGTGTAAATGATCACATTCTGGAATTTTCCGATCGTATAGAGACTTCTCTAAACCTTCCAAGGCATTGAGAGGTCAGTATCACTTCCCATGTACCCCTTTTTTCTCTCTTTCTAAAATATTTACAACAAACGGCAATAGTGGGAAAGCGAAGGGAGATCTGCCGCCAAGCGCGGCCTTGCCCTGTCTAGGTGTCGCAGAGGACAATGAAAATCGAGGAACCCCTAAGACCGGTAAAGGGGTCCCATCTATCCATCGCTATGCGGCAAAGGGGGTTTTCCTTTGACATCTTCGGAGCTACTCTCGGGGCAGCTCCTATGAAAAGGAGGGGGCCCCTACAATCTTTTTCTATCGGAGATAAGGTTTACTCCTCTCCTAGGCCTACTCGTGCGGTGGCCTTCCCCTCACGCCCTTTTTAGGACGAGCTCTCTGGCGACTCCATCTACCTACCAGCAGCAATCCCTTCTTTTTTATCACAGAGGACTGCAAAGAACTAAGGCAGGCGGCCCAAAATTGACCGCTCCCAGTAAGAGCGCCTTGATAGGGCCAACCTCATTAGGGAGCAAGGTAGAGCAGGGCCCGCTGTCCTGTGCCATCTAACTTCCTGCATTTTAAGGCTGCAGTGGTCTATTAAATACAAGACAGTCCTTGATTGGGATCCGTGATGATTTGAGGTGGGGAATGTCCGCCACATGGAAGGCACCCCTAAGGTAGACAAGGTCCCCGAAGCGACCCAGCCGCTTATAGCAACATCTTCCATGGGGGCGAACCTGGGCTTGGTGCCAAAAACCGAAACTAGATCTGCCCCTGTGAAAGATCGTCTTCGCGTGGCTCGAGAACTCACAAGGAGATGAGGGACCACTAACCCCCTCCGGCTGGTATCTCTTAAGAGCCAAGATATTCTCCATTGGAAGAATGGTCTTGTTGAGGCCTTTCCTTCCACAAAAGACCAAGGGTTCCTATCCCGCCGCGGGGGGAGGGTCTTCTCTTCGAAGGAGGCCTCGCATTTCTTCTAAGCTAGGCCTGAAGTGCATATTCCTTCATTGGTATTACCGCGAACTCCGAGCCAACTGGGAGGAGCTGAGGTGGCTCATCTCCTCCAGTGCGTGCCCCCTGCCCTCACTCCCGGGGTATAAGGGTTTTGCCACTCCACTACAACAGAATGGGGGCCGGGTAGGAGTATCCGCCATTTACATCCCGTACCATGTCTGTATTCTTCTCTTTGCTTTAAATACCTCCTGTCAGGTAGTAGCAGTACAGCTGCACCTGGACAGTAAGTATATTGTTATTTCTCCCTACATTCCGCCAAATGCTGGCAAGGTTATAAGGTATTCTCTCTTGTAGTTCCGTAGGCTGGGTAGGTGATCAGCGAGCTTCCTTAGGATAAAGAAAAAATATATATATATATAGATATAATAGTAGGAGATGGATAGATAGGAATTGATTTCCCTGGTGAAAGGAAGAGAAGGGTAGAAAATCCCTGGTGATAGGGAATCGCAGGCGTTTATCTGAGATTCTTCTCATTGTTTTTGGTTTTATATTCATGTTCTTTTGCGTACTCTTTTCTGCTTTTTTGTTTGGGTTGTTCTTGGTTTGTGATGGCTTTGCATTTTTGTTTGTGTTGTTCTTGGTTTGTGATGTTATTGCTTGGTTTTTCTTTTTTTTTTCATGTAGATTATAATGGTTTCTTGCGGCGTTCAAGCCTTTTTTAGGTGTTTTCTGTATCTTTTGTATTTCTCTCGTTGTTCGTTTATGTATTTTTAGTGTTCTTATTGTATATTCTTTGTGTAGTTTATTGTTTGTCGTTGTTAGATATGCGTAGTCTTATGTGTAGATTGGTTCTTATTGTCTTTTGGTCTGTGCTTTACTACTGATGAATTCTAGCCTTCTTCTGTTTATGTCCTCCAACGAAATTTCAATGTGTCTCTGTCTGATTTCGTCCGTCATGTGCCGTGGGACTTTCTCCCAGATTTTTTGGGCTCTTATTTGCAGCTCCATGTTAATTGGATCATCTGTGATGTACGTCCCTCTGCCTCCTTCTTTCTCTCCTGGTGTTCGTTATTAAGAGCACTCCTTTGTTTTGTACCCTTTGGAGGAGTCTCAATTTATTATTGAAACTAGTGTTGATGGGTATAGGTGTATACAGCAGCTTTGATCTTATGAGCGCGTTGTATATCTTCTTTTTGTTGGTCATGTTCAGGTTTTGGAACCTGAATTGCTTGGTGAGCTCCATCTTCGCTCGCGCTGCTGCCTGAGCAACGTGGCACCGTATCCATTTTTATCTATCTTTAGTCCTAGTACTGTCCCATCAATGCTGTATGGCATGCGGGTGTCATCAGTTTCGATATGTGCCCGTTTCCTACGGAAGAATGGTATCACCTTAAATTTCTAGGTGTTGGTGGCGATTTTCCATCTTCTTTCGAACCTGTTGACATGGTCGATTTCTCTGGCGGTGATTTGTGCCATGAGTTCGAAACTTTTGAAGGGAGCAGTCATGATCTGAGAGATGTCAGCGAACTGGACGTACAGCGATTCTTTCCTGACTGGATCGAGGGTGTATATATTGTATAGGAGTGGGCTTAGGCACCCTCCTTGCGGTACGCCTGCAGTTAGCTCGAAGTCTGGTCCCGTGTGGTCGTATATTTGTAAATACGCTATCCTGTCTGTCTCATAGCCACATAGAATTTTTTCTAGTTTTGAGTTTAGTCCAAGTTTTAGTATTTTGTACTGAAACCCAGGCCTCCATACTTTGGTAAATGCCTTCTTAACGTCTCTGAGCACCAGGTCAGCATACCTTTTTTGGCTAGCAATCTTCGCCAGTTTTTCTGTGATGATTGCTAGCGCCGTATCAGTCCCTCTCCCTCTTCTGAATCCATGCTGGTGTTGGTTATGGAGGTTGTTATCCTTCATAAAATCTTGGATTCTATTAGCAAGGACCTTCTCGAAGACCTTGCCTACCACTTCGAGGAGGGAAATGGGTCTGAAGTTTACTGGTCTGTCCGGCGGTTTTCCGGCTTTTGGAATGAAGATCATTTTAGCAATCTTCCATTCGTCCGGAAAATAACCAACGTTTAGGCACGCGTTTATTATATTGGCCACCCCCCCTAAGATGTTACGGGGGGCATTCAACAAGTTAAGTTTGGTCAATTCTGTTTTTTCTGGTGCTTCCTGTTTAAAGGTACGTAACGTTGTTAGTATTTCTTCTCCCGTTATCTTCCGTCCATAACCAGTCATCTCTCTGTCAGCAGTTGTGTTGTTGAAGGTGTTATGTCCTGTCTAGTTCTTGTCTTAATTGGTCGTGAATGTGTTCCTCAAAGTCTAGGTCAAAGTGTTCGTTCTCTTCTGGTGGAAGGGAAAATACATTTTTCCAGTAGTCTCCGAACTCTTCTTTCGTTTCTGTTGCATCCATTTTTGCCCCGTCGTCTTTTTTAAGGAGTATGTTTACTGTCAGGTGGCTTACCCTTTAATCTTGATAGAGTATTCCAAAATGTTTGGGGATTCACTTCTTCGTCTAGTTTGTCTACGAGGGTATTCTAAAGTGTTGTTTGCTGTTCTGTTATGTGTGTCTTTATTTCAGTCCTTAGTATTCTTAACCGTCTGTTTTTAACTCCGTCTGTGCCAATCAGTCTAATTTATTCAAATACTCTTTTATATTTGTCCGTTAGGTCATATAGCTCCTGTGTCCACCTTGGTGCTGGTAATGTTTTATATGATGTTTTGGGTACTGTTGAGCGGGCCGCCTCCACCTAATATTACCTCCGTTAACCTTGCCAGTTCCTGGTCGATCTCCTCCAGGGTGGCTTCTTCGAGTGGTTGAGGTCTGAACTCACCGAGAAGGGTACGGTACTCTTCCCAGTTCGCTCGGAAAAAGAATTTTCTCTCCCTGACGGGTATTTGAATGGGGCTCGAGGATATTTTAATTATGATAGCGACGTGGTCGCTTGGGGTTAGAGGGCCAGGTTTGATATAATAATTGTAGGGAAATTGTGAGCTGGTCGGGGTGATATCCGGCTTGGTTGCGTAGGTGTCGGTGATATAAGTGGGGAAGTTGGGCCCAATGCGGGCAACAATACCCATGCTAATATGGTTCCTCATGTTCTTCCCTTTCTTGTTTAGACTTCCGGTGGATCCGAATTCCTGGCATCTGGCATTGAGATCTCCCCCAAACAAGACTGTTCTCCCGTGTGCACACAGTTGGATAAAGTTGTGCATCGGGATATAGTCTCGTCTTTGGGGTTGGTACCCTGTAGACGCCAGTAGTGACCCCAGGGTGGTTTGGATCTCGATGGCTAGATAGCATTCGTCTAAAGATGGGAGTAATTTGAACTGAATGCCTCTTTTGACTGCGATGGCAGCGCCATCGAAACGTTCTAGGCTGTGGTTCTTTGTTACTGTGCTATAATTGAAGATCTTCATATTCTTCTGCGTCGTGTCGTTTTCGTGTTCTGATATCAGAACGATATCAGGGTCGCAGTCTGATTATGTTTCCGTAAATCACTTGTTTGTCGTCCCATCCGTTAGTGTTCATTTGTAGGATTGTCAAGTCATTTGTCAGTCTGTCCATGTTGTCTGTCGATTAGTCGTTCCTTTTATCGAGTTTCTTAGGGGTGGAGGGGCTGGCTGGTAAAGATCGGCATTTACTGGATCTCTTTATGTTGAATTCCGGGGTCATGATGGTAGCAAAGGTGTCTTGGTTGAGTCGGACCATTCTAAAGATGAGGGCTTCTTCGACTAGCCTCTCTAGAATGTCCTCACTATATTCCCACTTGTAACGGCCGGTGGTCACGCCTTCGCTGGCGTCTTTGTTTGTTTTTACTTCCAGGAATGGGGCGCTCTCCGTGGTGAATATTTTTAAATATATTTTTCTGCCGTGGTAGGCATGTTTTCCCTCCTTTGATGATGAGGCAGTTCTCATCCTCTGCCGGTTTGGTGACCGTTTGGTGCGGCTACCGTGGCAGTGTTTAGATTTCAGTTCATTGGCGAATTTTTGCCTCTGAATCTAGTTTGGAGGTTTCTATCGTTGGGGGTTCAGGATTTTTTTGGTGATTTGCCGGAGACGGAACAGCTTCTGCTCGTGTAGTTGCTGGTTGAGGAGGCTGCATCTGAATCCGAAAAACTTTCTCAGAGGGAGGGTTTTCCGGGAACCACATCTCGTCCATTCCATTTTTGGTCAGCATCTGGTTTAGCTCTTTTTTTGAATGAGCCTGGCTTTGTGAGGTTTGCTATATGCGCATAATATATGTAGCACATGATCTAGGTACACTGCTCGCTCTCTACCTTAAGGTAGGTACGTTGAGCTGAGTCCTCGTCGACTGCCGCCTTTGCCACTTTGGCATAGGACCTGTTGGTCTTAGCTTTCTCTTCTTTTTTGAGTTTCTGTTGTTTCTTTATCGCCTCCTTCTTTACTGGGCATGACATTGCCATGGCTCCATGGTCACCGTTGCAGTTTATGCATCGTTTTTCGCTACTTCTACAGTCACGCCAGATGTGACCAGCTTTGCTAAATATGGAGCAGATTATTTTGAGCTGTGGACACGCTCTAGTTGTGTGCTCGTTATATTTATAGCACTTAAAGCATGTCTACACTCTGTGAACTCCTCTCTTTCTATCTGGTCATGGCAGACCCTGACGTGAAATAGAAGGAGACCGAGTTCTTTTGCCTTCTGTGTCATACCCGTATCCTGGAAAATCACCTTGAAAACGTGGGTGTAGTCTTTGAATTTAATAACCTCGGAGACTTTAGCCCATTGGTGATTTCTTTCGATTTCATGGGAAATTTCAGCGCTTGAGTGGTGCCCTACCCAAGAGTCTAATCTACGGCAAATAACTAACACTTCTGTGTGCCTGCATTTGGGGGTGGGATCTTAGGAGTCAAGTTTATTGAGTTCAAAACTTTTGTTGCTTTGGACGAGGCCAAGCGTTCTGCGTCCGCTTCCTTCTGGCATATAGCCGTATACCCGAAAGGGGGGCAATCAGTCTGACGAGAGCGACATCTAGCGTCCCATAGACCATGGAGAAGACTTCCCCGCGGTCAGGCTTTGACCTTTCGGGGAGAGTCCTGAGACTGAAACTTATATGCAAGATGTCGTTTGTCATTTCGTCGTCATTCTCGGTTTATTGGATGTGAAGGAATAGAGGAAGATCAGAATAGAAGATAAAAAAATAACGTTCCAAAATTTAATGCCACTTTACCTTTTGAAAATCAAGATTCTGAGATGTCAGTTTACTTGCCGTACTCCTAATTTATGATGGCACTGGCACTTTGGGGGGTATTTATTATGTATCATACTTATTGTTTGCACTTGGAGAAAAATAACTTTTACTCGTAAAAAATTTGGCGAAAAGAATAGTCTTCGGGAACGTTTAGCATTTTCACCTTCCTTTACCTCCTTTTGCAGAAATAACGTACCGAGAGAAACAATTTAAACAAGTAAATCTTGGCAGTCACTCCTTTCTACAAAAGTAATCCTATATAAATAGTCATTTCATCTAATCATACCACTACAAAAATTCCACCAATCAGGATTGATATACATTTAATCGTGATACTTATGTTCATTTTTGGAATAACAGCCTTAGCGTTAACAAATTGACAAGGAGCTAGCTGGGAAATCTTGGAAAAATTACTGGTACATTTACCTCAGAACTCGGCAAAGGAGGTAAAGTTTGGGAGAAATTTTCCAAAAGACGCCTCCGAAAACCACTTTCACGAAAGAGATATATACTCATCACCATTCATTCCTAACTAATAATATTCATCTTTCTTTCTATAGCCCCCCCCCCTCCTAGGCAGATGACTGCTTAAGTCCCCAGCCTTGCCCTCCTACATGAACTGCTGCCAGATGTGAGGAGGGATTGCCAATCATAACTATGCTGAGCTCTTGTCACTGCATAATTGGGGGCATTGGAGGAAGCTGGTTTGAGCAGTAGCCCACAGCCGAGAACAATGTCAGAAACAATTCCGGGCAAGGGACGGACTGCTACCTACGTTGCTTATCACAGCGGGAGCCCCTTCCAAGACCATAGAGGGACATACAACTGTATCTATGGTATGTTGGGATGCGGTCGCGATTGAAACACCCTCGGGAGGGGGGGCATTGTCAATAAGTCCGACATACAATCACACCCCTAAGAGGATCCCACCATGATTCATCTTATCCATCGTTATCATTCACCCTAAAAGGCAATTCCTTGTTCCGCCGAGGTGGTGGGAAAACGAGGGGATGCGGGGCTCTCTTCTCCCCAAGGCAAATAATCCAAAAATGATAAAAACCTAAAACTCTGAAAAACACAGATTGGTAGGTACACACTCAAAATAAACAGATAATAAGGTAAGACAGAAAGTAAGTGCAATCCCCCTCCACAAAGGGATGCACACAAGCAGAAATGGCGGATAACAGTGCTGCAATGGTACCGCTAAGAACAGTAAGTGGCTTATAAAAACTGAGTAAGGGAAAGGTCTACGAAACCTTATTCGGAAGTCTAAATGTGGCAGTTCTTCGCCTGATTGACTCACCGAAAGGATATGTCGCTATATGCGAGAAGGAAAAGGACGTTGAGTCCATCACAAAGGAAGTTGGAATAAAGATCCTCAGGGGAATAAACCTTCAACCCAGTACTCCTCCCCAGATCCAGGCACACAGAAGTGTGATAAGCCGAAGGCTGGACCCCGGGATCAGCCAACATCCAAAGGAGGAGATTAAAGGTGAAATAGAGAGGAACCAGCAGTGGGCGAACATTAGCGAAGTGGTAAAGTTTAAAAACAGAAGGGACAACACGGAATACAACCAGGTGTTTAAGATATATATGGCGATACCACGATGGCAACCAAGGCGAAGGAGAGTGGACTACTTCTTTTCAACGCCAAAGTAAGCGTGGAACAAATCGAGAGGGAGGAGTTTACCCCAGTGCAAATCTGCTCCAGGTGCTTCAAATTAGAACACCACACAACAAAAGATTACAAGGAACAGGAAATAACCAGCTCTAGATGCAGTGGTAAAGGACATATAGCAATGCCCTCTGGGCATTCCTATAATAAAAACCTCCTGGGAAACTTAAATATAAATATATATACATCAATTATTATGTAAAATTCATATCATGCAATTCTTTTACTTTTGTCAATTAAATCGTTCAATTTTTTTACTTAACTTTGTAAATTAAATCATATTTTATGTACAACTTAATAATTAATTCATTCATTCATTTTACTTAAATTGTCAATTCAATTAATTCATTTAACGTACTACCGTTTCAAACAGCATCTCTTAAAATTGCCCACAAACAAACAAACACACGGTCTCAGCTCAACCTTCTGGAACACTATTCTCTCCCATTCGACTCTCGCCATTCTCCGCATAAAGGTCCGTAATCATTCCTTCTACAATTAGTCATTTACCTACAAACAAATCATACTTAGTTTAATTCCACATCCTCTCGCAATTCTCTGCAAACGACCATACGAGAGTAGGTCCTAATTCTATTTCTCGTATTTGCAGCCCCCAATTCAGTCCATCATAGTCACCATATTATTTCACCATATTATTTCATATTTATTTTACGGACTTCATTTCTCTTCACATCTCGTTACTGTAAATCATATTTTACCATGAATATATTTATATTTGTTTAATTGTTTTTCTTATAACCCAGTTCATTATTTCAAAATTAATTTTGCTTTCGTCTTAGGCCTAAAAACTAGCAGGCGATAACTTCGATCAAACAAATTCATGGTTATGGTTTTCGAAACGCTATTTAGGCTCATTTATTAACAGAAAATAAATCGCATGAATAACCATACACTATAAAGTGGTGCCCAAAGTTTAATAATCTCCCGCCAATCAATAAATAAGTTTTAACTCCACGCGTCAATTTTCTCAAAGCCTCGCTTGAGCATTTTCGATTCGCTTGTTCATTTTTTTATATCTCGTGTTATCCTTAACATCATTCTTCCAATTATCATAATCCATGTCATTTTAATTTAATACTATCCCCTATATCCAACGAGTGGACAATTTCCTTTATTTCTCAATTATTTTTCATTTCTTCACATTCCTGTGTCGTAAATAATTTCCACACACACATGTGCACACAGCCACAGATACTTCACTCACGTCAAGACATTCATTCAACTAGCACAAGTATACATAAAACAGTGACTATGATGGATCAAACACACCAAGTTAGGATATCAGTTGGCGGCCAACCCGATCATTGTGACCAACCGTCTGCCTCGAACCCAAAAACGCGCATAGACAACCACATGCGTACCTCTCTCTTCCCGTGTATGATCCTGCAAACCCAATTTCATGGTTAGAAGTCTCGGCCCTCCTCCTTAAACCACAGAACGTTACCGAGGAAGAGAACTTAGCAGCAATAATCCAGCGGTTGCCCATAAGTACCTTTATTCAATTCAGGGAAGTGCTCATTAACGGGGAACAGGCTGGTTTTATAGACCGCCTGAAGGATGTTTTCCTTAATAAATACGGTAGGTCCCAAATAGATGACCTGAGAGAGCTCCTGAATACTCAGGAAATGGGAGATAAGAGTCCTACTTCTTTATTTAACTCTTCTGAAGGACCTTAACAGGGTAAAAGGTGATCAAATCGAACTTTTTAGCCCTCTCCTCACTGAGATTTTCATGAGAGGAGTCCCCAAGGGGATAAGGTTATTAATCCTAAGCTCGACCCCCACGAGCAATGGCCAAATTCACGGCCCATTTAACAATCCTTCAATTTCGCAGGTTTGAGCACGTCGAGCTCCTCTGACGAACGGGCCGAGCGTTCAAGGGTTCCATCTTCTCCATCGATGGACCTCGAGGCTTAAATACGGAGGATAGAAGCCGAAATCCAGCGGTTAAAGCTGCAGCGGGAACCACAGAGCAAGCACGGACACTGGTTTGGCGATCGAAGGCACAGGTCCTGCTCTGGTTCACGAAAGAGAATCCAACGAGGGCATCCCGATGCAAGAGGTGAGAGACAGCAAAATTTCCAACCTCATTCCTCCAACTATTCTCACTATCTTCCACACCACCAGGGCCTATGCTGGTATCATAAAAGGTATGGAAACAACGCTTTACACTGTACACAGCCATGTAGCCCAGTTATGCTTCTTCGCATACTGCGCCAAGTAGTCTCCCGAAGCATAACTTTTCCTTTTCCTCTCATCCAATTTAATGGTGCTGGTACAACAATAAATATGGTGCACAAGCTCTAAAATGCTTGCACCCGTGCACATATTTGGACCCAGTACCTTCTTCAAATCTCAACCCTCCAGTTTTCTCACTTCACCCAACTCAACCACTTTCTCCAAATCCTCAAACTTCAAATTCTTGCAGTCCTATCACTCCAGTCTCGCAATCACAAACTTTAGAATAGAAAGGCATGGGACAAAATGGTCTACATCCCCTGCCTACACCTAATTTCCTCAAGTAGCTCGTCCATTTCGTATTTTTGACCCACTTTCTGAATTTTCTTTCCTGGTGGACACTGGTGCTGAATGCAGTGTCATACCAATTTCTAAGGCCGACAAAGCTTCTGCCACTTCAGATTTAGTTCTGAAGGCAGCCAATTCGACCAATATTAGGAGCTATGGAAGGCGTAACCTTCAAGTCTCACTCGGTCTCCGTCGGGTTTTTCGATGGACTTTCATCATGGCCGAGGTAGATTGTCCAATATTGGGCCTCGAATTCCTTTCGGCTCACGATCTCTTGGTCAATTTTCTAAAACGCAAGCTTGTCGACCGCAAAACACTTCTCACTGTCTCAGATTCATAATCACCTTATCAGAGTTGTCTCCTCTCTATTCGTCTACCATCCACTGAGCCACCGTTTCAGCGCCTCCTTCAGGAGTTTCCTGAGCTCACCCTTCCGCCTTCGAAGGACAGGCCCATTAAACATAGTGTGGTGCATCGAATCGAGACAACAGGAGGTCCTGTATTCTCACGGCTACGCCGTCTAGCACCTGATAAACTCTCTGCTATGCGTGATGATTTCAAATTCATGATTGATTGAGGCATTTGTAGACCTTTCTCTTCTCCATGGGCCTATCCACTTCACATTGTGCTTAAATCCACGCCGGCGGAATTCAGCGCAGTTGGGGATTACAGAGCTCTTAACGCTGTAACAATTCCTGATCGTTATTCCTTGCCGTACTTAGCCAATTTTACCTATTCTTTCCATGGCTATACGATTTTTTCTCGCTTGGATCTAGTTCGTGCTTTCAACCAGATCCCTATTCACCCAGATGATGTCGCAAAGACTAACATCACCACTCCGTTTGGTGCTTTTGAAATGGTCAAGATGCCATATGGATTGCGTAACTCTGGTCAAACTTTCCAGCGCTTTATGGATCAAGTCCTTAGGGGTCTTGCGTTTGTATTTTGCTACATCAATGACCTCCTAATATCATCTTCCTCGCTGGAGGAACACCTTTTCACCTTCGCCAAGTTTTTCTCGTCTTCAGGAGTACGGTTGCGTACTCACCACCTCCCAGTGCCTATTTGGTGTCCCACAACTCTCATTCTTGGGGCACCATTTCTCGAGTGCAGGGATTAGCCCACTCGAAGATAAAGCTTCCGCGATGCGAAACTTTTCTCGTCCTACATCACGCAAACAACTCAGGAGTTTCTGTGGCATGGTAAATTTCTACCATAGATTCATCCCTAAATGTGCCCAGGTCATGCAACCTCTCAACTCTATGCTCACCAAGACCAAAAAGAACTCTCCTCTTGAATGGTCTGCTGAGGTGTGCGATTCATTCTCTCGCACCAAAGAGGCTATTGCCCACGCTGTGGAATTGGCTATCCTTCTCCAGGAGCCCCCATCAGCGTCTCCTCAGATGCATCCTCAACCCACGTAGGTGCAACCTTGAAGCAGAAAGTTAGTGACCATTGGCAACCTCTTGCTTTCTTCTCTCGTGCTCTTACAAACCCTCAAAAGAGACATTCAACGTTCTCTCGAGAACTCCTCGGAATATATCCCGCTGTCCGCCACTTCGTCATCATTTGGAAGGGCGTGAAATTACCATTTTTACTGACCATAAGCCCTTGGTCGGTGCCTGTTCGTTTTCTTAGTACTTCGTCAGTACACACTGCAGTTGACACTCGTCATCTTGACTTCATCCTGCAGATGACGAACGATATTCGCTACGTTCCTGGTTCTTCAAACGTCCTACCGGACGCGCTTTCTCGCATTTCATCGATTTCGGGCATGCAACTCTCCTACACTGCGCCCACCGATCATAGTCCAGGTACAAGATGAAGACACGCAAACAATGCCTCACTCTTCTCAACTCGTCGTTCGCGAGATGGACTTTCCAGACAGTCCTTCTAGGCGCATCTTGGTTTAAAATTCAATTCCTGACTGTCCTCGTCCTCTCATTCCTCTCGCTTCCCGTCGGCACATTTTCGACAAAATTTATGTCCTCTCTCATACTCGCGTCAATGCCACACGCAAGCTCGTTGCTCAACGCTTCGATTGTCCAGGTATGAATGCCGACGTGGCCAAATGGACTAGCTCATGCTTGCCATGCCAGCGTGCTAAGGTCCACCGCCACACAAAAGCTCCTCTGGTCTCTTTTCCTCTTTCTTCGCCACGTTTTGACGCCTTTCACATCGATCTAGTAGGTCCTCTTCCTTACTCCTGTGGTTACAATTATCTTCTCACCATGATCGATCGTTTTACTCGCTGGCCAGAGGCGGTTCCTATCTCGGACATCAGAGCTTCCACTGTCACTCGAGCTTTGGTCTCCGCATGGTTTGCTCGTTTTGGTGTTCCCTCAACGATCCTGACTGATCGTGGCAGCCAGTTTGAATCCCACCAATGGGATGCACTCATTTCAGTCCTTGGCTCCTCTCGCCTTCGCACTACAAGCTATCACCCCCAGAGTAACTATAAGGTAGAACGTCTGCATCAGACCATCAAAGCAAGCTTACGCTCCACCGATCCAAACATAACTTGGGTGGACAAGCTACCTTTGATTCTACTTGGCATTCGCTCCTCCTTGAAAGAGAATTGACTTGCTCTGCAGCGGAATTAGTTTATGGTACTCAACTTCGTCTACCCGGTAAATTCTTATCTTCCTCTGACCGACCTATACCTTCTCACCTAGATCCTTCTTCATACGTACATAATCTTGTACGGGTGATGACTGAGATAAAGCCAATTGCCCCTAGAGTGCCTGCTAATTATGAAACCTTCATGCCGAAGGAGATGACAACATACTCCCATATTTTCGTCCGTCGCGATTCAGCTCGAAATTCGTTACAACCAGTCTATGACGGACCCTTTCTCGTTATCTCCAGGAAGCCGAAATTCTTGGTCCTAAAGCTTGGCACCAGGCAAGATACTGTCTCTATCGACCGCCTAAAACCCACTTATACCGAAAATGTTCGTCTTGGACCCCAATCACCTCATTCTCCTCCTACTATACCCTTCTATGGTACAGTAATCCCCCAAAACAACCTAAACCCCACCTTTTTAACTACTTTCTCTCCAACTCCACCTTCCGTTTAGCTGCCTCCTCCTCCTCTGTTGCAGGAACCCTCGTTGGCATTCGCTCCTCCTTAAAAGAGGATTTGGCTTGCTCTGCAGCGGAATTTGTTTACGGTACTCAACTTCGTCTACCCGGTCAATTCTTTCCTTCCTCTGACCGACCTCTATCTTCTCACCTAGATCCTTCTTCATACGTACATCACCTTGAAACGGGTGATGGCTGAAATTAAGCCAACTGCCCCTAGAGTGCCGGCTAATTATAAAACCTTCGTGCTGAATGAAGGAGATGAGAACATGCTCCAATTTTCTCGTCCATCGCGATTCAGCTCGCACTTCGTTGCAACGAGTCTATGACGGACCCTTTCTCGTTATCTCCAGGAAGCTGAAATTCTTCGTCCTAAAGCTTTCACCAGGCAAGATACTGTCTCTATCGAGCGTCTAAAAACCGCTTATACCGAAAATGTTCATCTAGAAACCCAATCACCTCATTCTCCTCCTACTATATATACCCCTTTATGGTACAGTAATCCCCCAAAACAACCTCAACCCCACCTTTTTAACTACTCCTGCCTCTCCAACTCCACCTTCCGTTTTGCTGCCTCCTCCTCCTTTGCTGCAGGAACCCTCGTCGGCAGAAGTGGTTAGTCAGGAGCAAATCTCTCCCCCACTGGTCACTCCGTCAGCGGACAACGGGACTCAAGTCTCCCACATCCCACTTGAGGCCATCTCGGAAGGAACCAACAAGCGGATCACCTTCGCTTGATCAACCTTCTCTCGTGTCAGTGCCTCTTTCAACGCTAATGGCCCTGCAACTGTCACAGCAAATCTGTGTCCCCGTAGCCGCAGCCAAACCAATGGCACTGTCACACGCTCCGGTCGCAAAATTGTAAAAAGGGGGTAACCTTCTCAGGGGGGGAGTGTTATAGCAATGCCCTCTGGGCATTCCTATAATAAAAACCTCCTGGGTAACGTATATATATATATATATATATATATATATATATATATATATATATATATATATATATATATATATATATATATATATATATATATATATATATATATATATATATATATATATATACATCAATTATTATGTAAAATTCATATCATGCAATTCTTTTACTTTTGTAAATTAAATCGTTCAATTATTTTACTTAATTTTTATAAATTAAATCATATTTTATGTACAACTTAATAATTAATTAATTCATTCATTTTACTAAAATTGTCAATTTAATTAATTTATAAATTTTTGTAATTCATATATCCTATGACGAAAAACTGAATTCATTTAACGTACTACCGTTTCAAACAACATCTCTTAAAATTGCACACAAACAAACAAACACACGCTTTCAGCTCGACCTTCTGGAACACTATTCTCTCCCATTTGACTCTCACCATTCTCCGCATGAAGGTCCGTAATCATTCCTTCTACAATTAGCCATTTACCTCCAAACAAATCATACTTAGTTTAATTCCACATCCTCTCGCAATTCTCTGCAAACGACCATACCGGAGTAGGTCCTAATTCTATTTACTTCTCATATTTGCAGCCCCCAATTCAGTCCATCATAGTCACCATATTATTTCACCATATTATTTCATATTTATTTCACGTACTTCATTTCTCTTCACATCTCGTTACTGTAAATCATATTTTACCATATCTTACATTGTATACCTAATCCAACTTATCTCATTGTACATTCGTTGATTCTATGAATATATTTATATTTGTTTAATTGTTTTTCTTAAAACCTAGTTCATTATTTCAAAATTATTTTGGTTTTCGTCTTAGGCCTAAAAACTAGAAGGCGACAACTTCGATCAAACAAATTCATGGTTATGGTTTTTGAAACGCTATTTAGGCTGATTTATTAACAGAAAATAAATCCCATGGATAACCATATACTATAGACATGGCTGTTAGGAATGCCCGACAGTTGAAGAAAAATTCCCAAACTATGTGCAAAGGCACGGGGCTATGACCCTGTCTTACCCAAGGAATAAGGAGATATTGAAAATAAAAGCAGACCAGGAAAAGGCGGAGGGAATAAGGAGAGCGAATACCTCCTATGCACAATCATCAAAAGCCACCCCCGTGAGGACCGTAGAAAGTGCCGCTCCAAAGACCTACCTGAAGGTAGGGAATAAAAACTCAACAAAAATCATCACGTGTATTTTGTACGTGCACGTGAGAAACTTACCAACCCGGGCTGCTTCGCACCCGGTCTGAACACCATGCTCAAAAAGAATAGTCTCCAGGAAATGTGGTTCCTGGATAACCCTCAATCCGGGGACGTCCTGCAAATGCAATACGAACTCGAGGAAGAAGCCCCAGCGACGCCGTTTCCATCAAGTGAAGATAGAGCGGAAGTAAATGAAAACCAGGAGACAATCCAAGCCCCTCAAAAATCCAAAAATAGCCACACAAGAATAGAGGCCAAAAGAAAACGGGAAATACAGGAGGGGGGGGGGAGTAGCAAAGAGAATAAAGCAAGCTGGGGGTAACCTCTCAAGCTCTGTATCTTCCTCTGAAGACAGAGAAGAGCAGCCCCAACCCCCCAAATAAAGCAAGAGGTCAAGGAGTAGAAGCAGGGGAAAGGCTCCCCAACAAACCACTAAATTTGATGGAGAAGAGTTGAAAATGCAATTCTACAAGACTAATCAGACCCCATTCCCAGACCACCTTACCATTAGGGAGATTGTTGAAGGGGGAAAGATTGTCAAATTAAAGTGGACCTACGATGCGCAGGCGTAAGAGGCAATAGTAGATGAGGGGCTAATGGCGGCATAGATTAAACTGCACAATGACTCCTGCCTCACCATAAGTGAAGCAGAGTATGAAAAAATAAGAAATGGCAAAAATAGACAGGATAAGGAGTAAAGGGGAATACACACACACTCACATAGACTACAAGAACACCAAACAAACAAAACATAAAAACACAAACAATACGCTAGAAATACTCTCACTACAGAAACATATTCCTCATTTCCAAACACGGTGTAAACACAGAAACTACCACAATAAAAATACTAAATTACACTGTGATCGCAAAATAAACATACACAAGAACGGTATGACGGCGCAGCTATCGCGATCCGAAAAAATATAACATACAAAACACTTCCAGACTTAGAAAAATCATTCGTAGCTGTAGAAATCCCAACCCTGGTGGGACGCCTAACTGTGGCAGCAGCCTACCAGCCGTTCCGCCGAAAGTACTTGTCGATTCCCAACTTTTTCGATATCTTTGGGCGAGGAAAAATGGTGTTGCTGGTTGGAGACCTAAATGCCAGATGCACAGCGTCTGGTTACGGTGACTTCAACCAAAGGGGAAGGATTCTGGAACTACTCTTCGAAAGAGACAGACTCCAGAAAGTACGACCTGATTTCTCGACCTACCTAACTCAACGTTCGGCAACCAAACCGGACATAGTGTTAGCAGGCCGTAACTTCCTCTTTAACATCAGCAACGAGCCGAGACCTGTGGTACCGAGTGACCATATCCCGATCCTTACAACAATCTCACTCGCACCAATTCTCAAGCCTGTCCCATTTAGGAAAAGTTATGCGAAAGCTAACTGGGAGCTATATAGAGAGATACTCAGCAAATATCAACCAGCTGACCTGGAAGATGCCAATCTCGAAGAGGTAAATTAGGAGATAAACCCCATCACTAATCTCCTCATTTAAGTCGACGAGAGATGCGATCCCAGGATCTTCTATAAAATGCTCCCACAACCTAGGTGGACGAATGAGATGAGTGATATCGCCCGGGAACATAGGGGAATCTTTGAAGATATAGGCCAGACAGGCCCAAATCGGGAAAGGACAGCCAGAATGAGACAACTAAGCGATGAACTGAAACACACAATCACAGAGAAACAGAAAGAAATCGGCAATGGCATCATTGGTAGGCTGGACAGGTAAGACAGTCCAGTAAGTTTTTGGAATAGCATCCGAATACTTAGGGGACTACTCACCAAAGCCAGAACAGAACTCACTCCCACCCGCAAGTGTCTCAGGAAAGTAAGATGGTTGGCCACGGGTGCCCAATACCTTTCGAAGAGATCATGAACACCATAAGGTCCTTCAAGCAAAAGGCCCCAGGCTCGTCTGGTCTCACGAAAAACAACCTTGTGAATGCCCCGAGGCAAAACATTCATGGACTGGTTAATACCATGAATGCCGGCCTGAATACAGGCTACTTTTCTAATGAGTACAAGATGACTAAAATCATCTTCACCCAGAAAGGAAACAAGCCCCCAGATCAGGTGGTTAACCATCACCCGATATCTCTTCTGTAGATACTTGGCAAGATCTTTGAAAAGATCATAGCTAATAGGCTATAAGCTCAACTGAGCGAGTTAGGACCGCATAACCCCCAACAACACGGGTTCCGCACAAAAAAGGGGCACAGATACAGCCCTAGGGCTCCTGATAGAAAAGGTAACCTATTGCCGAGCGAATGGGTACTATGTAGACATTGTGTTGAGGGACGTGCAAAAGGCCTTCGATAAAGTCCTGCTGGAAGGACTTCAATACAAGATCCTGAACCTCCAGCTGGACGCAATCCTGGAAAGGATCCTTTGTGATTTTGTCATGGACATAAGGGCATGTCTCATGATCGAAGGACACAGAGGACCTGAATTCGAACTAAAGGCCGGCGTTCCACAGGAAAGTTTCCTGAGCCCACTGCTTTACTTGGTCTTTACCCTCGACCTCCCAACACCGGTGCGCAGGTACTCGATGTATCTGCAATTTGCAGATGACGTCACCCAGATCGTTCCGTACTCGGTGAAGAAAGCAAGGGATCAGTCAGTGCGCACAATAGCGGAAATCAACAACTTCAACCGGTACAGGAGACGCTGGAAGATAAGAACTAATAGGGACAAGTTTAAAATCATCCCACTGAGCCGCACGTTGACGTGGCCCATCATCATCGATGGGAGGAGATACGGCTACCCCGCTGAAGGCACTGTCCTGGGCCTAAATATCTCCGACCACGGATGCTTGAGACACTACACGGAGAGGCAGAACCTGGCAAAGAGAGAAATCTCTAAGCTATACAGGTTTAGAGATCTTAGCTCGGCCAACATTAGGAAAATATACCTGATGTACGTCCGGACTAAGCTCATCTACCGCACAGTAGTGACTCAAGTGGCCAGCAAGACCTAATGAGAAAACTGCAACGAGTATAAAACTCCGCATCCCTAATAGTTAATAAAGCCAGAGGCGTGACCAGTGACCAACATCGGCAGAGGGATCTCCAAACAAGGAAAAAAACTGGACCCTATTAACATCTTCACCCAGAAATTGGAAAGAAGGGTCTGGTTAACTCTTACGAACGATGTCATTCCGGAATTACAGGGAACTGGTGGCAGACCTAATATAGCTGCACGACTGTGAGAGAAAGTCTCACGTCGTAGCCAGTTCCCAAGTAGTAAGTTCTGCTCACAGGAAAACATTTCATTAATATACACATAACAGGAACACAAAAACTAACGCAGTTCAACAGAAACAAAAAACAGAGAGACCAAATAACAACATTAGAAACAACACAGGTATATTGCTGAGCTAACAGCCATTAAAGGCTTGAATGCTCAAGAATTTAACCAGAAAAATAAGTATACAAGAATTGAGACCCTAACAATAAGAAGAACACGCTAGCTACGCAAAAAGAAACAGACATAGAAAAACACAACATACAACAAATGAGACAAAAAGGAAAAATCAAAATAAAGTATATAATGTGATGCTCTCCTACTAGGGCTAAATACCCCTCCTCACTTTAAATTTCACCAACTTTTATGTACTAATATCCCATCATCTACTAAATTGAGTATACCATTTTTTTTCTGACAAGAAACTATCTAGAAGAGTTCATCATGTCTGGTCATGGCAAAGGAGGAAAAGTTAAGGGTAAAAACTGAAGACGCCTTTGCCAGACATTCTTTCGGGAGGAAAAGGAGACAATTATCCGAAAGAGGAATAAAGAGGAGGAGCGTTACGCAAAGGGGGCCATAGGGCCACCCGCGATGGACGGCAAACGGATTCCCCCTCCGTACCATCAGTGGGTCAACAAAACTAAGTCGGCCAACAGTCGTGGAGAAAATCTTAGGCGCGCTCAATGTAGCCCTCATAAAACTAATTGAGATGACCAACGGCTGGGCAGCACTATGTTGTATTTCTGAGGACGTCGAGAAGATCGTGTCCGATGAAGCTAAAGAGCCCCTTCGGGTGATTGGACTGCAAGCTTCCATTTTCCACGAAATCATGGTTCGTCGAACACTCATCCTCAGAAAGCTCGACCCCTTCTTCACGGACAAGAGCTGTGAAGACATCAAGGCCGAGCTTTCTAAGCACCAAAAATGGGCGAAAATTGCCAAGGTGGAGAAATTCGGCAAAAATATAGTCAAAATTATCTTTGCAAACACTGAGATGGCGCAAAGGGCTATGAAGGAGGGACTCCTGGAGTTCTACCTCCGAGTAGCCCCTGAGCAGATAGAAGCGGAGGAGTATATCCAAATAGAAAGCTGCTTCAGATGCCTAGCCGTAGAAAAACACCCCACGAGAGAATGTACCGCGACCGAGGTCACATGCTCTGTCTGTTCCAAACCAGGACACGGATGGAAGGATTGTGTCTCAGAAAAACCACGCTGTGGAAACTGCGGAGGGGACCATAGGGCCTTGGCCATGCGGTGTCCCGTCCGCAAAGAGGCAAAACGCGAAAAGTCGAAAAAAGAAAGGAGGCAAAGGAAAAGAATTACGCGGAAGCAGCAGCGGCTACAAAAACCACGGTAAGTGAGTGTAAGTGGTGATGCTAAGTGAGTGTAAAGAAATAATGACGATGGTCATTGTTGCTCACCTGGCGAACTTAGCCAACCCCTGCACCTTTGCGGATGCATTAAACCGTCTCCTACAAAAGAGCGGGGTTGAGAAAAAGCTCTAGTTCCCGCCCAACCCCGCGTCGCAGGAAATATTAAATATTCAGTTTGTCGACGACGAAAAACAAAAAGACCCAAACAGAGAAGATGAAGATAAACAAAACAACAAAAACACACAGAGGAAGAAGCAATCACAGAGGACGAAGAAATGGAAAAGAACGGAAACTCAAAAAAGAGCCTAAAGAAAAAAACGATATAGAAAAAAGAAGATGGAAGTGAGACTAGAAAAAGAGAAGGAAGATAGTAAAGAAGTGGGAAAAAGCTCAACCAAATAGCACACTATTCCGCCCCAGTCGACTCGCAGCTTTTCTCGTATAACGGTCGGTAATTATTCCTTCTACAATTAGTCATTTACCTCCAAACCAATCATACTTAGTTAATTCCACTTTCACAATGTTTGAAAACGACCATACGAGAGTAGGTCCTAATTATATTTAATTCTCATTGTAGCCCCTA
Source organism: Ceratothoa steindachneri (assembly GCA_963969495.1). Classification (NCBI taxonomy): domain Eukaryota; kingdom Metazoa; phylum Arthropoda; class Malacostraca; order Isopoda; family Cymothoidae; genus Ceratothoa; species Ceratothoa steindachneri. The sequence goes on from OZ018327.1 coordinate 136,395,032, forward strand.
ATTCACAGTCCATCATAGTTACTATATTATTCACCATATTATTCACCATATTATTCCACCATATTAATTTCACATACTTCAATTCTCTTCGCATCTTGTTACTGTAAATCATATGTTAAAATATCTTACATTGTATACCTAATCTACTTATCTCATTGTACATTCGTTGATTCTATGAATATATTTATATTTGTGTAATTGTCTTTCTTAAAGCCCAAGTCATTATTCCAAAATTTAGTTCGCTGTCATTTTAGGCCTAAAAACTATCCGCCTACAACTTTGATCAAACAAATTTATGGTTATGGTTTTCGAAACGCTATTTAGGCTGATTTATTAACATAGAATAAATCACATGAATAACCAAACACTATACAAGCTCAGTAATTTTAAATATTTATATTGATTTTTGCGATGAAAAATGTTTTAGCGTTCAAGCCTGTGTGTTCGTTTATGTTCTAGCAGTTCAATTAATCTTGGATAATTGCCAATGCAGTTACTCTTCTTGATTCTTAGTATTTATATTAATGATTATTTAGATAACTTATTAATGTGTCCAGTTTAGATCTTTCAATATTATTTTATTTAATTGTTCAATCTTTGTAATTTATTCCTTTTTAATTATTCATTATGTATTAGAGATTTTCTATTTTTGTGTCCACTACGGATCTTTTTATATTACTTTATTTAATTGTTCAAACTTTCTAATTTGCTCCTTTTTAATTATTCACTTTGTATTAGAGATTTTCTATTTTGTGTCCACTTCAGATCTTTTTTTTTTCTTTTTTTAATTAAAACATGTCCTCTACGGATATTTTCTTGAGTTATATTTGTCTTGTTCTTTTTTTTATTATTGTCTAGTTAAATTGCTTTATCTTCCTTTTTATTATTTTTTACTTATATATTGGTATTATATCTGTTTGAATCTTTAGCTGGCTGCTTTTGAACGCCTGCTTAAAGTGCATGTTCGTGTATTCATCATCAGGTAATCTTAATTAGTTCGTGATTTCTCCTGGTATAATTTGATGCATTTTATCCCACAGATTGATTGCACGCTTGTGTAAGGTCACGTTGATCGAATCTACATCGTATATTTCATGTAGCAATGCCGTGGGAAGACGGTCCCAAGGAGTAACATTTGATATGAATCTCAGCGCCGTGTTGTGTACCCTCTGCGATGTATCACTCATGGTGTGTGTGGGGGGATGACAGGATACAGGAGCAGCGGTTTCACGAGCGCTAGATATAATTTCCTTTTGTTGGATGGTGATATTGATCTAAAACGGAAGAGAGATCGTAGCGCTTTTTTTGCTCTGGTGACCCCGTAAGTGGCGCGGCGATTTGCCTTCCTGGCCTCCGTGCTGACGGGACTCAGCGCAGCGTCCGGCCTCAGCTTAGCCTCTTCTCCTTCTTTCAGATAGCCTGTATTTTTCCACTATTTCCTGACTTCCTCTACAACCTCTCCCACAACTTTCTCTGGTCGGTTTCTATTTTCACACGGTAAATGCTGACCTTCCTCTCAGCCAACTATCTCGGATCGGGGCTGAAGGGGGAGAAGAAAATGTTTACTAACCCCTAAGCTTCAGTTTGAGATGGTGGGTTTTTAACAACCTGCTTCATCCCCACCCATTCCTTCCTCGCATCCATTTTCCTTCTCAATTCACTACCTTTTTTTTACGCCGTGCCTAAGGTGGAGTCGCCATGCCGAAGGGCTACCGGGTCACCAGGTGGGGGGGTGGCCATAAATGGCGTCACCTGGCTCTGCCAGGCCCATACGCACCCCTCGCAGAGGAGGCCACTGCAAGGTTTGATTAGCATTTGCTTCCCGTAAAAAAAAATAGGGTCACCATGCCCAATGATGAGAAAATTAAAAATCTTCCCTCAATCTCCCCTCGTCCATCGTCGGAGCCGCCCTCGGGCAGCTCCTCAAAAAAAATGTTCCCCATACCTGTCCCCTAGAAGGGGACCCTCCAAATCATACTAACGGGAGAAGAGGCTTACTCCTCTCCTTCGCATACGGGTGTAGGGGACTCTCCCTCATCCCCTTATCTGGAGGTGCCTTCGAGCACTTCCCTCTTTCCAGCGGCAGTCCCCCCTTTACTTTCCAAGGGGACTGCCAGGAAAGCCAGCAGGCAGCACATAGCCGACCGCTCCCCATTGAAGCGGCTTGGTATGGCAAAGGGGGTAGAGGGAAGCCAAGCCCCATCGGTCGCTTCCCACAATTGACCTGCTGGCTAGAATATTAAACCTAGCGGGGGTCAAGGCCTGCGCCTTCCCGGACTCAACTTGTGACACCACTGCAGATGGGACCTGTGATGTCCGGGGGCGAATGGCCAACTGGAGGCCCCCCGAGATAGACATGGTCCTTGAAGCAACCCAGCCTCAGACTGTAGGCGCTTCCATGGGAGCGAATCCAGGCTCGGCGCCAAGCACCGAACTCGAGTCCGCCCCAATGCAAGGTCCTCATTAAACGGCTAGAGTTTCCAAGGTAGTAAAAGGTAGGGAGGGATCCCCTCCTCTGACCGGTGCCCTACGACTGCCAGAGCCTTCTCCAATTCGAAGCAGGACTTTGTTGAGCCTGGGGGCTCCTGCCGGCGAAGACGAGAAACTGATTTATTGCCCGCCCTCCTCTCTTAAAAAAATAAAAAATAAAAAAAAGACTCGCGGCTCCTATCCATCTGTGGGGCCGGCGGGCACGGATGGGTCTGCTGCCAATTCGGTAAGCGACCAAGCCAAGATCGGCATATCCGGCCCCTCTGCCCCCCCCCCCCCCCGGGTGCAGAGCCCTTGAATAAGTCCAAAAGTGCTAGTGCGCAGAGCGGAGCCTCGATTACATCGGGGCCCCTCATTCAGAGATTACCCGGCGTTTTCGAGGCAGCTCATTTCAAACGCTTTCTCGTTATTGGTTTCATTGAGGGCACCATGTTGGCTAAAGGCAACATGATCCCTCAGAGGAGAGCTTTAGCTAGTGTGATTGGTAGAGAGCCGAAGGTGACCCCGTTTCTCGGACGGGAGCCTTTTGGCAAATGGGTCGAATCCCTCAGAGGCGCCCAAGATTAGTGCCCTTCGGACACTTGATGGTACGCCTGTGAATGTGACGCCGCACCCTATCATGAACTTCGTGAAAAGAGTAGTTTATGCGAGCGAACTCGTGGACTACTCCATAGAGGACATCACCTTAGAGCTGGCCGACATGGGGCAGTCCAGGTCGCAGGTGTGATGAGAAAACAGGGAGGGGCCTCGAGACCCACCCCTAAACCTTTCGTCACGTTCGACTGTGACAAGCTCCATGAGTCGGTGCGTGCCAGTTGCTATCGCTACCACGTGAAGGCATTCGTGCCACTGCCGCGGAGGTGCGATTAATGCCACTGCCTCGGCAATAATAATCGCTCCTGTCGACGTGCAAAGTCAGGGTTACCCGAAACCTGTGTAAGTTGCTCTAAAGCCGCACACGATAAGTCTAAATCATGTGTTGCCCAGTCTGTTAATTGCAGGGAGCCGCATCCCGCTTCTTCGAAGCAATGTGGTGCAAATCTCCTTGAGGAGGGAATCCTGGCCGTTCAGGCTAAGGATCGCCTCTCATTTCGCGAGGGTGAAGAATTGGTCCTGGTGCACCCGGCGTACTGGGACGTCCTATGCCTCAATGTTGAAAAAGACACCCTATGCTCCTGGCCCCTCTAGGCCTAAGAGTACGGTCGTTTCCGCGGATATTCGGAACCCTTCTGCGGGTTCTACGCACCTTGGGCGCTCCCCTGGTAAAGCTGGCGGCACAAAGGGCCCACACTCATCCCCTGCTAAAACTAGAGCTTCCTCCCCCCCTTCCCCCAGCGTGACCGTTTTCCGTGAGGCGAAACGGCCACGCGCCTCCAAAGAGTCGTTAGACTCACAGGAGTCAGCACACCTGAAGTTAGTCGTGAGGCAATCTTTCGTGGTTTCCAAAAGCTGACCCCGAAAGGAGAACAGCAACAAAGGAGCTTCGAATCCTTCGCCCACTTCCAGTTGTGGAGGGGTGGCTCGGAGACGCTGGATCCTCGAAAAGAGGGTCCCCCGCTTCCGAAGCCGCAACGCCCGCCTAAGGTTTTGAGGGGGTGGGGGGAAAGGACTCTCATGGTGAGCCCAACCTCCCCCAATAAGTCCTCGAAGGCGACAGCCCATTCAGCGCATTGTCCGGCCAACAGCCCCCAGGGTTCTGAATCGGGGAAGCGTACGGCCATTCCCGTGTTGGTCTTCTCTTCGAAGAGGGCCCTCACGTCTCCTCCGAGCTAGGCATAGAAGGCATATTCGTTCAATGGAATTGCCACGGACTCCAGGCCAACTGGGATGAGCTTCGAAGGCTCGTCTCCTCCCGTTGCTCATTACATATATTTTTGCAGGAGACAATGCTAGTTGCATGGCCCCTGCCCACCCTCCTGCGGTATAAGGGTTTCGCGACCCCAACACCGCGGAAAGGGGGCCGGGCGGGAGGATTTGCGATTTACACCCGGAATCATGTCTCTGTTCTACTCTTCAAATTAGATACCTCCTTTCAGGCAGTAGCTGTGCAGCTGCGCCTTGATAGGAGGTATACTGTTATCTCCGCGTACATTCCACCGTCAGCCGAAATCGACCCGGGGGACTCCCGCCGCGTCGTGGCACGGTTGCCGAGGCCCCATCTCTTGCTGTAGATCTAAACGGTAGACATTCCCTCTGGGGAGACTACTCTATCAATCCCCAGGGTCAAATCCTTGCCGACCTGATCGACGAGCTTAAGATGGGTTTCCTAAATGTGTTTGAGTTTACGCATCACTGCCCGAGAACAGCTTTATTTTCCTGCATCGATCTATCTTTGTGCTCTCCGGATGCACAACCTGAATTTGATTGGGGAGTGGTCGATGGCCTCTATGGTAGCGATCACTTTTCCATTCAAATATCATTTTCTGGACCACTGCCGCCCCAGAGCCCTCCCCGGTGGTGCTTGGCGCGGGCGCGGTGGCTTGCATTTCAGGAAATGACTGAATTATCTGTCTCAGTCGAGGAGTTTAGGTCGGTAGATGAGGCCGCTGAGTTCTTCGGCGACAACCTCATCGCCGTGGGCCTGACTACTATTCCCAGAACGTATGGCCGTTTTGCACGCCGACCATTCCCGTAGTGGTCGGCGGAGTGTGATACGGTCCTCAAACAGAAGCGTTATGCTTACATGCGCTATAAGCGCCGCCCGCACGATTTCACTGTCGGTGAATTCCGACGGACTAGGTCTAGGTTCCGGTATATTTCGAAGCACGCCCGCCGCACTTCTTCGCGGCCATACGTGTCTTTACTTAACGGGAAGGCCTCCTCTAGCAGAGGTGTGAAAGCGAGTCAAAAGGATTCGGGACAAGTTCTCGCAGGACCCCCCTCCCGTTCTCCAGGAGAACGTGACGGCAATCTCGAACCCCGCGTCCGTGGCGGAATTTTTCGCGAACGCTTTCTCTGGATTCTCTGGCCGGGATGCTGCTCCGCCAGCATTCAATCCATGTTGTGATCCAGCGGAAGTCAGCCGATTGGATTTTACCTTCATCGCAGGAGAACCTTTCAACGACAGGTTTACTGTGAGTGAGTTGCGTGCCGCTCTCGCTTCGTGCGCGGGCACCGCCCGTGGTCTGGACGATGTGCCGTACGCCATGCTTCAACACCTGGGTGAGCGAGGCCTGGTCTTTCTGTTAGATTTTTTCAACAGGATCTGGGTAGAGGGTAACCTCTCAGATTCCTGGCCAATCGTTACTTTGCTAACTTTTCGCAATCCGAGGAGAGATCATTCTACCTAGGCCGGTTTCTGCCCAATTTCTCTAACCCAATGCGTGTGCCAGTTGCTGGAGAAATTGATAAATGTTAAATTAGCCCTTTTTTTCTGGAGAACGGAGGCCATTTGTGTTCTGCGCAGTGCTAGATATAGTTGCCCGAGAGCTAGATATAGCTCTCAGGCAGGTGGCGCCCCTGTTTCTGCCCAGAACGCCACCCTGGAAGGTACCACCGTTGGCTATTTGTCGCCACGCCTTGCTCCCATAGCTTGTACAGCACCGGGAGTATTGCGTTCGGCCTTTTTGGAGCACATCTCGTGTCACACTGAAACCCTGCCAGTGTATACAGATGGCTGCAAGTCCGAAGAAGGGTCAGTTTCCACGCCGTATCCCCTCGTGACACTCCTGTTTCGATGTTAAAGAGCTCTCCTTCGATATCGTTAATGCTGACCATGGCCTTACGATTATCGAAGTAGCTGCGCAGGATCTTTACCATGCCTTCCTCCATTCCAAGGTCGTAGATTTTATTTTTCAGGCCCGGCCCCAGACTTTGTCACAGGCCGTGGCCACATCTCTAAGTACGACATCTACATTATTGCCCCTGGCCTTTGCAACAGCGATCTTCTCTATTATGAAGGCTAATGTGGTTTCGGTTCCGACCTTTTTTTTCTAAAACCGTGTTGTTGGTCGTTGTACAGGCCGTTATTCTCCAAATAGTTCGTAAATCTTGCGTTCAGGAGCTTTTCGAATAGTTTACCGATGAACTCCAATAGATTCATCGATCGGTCTATAGCTACTTATCTCTTTTTTTAGGCTTTCCAGGCTTCAACAAAAATATCATCTTAGCGTTTTTCAATGACTCGGGAAAGTGGCCAATATTCATGTAAGCGTTCAGGATGTTTAAATTGCTTGATTTACGTTAGAGGGGGGGGGGGCTTTTATTAGGTGAGTCTTCGTAATTCCGGTCAACCACGGAGCCTTTTATTTGAAACTCTTCAGTGCACTTTCGTATTCTTCGTATGTGAATGGCCTGCCCTCCTCCCGAGCATGGCGCGTACGGTCAACCAGAAGATGAGGTGTGAGTTCTTCACCCAGCTCTCTAAACCTTGTATCAACTTCATCTTCGTAGTCCCCATCAAATTCTGCGTTTTCCGCTTCGCTGATACTAAATCTTTGGTTCCAATAATCTCTGAAGTGACGCTCCACGTCCTCATCTCTGTTGATCGTTATATTTATTCTTTCCCTTGGAGGGGTTCCTATTAATCTTTTAATTTGACCCCCAATTTTTTTTTTAGCCCTTTCAGTTTCTAGGTTACAAATTATGTTGTCCCATGTCTCCTTGGATTTCTCGATGATGAGAAATTTGATTGTTTCTCTCAGTTCTCGTAGCTCCCTATAGCGTTAAGCTGTGTTACAGTACAGGTTTATCTCATTGATAAGGAGATCTAATATGTCCATTCTTCCAGTAATTTCTCTATCCCATCTCGGGGCCGGTAGAGTTTTAAATCCGTTCCAAGGGATAGCATGACTGTCAGCCTCCTTGAATTTCCACATCATATTGTTAAGATGATGGTCTATCTCCTCAATCGAGGCGCCTTCCAGTCTATTTACCTCTATATTGCTCAAGTGGTCTTTATAAGCTTACGAATCAGCCCTGTTCAGCCATCTCCGTTTAGGTATTGGGACCTATATTGGTGAGGTTGACAACGTAGTTACCATGCTGATATGATCCGATGATATGTAAGGACCCGGCACTGTCACTTGGTTGAGAGCAAAATTGGTTTTAGTCAATACAACATCAGGTGTTGTCGAGCATATTCCTGTTAAGAATGTGGTGAAATCTGGACCTATTCTTTGCACTATGTTCCTCCTAATTAGAAGGATCAGTGTGTTATCCGCTCAATTTAAATCTGTAGTATATCCTGCCTATCTGCATTGGGCATTGGGGTGTCCAATTAAAATTGTTGAGGCGTTTATACGGAATAGGCGGATGAAATTAGGAACTGGCAAATATGAGTGTCTAGGTGGCTGATAACCGACTGCCACCACAAAGTCATCATAGGTCATCTTCATCTTTACAGCCATGTAAGTAAGACTCTTCCAAATCTTGAATTTCTTGGAATTTTATTCCTTTCCTGACTGCAATTGCGACGCCATCGAATCTCTTATTAGAGTGGTTGGCCATCAGCACCTCATAATTGTATATTTTAATATACTCTGTTCGCATATCGATGCCATGCTCGGAAATGAGGATGATGTCTGGGTCCAGGTTCCTTATAATCTCATATATTTTTTTTTTTTTGTCCATCCATTGACATTGAAGGAGAAGATTTTCAATTTTCTGATGTATCTTATTTATCTGTCCATGATTTTTAGTTCTTATGTGGTTGTTTAGGTTTATCCCCGTTTTCTCGTGCTAGGGATCTATTATAGCGTACGAGAAGTTGAGGCGAGCGGCTTAAAAGCTTCGTTTGAATAAGTCTATTTTGAGACTCAGGATTGCCGAGTGGATTCGCTGCTGGCTAACAGTGGTCCAGCGACGCGGGAAGCTGTTCGCAACTCGCCTACGCTATTATTTTTTTCTTTGCCCCCTTTCCTACTCCCCTCTATCTACACTTTTCCTCCCGTTTTCTAACACTGGGGATCTTTTCCTCCCGTTTCTCTTCTTTTTGAAAATCTCGTGTGCGTGATTAAAGCAGAATTTCTCAGTTATCACGATTATTCCTGGTTTCAGAGCCGCTAACTCGTTATCTTCATTTATGTCCGCTTCATAGTCATATTTATACTTCTCTTTCATGATCCCTGAGATGATGTCAGCTTATGGCGTGATTTTAGGTAATGGCGCAGACGGCGAGCCGCATCTCCTTATTCCTATTTCATTAATTGTTTTGCAGGTTTTTGATGTTACAGTATGGTCCATTCGGACGGTCTAGTCTTTATTCTCAATTTGCTTCGAAGCAGTGGCGATTCCTTCTTCATTAGTGGAGCGTGATTCCGTCTGAGCGACACTAGGTGTCGGCGTTTTAGGTCTATTAAGGCGGGAGTCTCTAGATATGGAGCGAGATCTTGGGGTAGCGTATTTAATTGTTTTGAGTTAGGCCTGGAACAACTCGCCTGAGGGAGGATTGTCCGTAAACCACATCGGCTTGAGCCCGTTGTGAATCAGCATTTTGTTAAATTCTGTAGCGCAACTATCTGGTTTGATTACATTTGCAAAGTGCGCGTGAAGGATGCACATTACTAAATCAGGTCTCATTTCCACGTCTATGTTCAAGAGCCTCTTATTCTGTTTATCCATTTTTGCTGCTTGTGCGTATGTTGTAGTAGCCTTCTTATTTCTGTTCTATATAGCCTGCTTTTTCTTGTCTGCTACTATGGACTTCTTTAGCGGACAGGCCATGGATAGGGTACGGTGTTGGTTTCCACAATTTAGACATTTTTCCTGAAGGCTCTTGCAATCTTTCCATGTATGGTCTTTACCGGCGCATTCAGAACATACTTTACCTTCAAAGGGGCATTCCTTTGTAGGGTGTTTCTTTAGGGCGTAACACGAGAAGCACACTTAGACCGGAACGAACGCCTCACGCTCTATGCAGGATGCAGAGACTTTTGAATTGAACATCACTAATTCATTTTCGCAAGCCTGGTTCGCTATCTCGGTTGTTTGAAATGTCACTTTAAAAACGTGACTATACTCCTCTCCTTCGCGGTTTTTAAATTTGCATTTCCTGTGTAGAGTGCGAATCGACGTAAGGGTATATGCGTCGACAGACGATCGATCGCTGAGCTGCAACTTGAGGGAGCAACTTAGGAGCGAGGCCGATCTTCTCGAATTCTTCTTTTGACTTCCTACTCAGTATCTTGTCAATATCCTGGGACGTGTCTCATATGGCTAGGTAGCCATACGTCTGTTCTTTGACTCGGTAAAGTGCGATTCCTAGTTTTGAAAAGGCAAGTTCAAAGACTTTTCCTTGTAGGCTTCTGATAGCGCTCAATAACCCTGAGGGGAATGCGCTTTTCGCCATAGGGGTGGTCCATGACGGCCTCAAGGCAGTTGTTTCCTCTGCGAACCTAACAGGCCCTTATGGCTGGGCATTGACCTAATACTATTCACTGAGTTCTCCTTTATCTGCTCTACCTATAATCGTGTCTAACAGGTTCCACCTACCTGTCCTGACCACTCCACCCCAAACTGGGGACCTCACCTTCGCACCCCTTGTAGGGCTTCCTTTGGGGGTTTGGACACGTTAGAAGACACGCGGTTTCTACAGACCTTAGCTAGCAGAAAAGTTATCTGAACTCATGATGTGCTGCTGTGGTAAGAAAAAGATCAAATTCGTCCGCCAGTGGTATGAGCGAAGATCTCGAGAGCGCGTTCGCACGCGCGCGAACGCACGTGTGTAGCACAGGTGTCCATGGACTAGGTTATGGGACTCAGGAGCAAAATAAACTCCTTCACACAAAATCCGTATTGGAAAATTCGCTGACAGCAGTAGAAAATTTCAGTGAAGTTTTCCTCCATTTCCTATGCAGGGGCAGGTATCCAACTTATTGCATGATTAATGATGGTGTAAGTTATAAATGTGTATAGATAGATAGGAGAAGAAAGTTTAAAGGTATGTATATAAGTATAAGCAGTGTGTACCAGGTTAACTGGCTAACTCTGTTTTTCTTCTGTTCGAATAACAGTTATCTTGGCTGTCTTGTGTGGAAAAAGCTTTCAAGCCTTTGTTTTATTTTTCGGTGGTTCCAATTTTGACGGTGGATTCACCGCCTTTTCCTTTGTTTGTCCACTACGGATCTTTTTATTTTATTTATTTATTTTTTTTTACATAATTTCGATCTACCTTTGCAGGTGGTTTCGGTAAATATCAGTATATTGCTGTAGCATCTCCTTGAGCCAGGATCTGGCTGCTTTGAAATGCGTATCTTAAGGTCAGCTCGTGGTTAATATCAGGTAGCCTTATTTGGTTTGTCAACTTGGGGTCCATGGTATTTTGAATCTTTTGCCATAGTTTTTTCGCATGGTTATGGAGTTGTATATTGATTGGTCCCAAATCGGTAACTTGATGTAGTAGGCGTGTGGGTATGCGTTCATTCAGTGTGACAACAGCAATAAATCTTATTGCTCTATTGTGAATCGCCTGAAGTTTCCTCAGGGCACATCTACTGAGGGTATAGAGCGGTATGGTCGGGTAAAGGAGGACTGGTCTTACCAGTGTGGTATATAATTTGCGTTTATTTGCGGGCGAGAGCTGTTTGAACCTATCAAGCGAACTGAGTGTTCTACGGCCGGCCTCCGCTCTTTCTTTACAGTGTGAAATGTGTCCATTTGACGTGATCTTTAGTCCAAGGACTTTGCCGTCATGGGTATAAGGGTAGTTTTTGCCGTTTGTACGGATGTTCGATGTTTTACGGCGTCCTATCGAAATCACTTTAAATTTGGCTTCGAACTTATTGTATTTCGCATGTTGTAAGAGTAGATGTAGGTATGGGGTAGAGTAAGGGTGTGTGGACAGATAGCGGAAAGTAGACCAGTGGTGAAAAGAGAAAGAAGTGTGGAAGGGTGCAAAGAGATGCTAGAGCCTGGTAATCAGGCCTATCGCTTTTAAGTATTTTTGGTTTTGTAGTTCCTTTGTTGTCTTTGAGTTAGTTTATATATATATATATATATATATATATATATATATATATATATATATATATATATATATATATATATATATATGCGTGTGTGTGTGTGTGTAGAACGGCACTTCTGCTCCGCCAGCTAGAACCCCGGCGGAACTTGAAAGTCCGGCGCGACTTATTCCTTCTCTGTTCTGGTCAATTATTTGGACGATATCATCGTCTAATTCACGATTAAACATTTCCAGCATATTCCTTGTCTGTTCTTCTATAAAAATGTTAATGGGGCTTAACCCCGCCTCCCGGTGCCGCTCTTCCTGGCTTTTTCTTTCTCGCCTGAATATACCTGTAATTATGTACGTACATTTATTCTGCACCATTTGTAGTTTCCTCTTTTGTGTCTTCGAGACACACAAGAATGCAGAATCAGGGTATAGCAGCCTTGATCTTACAAGTGCATTGTAGATCTTTTTCTTATTACTTTAACGAAGATCTCTAAAACTATATAGAGTCTTGATTTGACAGTGGCCTTGGTGATTCTTTCGTGGACGTGCTTCTTGTACCCGGATGAGGTAATCTTCATTCCGAGTACATTGCACTCAGTAGTGTAGGAATAACGTATTTCCCCCAACCTGACGTCGTAAAGTAGTTTCCTGCCTATGGGTCCACTTTGAACTTTTCCTGGTTGGTGCGGATCTTCCACCGGGCCTGGTTGGTGTTAAGATTTTCAATTTCTGCTGCTGTCATACGATCTTGCAAAGGCGCATTCCTCCATGGACCAGTGATTATTTGGGTGAAATCATCGGTGAATTGAATGTTGAGGCAAGTGGGGCTTATAGGGGCTGGGACATCTGCGGTGTAAATCAACTAGAGAGTGGGGGACAGGCACCCCCCCTGCAGGAGGCCCTCAGTAAGCGGAAGCTTTGGCCCGTCCGTGCACCCTAAACTGATGTACGCTGCTCTCCATGACATAGTCACAGAGAGTTTTTTCTAAGTTTTCACTTAGGCCCAGTCGTAAGATCTTGTACTGCATTCCCAGTTGGCACACCTTATCAAACGCATTGGATACATTCCGACAAACAATGTCCACATAACTCTTTTCCAGTTTCGCTTGGGCTAGATTTTCCGTGATGTCATTAATCGCCCTCTCCGTACTTTGTTTCCTCCTAAACCCAAATTGTGTGGGTTGAAAAGGGAGTTCTCCTCCAGGTGAGACACCAATCTTTTGTTGAGGATCTTCTCGAAGAGCTTTCCGCTAAATTCTAGAAGTGAAATTGGCCGATAGCTCTCCTTCAACGTTGGGTTATTTCCGTGCTTAGGCAAGAAAATCATCTTAGCCGTTTTATAAGCATCTGGAAAGTATCCCGTGTTCAGATAGGCGTTATATATTCTTTTCATCCCTTCGATGGCATTGGCTGGTGCCTTTTCAAAGTTAAGCGTTGTAAGCCTCGATTGGCCTGGGGCTTTTTTTTGTAATGAGCGTCTTGTGTATTTGTTCGTCAAGCTCGTCGATGATGTTGCTTTCAAACTCTAGGTCATAGTCTTCGCTTTCCTCTTCAGTTATACTGAAGATCTTTTCCCGATAACTTCGGAATATCTCTTCAATTCTTCCTTCTTCCGTTTCGATGTTTGCATCCTCCTTTTGTAGCTCGATCTTCTGCTTTTTCTTCCCAGTCGATCCTTTGCGATTTTTTTTATCTTTTTCAAAAAATATTTGGAAGTTGCTTCGTGATCGAGGTTATCGATCACATCCTCTCATCAGCTGCAGTGTTGATCGATGATTTACTGGTTTAGTGCTTCTTTGACTTTACTTCGTTGTATTGAGGGAACTGACGCATTCACGATGTGGATTTCATACAATAACTTAAGCTCACGGTATAATTCCTTCATATATTTGGTCCATCTGTAGGTAGAGATGGTCCTATACTCGGTTTTAGGGATACAAGCCCTATCTGCGCTAATGAGATGGTTATTAAGGTCGTCGAGTACCTTGTCAATCTCCTCGAGAATTGCCTCGTCCAAGTTGAGCGGATCGTAGGCCTCGAGAAGGCGCGTGTACCGTGTCTAGTCTGCTCTTTTGTAGTTCTTTCTGACTACAGGTGGAACTTGTATAGGGTTCCTGTTGATAGTGAGTAGGATCCCTATATGGTCACTACATGGTACCTGGACTGGTTCCATGTAGTAATTGAACGGCAGCTGACGATTTGCCAGACAGATGTCTGGTTTTGTGTCACTTCCTGCTCTGACAAAGGTGGAGAGTCCGTGCCTATTCGCTGAGCAATATTTCTGTCTAGCGACAGGTTCAGGCTTCTTCCTATACCGGTGAAGGTCCTGTAACCGTATTCTTGGCATCTGGCGTTCAGATCCCCCATTAATATAGTGGGGCTCTTCTTCCAAATAGGCCAGTGAGAGTGTGAATTCGTAACACATCTCTCCTTGGTGGTTGATATCCGGTAGCAATGACCAACTTTCCTAAGTCGAGTTTGAACTCAATCGCGAGGTAAGATTCTTCTAGATTTCTTATTTGTTTGTATTTAATCCCTTTCTTTATTGCAATAGCGGCTCCGTCGAATCTCTCCTGCGAATAATTTGTGATCAACACATCGTAGTTCCAGATTTTCATTTCTGCACTGCGCGTGTCGATCCCGTGTTCTGAAATTAAGATGATGTCTGCATCAATTTCCCTGAATACATTTCCGTAAAGAATTCCTTTCGTCGTCCAGCCGTTGGTATTAGCTTCCAATATTTTCAGTGCGTTCTGTAACATTATAAATTGTTTTTACCTATGCTTCTTCTTATTCTTATTCTTCTTAGGGGCTGGCTGGGCGGTTTTACTTGGCCCAGGGTTTTCCTTTTTCGGAGGGGGACTCGGGGTTTTGGACCTGCTCTTCGTAGATCGTGTACTGGTGCAGGAGCCCTCTTCTTTGTCAGAAGAGGAGGATCCCTCCTAACTTTCAACCTTTTCCTCTTCGTCGTCCTCTTCTGATTCCTCCGATGAGGAAGCTTCAACGATCTCCTCCAGTCCAGACTTGACGGTATTATTCTTTATCACTGAGTCCTTGAATGCTTCAGAGCATTCGGGGTCTGCAGGCATAATTACTGAAGGAAAGTTATTCGCCTTCAGGAGACCATTCAGTACCTGGTTATAGCAGCCAGGCTTTACTGCATTGGCCACATTTGCGTGGGTAATGCAGATTAATAACTTTGCACTTAAATCTCTCGTCATATTCATCTGTGCAAGTGCAGGTGCAGGCTTTATTTCTGCGTTCTTATTCGCGGCGATCGCGTATGTCGTTTCTTTGGCTTTCCTCTCTTCTTCTTCCTTTCTTTTTATAACCCCGCGGCGCTTGGGGCAGTTCAAAACCATGGTCCTATGTTCCCATTTGCAGTTTAGGCATCTCTTCTTGGTGCTCTCGCATTTATCAAATCGATGCCCTTCTGTGGCGCATTCACTTCCCCACTGTTTTTTTTTGTCCGGGCATGTCTTTGTAGTGTGTTCTTCGAGTTTGAAGCATACAAAGTACATTTGTATGCTATTAAACTTTTCCTGCTGTATGTTTTTGCCTGGTATTCTCATATTGAATACCAGTATTCCATTTTGTGTCGATTTTTTTGCCATTTCCCTGGTAGCGAATGTTAGTTTAAAAACGTGGGTGTGTTCGCGAAATTTGATTATTTCGCGAACTTGGGCCAAGTGATTGCTCTTGGTGATCTCTTCCTTGAGCTTCTCGGATGCATGCTCACCCACCCAGCTCTCCACTTTGCGGCAGATCACGCTTCTGTTTGCTTCCACTTGTGGAGGGGTTTTCGCTTCTAGGCCAGTGTTCCGTAGGACCCTCGCTCCCTCTTCCTCTAGGAGCTGGTCCACGTCCTTGGTCTCGACACATAAGGCTATGAAACCAGATGAAACTTCAATAAGTTTCACTAGTGCCACTTTTAGCTCGAGGTAGAGGGTTTCACATAGGTGCCTTTTGTCGGAGTTCTTCTTTCTAGGGATGGTCCTTAGGGGGACCCTCTTAGTGAGGGTCTCTATAGTCTTCGTTGTCCTTACTATGTAATCTTGTGGCGTCTTCTTTTGTCTGAAATTAAAATGTAATTATGGTGTTTTGGAGTGAAAAAGAAAGTTATGAAGTGGTAAAAGAGGTAGTGAATAGTGCAGGTAATTCGGGTACCAGTCCCCAAAAATGGTGAAAAAACGCCCCCGTCCATTTTCCTGTTGTTCTCCTGCTCGTTTTCTGCCAGAATGATGAATGGTGGATGGATTGGATGGGTCTCGAGTGGGAACCTCAAGAGGGGTGAATTATAATGGACTTGATGCAATAGCGGCCGAATCAACGACCGCTAAAGTTTTGCCACCCACTCCCGGGTACTTACGCCATAAATGCATCCAACTACATAGAGACGGGTGTACTTCCCTCTATGATTCTGGCCGGGTCCCCCAGGCGATGAGGATCTCTCCTCCATCCGGAACTTGCAGTTATGCCCCAGTTTCGAGATCATTTCTGACTTACGCTTCCGCTGTGGGCTAATCCTCAAACCAGTTTTCACATAAGTCCTTAATTATGTCAGTCCAAGTAGCCGTCATAGTTAAGATGAAATCAATGAATAGCAGACATCGAAGCAGGTTCACACGCAGGGCGATGGACGGGAGCAGTGAAGTGCTTAAGCCCTCATTCTGTTATGAATAATCGATGAATAATAAGTATTTCTCTTTTTGAAGGGTAAGGCGTAATTCACCGTAAGACTTCCAGAATAGGCGCTCTTCTATGTAGGCGGTGCTCAAAGTCCGTTACTAAGCAAGTAAAAATGCTTTATCCGAAGGTTGTCAGCAGAGCGTAGTAATCGAATATTCGACCGTCTTAGTGTAATTTTTTAATTTTAAATTTATTAAAAAGAACAGAGTTTACAGATTTGAGTATTTTTACATATATAATTACATATAAGCAAAAACAATTTACATCATAGTGTTGAATATACACACAAAAAAGAGAGTAGAGAAGGGAAAGTTTACATGGAGAAGTAAGAAGAACGAAACTCTAGGAACTGTGGAGGTCATCTATCTTTTTTATTATATTTATATAGTTATTGTATATATTTCATTTATAAACAAATTATCACATCGAATTGTTACGTTATTTATTTTGTTATATCTCATATCTTATTTATACATTAAAAATAATAATTTTTGTGTAATATTTTATTTGTACATTTAAAAATTACTATTCTTGAGTGATTTACTTATTATTACAATTTTAACGTTTAACATTCTATTTATATTATTTCACTTTAGTATCCAAAATTTTAGACACTTTAATATCTTTTATTTTATATTTTTCCTTATTCTACTTATATTAATTCTCAATTGGTAATTCATTTTCGCTTTAGTTTATATTTACTTCACTTTACTTATTCACTTTATTTTCATACTTAATTTACGTTCATTTATTAATCTATTCATGTCTTTTTGATTTATTTCTACATTTTCTAATATTTCACAGTTTTTAACGTTTAACACCTTTTATTTATATTATTTCATATTAATGCCGTTATTTTGTACACTTTATTTTAACACATTCTACTTATAATTATTTCTCATTAAAACCGAAATTTTATACATTTAATTTTTATTATATATTCTATTTATATTATTTCACTGGTAATTTAATTTTACTTTCATTTATTCATTTATCGTATTTTCCCTTTGATTTATTCCCTTCGTTTGATATTTACACTTTTTGTTTATTATTCACTATTTTTTATCATTCACATATTTGGCTATTTGTGAGGTCTTTTGTCCGTTCTTAATTACCTTGAAAACATTCAGGTTGACTGGATGGATGCACGAATCCGGAATGTATGTGGAATGTGCCTTCCTCCAGCAGTCCTGCTATTTCCTTCGGTGAGTCGGGTCCTTCGTGAGTCCATTTGAATGTGTCCATTCTTATGCCTTCCGTAAGTTCCACAATTTTCCCTTTCGGCGGTCTGTTTATCGGTGATCCGAAGACCTTGAGGGACACTTTTTCTCCGCTAAAGAAGTACCCCATCTCCAATATCTCATTTTCTGTGAGGGGAACTCCTGTGTACTTTAATATTTCTTTGTCCTCTTCCTCTTCTTTTGTCGTTGGGGTTTCACTTTCTTCGGTTTCCCTTTTCTTCTTTTTCCTCTGTTTTTTCTTCTTTGGGGACTTCTTTGGATTTTCATTTTTTGGTCTTTCTTCTCTTTCTGTCGATTCCTCTTTTTCTTTCGTTTCCTTTTTCTTTTCTTCTGGCTGTTCTTCTGTGAGCTGTATTTTAAGAATCTCGTTTTTCACCCCGTTCATTTGCAGAAGCTGATTTAGCTCAACTGCAAACGTGCCGGGGCGAGCCAGGTTTGACAGGTGGGCGAACATTATCATGGCCATAATTTCGATCCCTTCCTTTGGCATGACCAGTTTTCAATGTTCGAGAATACGATCTTAACTATGCTGTTGGCCTTGCCGAATGTTTCTATTTTTGTTATGTTGACCCATTTTTGTTTGTCGGACAGCTCGGCCTTGATTTCCTCACAAGAGTTCTCCGTGAAGAAGGGGTCAAGCCGTCGTAGTATGATTGTTCGTTGTACGAGGATCTCGTAAGGGATAATCGCCTCCAGTCCTATTTTTTGAAGATGTTTTTTTAGCCTCTTCTGAAACTAACTTCTCCACGTCCTGCATGCTATCGCAAATGAAGGCGTAATCTGAGGGCGTTTCGATGAGTCATAGAAGGGAGACGTTGATCTTTCCGTAGATTGCCGTCAGCCGATCCCGTTTGGTTCCCCCCCGTAGGGTACGAAGGGGGACCCGTCTAGTTTCTTGAGGGGCCGGCCCCATGGGCCATCTTCCTTAGCTCTCCCTTTTTCTTCTAGAGCTCGATCTTTCTTCGATTAAGATTGCCTACTTGCACACACGAACGTAAATTAACTTGTCTGGCTGTATAAGTTCTCAGAACCTCCCTTAAGCTTTCCTCCTTTGCCACGACCAGATATGATGAATTCGACCTATCAAAAGGTAAAGTCCTAACTTACTCACTACTCTCTCACTCACTAAATTGTACTCTTATTGTATGGACCTTGGACCTTGGACATAAAAAGTGGTGAGATTTAGGGAAAGTTAGAGAGAAAGATAGTAAGAGAGGAAAGTGGTGAAATAGAGTGAACTTAAAGAAAAGAGGTGCGTGGGAGACAGAATAAATAGGTTCCTGGTGAAAGGGTAGCTCAGTTTGTTTTTGTTTTTGGATAAATTTTGTTTGTTTGTTGTTTTTATTTAATAAAATATAAAATTTATAGTCTATCCAATTAAATTAATGTGGTTAATTTAATTCTTAATTATTTGATCTTAATGATCTTTTTGGCATTCAAGCCTTTATTTGAGGCGGGGTTTTTATTCCCGCTGCGGGTTTTTCAGGTTTATTTTTAGTTTTATTTGAATTTTTGCGAAATTTGAATTTATTTCTAGTAAAGAAAACTTACGCATTTCACTAGTCGTTTCCTGTGCTTTGTCGATTTTGTCATGCGTATTTTGGAGTCACGTCACCGTCAGACTGTATTTTACTGCTTTTAAATGGTCTTATTTGTCGGTCGACCTCGATATCTAAGTGTGTACGAGAGAACTCAGTGGTCAAGCGGGCGCTAATGGCTTGCCAGATCCTCTTAGCTCTCTCGTGGAGCGCCACGTTGATCGGAGATAATCCAACTGAGTTGTGGAGCTTCCTCTGTCGTTTGTGTTCTCTTCTTCGGGTGTTTGTAATGAGAAGCACCGCTTTCTTCTGTGACTTGTAGTTTCGCAATGTGGGTCTTGGCGATCGCGTTCAGTGGCACTGGAGGGTACAGAAGTCTCGAGCGAATGCATGCATTGAATATCTTCAGTTTATTTGAGGGATTTAGGTCACAGAACCTGTAAGATTCCAGCAAATCTCTCTTGCCATTGAAGGTCTTGCGAAACATGGGAATTATTTTGAATTTTGGGGCATTGGTTGATATTTTTCATTTCCTCTCGAAAGAGTTGATGTTAGATATCTCCCTAGCCGTATTTCTGGCCATAAATTCCCTGTGAACATAAGCGGCGGTACAAATTTGTGATATATCATCAGCGAACTGTACGTATATCGTAACCTCGGAGAGAGGTTGTGGTAGGTCGCGTATATAAATGTTGTATAAAAGGGGACTGAGACATCCCCCTTATGGGACCCCTGCTTCGAGCTCGAATTCAGGACCTTTGTGTTCTCTGATATGAATGTATGCTTCCCTCTCCATTATGTACTCACATAGAATCCACTCAAGAATGGGGTTGAGGCCTACTGAATGATCTTAAATTGTAGTCCTCTCTTCCAAACCTTGTCAAAAGCTTTCTTGATATCGCGGATCACTCTGTCGGCATGCCTTTTATCTGCCTTGATCTTGGCAAGCTTTTATTGTATTTAAATTGAAATTGATGTAATAAGAAAGAAAATTTGTGGTAGGTATATAAAGATAAAAAGAAGTTGGGTTTTGCCCTGGTGTAGAGGGCATTTCTCAGGGTTTTTTCTGTTATTTTGACTTTTCTTCCTCCCATTTGTTATATATATATATATATATATATATATATATATATATATATATATATATATATATATATATATATATATATATATATATATATATATACACACACTTCTCACAGATATACACATATATATTCTTTTTTTTCTTTTTTTTAATAAATAAATAAATTTCTTTCTTTCCTCCGTCGCGGCATTTAAGCCTTTCAATTTTTTTGTTTGCTATATACATTTTTCTTTGTTTTTTAAATAACAATTTATAATTCTTAATTTGCCGGGATTTAGGTTATTATTTCATTTATGTTTATTTTGTTTTAATAGTGGGCACTTCGCCTCTTTTTCTTCAATTTTTATTACACTTAGATGTTTCTGCTATTCTTGTTTAAATATATATTCCGATTTGGTTTTCTTCGGGAGCAGTTTCTTCCACTCGGGAATAGGGTTTGCCTGGTGGCGCGTCCCCTAACTGCTCTCGAAATGTCTAAGTTGAGGTTCAAGTTCGGGAGTATCTCATTTTTTATCTTGTCCCAGGTCTTTCTCCCTAGCCTCTGGAGTTCCATATTCAGTGGTTTCAGACCTTCTCTTGCGTGCAATTCTGTTTGCTGTATATGGTCTGTCTTTCGTGCTCCAGCTATAACCAGGGCTGCTTTGTTCTGCATGCTCTGAATTTGCTTGAAAGAGGTGGAAATCGCAGCCTGCATGACCACTGCCAGGTACACTAAGGTTGAGCGTACCAGAGCAGTGTATAACTTCTTCAGATTTTTGGAGCTGATGCTTTTAAATCTATACAGTTTTCCGAGCTGTATTTTGGCTAGGGAGATTCTGCTGTTAATGTGCACTTTGTATCCTTTGGATGTTAAGTGCAGCCCTAAGACTTTTTCTTTATTTCCGTACGGGGATACTTCGCCATCCACTAAGACATCAGCACGTTTTTAGCGGTTAATTGGAAGGATCTGGAACTTTCGGCGGATAGTCTTGATTTTCCACTTTCGTTCGTATCGACTGATGTTATAGATCTAGATGGCTGTCTGCCTTACTTGAAATCCAACATGTTTTAGTAACTAGGGACGATTTGTGTGATGTCGTCTGCAAACTTCAGGTACATCACGTCCTTCCCTACTGGATCAGGTAAGTCCAATATGTACACAAGGTACATCAGCGGACTCAGACAGACACCTTGTAGAACACCCGCCTCGAGTTCGAACTCGGGTCCTCTGTACCCTGGATCGAAATTTGGGCTTTTCTGTGCATGATGTAGTCGCAAAGGACACTTTACAGATTGGATTTGGCTGGAGGCCTAAGATCTTGTATTGTAGACCTCTTAGCCAAACCTTATCGAAGGCCTTTTGTAATTCTCGCATCACCACGTCTACGTATTTCATCTCAGCTTTACAGCGGGCGAGCTTTTCGGTGAGAAGGTGAAGGGCTGTGTCAGTCTTCCTTCTCTTGCCGAACCGGTGTTGATTAGGGCTGTGAACTTCCAGCTCAGTCAGTTGGTCTTGTAATGTGTTGGCTAGAAGCTTCTCGTAGACTTTGCCTATAATCTCCACGAGGAATATTGGCCTGTAGTCCACCAATTGGTCGGGCTTCCTCCCTTCAAGTATAAAGATAATTTTAGCCATCTTGAAACCATCGGGGAAGTAGCCCGTATTCAGAGAAGCACTGTAGATGTTCGTGATTCCCTGAATGATCTGCCGGGGGCATGCACCAAGTTATTTTTGGTGCATTTTGTTTAAAGGTTTATATGACTGCCATGTCCTATTCATATGTAGTTGGTCGGCCATGGTCTGCCAAAACCCTCCCTTCATCGATATAGGCATATGGGAGCGTGCGATGCACAATCTGATTAAGATTTTCAATCAGTTGGCCCTCGAATTCCTTGTCGAATTCCGCATTGTCTTCGGGTGTTATTTTGAAGACATCTTTTCAAAATATGCGGAATCTTTCTTCCAAAACCACCGGGTCTTCCAAGTAGTCATCGCCCTCTCTACTTGTAAGACCTTTTAACTTGTTCACAAGTCGCCAGAACACATCGGTTCTCACCTTGCTGTCTACTTCTTTAATCAGGCTGTCCCAGATCTCAGCCTGTTGCTAGTTAATAGCCTGTTTAAGATATTCACTTAGGCGTCGTAGCAGCGAGCTTCTTTCCCGATTTGTACCTTCTCTCCTGATTTCTTCATACACCTCCCTGTACACTCTAGCGATATCTCTCAATTCCTCGGTCCATCTGGGTTGTGGGAGAGTTTTGTGCCTCTTCATCGGTACACTCTCGCGATCTGCCTCGATGATGTGGGCAGTTATCTTCTCCAGCTCCTCGTTAATCCTCTTTAGCCTTGCTCCGTTTAGGCCCCCTGGTTCAAATCTAGCAAGGATTTCCTTGTAGCGTTCCCAGTTGGCCGAAGCATAGCTTTTGCGAAGAGGGAATGGAAGCTGGATTGGCGCGAGAGAAATGGTCGTCAAGATCGCTATGTGGTCGCTGGGGACTGTTGGGCCTGGCTCACTACGGTAATTGAAGGGTAAGCCATCGCTTGTCATGATTATGTTGGGCTTTGTTGCTGACCGTACGGTGATATAGGTCGGAAAATCCGGACCTATCCGCTGGATGTTTTTCTTTCGCATAATCATTTACAAGTTATGGCCTCTTTCATTCGTGTTACTATAGCCAGCCATTCGGCATCTGGCATTGAGGTCGCCCCCAAAGAATATAATTCTGCCGTGACCAAACAGGGTGTAGAAGCTCGTGAGAGGAAGGTACCTTCGTCGAGGTGGTTGGTATGCGGCCGCGACTATGAGCTTGCCCACTAGAGTGTGCAGTTCTACCGCCACGAAGGACTCGCCCATATCCGGAAGGTGTCTGAACGAGAGATGCCCTATGATGGTAATGGCAGCACCATCGTACCTCTCCTGAGAATCGTTTTTCGAGACCACTCTGTAGCCTGGTATCTTTAATTGCCTGTTGGTCTTATAGACACCATGCTCTGTGATTAGTATGATGTCGAAATCAAGCACACGGAATATGTTTCCATATGCCGTGGCTTTTCCCTCCCATCCATTCACGTTGAGGTATTTTCACATTAACATCTATATAAAATCCAGTATATACAATGCAAAAGTAAATAAATATTATAGTCAAAAAGTATTGAAAATATTCGAAACTATAGTTGAGAAGGGGAAAGATTTAGTAAGAGGCAAAAGGTACAGAAAATGTGAAATAGGTCCTCCTGGAATAACTAATTACGCAGGAGCTCAGTTTTTGGTAGTTTAAATCATTTTACATTTAATTTGTACACCACTGGTATGGTTTTGTATTTACATTAATACTTGAGTTTATAATTATAATCTTTGTTTGATTGTTTACAGATTCGCACTTTTGATTAAATTTCACTTGTTAACTTTAATTATTTATATCTAATTATATCTTTTAGTTATCACTGCTAACTTTATTTAGTTTTTATTTCTACTAGTCTTATTTATTTAGCTATTATTCACTTGTTTTTACTATTACTATATTACTCTTTATAGCAATGCCTCTGGGCATTCCTATAAAATTCATTTAATTATTTTACCTTAACTTTGTTAATTTAATCATTCAATTACTTTACTTCAACTTTGTCAATTTAATCTTTTAATTAATTTACTTAAACTTTTGTAAATTAAATCATTTTATGTTAAACTTAATAATTAATTAATTCATTTATTTTACTTTTCAATTCAATTAACGTATACTGTTCCAAACAACATCTCTGTAGGAGAATGGCCCTTTCTAATCACTCCACACACAAACTGCTTTTGTCGTGGTATTCTTTGTGGTAGTGATATACTTCTTTGATGAAGTAGGCTTTGTTCTAAGAGTGCTAATATTGTTATTTTAAAGAGGAGCCGTCTCAAACACGTAAGGATATAGAGAAATGCACAATAATTCCCAAAATAAACTTATATTTTAACTTTAACAATTTAACACAAAAACTAAATATTAACCACAGAAATACTCTGAATATTATAATACACCATAATTACTTTAATTAGCTTGCCCCTCTAAAATTGGCTAAATTCGCTACGCACTTCAATATACAATATTTAGGCTTATTGACTCTACTGGAGTTTAAATACTTAGGAATGTTATTGCCTCCACGACGCGTGCCGACCGGCCAGATGGATGTGGTTGAGATCACGAGGTACTTTGGCAGGGGTAGCAGATGGGGGTCCGCACGGTATTAAGGGAGGATGGTCTTCAAGGACGAGAACAATCACGGTGGTTTAGGCGGCACAAAGGTAGACGAGAGTAAGTCGAACTTGGTTCTTAAACCAAGTTAACTTAGAGTTCGGTGTGACCACCGGGTAACGAGCTCGAGGGGTAGCTTTTCTCCTTCGTTACTTAATTCCTCATGAACGAGGACTGTACTCGGGGAGGGTCTTCTTCAAGGGCGAGGATCGAGGAGGGGGGTTTCTCTGACGAGAATAAGTTAAACTTGAATAAGTTAACTTAAAGGTCGGTTTGGTAACCAGGAACTAGCTCGAGGATGAGCTTCTTGTTAGTTCCAGTCTTCCTCAAGGGCGAGGATAACGGAGGAGGGTTTCTCTGACGATAATAAGTTGAACTTGGTTCCTCAACTAAGTTAATTTATGAGTTTGGTGTGGCCACCGGGTAACGGGCTTGAGGGGGAGCCCTTTCTTTCTTCTTTTCTTAATTCCTCAAGGACGAGGAATACCCCTGATGTTTAAGATACACCAGGATGTGAGGAGTCTCTCTGACGAGAGTAAGTTGAACTTAACAAAGTTAACTTAACGTTCGGTTTGATAACCAGGGACTAGCTCGAGGAAGATCTGCTTCTTAGCCCCTTAGGTAAGTAGCCCTGCCTCTCTTTCAGGGTACTTCGTAGTCTGGCGACCCAAGTAATCTACCTGTCAAGTCTCGGTAGCCCGATCTTAATCCGGGGACTTCGTCACCTGGAGACTGGCGTATTCTATCTATCCGGTCTCGGTAGCCCGATCTTAATCCGGGGACTTCGTCACCTGGAGACTGACGTATTCTACCTATCCAGTCTCGGTAGCCCGATCTTAATCCTGGGACTTCGTCACCTGGATTTTCCTACTGCGTTTTCCTAAGTGTTTCTTATTTATACCTCGTCACCCCACTGGGGGAGGGGTAAGAGGGGAGGGGGTACTTGGGGACGGGGCCAGGAGGGTTCTTATTCCAAACGGTTTTTCTCACTCTAAGTCTTACATCGGCTCCCGTTAGACTTCGAACTTGAGAGAAACGCGTCTCCAATTTCTTACTTGAGGTGAAATTGAATATCCCTCTCTTATGAAAGATCGTGCAATTTACAACCTTCCAACTTTACATAGCGACGAGTGGCGAGGCGCTGTGGTTACGCGCTTGACCCGCGTTGCCTGGCCAGATGTTCTTGCGGTTACCATCTCTGGTCTCCACTGAGAGAGAACGGGTGGGTGACCATTCCCCTACAATCTCCTAAATTTCACACACAAACAAACAAACACACGTTCCCAGCTCGATCAAAATAGCACGCTATTCAGCCCACTCGACTCGCAGCTTTCTTAGTATAAAGGTCGGTAATAATTCCTTCTACAATTATTCATTTACCTCCAAACAAATCATACTTAGTTAATTCCATTTTCTCTCACAATTCTTTGCAAATGACCATACAAGAGTAGATCCTAATTATATTAATTTTTCATTGCAGCCCGAATTCAGTCCATCATAGATACTCTATATTATTCACCAAACTATTCCACCATATTAATTTCAAATACTTCAATTCTCTTCGCATCTTTTTACTGTAAATCATATGTAAAAATATCTTACATTGTATACCTAACCTA
The DNA here is from genome assembly GCA_963969495.1 of Ceratothoa steindachneri. Taxonomy (NCBI): domain Eukaryota; kingdom Metazoa; phylum Arthropoda; class Malacostraca; order Isopoda; family Cymothoidae; genus Ceratothoa; species Ceratothoa steindachneri. Next base: position 136,420,807 of record OZ018327.1, read on the forward strand.
CTTATCTCATTGTACATTCGTAGATTTTTTAAATTTATTTATATTTGTGTAATTGTCTTTCTTAAAGCCTATGTCATTATTCCAAAAATTTATTTCGCTGTCGCCTTAGGCCTAAAAATAACTGCAGACAACTTCGATCAAACAAATTTATGGTTATGGTTTTCGGAACGCTATTTCCGCTGATTTATTAACAGAAGATAAATCACATATACCATACACTATACTCTTGATACTAATATTGCTATATATTCTTCAGTTTAAAATTTATTTAATGATTTTATTTAATGAGCACTTACTTTTAAATTATTGAGTACACTGTTCGCACTTTGTTTTGCTGAATATATATTTCAGCTCTCTTCACTCTTGAAACTTTTATTTTTATTTAATTCACTATCTGAATCTTTAATTCTATTACTTTCTAAATTTTCTAGATTCCCAATTCACTAGTACTTTCGTATTAACTTTATCATTTTATGCATTTCATGGTTATACACTGTTAATTATTTGAATTTCACTTTATTGTATGTCACTTTCACCACTTTTTACCATTAGTTTATCTCCGAGGTCTTCATTCCGCACTTTATGTTCTTGTATGTTGTCCCGTTCACTGTGTATAAACTCGAGTCCGGAATATACATTGTTCCACTGCACAGGAGGCTTTCAATTTCCTTGGGAGACCACGGCCCCTCAAAGGTCCACTTGAATTCCTTGCTTCTAATTCCTTGCACTAGTTTCAGATTATTATTTTTCTCAGGTCGACGTCCAATAATCCCGAAAATTTTGAAGTTCACCTCCTTCCCGTCGAAAAAATGTCCTTTTTCCAGGACATCGATTTTTTCTGTTAGGGACACTTCGGGATAACTTTGGTCATCTTCGGATTCTTCGTCTGTTTGCTCTCGTTTTTCTTCTTCTTCTAGTCTCGCTATGGATCTGGTGCTCTTCTTCTTTTTCGTTCGCTTTTCCTTCGGGCTATTTTTTTAGTTTTCGGCGTTTTCTTTTCTTGCTTCTCCTTCTTCTTTTCCCTTTTCGTGGCTTACGTCTTCTTTAGTGTTTTTAGAATGATGTTGATGTTCCTTGTTTGGAGCCGTTACTTTTTTGATGTTCTCAGTCTGTGTGTCATCCACGAACTTGATGTTTAACACATCTTGAGATACTGGGTTTGGCGAAAACCACAACTTCTGTTTGACTCCATCATGTTGTAGCATATTGTTTAGTTCCTCCGAGAAGCTGCCGCCAGGTGGGCGACGATGACCATTGTCATTATTTCCTTGTTCTCAACCGGCAGGACAAGTTTCTGAGTCGCTCTTTTCGGTGTTTGTGTGTTTATTGGTGCCAATGCTGCTGTGGCGTAGAAACCTTCTCGGACCTTTGCCTCCGTTTCCTTTTTTAACTTTTCTCGTTTCGCCCTTGTCATTTCTTTGCGTAGAGGGCATCTCATGACCAGAGCCCGATGGTCCCCTCCACAATTCGCACATTTTTCACGCTATTCTCGGAAGTCTCTCCAACCATGGCCTGTTTTGGAGCATGCCGCACAAGTTTGCTGTTTCATCGGGCATTCTTTAGTCGAGTGACTCTCGAGCGCGAGGCAGTTTTGGCACTTTACTAGGTAAATATATTCCTCTGCCTCGATCTGCTCTGGAGCTACCCGTAGGCAGAACCCCAGGACGCCATCCCTCATCGCTCTTAGAGCCATCTCACTTCTGTTAAAGATGATTTTAATTAACGTCTTCCCGATTGTTTCCACCTTGTCTATCTTCGCCCATGACTGTTTGGAGTTCAGTTCGGCCTTGATATCCTCGGTGGAGTTATCCAAGAAGAAGGAGTCAACTTTCCTTAGAAAGACGGTGCGCCTCACGAGTAATTCGTGGGGGAGTTACTGCTTCTAGCCCTATTTTGAGAAGGGGTTCTTTAGCCTTTTCTGAAACAAGGACCTCCACATCCTTGTTCTTCCAACAAATCGCAGCCCACCCGTTTGGTGTCTCGATGAGACGAGTGAGCTCGATGTTTATTTCTACAAATATGGTCTCGAATACGGTTTACCGGCCAGGTTTTCGATGCCTCGCTATTAACCTGAGGGGGATCCGCTTGGACCTGCTCTATTTACCACGCCGCGTTCCATAAGAAGCCTCTGGGAGTTACCTGCCCCATTGAATGCCGTGGTGTAGCCTGTTTCCCTGCATCGAGTATTTAGGTCACCGATGAGAATCACTGAGCAATTCTTTCTAAAAAGGCGGATGAAATTAGGTACGGGCAAATACGATCTCCTTAGTGGCTGGTACCCTACTGCAATAACTAAATCGTCGATAAGCGTACTAACTTTTACCGCTAGATACGATTCTTCTAAGTCGTTAATCTCTTTGAATTTGATGCCCTTCCGCACTGCAAGGGCGACGCCATCATATCTCTCGTTAGTATGACTACTCGTGATGGTGGTATAGTTATACAGTTTGATAGGGCCTGTTTCTGAGTTCAGTCCGTATTCAGATATAAGGACGATATCCGGGTCTACCACACGGATTATATTGTAGTAGACGAATGTTTTTTCCAATCCAGCCATTAACGTTAAGAGAAAAGATCTTTAGTTTGTTGATATATATAGTCTTGTTTTCCATACTGCAATAACTAAATCGTCGATAAGCGTACTAACTTTTACCGCTAGATACGATTCTTCTAAGTCGTTTATCTCTTTGAATTTGATGCCCTTCCGCACTGCAAGGGCGACGCCATCATATCTCTCGTTAGTATGACTACTCGTGATGGTGGTATAGTTATACAGTTTGATAGGGCCTGTTTCTGGGTTCAGTCCGTATTCAGATATAAGGACGATATCCGGGTCTACCTCACGGATTATATTATAGTAGACGAATGTTTTTCCCATCCAGCCATTAACGTTAAGAGAAAAGATCTTTAGTTTGTTGATATATATAGTCGTGTTGTCCATATTATTCCCCGTGAAGATTTGACACTTTAGCTGGCTCCGCCTGTGCGGTCGACCTCACTCTGGCAGATCTCTTCTTTTTGAATTGATCGTGGGAATGGTTGAGACATGATTCGCCACAGATCTCGATTCTGCCTTGCCTGAATGCCGAATTCATCTCTTCCTCAGTGATATCAAAATCATAGTCCCATTTGTACTTGCCCTTGATCATTCCATCAATGACGTCTCTGATATTCGCCGATCTCGGCAGAGGGGCCGAAGGGGAAGCATATACACGTAGGTTTATATCGGTAGATTTGTAAACTATGGAGGGTTGTTTGGTCTTCTTGGGGCTCTTAGCTCTTTGGGTCGTCTTCTGGGAATCAGCATCCTCTCGTGCAGGTTGATCCGTTTCCATTATTGTAAGGGTGCCAGATGTGCTGGGCTTGTTAAGCCTCGGATCCAGAGATTTCGAACGTCTTCTTGCTTCAGCTGTAGGCCTACTTCCTGTTTGGGTCTGGTATAGCTCGGTTGAGGGGAGATTTTTCTGAAACCACATCGGTTTCATCCCCTTCTGAGTCAACATGCGGTTCAATTCTGTGGCATAACTTCCCGGTTGTGCGATGTTCACAAAGTGAGCGTGTATGACACACATCACAAGGTCCAAATTCATCGAGGGATTTAATTGTAGGAGGGTCTTCTCCTTCTCCTGACTCTGGGCTGCCTGTGCGTAGGAATTCGTTGCCCTGCGGTGCTTTTCCTCTTGAATATTCTTCTTTTTGTCGGTGACCAGTGTCTTTTTCAAAGGACACGACATCGACAGAGTACGGTGAGGGCCGCTGCAATTTAGGCATTTCTTGATAGCCCCGCTCCTACACTCACGCCAGGTGTGGCCATCTCCGGCGCATTCACTGCAAACCTTTCCACGAAAAGTACAGTCTTTAGTGGCGTGCTGCTCCAGGGCATAGCACGATAAGCACACTTGGACCGACACAAAGGTTTCTCTCTCGATACATGACGCATACATTTTTGTATAGAACAAGATGAGACCAGATTTAGCTGCCTTGGTGGCCATCTCAGAGGTTTGGAAGGTGGCTTTAAACAGATGGGAATACTCCCCCCCTTCACGATTTTTAAATTTATTCACCTCTTCGACTTTCGCCCAGGTTTGTCTTGTCTCAATTTCATTCTAATCTCCTCGATGCTGTGGGAGCCGACCCATGGGTCCAGGCGGCGACAGATAATGGATCTCTGAGCAGAGACATGGGGAGGGATCTTCGGGGTCAAATTGAATTCGTTGAGTTTCGCTCGTGCATCGACACTGAGAAGCTTGACAACGTCGAAGTCTGTGTCGCAGATTGCTAGGTAGCCGTAAGTTTGATCCACTAGACGGCATAGTGCAACCTCGATCGAGCTGAATATGGTTGAGAACACTGTTTCCCTCGTAGGTTTTAGGCAATTTTCTTTAACCCAGAGGGGGATTCTTCTGTCCCCTGGTGTCGTCCATGACGGCCCGCTAGGGGAGCTCTTCATCTGGGGCCAACCAAGCTCCTATTAAGTTGTGTCCCTATTATAGAGCTCGGACCACCTTCTCTGCCCTACCTATATTAACTTGTCTAACAGGACCCACCTGCCGGTACTGACCCCTCCGCCTCCTAATGGGGCCTCCTTCTTCGCGCCCCCTGCAGGGCTTTCTTCCGGGGTTTGGACACGTCATATACCGGTGGTCTCTACAGGTCTTAAGTGGCAGAGAAGTTATAAGGATGCGAGATGTGCTGCTTTATACTCTCTTCAGATGAGTGTTGAAAAGCTCTTCGAAACGAAGCGCAGTCATCCTTCCAAGTTCGTTGTGTGTGTACCTTATACCTTATGACCAATTAGCTTTTAGACATAACCACTGTAATAATTGTCCAATCAGCGCCATGATAAAGTTAAAAGGTTAATAACGCTCAAACCGTTTGCACATAAACACGGCTGAAATCCATTTTCCGAATCAGGCTACCGAGGGTTGCACAATGCAGGAAAAAAATTGGAATTACTGTTGGACACCTTATGACCAATTAGCTTTTAGACATAACCACTGTAATAATTGTCCAATCAGCGCCATGATAGTGTTAAAAGGTTAATAACGCTCAAACCGTTTGCACATAAACACGGCTGAAATCCATTTTCCGAATTAGGCTACCGAGGGTTGCATAATGCAGGAAAAAATTTGGAATTACTGTTGGACAGGGGAATAACCCAAAGGGTAAGCTCAGACTTCCCGACGTTCATTAGGGGAAGATCAGCCACCAAGCCGGATATAATTTTAACATCCCCAAACTTTCCGTACAACATCTATATGGAGCCAATTACAATCCCCTGCAGCGACCACATAGGAATCCTGGTGACGATGAGCCAGAACCCCATAATGGTTCCCATAACACCAAGGAAATCATATAAGAGGGCAGACTGGCAAAAATATACCCAAATATTAGAAATATATCAACAACCAGACTTTAATGGCAAAAAAACTAGAAAAATTGAATAAAATAATGGATAACCTGATTGAGACAATGGTAGAGGCCGACAAACAGGCAGTACCACTGACAAAATATAAGACCTCACCACATCCCAAATGGAAATCAGAAATGAGAAGAAAAGCAAGGAACATCAGTATAAAGTACCAAGAAAAAAGAAACTACGGGACTTCTCTGCAGAGAGCAAAAGAGCTCAATCGAATGAAGAAAGAAATGATTTTCTTAATAGAAGAGCAACAAGGATAAATGTGGTAAGAACTACTAAATAAAACAGCCACAACCGAAGACCCCCAAAAAGCATGGGGGCTAATAAAAGCGATAAAAGGCAAACCACCAAGAAAGCCGATCAAAATAACGAATATTTAAGGACCAACGCAGAAATAAAAGAGAAATTCAGAGCTCATTGGAGCAAAATCTATACAATTGAAGATGAGGATAACATAAACTATGACAGAACAACAGAAAGAAGAGTCAACGAGACCATAGCAGACAACATCCACAGAATAACCCCGACCGCAAAAGTCGAAATCAACAGAAACGAACTAATAGACCTGGGAGCAACAATTACGACCGAAGAAATCAACAACACCATACAAATCTTCAAACAAAAACGCCAGGAACAACAGGTCTAACGAAACAAAATTATGAGAAGGCCCCAGAAAATATTCTGAATAGCATAAAAGAGCTATTTAATGCCTATCTAAACTTAGGCTCCTTCCCTGAAAAGTTTAAATCAGCAAGGATGGCATTCCTACCAAAACCGGGCAAACCAGAATACCTGGTATCGAGGTACAGGCCAATCTCCTTGCTGAATTTCCAGGGAAAGGTCTTTGAAAAAATAACAAAAGAAAGATTGGACACCTTCCTCGAAGAAAACGAAAAACATAACAAATATCAGTTCGGCTTCAAGAAGGGAAGAGACTCCACAATGGTCCTAGCCATAATCACAGAAAAGATGGCACAATCCACGTCCAAAAAAAGATCCGTCGATGTAGTCCTTCGCGACGTAGAAAAGGCCTTCAACAAAGTATGGGTCGAAGGACTAAAATATAAACTCTTACAACTCAACCTCGGCATAAAAATGGAGAGAATTATAGCCGACTATGTATCAAACAGAAAGGCACAAATAAGCATTAAAGGACATAAAGGCCCCACTTTCGACCTACAAACAGGAGTCCCACAAGGAAGGTGCCTAAGCCCCACCTTGTATTCCATATTTCCCGCTGACCTACTTGCTCCAATCTCTCCTAACAGTATACACATACAATATGCAGACGACATAAGCCAAATAATTCCGACAAACCATACAAACCCAAGAGGACAGGCTCGTATAAAAGCACGAGAAATAAAAAACATAAACGATTATGAAAAACGTGGGAAAATCAAAACAAACATCAACAAATTCAAAATAATCTCTCTACAAAGATTAAAAAAGACGCAAATAACCATAGAAGGTACAGAGTACAAATATTCAAATGAGGAGAAAGTACTGGGCCTACAGTTGGAAAGTCAAGGATACTGTAGCCACGTGAAATCCAGGATTGCCTCGGCTAAATAAGGCTTAAGACTGCTCTACACCCTAGAGAATTTGAGCCTAAAAAAGAAAAGAACTCTGTACAAAGCGTTCGTCGAGTCAGTTCTGGTGTATCCACCGATCTCTCTTCACGTCACTTTGAAATCTAATAAGAAACAAAATACAGAAAATTCAAAATAAAGCAGCATATCTTATCACTAACACTAGAAGAAGAGAGAAGAAGAAAATACCAGACATATTAGAAAAAGCCGAAATTCAACCCATAAATAAGACGCTAGAAGAACGAGCTAATAAAATATGGACAAAAATAGATGAAAAGCTCGTAGAAATGAACGATGAAATTAGAATACCGGAAGCAAACCGAATAAAGAAAGCATTCCCGAGCAGTAGGTTCTACCTACAGCGAGAAGAGCAAACTATATACACGTAAATAAAAGTAAGCTGAACCCAAGCAAAACAAGTAAAACAAAGGCATGAATGCCAGAAAAAAGCAAGAGAAAATAAAGGAAACACAAAGAACAATTAGAAGAGACGCTACCCGCAATGGTACCAAAACGAAAAAACAGAAGCAGAAATAGAATATAAAAGAAAAAAGACTTAGAACAAACCAAAATAAATTAATTAGAAGTAATATTACGAAATATATTAATATAGAAGAATATAACTAAATAAAGAAGAATAGCCAGTATCCTGGCAATTAATAATACTCCGAATCACACACTCTCACTCATCTCCTCCCTCCCCAATATATATATATATATATATATATATGTATGCGTATATGCATGTATATGTATGTGCATATGTATGTATGTATGTGTATGTAAAAAAAATCTCTCATGCTATCTCTTCTATCCCCCTGCTTCTCTCACCTCTCATTTTCCGAATTTTTAAGCACTCAATCAGAGCTCAGATCCGGCACACGATACTGAATATGTATTCTCGGCAAAGGAGGTAAAGTTTTGAGAACGACATCGATGGCGTGAACTTTTCCCTACGAGGTCTTACAGGGAGAATAACAGAAGCTCACAAGTACCATCGACTAAACAATGTTTCTTTCTGTGACCCGCACGATTTGTGCTCCAAAAAGGTCTATCACATTTCCCTTTACCTCACTACCCGGTACAGGAGGCAACGGTTTCAGAAGGCGGCTTCACCGACCAAGTACACTGGGATTTTCGTTCCTTTATTTACAAGATATAGTACTGCATACTGGGGAGTTTAACTTTCCATTTACAAAAGAGAGAATACTAATCGGGAAGTCCATCTTCCTATTTAAGAAAGAGATTAATACAAAGGGGGAAGTCTATCTTCCCCTTTACGAAAGAGAAATAATACAAAGCCAGAATTTTATCTTCCAATTTACGAAAGAGAAATAATACAAAGCGGGAAGTTTGTCTTCCCATTTATATAGTTCAATGTGTGAACTGTTTAAAATTTTCAAACGAATGTTTACTTGGTTTGACCCCCACAAGATTACCGAAGCCCTTTCCACTGCTAGGGGATCTGACGGTATAGACACTCTGGGGACACTACTCGATCAAATTCCATGGATCAGGTCCTTGCCGACCTGATCCATGAGCTGGAGATGGTACGCTAAATGTGGATCAGTTTACACATCACTGCCCTAAAACCGCTTCATTTTCTGGCCTTGATCTATTTCTGTGCTCTCCGGATGCACACCCTGGATTAGGTGGGAGGTAGGGTAAATCCCGGGATTAATATCGGGATTTAGAATCCCGGGAATTAATCGTTCAATTCCCGGATTATTAATGGATTTTTGTTTTAATAATATTTCCACATATTAAATTACAGCAATTTTTAAATGCATAGTTATATATACTTACGAAGAATAACGAGGATATGTTTTCTTTAAAATTAGCCAAACTCTCAACTGTTTGATGCTAAGGGGGGAAATCTACGTTGTGTTAGCAATTTACCAGTTACCATTAAGACCTCAGAGTTATTAGACGTGTAACCTATTACCTACATTGCACATTGAATTTTAAAACTTTATTAAAGTTTTCTTTTTTCTATTATATTAAAATTTAATAGAATACGAATTTTATATTTTGTGTTCTATACAAACCATTATCCAATGTTCATGAGATCAATTGCAGGGAATAATTTACCTAGAAAAATAAAGATGAAGTCGTGTGTTCTAAGTGCAAAAAATGAATAAAGTGATCCTATAATTTAGATGACGATGAAATCCCAGTTAAAAAAGTGATGATTCGTTTTAACACAATTACGAATTCTTAATTTTAAAGAAATAAACGTTTTTAATTCATAAGTTGATGTTCACCGATGCCATTTTCACCTTCCGGAACTTAATAATAACGTAGTTATTCACTTTTCGAAAATATATTTTTACTTTGCAAAATTTTAATCTTTCTGCGCCATTTGCCCTATTCCCTTCAATTTTTGGCCTGACTAGTTAGCGAATATCAAGATTTGTTACGAGTATGTTCTTAAAACTAAAATAATGTGTTTTTCCATGATTACTTATTCATTTTAAATAAGTAACAATATATTAAAAATGCACATTTATTATAATTAATTTGTATTTTATTCAAAATCCTTACGTGGTAGAAAAAAATGCTTTAGATATTTAAAATCAGCAACCCAAGAATATGTAAGATCACATCCATGAATAAAAATAAAAATTTAAAAATGCAGACCAGTGTAATAAATGGGCTTTGAATCCACTTAAAATTGGCGGAAAATTATTAATTTTAAATGACTGTGATGAATTAATTCTAAGGATTAACAAGAAGGAAAGAAGGAATGTATTTAGGTATGGGTATATAAATTTCAAAATTCATATTTAGTTTTCTGAATTAATTTTCCCTGCAGAGCTGCAACCTACATACAAGTATATGTAAATATAAATAAAAATCGATTAAATGGACCTGTTGGGGCACCTCTAATAAATAACTTGCATGATAGGCAGATACACTCAGAGATAAGTATGTACTATAATAATATAGATTAAATGCATGCCCTGAAAGTACACCTATAGATAATTGTATTTCATTCCTTTCCTTGAAGTGGCATTAAACTTATTACCTCTCGAACTGGCCTTGAGCGAACCTAAGGGTCTTATCTGATCCTAAGTTTGTAGTTCTCTTGCCCTTGGAGGAGGCAGACGCCTTTCCGAAATTCCGTTCCCTTACGTGTACTTCTTAACTCAGTATTTACGAGCTGTCCTCTTCATTGAGCGTAGTTTTGCCCACCTAGCGTAACCTTTCTATTAACTTTATTTTGTCTATATCTTTCTCTCGTTCCAAATGAAGCTCTGCTTCCCAAGGATTTTGGTAACTACCATTTTCCAATTTCTTTCTAACTACTTCATCATAAACCAAATGTCGGGAGAGATTTAGCACTTCAGACCAGACTAAATTTGGGTCATCTTCCCAGGTTTTCCCCACAAAAGGGCACATATATACTTTATTTTACAGTGTGGACAATATTTATTTCCTTTTGCAGGGGTTTATACTATATATTAGTAACCAATTTCTTTATTTAATAATCATATACTGAATAATGATTTTTCGAGCTTTCATGACAGCAAAATTTTGATAACATCATTGTGGAGGAATTCCACGTGGAATTTCATTTCCAGCACGGAAGTTCCATGTGCTGTAGAAGATTCTCTTAGGCTTAAATTGGTAAGCCTAACACCCCCCTCCCCCTTCCCTTCCACAAGTGTTAGCCTTGAACCGCGTCCACCACGGTCCATTTTTACACGGGTTAGAATAGCCTCGGCAAGAAGATTCGAGGCCATTCGAGAGTAGAGCTGTTTCCCACTATCCCATACCCCCCCGCAGGGAGAGCCTCAGACGTATATAGTGCTTGTTTCCCATGAGACAGACCCAGAGTTGAGAAGTTTCGCCCGGACCCAAGAAGATTCCCCTAGTCCCAAGTCAGGTGCTAACAACAAAGCAAAGTGACAGCTGAACTATTTGTGTATTGGAATTAGCCCCAGCCAGTGAGGTACTTCCATTTAACGATCGCTACCGAGTGATTTTTTCCCACTTCTCTCATCAACTCTTGTCGAAGCCCTCCTTGTTCGCCCCTCGTTTTCGGGTGGCCGAAATACTCTCCCTGGACCGGACGTTACCGCCCACCCCCCATTTTTTTGGGAGAACCATCATCACTTTAAGTTCCCGCTCAGAAGTTTTGAGCGCCCTCGCCTCACATGCAGAAGACATCCGTGAAGCCTTACCCCGACGTCTCACTCAGAATCCTCCGTAAGCCAACCCCTCTCTTCCTTCAGTAACCCAATTGGGTTAATTCCCCCCCCCCCCTCCTCCATTTGAATAGTCTCCTCCTGTATTACCATAAATTTTAACTTCATAGTCTGATTCATAAATACAATACCCCCCCCTCCCTCCCCTCGTTCATCTGATGTAATTTTGCCCAATAATTCTCTGATGTAATTTTGCCCATCAATTCTCTCATTATTTTTATGTAAATAAAATTATATTTTTCTACATGCCTCTTTAAGTAACCTTGAGCGTTGCCATTGCCCATATTATACCTGACCTCGTTGCACTCTTATCTCGCCCTCCGCCCGTCGAAACTCGTGGTGTTCCGTCCCTTTTTCGGCTCGCCTTCAAGTTATTGGTCCCTCCCCCATAGATATAATATGGTATTGATTTAATATAATGTCATACCACGACAATCATCAAATTAAATTTTTCGTGCAAGCTTACATTCAATGCTAAGCCTATTCATATTATTCCCCATATTTGATGAAATATGATTTGCTTCATTCCAGATTTTCCTCCAATTCCCACAAAGATCTTTCAAACTTGCTATCAACTCGTTGACATTTGTGACTTCAACATCAACCGTAGCATGCCTTGCTTGCAGAACCTTGTTGCAGATGTCAATTGGTACCAAAATCTTGATCCAAATTGCTGACATAATCACACAAGTAAAGGATGAGACATACTTAATAGCGCCATGTATTTCAGTCCTTCTTTTAGGTGTCAGATTCAATATTAACAGTTTTTCAAGTGCAACCCGAATGCTGGTAAGGTTTGCTGCAAATGCTTTTGCACAATCTATTATCGAAGACCATCTTGTATCGGACTTGTTGTGAAGCGACTGATTTTCTGTCTTGTTCAGAAGAATCTCCTAACGCCGTGGACTGGAGCTGAATTGTTCCGAAAAAGGAGATGGCTTCGGGGCAACATTCAGCAGAGTCTGTTTCACATAAATTTAAAGTATGGCATCCACAGGGTGAAAAGAGTGCCAAAGCATTTTCAAACAGAAGACGTGCCTGTACCCCTTTGTATCTCCTTGCCACATTGAATCTATTGTCGTAGCCTTGCCCCCTGCAATCTGAGAAAGGGATGTTGTTCTCTTTCAACGTTTCCAGTACCATATTCGCAATATCGTTTCCAGTTTTGTTACTGCACTCATTAAACTTCGAAAATCGCTCCTCGATAACAAATGTAAATCGTTTTTCACAAGATATCGTAGCATAAAGGCAGTTTGCGCAACATGCAAGGAGTCTGGCGTTGTATCCATCATAATTGAAAAGTATTTCGAGAAGCTTCTTTCAAAGAGAATTTGTTGTGCAACAAGTTATGAGCAAAGAGAAACGAATTCGCTTTGAGTATCTGCTGAGATATAGTGTACCTGTAGTCTCCCTCCTTTCTGCTGCAATCCCTTCACCTTTCACACATGTTATTTCAGAACAGGATCCCACCGAGACAACAGTTCTACCAATTCCCAAACGTTTCCATTTCTTTCAGCTCCAATTCTTTGCGAAGATCCTCTAAATGCCTTGCCTCTCTTCCCCAGAAAAAATAACAATTTTTATGTTGCACTTCAAAATATTAATGCCAGATTAAATGGAAATTTCCAAAAGATTTTCAATGCAGTTTTCAGATTTCAATTTTCTTTCAAAATCACGCCAGACTAAATAACATTCCTTATAATGGGCATTGCATCTTTCGTGTTCAGGAATTCCGTAAGCTAGCTTTTTTCATTTTTCCGCTTGCAGCGTAGCCCTGTGATGTTGCTAGACGCGAATACGATTTTGAAGTTTCAGTTTCTTTTGGCAAGAGACGGCACGGAAAACAATAATGGGCCTGTTGTGATGGATTCAATACCAGCCAATCTTGTCTTGAATTTTACCATTTTGATTTCGTACTGAGAGAATACTCTCAGGGAAAGATTGTTGATTACTGTCACGTGGAAATGAAGTTGGGAAATTGAGATGGCATTTTAAGACACATTCTTCAACTCTCTCAGCAGTTAATTTCTCATGAACACCAATATCAACACTCACATATGGCATTCATTCAGCCTGCCATTATATTTGCAGGAGGAAGCGAGGCATTATTTGTCCCTTTTCTGAATATTGTACCAGCAGGTACCACTTCTACTCTTTGATCATCTTCAGTTATCTGACTACTGCTCCTTTATGCTTATCTAAACTTAAAAGCATTACAGCAATCTGTTCCTCAGAAAATGAGACAATTAACAACTTAATAACAACCAGTATGCACTCACCCTTATTTTGGTTCGTAATTTTGGGTATTCTTGCTCCACTCCTCAGATTATATAGTAATGATATATCTAATACATAATATATATATATATATATATATATATATATATATATATATATATATATATATATATATATATATATATATATATATATATATATATATATGATGAAAATTAATGCAATATCGCAATAAAAGATTAGGAGTTAAACCACATTCTCAGAAGACAATTTAATTCAGAACAGTTTCGGTGTATCTCACGCCCTTTTTCAACTGACACTGGATGGAAAATATTTGAAAATGCTTACATACATAATACAGTCAGGTCGTGAAAGATCCCCTCTTTTTTTCCCCACCCCTACTTGTGACATTTCGCTATTTTGTTTATTTCCTTTCGAATTACAGGATTAAAAGAAAATTGACCCTCAGATAGATTTAAATTAGGAACTGACGATATCAAGCTCGATTCTACGATTCTTCTCTTAACATAGTTAGCCGATTTAAATACCATTTTACTTCCATTGAAATCGATCGAATGATTCAAATCTCTAACATGACAAAATATTCCACTGCTTTGACTGCCCACTCTAATATCTCTTTTGTGTTCATACAATCTCTTGTCTAGATTTCTCCCCGTTTTGCCTATATAAACTTTGTGGCAATCGTTGCATGGTATTGCATATACTCCTATGTTATGATGTTCTTTGGGTTTCCTGGCCATCATCAATTGGTTTAAGAAATTATTATATTTGAAGGCTAGATTAATACCCGCTTTTTCAAATATGTCCTTTAAACTATTTAATTTATTATTAAATGGCAATGTTATACATTTGTTTAAGTCATTTTTGCGGGAAGGCTTATTGCCATAGAATGTTTTCCTAGCTGCAAAATGGGCAGACGATATGAACCAATCGGGGTAATACAAATTAGAAAAAATGGTCCTGATAATGACAATTTCTTCATCTAAATAGGAAGGATGACATATTTTATATGCTCAAAGGAAAAGGTTAGAAATTACCGATTTTTTAACAGTATTATCGTGAAACGAAAAATAATGTATATAGGCATTCGAGTGGGTTGGTTTTCTATAAACATCAAGTTTTAATTCATGGTGATCTTTATTATTGAGGACATCTAAAAAGGGTAATCTATTATTATATTCCCATTCATATTTAAATTTCATGGAGACATGCAAATTATTCAAATTATTAAAAAAGTTATCAAAATCATGGTCATTAGGCCATACAGAAAATACATCGTCAATGTACCTTAACCATATAAAGTTAGGGGGAGAATATTAAAAGTGTTGACAAATATATACAAAAAGAGAGACTTTTTTTCTATAATGCAAAAAACCTAAGAAAATACATAATTTATAATGAGTTAGGATATTAAAAATCTTGGAGGAATACAAGGGAGAACCATCAAAACACTCACCATCGTTGGTCTGACTCCAGAGAGAAGTGGGGAGAGGAAATTGAAGTGGACATAAGTAAGATTGTATTAGTAGTAGAGTTGTCATAAGTAGGGGAGCAGCGGACTAGTCACAATTAAGAACTTTCCCCTGGCAAGCTCTAGCTCATGTAGAAAAGGTTAGTACTTGACTATTCATAGACGATTAACAAATCTACTTACTTGGATGCGTATCCACTACTAGAGTTGGGTGTTTCGCTACATTAGTCCACTACCCCTCTACTTACGGACTCTCTAAATGATAGCGGAAGCGGTTTCTATAAGCAAAAAGTAGCGGAGTAGTGGGTAGCGGACTAAAAAGTATCAAACCCTCTACCTCGACCTATTTGATGTTTCTTTAGAATAAAACTGCTAAAATTGGATGTAATATACAGTAGTTTTCCTTGAAATTTATTAAAAATCAGTGAAAAGCTGTTTTAGGGGGCAATGCTTTAGTAGCGCTTAACACAAAAAAATAGCGATAGCGGAGTATCGGGTCGTGGTTGGCAATTTTAAAAAAAGTAGAGGTTTCAACTAGCCAAGGTAGCGGAGTAGTAGTTTCAGCTAGCCAAGGTAGCGGATAGTGGTTTTAAAAAATTGGTAGCGGCGACAACTTCTGTCTATTACCCACTGTTGAAGAATTGGTTAATAAGATATCCACCTATAAGATATTTAACACCATCGACCTAATTAGTTCTTATCATTGTGTTCCTCTTCACCCTGAGGATAAAATTTACACTGCTTTTTGAGGCGGATGGGAAACCTTTTCAATGTAAACACTTAAGTTTTGGTCTAACCAACGGTGTTGCCTGCTTCCAAAGAATTATGGACGATTTCATTCGTAAAAATAATCTTGAAGACACGTATGCTTGCCTAGACGATGTTACTATTTGTGGCCGTACGCAAGCGGAACATGATAAAAACCTAACTAGGTTTCTCGAAGCTGCTGAGAAGCATAAAATGACCTTAAATAAAAACAAATGCACATTTTCAACTAATACTATATGTATTCTAGGTTATCAGGTTAATCAGAATGGACTTCACCCAGATCCTTTACACCTTGCTGCTCTCAAGGATATGCCCGTACCAACCAGCTAAGAATCATTATCTCAATCAGTCGGATTGTTTGCATACTACTCACGGTGGGTTCCAAGATTTTCTTACGAATTCGTCCCCTAATTAATTGTAAGTTTCCACTTTCTGAAGAAGCTACAAATGCAATCAAGGAATTCAAATCAGCTATTATTAACGCTGTTGAGATAGAAATAGATGAAAGTTTACCGTCTACACTGTAAACTGAATCCTCAAATAGCCCCATTGGGTCCACTCTTTACCAGAATGGACGACCCGTTGCCTTTTTTTAAGATCTTTAAATTCCTTCGAGAGAAATCACTGCTCTGTCTAAAAAGAGACATATGCTATTGTTGAGGCGATCAGAAGGTGGTGTCATTTTCTTCTCAGTCATAAGTTTACCTTAATTACAGATCAAAAATCTGTATCTTACATGTTTGATTCACGTCATAGAAGTAAAAAAATGAACGAAAAATTGCTAGATAGCGTTTAGAATTGATACCCTTTTGATACGAAGTTAAACATCGTTCTGGTTGCTCACCAGAGCTGTTGATGCCTTATCACGCACTTCTCAAGCATGACCTACAATAATCTTGTCTAGCTTCTTAAAGCTCTCTGTCATTCAGGGATTACATGAATTTAACATTTGATTCGAGTACCAAACTTGCCTTATTCTGTAGATTACGTTAAGCGAGTGGTGTTAGAGTGCAAATTTGTTAAAGGTTAAAACCTCGATATTATCGCCAAGAGAGGCAAGAGCAATGCGCCTTTTTGATCGAATCAGCTTTGACTTTGAAGGGCCACTTCCATTTTCCTCTGCCAATAAGTATTTATTAATTCTGGTAGACGAATACACGTGTTTTCCCTTTGCTTTTCCTTCTAAGGATATTCCTTCATCAACTGTTATACAGTGTCTTACTAAGTTTTATTTTTTTTCGAGTTACCAGGGTACGTGCATTCAGATCGAGGTACTTATTTCATGTTTGCCGAAATTAAAATCATTTTTGCACGAGAAAGGGGTTCCAATGAGTCTTACAACACCTTACCATCATACCGGGCGTGGACAATGCGAGCCGTATGTAGGAATTGTATGGAAAACTGTTACCTTGGCGTTGGAGTCTAGAAACCTGAACATTAACCATTGGGAAAATGTCCTCCTGGATGCTCTTCATTTCCTGCGTTCATTGTTATGTACCTCAACGAACGCAACCCCTCACGAACAGTTTTTTAATTTTCTCGAAAGATCACGGTGGGAATGAGTATACCTAGTGGCTTGCTTCACCTGGTAAAATGACATGTACGGAATAATAACGATCCCTTAGAACGTGAAGTGGAACTAATCGAAGCCAATTCAGACGACCAAGAAGATACGGTCGCTATCCACGATTTAACCCCAGCCGGAGAGAGTCAGTTAAACGCGATCGAAGATATTCCTAATCTTAATTCCGATACAAAGTCCTCCCCTCCCTTTCCGTTTCTTGATGTTCCTGTAAATGTTGAAACTAAACGATATCCATATTCATCATGTCATAATGTTCCTCCTCCAGTTGCTCTCCCTGAAAATATCCCTTGTCGATCTACTCGATAGAAAAAACTTGTTGATTGTTCTATCGAAAACGATACATCTCATGATATTCCTCCTCCATCTGCTCCCCCTGAAACTATTCTTTGTCGCTTTACTCGACCTAGAAAGCCTGTTGAACGTTACATTGAAAACTGCAAAATCTTGTAAATACTCGCATTAGACGCTTGATCTAGTATTTCATTGTATTTTCGCCTTTTTCTTGTAGAGAGGAAGATTGTTATAATTTAGTTTGGAATTAAGTTAATAATAATAAAAGAAAACTGCATCCAGAGGAATGAGTCCAGAATATCCCCCCCCCCCATCCATATAATCATCTAGTCTGCGTTTGAAAACATTCAAGTTTGGACTGTCTACTACCTCAGATGGCAAACTATTCCAGTGATCTACCACTCTATTGGTGAAAAAATATTTTTTAACATCCAACCTGGACCTCTTTTTGAAAAAATTTAAGTGGTGACCCCCTAGTCCTACTAGTACCTTCCAACTCAAATACCTTGCTCAATCATATCTCCTCTCACATATCTTCTCTCAAATGAAAACATATTTAGTACCCTCTTTTGTATTTTGTACTGACTCTGGCAGGTTGATGTCATGTCTAGAATGTGGTGACCATGCTTGTATACACTAATCTAAATGTGACCAAACATACAAGTTGTAGAGTTTAAGGATAACCTTTTTACTCTTGTAGCTAACATTCCTCTTAATGTATCCTAGCACCCTATTTGCTCTATTTTTTGCCTCAATACACTGCTTTGAAAACTTCAGTGACCTATCTACTACTACGCCTAAGTCCTTCTCATCCTCAACTGAATTCAGCCAATCCCCTATTATTCCTTCCCATGTTAAGAATTTTTTTTATTGGGCCCCTTATTGTTTTTCATATACATAAATGATATAGATGAGGGTCTACCATGTGATATACTAAAGTTTGCAGACGATACAAAACTGTTCAGTGGGATCAGGGACCAAGCAGATTTAAACAACATCCAAATTAGTCTACACCTTGTCGAGGAATGGTCAAGAGATTGGCAAATGGAATTCAACCTGGATAAATGTAAATACCTCCATCTTGGATACAGTAACCCTCAAAAGACATACTCCATGGGGAATCATGAGATTGCTAATGTTGACAGTGAGAAGAACCTTGGTATTGTAGTGAATAAGTCAATAAACCCCAGTAAACATATTGTGAACATTGTAAAAAAAAACAAATCAAATTGTGGGGAGCATCAAAAGAACAATAGAGGATAAGAGCATCAACACACTGTACGCCTTGGAGGCCATACAACCAAAAGGACGTAGATCTGTTGGAAGGAGTACAAAGAAGAATGACAAAGATGATTCCGGCCATAGCTCATCTTGAGTATGAAGAGCGTCTCCAAAGAACTGGGCTCCTGTCTTTAGAAATGAGACGGTTGCAATCAGATATGATAGAAGTACACAAGGTAATGCATGGACTGGAAGGTTAAAGGATTGAGGATTTCTTCATACTGAACAGAGGACCAACAAAGGGACATCAACACAAAATCTACAAACAAATATCCAGGCTTAATATAAGAAAATACTTCTTATCGCAAAGAGTTGTAGATGAGTGGAATAATCTGCCGGATGAAGCAGTATTGGTAGAAACAAGAAGTACATGTAAGAATCGAATAGGGAAGTTATTTAGGCATATGGGGTTGCATTTCAAGAGCCAGAGAAGGCTTTTCGGTCCAGTCCTCAACCGTCCGCCTTTAGAGGGATTTCATCCCTAAGGCGGGGACGGTAAGTTCATGGTAAAAGTAATCTGCCATTGCTGAGCCCTAGCTAATAACTTATTTAAGTCACCCTGCACTTTAAAGCTACCCTCAACTTCTTTGACTACAGCTGCCAATTTAGTGTCATCAGCAAAAATTGATGCTATTTACAGCCTCCCCAAGATCAATTATATAAACTATGAATAATAAAGGGCCTAGAACGGATCCCTGAGGTACGCCACTGATAACGTCCCTCCACTATGACCTTACCCTATTCAGCACAACTCTCTGTTTCCTGTCTTTCAGCCATTCAGTTATCCAATTCAAAACTTTACCACATATCCCCTACATTTTAAATTTGTGAACTAGTCTCCTATGTGGAACCTTATCAAACGCTTTGCTAAAATCTAAGTAAATTAATTACGTCAACATTCTCTCCTTTATCTAATTGTTTAGTAACATAATCCATAAAATCCAGTAAATTTATTAAACACGATCTATCTCTTCTAAACCCATGCTGATCATCATTTATTAACCTACAATACTCCAGATGGTTAGAAATCACCTTCTTATCTTATTAAAAATCTTACAAACGATAGAAGTTAAGCTTACTGGCGTAAAGTTATTCGGGTCCTCTTTACTCCCCATTTTAAAAATTAACACTACGTTCGCGAATTTCCAATCATTAGGTATTTCTCCAAACTCTAGTAATCTAGTACATATATTCTCAAGAGCTAATGCAATACTATCTACACCTTCTTTGAGAAACCTAGAATGAATGTTGTCTGGGCCAGATGACTCACTACTCTTTAACTTCAATATAAGCCCTTTAATATTCCCTTGTTAACATTAACGGTGTTCAACACTACTTCATTTGACCTAGAATTATCATCAATTAATCTATCTGGATTCTCTTCTGTAAATACTGAAGAAAATTATCATAAAGAACCTCTACTATTTCGTCATAAGATTCTTTCAAAACCCCTTCATATCTAATAGCCCCTATTTTATCACTATTAGATTTGTCATTAATTCTATAATAGTTAAAGAATTTTCTTGGATCTTTATTATTATTTTGAGATAAATTAATTTCTGCTGCCCTTTTGCTCTTCTTAATAATCTTATTTAGCTCATTTCTGGTCGACCTATAATGATTTAAATTGTCAAAAGTACTTTCTCTCTGTAATTTCCGGTATGCCCTTTTCTTCTTAGAAATTTTCCTAGCTATCTCCTGATTCCACCACAACAGCTTCATACATTTCTTCCAAATAGCCTTCATTGGAATATACTGCTCCTGTACTATGTTTAATATAGTCTTAAGAGTGTCCCACATCTTATAAGTATTTTTTCCCCTCAATTCTATATCCCAGCTAATCTGATTTAGCAAGTTGCGTAATTTATCATAATCGCCCCTATAAAAACTTTGAGTTTTTGTGGAGTTTATTGATGTTCTACCTTTCACTATTCCCAAGTTAAAACGAACCACCTGATGATAACTATTTCCCAATGCTTCCCCGACAGTCAATTCCTGAACCAGGCACCCCTTGTTGGCTTATTAACAAATGGAGTAAAAAAATTATCCTCAAAACATTCTAGAAACTTTCAACTTGCTCTATCCCTTCCTATCATATTTTTCCAGTCCACAAAATTTAAATTAAAGTCACTAAGAATAAGTGTATCTACTTCACACCTTTTCCTTATTTCCGTGATCATTAGCTCATCAATACAGTTAGTCTTTCCGGGTGGTCTTGTAGTGGTCTACACCCCTACAAATATAAATATTTATTTCTAACTATATATATATATATATATATATATATATATATATATATATATATATATATATATATATATATATATATATATATATATATATATATGATTTCAAAAGGGTTGGTAACTATGGCTTAAATCGAGAGATTGCTACACCTGCTCTCCCAAGCGACTTAAAATTTAGCCATGATGTTTCATTCGCTTGGGGGACCTGCATCGGTGAAAGAGGTCTGTAAATATTTGAATTGTAACTGTTCAGCTGAATATTTCCCAAAAGAATCCTAAATTAATGCTTGATTCTTTTGTCTCATTTACAGACCCATTTAACTCCGTTCTAATCCACTCTATAAATCAATTACTATTTGCCAATCAATTTACCAATTATTATAATTCCCATTTAACAATTAATTTATCAAACCATTTAACACTTTACTCAATCTAATTATCAATCATCAATTGTTATACTCAATTTACGAATTACTATATATAATTTATCAATCTATTTACCAAACCATTTACAAATTACTATTTAACGATTATACAATCTATTTATCAATTACTATAATCCAAATTTACTTCTAATACAATCTATTTACCCATTTAGCAACTATCCAATTATCAATCATCATTTGTTATAATCTTATGTACTAATTACCAATTATCATTCATCATTTGTTATACTCTAATTACCAAACCAAATTTACCAATTGTAAATCCATTCCCGTTGTCGAGGGTTAGTGAGTCGGTAATCCCAGTCCCACTTTCTTGGCATCTATTTTTAATTCCGCACCAGGGTAAAGTGGGCGTGAAGTGTAGCCAATACACCTACCGTAGCCACTTCAGGTGAATAAGAATAACCCCGGTTCTTTCCTTTTGATCAAAATTAAGATAATGATCCCCTGAGTGTGTTTTTCACTCAGTAAAAGCTAGTCATGGGTGGACTTATGTAATATCGAGAATTAACCCGAGTGGATTGCTTTTCAATTGCCAAAGGATAGTCCAAAATAGTTAAAACACACAGTACAAAAATAAACTTTAATATACATAAATTGGAAATGTAAAATAGCATATAAAGGGTCTTTCAATAAGGACGCTCGAGCTTTGTCAGGCGCTAGTGGCCATGTTGTTAAAGCGACATCTGGCAACCTCGCTGTGAACTTTTCAGTAGTACTTGGCAAGTCACGATGGAAGGTTATATCATTCAATAGCGTGTTCAAATCATCAAATGTTATTATCAAAATCAGTGCTCCGTTCGACAAACGTTCCGCGCAAAAAATCATCTTCAG
This sequence comes from Ceratothoa steindachneri, assembly GCA_963969495.1. NCBI lineage: Eukaryota > Metazoa > Arthropoda > Malacostraca > Isopoda > Cymothoidae > Ceratothoa > Ceratothoa steindachneri. Next base: position 136,443,210 of record OZ018327.1, read on the forward strand.
CGACGAGGCCCATATTAGGATAAATGGATTTGTGAAAAGCAAAGTTGTCGGATTTGGGACGCAAACAATCCACATGAGATATACCAGCACCAATTGCATCCCAACAAAGTCACTGTTTAGTGTGGATTTTCGTCTAACGGAATCATCGGTCCGTACTTTTTTGAGAACGAAGATGGGATTGTCATAACCGTCGACGTCGAGACCTACAGATCGATGATAAACAACTTCTTGTGGCCTTAACTGGATTAAATGTCTGATATGGATATTGACCACATGTGGTTCCAACAGGACGGCGCTACGCGCCGAACTGCGTACGCCACGATAGACATTTTGCACCAGCGATTTCAGGGCAGGGTCATCTCGCGCGGCGGTGACGTCAACTGGCCACCGAGATCATGCAATTTAACGCCATACGATTACTTTCTTTGGGGCTACCTTAAATCGCAGGTCTATGCAAATAATCCGAAAACAGTTGATGTCCTCAAAGTCAATATAACGAACACCATGCAGCAAATTCAGCCAGATTTATGCGATAAAGTCATCGAAAATTGGGCCTCCCGAATACGTTCCACCAAGCAAAGCTGCGGCGGACATTTGAACGACGTCATATTCCACACTTAATGCCATAAAATGTACTTTTAAATTTAAAATAAATTGAGTGCATATATCACACACAACTTGTTTATTTACATTTAAAAATCGAGCGACCTTATTGAAAGCCCCTATATATGTATAAATACGATTAATCTTCGCACTGAATTGGTAAGTCTATACAATGTCGTTGGGATTACACTTGAAATCTACTTACTAGGATGCTTGTGTCTTAATTGCACCCGACAGAATGAATTGAATAACATTACGAAATTAAGCACTGAATTAATCACTTGTAATACTCGAGGTTATGAGCTCGGGGTGGAAATTCTAGTTAACGATTAAACTGTTGAAATTAGGGGAGGGGATAATTCACCTTAACGATACCTTTGAGTTCATGAGTATTTGGAGAATGACGGTGAATGTCTTCTTCTGATGATGATGTTGATGTTCGCACTTAGCCCGGTCATCCGAGGTTACCGAATGTAGGGGGTAATCCTAGACCGGTGTCCTGATATAATGATCCAAGGCCGGATCGCGAAGGCGAGTCAAACTGTGACTCAAATCGGAATTCTACTCTTCAAAGTGTCCGTTCCGATTATTGCCATCTGGAGTGGGTATCCAAAAACGATTACCTAGCTGCGTCTAGGGTAATCTGCAGAGGGAGGTCCTGTGTAACCTCTGACTCTGAAGAGGGAGATGGGGGGGGGGGTCTGCGAGAAGTTTAGCACCTACAAGTACCATGAATGAATTGAATAATATCACGAAATCAAGCACTGAATTAATCACTTGTAATACTCGAGGTTATGAGCTCGGGGTGGAAATTCTAGTTAAGGATTAAACTGGTGAAGTTAGGGGAGGGGATAATTCACTTTAACGATACCTTTGAGTTCATGAGTATTTGGAGAATGACGGTGAATGTCTTCTTCTTCTGACGATGTTGATGTTCGCCCTTAGCCCGGTCATCCGAGGTTACCGAATGTAGGGGGTAATCCTAAACCGGTGTCCTGATATAATGATCCAATGCCGGATCGCGAAGGCGAGTCAAATTGTGACTCAAATCGGAATTCTACTCTTCAAAGTGTCCGTTCCGATTATTGTCATCTGGAGTGGGTAGCCAAAAACGATTACCTAGCTGCGTCTAGGGTAATCTGCAGAGGGAGGTCCTGTGTGACCTCTGACTCTGAAGAGGGGAGGGGGGGGGGGGGTCTGCGAGAAGTTTAGCACCTACAAGTACCATGATGGCAACAACAAATTCCTCGAAGTTTCTTCCTTGCAACGGGCGAACTGTTTCCTTTGTGGGACTAGCTCCACACACACACAACTTAGGTCGAAGATCTTCTGCCCGATTACAGGGAGATTTTCTTCTTTTATTTCGCTCAAGAGCTAAAATCGAGAGAGAGCACCGGATTCTCATAAAATTCTTATTGTCACGCACAAAGACATTTTGTCTGCCGCCAGGACATGCCAGACATTCACACCTCGGCGCCACGCGAGCTTTCCTCGTCTCAAGCCGCAGGTTTATGACGGCGAGAAGAAACTCAGGCCTTCGTCGGCTGGCAGGTGTCTTTTGAGGCAGACATTTTCCTGTGTGGCCGGCCGCGAATTTGGTTATCTCAAAGGCGCGAAAAGCGGTGAAGGGGATTCGATGCGAAAAGGCGAATTTGGAATAAGATGGGGGGGGGGGGTAGGAGGCTGTGCCGGTGGATTTATGTATGTACTAATGTATGGAGGTATTTAGACTTCTACACTCGTTAACTCATGCAAATTTAATTCACACGTAAAAATTCAATCCAATCATAAACTGTTGCTGTATAAATTTACCTTTAAATAATTTAACTTTATTCAATAATATATTTTTCTTAACTCTTTGTTTTTAATTCAAGTTTTCCCAACGTCCCTCAGATTAGGTCTAAGGAATTCATCTGCAAAATTTAGACTTTGCATTAGCATTTAACTTCATTCCCTTGAATAACGAAATATAGGTTTTTATGTTTATTGTGATCTAGAGCTATCTAGGCTATTGCCGCAATATTCATTTAGAACCTATAGTCTGTAAAAGGTTCCCAAATGTATTATCCTATTTTTACTGACCCTAATATCTATCTACAGTGACTCAACTTCTTCTTGCTTTATAATTATTTAGATTGAAGAAATGCAATTTCTGATATAAATAATCAACCCACCACCAGTCCTATCTCTCCTTTGATTAATGTATATATCATAACCCTGTAGTTCACATTCACTCACATTGTCATTAAATTTATTTTCATTAACCCATGATTCTATTATTACACATATTATATCTATATCTTCATCAATAATATAACTAACTCATCTTTCTTATTTCTAAGACTATGAGCATTGGTATTAAGACAACTCAGCCCTCCTATCGTTGAAGCACGTCTTTTAGAATGTATACCTTCCACTCTATCTCCTCTACATCTCTTTCCTTCCACTGCCCCACCTTGTACTCTTATATTTCCCTGACCACTATCAGTAACTAGTTTCCTGCCTGCAAAGACCCAACGACACTACTAACTCCTGCCACAACACGTCAACCCCAGCCCGGCTTAGATGGAGTCCATCCAATGTTATTCCCATAAACCCATTTCATACATCTACAAACAATAATCCTGACTCCTCCCACAGGCCTTTCAAAAATCATTCTGTCCAATTACACAAGACAACCATTCCATCCCCACATCCAATCTCGGAAGCACACCTGAAACAACTTTCAACTAGCCGTTTGTACCTCTCTCGTAACTCACATGAACTCACCTTCTTTACATCATTTACTCCCACATGCATAATCGCAACTGCATCCCTCTCACACCCAGACTATCATACACATCGTTTATACCAGTACCCGACTTGTGCTTATATGTGTATTCATTATATGTATTATTTTCTTTGTATACTTATGTTCTGTAATTGTTTATTTCAGTGAAATAAAGCCATTTGGAACCTTATTTCTCCTTTGGGCTACTTCACACTCATTATATTAGTCGTTGACTAGTGCAGCTTACTTCGCTTCTACATTTCCTTTGCAATGTTGTGTACAAACTGGGCATGATTTTGACATCTCCCGCCTTGATTCATTTTTGAACCTGAGTCTCCGACTAACTCCAGCTCCTTTTCGGCCCTCGGTAATAAAGAATGCAAAATCTCTTTTCTACCAGAGATGCGGGCATTCTTCTCTTCAAAGACTTTCCCTACGCTTTTGTCAGATATCCACATCACCAGTTTTCCCGCTGGTTACCAATGCGCCATGATTCCTTCGTGCTCATATCATTCTCAACGATGGGTCCCGTTCAATCCCTAGTTTCGTTCCGTCTTCTCCCCGATGTTCATCCTACAGCGCAAAACTATATGCCCTCTGGGACTTTCATGCTATAGACCTACTCTCACCTATCGAATTCGTAGTGTTCACGGATTCCAGAAGCACCATTTTTGCATTCTCACTACTCTCATCCCAATCCTCAAATCCAGTTGCTCTTGTGTGAACACCTGATGATTAAGGTGCTTAGTCGGCGAGTGGTCCAACTCTGCTAGAATTCAGGATGGCTGAGTGGATTCACCGCTGGCTAACAGTGGTCCAGCGAGACGCGGGAAGCTGGTCGTAACCCGCCTACGCTATTATTTTTTTCTTATCCCACTCTCTCTATCTACAATGGTGCCCATGCCAGGGAGGGGGAGCGTTAGCCCTTTGGTAACATTTCCAAAAGAGTTATCTTCATTTCTTCAAAATACGCTCCGCTACTAGGAGGTGGAAGAGGAGGGGGGGAGGGTAGCGTACGAGAAGTGCAGGTGGGAGGCTTAAAAGCTTCGCTTGAATGCGTCTTTCTAGACTGGGGATGGCAGAGTGGATTCGCCGCTGGCGAAGCTTTTAAGCCACTTGCCTGCACTTCCTGTACGCTACACACCAACCACAATCAATTATCGTTCCATTCACTCATCGCCGTTCACATCTGGAGATCATAAATTTACAATTGGTCGAAAATCTTGCCTGTAAATTTTAATGCAGTAAACCCACAACTCAGTTACTGGGTTTTATCCTTCCATCACTCCCGCCATAGTGGCCCACATACGCCTAGGTCACAGCAGCATATCTGATACCTAGGTCCCTGTGCACTCCATCCTTCGACGCTCTTCTTTCCTCTTCTCTCTTCCTACCATAACTGAAAACACTTGAGTTCAATCCTGATTGACGGTCCCTTGTTGTAAGAAAACAATCTTTTCTTCTTCCTATTTGCAGCTAGACTTGTCCCCTTGGTATAATTGCGCATTCGCTCTCCTCCCGCTTTGCCACCCTAACTTACCATTCCCTTACCCCTACCCCTTGAGCGTTGAGTATCGCTAAGTAGGACGTATATGCATCTATCGGCGATTAAAGCAACCACCATAAAAAAAAACATCCTTTGTCATGCCATGATGCACTCGATGGAGTGAAAGGTGACCTTAACACCTTTTCTTTCCAAATTCAGTTGATTGGCGCATCAGAGAGTATTCACGCGAAGGGTAATTGATCAAGAAAATTTTGAACTAGAAAACGAACATGCCGTCAGTATTCAGTGGATATCTTAGTTTCTCGACAACAAAGCTAAAAAAAAAAAAAACTAATTTAATAAAAGTTTGAATTGAGTAGATAGGAAGCAAATTAAGGTTAAAAAACAAGACAAAAAAACATTTAAACAATTTATATCACATCTTCATGTCTCCTTTTATCTTCCAAGCCCCCACAGCGTATTTCGTCCAAATTAAAATAAGATCTACTCCCATTTGGATCCAACTGATCACAGGTGTTACTTTTGAGCCTGGAAAAAAAAATTCACTCCGGTTACATATGAAAAGAAACTTTAATAATTATTTTATTATTTTTTTTAACACTGATTGCAGACTGTCATGTGCACATCTCGGTGAGGAAAGACTATTCAAAGTGATTGTGAATCGCAGGGCGTCATAACATATGGCAGCTGTAGGAGTTCCCACTCGAATACAAAGCGTAATAGTAATGAAGCCGAAGCACGCAGAAAACTTAGGAGATATGTAAAGAAAGTGTGAAAATGTTTGGAAGATATATTGCCACAGGCTCTCCTACTACTTGCATTGGGGACGGGAAGGGATAAGACGCCAGATGTCACCTGGCACCCTCCCTGCGGGCGGGTGCGTAAAAAGAAAAGAGAGAGAGGGATTAAAAAAAAAATAGGAGCCCATCTGGCGACTGCCTACTAGGGGAGAAGTCACTTTACTGACACAAGAGAATACTACTTGGGTATATTAAAGAAAAACTGAATAAGTAAATAAAAAAGACAAAAAGTACAAAGGCTAAACAAAACAAAAAATAGTGTTAAATAAAGTGGAGGCCTCCTCCAAAAAAGCATATAGTCCACAAGTCTCTGCACGAACCAGTTCCGAGTACAAGAGATAAATGGTAGCGACCCTGCTCGTCCCGGTATCGGGTCAGGTAACGTGCATGAAGATCACCCAGACTGGGACATTCAACAAGAATGTGCCGAACAGTCTGGGGGACAACGCCATCGTCGCAATAAGGTACAGGCGAGTGCTCCATCAAATGGCGGTGCGTCCCGCTGGTATGGCCAATACGAACACGACAGAAAGCAACCTAAGACGTCGCAGCATTGGGGGGTAAGTCCACGGAAACAGTCGCGGCAGAATGGCATGTACTTTTAAGTTCCCCTCGGCCATCTCTCATCTTCTTTGTCAAGCAGTCCGGATTCCTGCATGTAATCGGTGAGGAAGAGCGAAACTCCAGTCTGGTCAACAAGTCCTCGCAGAATTTTTGGCGCCCTCATTCCTCCCCCAATTCCCACATGTCCAGAAACCCAACAGAAGATAATTTCGACATTCGCCTGGCTCGCGGAGACCGTGGCGTCATGGATATTGCGAACCAGGAGATGTGGAGATTCCAATACCCCGAGAGCACTCAGGTCGCTGGTGGGTCGGTAAAGATCACAATCCGGTCTCCGAACCGGGTACAAAGTGTTATCTCCCGTACCGAGCGGTGTATTGCAACCAGCTCGGCCGTGAAGACAGACGCAGGGCCTGTTAGAACCCCGCTGACTACAAAGAGGGGGGATATGGGGTTGAAACCGACCCTGTTCTGGGACTTTGAGCCATCCGTATACAATGGCATGAATCCAGCATGACGTGAAGTGTGCTCCAAAAAGGTGAAACGCAATACTCAGGTGCTGTAGAAGTTTTGGTAGCAGAAATGTGGTGACAAAGAGTCAAAGGTGGTATCCTCCAGGGTGGCGTCCTAGACAGAACCAGTGGCATGACCGGCCCGAGAGCTACACCGATTTCTCGAAGGAGTTTCCTAGCCCTAACCCAAAGGGCTTAAGGTTATGACTGGCGTCTCTTGGGGGCAAAGGCACCGTCAAGATCGGCTGCAGATGCAGTTGGCGTGCAAAACAGCCAGACGTTCAAAGAATAGTAGTTAGGTCCACGGCGATGAGGTTGTCGGAGAGCAACTGTACGGCCTCATTCATCGACCCAAACTCCTCGACTGAGACACAAATTAGTCATTTCCTGAAATGCAGACCACCGCGATCGCGCCAAGCACCACCGATGGTGGGTCTCTCAAGTGGCAGCGGTCCAGAAAATGACATTTGAATGGGGAAGTGATCACTGCAATGGAAGTCACGGATCCCAATTCAATACAGGAAAATGAACCAGCTATCGGGCAGTGATGCGAAAATTCATTCAAATTTTAGGGCACCCATCTCCAGCTGCCGGCTTCTAAGATTTATGGGGAAAGGTTAGGCTCATTATGAGTCTTATACTCTTTCCGACTCGAAACCTTTCAAAGGCAGGGGCCCCTCCTTTGGAGGATCCACCGTCTCTTAAGCCACCCAGTTCAGCTTTGAATGGGGGCGTAGGGCCCGAAGCTCTTTTGCTGCTGTCCTCCTTACTGGGGGTCACTTTAGGAATTCCAGAAGACGGCCTCACAACCATCTTCAGGCATGTTGCCTCCTGTAAGTCTAGCGACTGGGTGGAGGGCACAGCCGTTTCGCCTTATGGGTACTGGTTATGCTAGAGAGAGGGATGAGGGGCCCTGGTTTTAGGCGAGATTGGGTGTGAAGCCTATGTGCCGCCAGGGAGCGCCTGGGTGAGTAGAATTAGTAGAGGGGTGGTTCTGAATGGGCGCGGAAACGACCGTGCTCGTAGAACTCGAAGGGGTCAGGAGCAGAGGGTGCCTTTTTTTAAAAATTAAAGTATAAGAAGTCTCAGGCAGCGCCGGGCGCGCAAGGACCAGGTCTTTAGCCTCGTGAAACGAGAGATGATCCACATCTTAAACGGGCAAGATTTCCTTCTCCAGGAGATAGGCAACGCATTGCTTCGAAGAAGCTGGGTGCGGCTCACATTTTTATCGTGTACAGCATTGGATCAACTTACACAGAGATAATGGAAGCTTCACCATGCGCACTTGTAACTCTGGTAATAGTGTCCCCTCCACCCAAGGGCGACTCAGGGACGGACGGGCCAATCTTGGCTTAGTCGCTTGCAAAAACGGCAATGGATCAATCCTTCTCCGGAGCTCCTGCAGAGGGAGAGGATCCTTTACTCCTCTTTGTCTTCCTGTTATTTTACTTTTGCGGATAGTTAGGTGGGGAATGAACCAGCTTCTCTCCCCCCACGGGAATGAGAGAAGGTCGCTTCTCTCCTCTGAGTCGTCGCGGGCCCAAGCCACGAGAAGAGAAGTTTGCACAAGGGCGGATTTAGGTTCCGTGTTTGGCACTAGGCTGAGGTTTTGGGACCATGTCCCTCTCATATGGGGGCCTTCATGTGGCGGCCATCCCACAAAGGCATCACGGATCCCAATTCAGGACTGTCTTGTATTGTTTCATCGACCTCTGCAGGCTGAAAAAGCAGGATGCCGGACCTTATGGGGCACAGACCAGCAGGCCTATCTCTCCTGTGTCCTCTTAAGGGGGTTGGCCCTAACGAGCCGCTCAAACTAAGAGCGGCCAATTTTTGGCTGCCTGTCTCTCTCTTGGCAGTCCTCTGTGGAGGGATGGAGGTACAACCGCTGGTTGAGACATGGAGTCACCCGAGGGCACCTTCCAAGAAGGGGGTGAGGGGAAAGCCCCTGCACCCATAGGCATATAGAGGGGCCGCTATGAAAGCAATCGAAGAGGCCACCTCTTTTCAGAGGTAGAGCTGCCTGAAAGTGGCCCTAAAGATGGCAAAGAGGAAGCCCCTTTGCCGCATGACGATGGTGAGAGGGCAGCCAATCCACTGGTCAAAGAAGTGGCTCGATTTTCCTTGTCCTCCCAGACAACTGGGAGGACGAGCTCGTGATTGGAGGGAGATCTCCATGCTTTCACACTATTGCCTTCTCTTGTATCCATTTCATCAGAAAAAGAGGAAAAAGGAACACATGCAAAGTGGATACTATGACCTCTCAATGACTTGGGAGGTCAAGAGGAAAAAGTCTCCATAGGATCAGAAATCCCCAAATGTGATCATTTGCGCACACTCGATCCACAGTTCAAGCGTTGAGGGCCTTTGCCAACCCAGGCTACCATTCAGGTTAAATTGTTGTCGAGCTTTAACCATACAGGATGGTGCTGGCGTAGCACTTATATGTGTATTGCAAAAAGGTGAGCAGAGTCGACGGTACAGCACACCCCGTACCTAATACTCTCTCTAGCCAGCGGACTTTCAGCCCTCACAGCAGATAGGGACGTGGACTAAGGCTCATTAGAGAACTAAAGTGCACCGGGCAGCCAATATCTGTGTGGATAGAAGAGCAGGTTTGGAGAGGAAGGGGTGTTCACTAATGAGTAGTGTGGGTGATCACTATTATTATCATACCCTGATGCTAAGTGATCCCAGAATGGCATGCAGTCCACCATGGCTACTGGACCAAACTCTGCCTTGGTGGGAACGTTTTTCTTTGTAAAGAGTGCAGGTAGAAAAGGTTGAAGTGATATCTGCAATAATATGCTACTAAATAATAATGATAGTAATAATACACTAATTGTGATATGTAATAATAATATTAAAGCTAATAATAATAAAAAAAAGTATAGTAGTGGTGAGAAGGGCCGAGGAAAATGCACCGACAACTTCCCTAGGCCCCCAAGTGAGGGCTTCCCTAATGTTCACTCAGTGTGAGAGGAGATGCAGCTCCTCTGGGTACCAAGTGTAACAGACTACACAGGGGACCCCTGGTCTTTTTTAAGGATTACAGATTCATTCCTTTGTATAAGATAAAGTTTTTGTGTGATTTGTAATAATTTCTGTATTTCAAACTATATTTTGTCACTATATCTTCATTTATACATTCTATATTGATTTTGGGGATTGGATGTTGAATAAATTTTATCAGTGTATCTCGTCTCCTTTCATGCACCCAGGCGCTTCTGAGAATGTAGAGGAGAGAGTCATGGCAGGCCCCCAGGACTCATCGCCACAGCAGGACATGAGCACATTTAATATTCTTGTAAACGAGCTGTTTAAATAACAACACTTTGGGTTGTGGAAACCTATCTGAACCACACAATACCCAATAACCAGGTGTTAGTATGCCTTTAAGGGAGGTTGGAGTTGGTTAGTCAACCAGTCTGATCTATGGTCATTGATACAACGGTGGTAAAATTCTTACTCACAAGAATAGGAAATTTATTTGTAGCATTCATATCTGCGCATAAAGAAGCTGCCATCTGACGTGTCAAAACTCAATGTGTTTGGCAGAGACTTATGGACAACGAAGAGATTCTAAGAGATTCCAAGCAAATTATTGATATAATATCCTTTTAACTTTGAGCCTTATGAACCATGGTTGGTGGCCTTCAGGTAAGTTCTTCAGGTTGGAATGAAATAGATATTTTTTAGCAACTTCAAACATGTATATCTACTACCAAGCAAAAAAACAATCGATTAGAGTCAAATGTAAACTAACAATAATTTGCGAGGTTTGCCTTAATCTCAATTACCTTCAATTTCGGTCCATGTGACAGCCACTTCAGCAACTGGAATTCCCAATAATTGTGCAATGTAGAGCATTTCCACATCAAAAGCCCTGAAAATGTATGAAAATATATTTTGTAGAATATAAATTTTAATTAAATATTAAGAATAACATTGAATAGAATCCCAACCAAGGATCTCTCTCTATTTCACACTATTATCGTCGCATTTGGTTATCTACAACACACAGCTGGTGATAGTATTCCTGATTGCCCCCAGGAGGTAAAGCTTTTTTTTGTTTGAGAAAATAAACCAGTGTAACTAAGGAGGCACTTGCACTCAGGAAAAATAAGGGAAGGGATAGAAAAATGAAAAAAAAAGAGTTGGATAAAAGGACTGAAATAGTCAAAATAGATGACCAAAAAAGCAACCCTAAAAAATATGACTGTTGATAGGCCGATAAAAACTTTTAAAATAAATTTATACTAAGAGAAAAGAAGTACAAATTCAACTGTCTAATAGATAAATATTACAATCTATTGACAGAAGCATCAGCAGAACATTTCATTATCGCTTCTATTTGCCCATCCTACAAGTGGGATTACAGTTTGTAGCTAGAACATTTGAATTAAGGCTAATACAAACTCTCCATGTTTTACTGTAGAAAGGGCTGAAACAACTGGGGGAACCAGTTACGAATTTTATTCATCTACACACAATAACTTACCATCTTTCAATATGAAGACTATTGAAAATAATCCTGGCTGTTCGTCTGGTTAAAAGTTTAAAACCACATTGTGTATCACATACATCCCGTACTGTGAAGAACCAAACTAGGAAGTGAAAGCCATACATAAGCAGGGTTCTAAAATAAGAACGTGTTGCCACAGATTCCTCTTCCAAATGTGCTCTTGATCCACAAACAATGCCTAAACTTTCGCTTAAATTCTTTTCACCTGGAATGAAAAGTTGTTATATATTTACATAATTAGAGAAATGATAAAGGGTAGATAAAAAATGCCGCAAAAGCCATGAAAAAAAGGACATTTACTTATCATATAATAAAAAAATATAAGGGCATGGAACTATACGTACTTCCACTGCACAATTTCAACAAGCTTCCATGCAATTTATTATAATCTGAAAATTTTGAGGCTCCGTCAGCATCAGCAAATAACATAACTTGTCCTCTTGAATGTAACATTCCCTAGAATGATAATAAAAAATCATAACTCATAATTGGACACATACGAGGGGCAGTCAATGAGTTTTGCAATTCGGATATAAGGAAAAGTGTTTTATTATTTTTCAATATAACTACCCTCGACTTGAATGCACTTCACCATTTGTCCCTGAGGCTTCGAATTCCCGACAACCAGAAATCTCCCGACTGCTGTTCAATCCACTCCTGGGCGGCGAGCTGGACATCTTCATCGTCCCCAAACCGGCGTCCACGCAGTGCAGCCTTGAGCTGGCGGAATAAAAAGTAGTCGCTAAGGGTCAGATCTGGACTATAGGGGGAATGCTTGAGCTTCTCGAATCCGCACTCAGGTAGGGCAGCTTGTGCAACTCTGGCCTTGTGGACAGGGGCTTTGTCGTGGAGGAGCAAGACACCGCGTGTCAACTTGCCGCGCCGCTTTTGACGGATGCACTTCTTCAACCCAGCCAGTTTCTCGGCGTAATATTGGCCTGTGATGGTCTTTCCTCGAGGCGCATAGTCCACCATCAACACTCCCTCAGAATCCCATCCCAGAAGATGGTGGCCATGATCTTCCCGGCTGAGGGTTGGGTCCGGAACTTGATGGGGGTAGGAGAGCCCCTATGCTTCCAGGCCATGCTTTCGAGCTTGGTCTCGGGATCCCAGTGATGGACCCACGTTTCATCACCTGTCACTACGCGTGACTCGAATCCGGCCGGGTCTTGGTTGTATAGGAGCAGCACCTCCTCCGAACTTTGACGACGTTGAAGTCGATCATGGAGCGTGAGGTTTCTAGGGACCCAACGGGCAGAGACCTTGGTCATGGCCAAATTGTGGTGGATGATGTTGATAACACTTCCATGTGATATTCCAAGTTCTCACTCGATTTCTTCGACCTTCACCCGTCGATTTTCGAGGATCATCCTCTCCACACGGGCCACATTGTCCTCGGTCGTCATGTCTGACAGGCGTCCTGGACGGGGGTCATCTTCAAGGGACTCACAACCATTGTGGAACTCCCTATTCCAGCGAGCAATGGTTGCATAGAAAGGGGCGGTGTCGGTGTACACCGCAACTATGCGTTCATGGATCTCTTTTGCATTCTTGCCTTCCTTGGTCAAAAATTTGATCACTGCGCGGTGCTCAACCTTCTCCATTGTTGAAAGATTTGTGACTGACGATCTGCGATCAGCTACTGCATCTTAAATAGACGAGGCAGGAGCGTGTGGCTGCAGGTCCTGACTTGTCATAACTTGTCCTAACACCCCCACAAACAGCCATCCCCCTTCCTCTGTTTTGCCCTACCGATTCGCAAAACCTATTGACCGCCCCTCGTACGAGGGAAGATCAATAAGTTTTGCGAATCAGTAGGGCAAAACGGAGAAAAAGGGATGGCTGTTTGTGGGGGTGTTAGGACAAGTTATGACAAGTCAGGACCTGCAGCCACACGCTCCTGCCTCGTCTATTTAAGATGCAGTAGCTGATCGCAGATCGTCAGTCACAAATCTTTCAACAATGGAGAAGGTTGAACACCGCGCAGTGATCAAATTTTTGACCAAGGAAGGCAAGAATGCAAAAGAGATCCATGAACGCATAGTTGCGGTGTACACCGACACCGCCCCTTTCTATGCAACCATTGCTCGCTGGAATAGGGAGTTCCACAATGGTTGTGAGTCCCTTGAAGATGACCCCCGTCCAGGACGCCTGTCAGACATGACGACCGAGGACAATGTGGCCCGTGTGGAGAGGATGATCCTCGAAAATCGACGGGTGAAGGTCGAAGAAATCGAGTGAGAACTTGGAATATCACATGGAAGTGTTATCAACATCATCCACCACAATTTGGCCATGACCAAGGTCTCTGCCCGTTGGGTCCCTAGAAACCTCACGCTCCATGATCGACTTCAACGTCGTCAAAGTTCGGAGGAGGTGCTGCTCCTGTACAACCAAGACCCGGCCGGATTCGAGTCACGCATAGTGACAGGTGGTGAAACGTGGGTCCATCACTGGGATCCCGAGACCAAGCTCGAAAGCATGGCCTGGAAGCATAGGGGCTCTCCGACCCCCATCAAGTTCCGGACCCAACCCTCAGCCGGGAAGATCATGGCCACCATCTTCTGGGATGGGATTCTGAGGGAGTGTTGATGGTGGACTATGCGCCTCGAGGAAAGACCATCACAGGCCAATATTACGCCGAGAAACTGGCTGGGTTGAAGAAGTGCATCCGTCAAAAGCGGCGCGGCAAGTTGACACGCGGTGTTCTGCTCCTCCACGACAAAGCCACTGTCCACAAGGCCAGAGTTGCACAAGCTGCCCTGCCCGAGTGCGGATTCGAGGAGCTCAACCATCCCCCCTACAGTCCAGATCTGGCCCCTAGCGACTACTTTTTATTCCGCCAGCTCAAGGCTGAACTGCTTAGACGTTGGTTTGGGGACGATGAAGATGTCCAGCTCGTCATCCAGGAGTGGATTGAACAGCAGTCGGGAGATTTCTGGTTGTCGGGAATTCGAAGTCTCAGGGACAAGTGGCGCAGGTGTATTGAATTCGAGGGTAGTTATATTGAAAAATAATAAAACACTTTTCCTCATATCTCGTTTCCTTATATCTGAATTTCAAAACTTATTGACCACCCCTCGTAGCTCTGGAATATTCACAATATTTTATTATTTTTTAACAGCATCTTCAGAAAGTTTTTGCAAAGTGAAATGCAAGCAGAGTGGATAACTAGATGCACTATGAAATTCTTTGGTTCATAGCATACATGTGATAACTGTCACCAATAACAAAGTCACCATAATTAATTTTAACTAGTGTGAAGCTACATTAAAAACAGGACAAAAAAACAACATCACAGAACATAACAATACACATTAGTAAAAAAAAAAAAGAGAGTAAAATAAAAAGGACGAGGACAGCCTCCTTCAAAGATTTTATGAGTCCACAAGTAAGTGGGCACGAAGCCGTCCGAGCACCAGGGACAAGCGGTAACGACTCCACTAGTCCTAGTACTGGGACAGATAAAGTGCGCAAAGATCGGCAAGATTGGGAGATATGTGTATAATGGCACGGATCCAGCAAGACATGAAGTGTGGTCCGAAAAGTTTTCAGGCGGTGTAGAAACTTTGGAGCAGAGGAGTGGTAACAGAGGCAGAGGCGCTACCAACCCGAGAGCTACACCGAGGTCTCAAATGGGTTTTCGGTTTAGGGTATGACTAGTACCTCTCGACGGCATAGGCAACGCGGAGATCGCTTACGGATGCAATGGGAGCAATCAGCGACTGAAGGAGACGCTGGGCGGCGAATGCAAGCGCATAATAAACTGGGCATGGCGAAGGCCCGGTGGCATTTCCCCGGCGTTGACAAGTAGGCTCTCAATAGGGAACGAGCGGAATGGCGCGAGTACAAGATACCCTAATAATGCGAATCCACCACTTCGAGGCGAACATCGTTAGGAACAAGTACGGGTCAGGAGATGAAGCCATTGATGCAGGCAGAAGAGCCCTACCTTACGCTTGGCCAGGGAAAATCGAAACATGTGCTCTTCGGCATAGCGAGAGAAGTAGTTCAATGCTTGTTGGAGTCGAGGCTCCAGAGTTGGAATCTAGGCTGCACCAAGAGATCGAAAGGTCATAGGCGTAGAGCGTAGCAAGAACATTTTTTTTTTAAGAGCTCATCTGGCGACTGCCTACTTGGGCATTAGTCGCCGTATTAAAAACTGTCTAGTACTAGGCTACTTTAAAATCTAATGCAATAATACCAAAAAAAACAAAAAAACAACCCAAACAACACCAGAAATTAAAAAAAGGGAAAAGGAAACGAGTAGTAAGCAAGTTCCTGCGTCGGGGGGAGGTCCCCCCAGCACAGGAGCGAGCAACCTATAAGGGAAAATAACAAAACAAAAAAAAAAAACTGGTTAAATAATACAGAGAAGACCGGCCTCCCCCCAAAAGTCAACAAGTCTACCAGTCAAAGTGCACGCACTCGTCCGGAGTAGAAGGGACAGGCGGTAGCAAACCCGCCCATCCCGGTACCGGGACAGGTAACGTGCGCGAAGATAACCCAGACTGGGACATTCTACAAGAGTGTGCCGAACAGTCTTGGGGACGACGCAGTCGTCACAATAGGGGGCAGGCGAGCGCTCCATCAAATAGCAATGCGTCACACGAGTATGTGCGATTCGGAGACGACAGAAAGCGACCTGAAGCCGTCTTGGCATTGGGGGATAGGTCCATGGGAACAGTCGCGGCGCAATGGCACGCAACTTTAAGTTCCCTTCGACCGTCTACCATCTTCTTCGCCAAGCAGTCCGAAGAGCTGCCCGTATTCCTGCCATGTAGTCGGTGTGAAGAAGAGCGAAACGCTGGTCCGGGGCAGAGTCCTCGCGGACTCTTTGGCGCCCTCGGCGGCGCGCTCATTCCCCGCAATTCCTACATGTCCAGGAACCCAGCAGAAGATAATCTCGACATCCGCCCGGCTCGCCAAAACCGTGGCGTAACGGATATCGCGAAACAGGGGAGGCGGAGATTCCAATGCCCCGAGAGCACTCAGGGCGCTTTGTGAGTCGCTATAGGTCACAATCCGGTCTCCGAACCGGGCACGTCACGTAATCTCCCGTACCGAGAGGTGTATTGCCACCAGTTCGGCCGTGAAGACAGACGCAGCACTTGGCAGAGCCCCGGTGACTTCAAACAGAGGGAATACGGCGTGGAAGCCGACACCCTCTTCAGACTTGGAGCCAACCGTATACACTGGCACGGTTGCAGCGTGACACGAGGTGTGCTCCAAAAAGGTCGAACGCAATACTCCCGGCGCTGTACAAGCTTTGGGAGCAGAGGTGTGGCGACAAATAACCAAATGTGGTACTTTCCAGGGTGGCGTCCTGGGCAGAACCAGAGGCGCCACTGGCCCGAGAGGTATAACTAGCTCTCGAAGGAGTTTCCTGGCCCTAAACCCAAAGGGCTTAGGGTATGACTGGCGTCTCTCGGCGGCATAGGCACCGTCGAGATCACCTGCGGATGCAGTGAGAGCTGTTGGCGACTGAGGGAGGCGCCAGGCTCGCGCGTACAGGCGAGTGATGCACTGCATGCGGCGTATAGCGAGTGGCATCTCCCCAGCATCGACCAACAGGCTCTCAATGGGGGATAGTGCGGAAGGCACCGGTCGCAAGGCGAAGGCCGGTGTGGTGGATCGAGTCCACCTTCCGCAATAAACGCTCGGCTGCGGATGCATAAAACTCCGTAGCCGAGCACCGAACGAAAAAAAGATCGATAAAAAAGTAAGGCAGCATCCTATCATCACCCCAAGCGCTGAACGTCACGGAACAGAGAATATCCATGGCGCGGGTACAAGAGACCCTAAGGCTGCGAATATGAGCCTCCCAGGTGAGGCGTCGGTCAAATACAAGACCAAGGAAACAGTGCGATTCAACCACTTCCAGGCGTACCCAATTAAGAAATAAGTCTGGGTCTGGGTGGAGCCGGGGATGGCGGTAGAAGTGCACCAGTTTAGTCTTGGCCAAGGAAAACCGAAACCTGTGCGATTCGGCATAGCGAGAGACGCGGTTCAATGCCTGTTGGAGTCGACGCTCCAGAGTTGGCATCTGGTCCGTGCCAAAAGTGATCGAAAGGTCGTCCACGTAGAGCGTAGCGAGAACATCTTCCGGCAGCACCGAGGTGATGCCGTTGATGCTCAGGGCAAAGAGTGTGACACTGAGGACACTTCCCTGCGGGACACCCTCTTCCTGCTCCTTTGGGCCGGAGAAAGCTCCCCCCACCCGTACGCGGAATCGACGATCTCGCAAAAATTCAGATATAAAGACTGGGAGGCGTTCCCTCACCCCCATCGTGTGGAGAGTCTCCATGATACCGTATCGCCATGTTTCCGGCGCCTTTACCCAAGTGGGCAGTTGCCAGATGGGCTCTGAAAAATAAAAAACAAAAAAACAAAAAAAATAAACGTATCGCCATGCGGTATCATAGGCCTTCTCCAGATCGAAAAACACCGTGGCGTAGTGCTGCCTACGAAGGAAGACTTCGCAGACGGCCTTTTCCAAACGGAGCAGAGCATCCGACGTGGAGTGGAACTTGCGGAAGCCGCACTGTGCAGAAGACAGATGGCCTCCGCTGTCCAGGAAAAAAAGCGAATCTAACATTTACCAATTTCTCCATCAACTTGCACACGCAACAGGTTAGAGAGATTGGGCGGAAACCGGCCGGAGTAGAGTGATCTCTCACCGGTTTGCGAAAGGTGAGCACAGTAGCGATTCGCCAGGAATATGTGAGAAGCCCCTCCACTCAGATCCTGTTGAACAAATCTAACAGAAAGGCCATGCCTCGCTCACCCAGGGGTCGAAGCATGGAGTAGAAAACATCGTTTGGACCATGGGCGGTGTCCGCGCACGAAGCAAGAGCGGAGCGCAACTCACTCACAGTAAACCTGCCGTTAAAGGGTTCTCCGCCTCTGGAGGTAAAGTCAGGTCGGCGGCCTTCCGCGACATCACGACGTGCATTGAATGCTGGCGGAGCAGCATCTCGGCTAGAGAATACGGAGAAAGCGGTCGCGAAGGATTCCGTCACGGACGCGGGGTCCGAGATTGCGGTCCCATTCTCCTGGAGAACGGGAGGAGGGTCCTGCGAGAACTTGCCCCGAATCCTTTTGACTCGCTTCCACACCTCTGCTAGAGGATTCTTCCCGTTAAGTGAAGACACGTATGTCCGCCAAGAAGAGCGGCGGGCGTACTTCGAAATATACCGGAACCTAGCCCGACGAAATTCACCGACAGTGAAATCGTTCGGGCGACGCATATAGCGTATGTAGGCATAACGCTTCTGTTTGAGGGAGGGCCGCCCACCATGGGAGTGGTCGGCGTGCAAAACGGCCAGACGTTCTAGGAATAGAAGTCAGGCCCGCGGCGATGAGGTTGCCGGAGAAGAACTCAACGGCCTCATCTACCGACCTAAACTCCTCGACTGAGATAGAGAATTCAGTCATTTCCTGAAATGCAGGCCACCGCGCCCGCGCCAAGCACCACCGAGGTGGGCTCTCAGGCGGCAGTTGCCCTGAAAATGATATTTGAATGGGAAAGTGATCACTACCATGGAGGTCATCGACCACCCACCAATCAAATCAGCCAAGGCAAGAAAATGAAGCGGTTCTCGGGCAGTGATGCGTAAACTCATCCACATTTAGGACATCTATCACAAGCTCTTCGATCAGATCAGCAAGGACTTGTCCCCTGGGATTTATTGAGTAATCTCCCCAGACAGGATGCCTGCCGTTCAGATCTCCAAGCAAGAGAAAGGGACTCGGCAACCGTGCCACGACGCGGCGGGAGTCCCACGCGTCGAATTCAGCTGACGGTGGAATGTACGCAGAAATCAGAGTATACCTCCTATCCAGGTGAAGATGCACAGCCACTGCCTGAAAGGAGGTATCTAAAGTGAAAGGAAGAACGGAGACATCATGCCGGGTGTAAACCGCGCATCCCCCGGCACGGCCAACCCGCAGGGGTGGGGTCGCAAGACCCTTATACCACGGGAGGGTGGGCAGGGAGCACGCGCCTAGCATGGTCACCTGCAGAAAAATAGATAACGGGGAACGGGACGAGACGAGCCTCCGCAGCTCCTCCCAGTTGGCCCGAAGTCCACAGCAATTCCATTGAAGGAATATGCCCGCCAGGCCTAGCTGGAAAAGACGCGGGGGCCCTCTTCAAACAGAAGACCCTCACGGGAATGACCGTACGCTTTCCGGAGGCTGTTGGCCGGACAAAGCACCTAAGGCGCTGTCGCCTTCGAGGACTTATTGGGGGAGGTTGGGCTCACCATGCGAGTCTTTTCCTCCCTCCGCCTCGAAACCTTAGGCGGGCGTAGCGGCTTCGGGGGCGGGGGACCCTCTTTTCGTGGAACCACCGTCTCCGAGCCACTCGGTCTACCACTAGGCGTGGGCGAAGGAGCCGAAGCTCCTTTGTTGCTGTCCTCCTTTCGGGGGACAGCTGCAGGAACCCAGGAAGATGGCCTGGCAACCAACTTCAGGGGTGTTGCCTCCTGAGAGTCTAACGACTCGGTGGAGGCGCGTGGCCGTTTCGCCTTACGGGAAATGGACACGCTGTGGGAAGAGCCTTGGTTTTAGCCGGGGCTGGGTATGAACCCTTTTTGTCGCCAGCTTTACCAGGGGAGCGCCCGGGTTGAGTAGAGCCGGCAGAATGTTCTCCGAATGGGCGCGGAAACAACCGTGCTCGTTGGCCTGGATGGGCCAGGAGCAGAGGGTGCCTTTCTAACTATTGAGGCATATGACGTCCCAGGCAGAGCCGGGCGCGCCAGGACCAAGTACTTAGCCTGGGCCTTAACGGCCAGGATTTCTTTCTCAAGGAGATATGCACCACATTGCTTCGAAAAAGCGGGGTGCGGCTTTCCGCGATTTAGACTTATCGTGTGCGGCCTTGGAGTAATTTACACAGACTTCGGGTGACCCCGACTTTGCATGTCTACAAGAACAATTCGTATGGCCGAAGCGGTGACAGTAATAGCACCGCCGCGCCAGTGGCACGAATGCCTTTACCGGCACGCACCGACTCAGGGAGCTTGTCACAGTCGAACGTGACGAAGAGTGTAGGGGTGGGTCTCGATGTCCCTCACTGTTTTCTCATCACACGTTCGACCTTGACCGCCCCATGGTCGGCCAGCTCTAAGGTGATGTCCTCAATGGAGTAGTCAACGAGTTCCCTCGCATAAACTACTCCTTTCACAAAGTTCATGGTAGAGTGCGGCGTCAGACTCACCGGGGTGCCATTAAGTGTCCGAAGAGCACTTATCTTGGCCGCCTCGGCGGGATTCACCGCATTCGCCAGAGGGCTCCCGTCCGAGAAACGAGTCACCTTCGGCTCTCTACCAATTGCACTAGCTAATGCTCTCCTCTGATGGATCATGTTGCCCTTGGCCAACATGCTGCCATCAGTGGAGCGAATAACGAGGAAGCGTTTGAAGCCAGCGGGCTCGAAAACGCCAGGTAACCTCTGAATGAGGCACCCCGATGTTATCGAGGCTCTGCCCTGTGCACTTTTGGTCTTAGTCATAGTCACGGACTCCGCACACGGGGAGTAGAGGGGCCGGATGTGCCGATCTAGGCTTGGTCGCTTGCCAAAGTGGCAGCAGACCCATCCGCCCCGCAGCCCCCGCGGATGGAGAGGAGCCCCGAGTCTTCTTAGTCTTTCTTGTCTTTTTCTTCTTTTTAGGAGAGGAGGGCGGAGAATGAACCCACTTCTCACCTCCGCCGGTAGGAGCATCCAGGCTCCTACCGGTCTTTCTCTGAAATGGAGAAGGTCCTGGTGGTTGCAAGGGCACCGGTTGGAGGAGATCCCTCCCCTCCTTGTACTGTCTTGGAGACCCCAGCCGTTTGAGGAGGACTTTGCATAGGGGCGGATTCGGGTTCGGTGCTTGGTGCCAAGTCCGGATTTCCCCCCATGGAAGGCCCTACTGTCTGAGGCTGGGTTGCCTCAAGGACCATGTCTATCACAGGAGGGGCCTCCATTGGCCATCCTCTCCCAGGATATCGCAGGTCCCGTTGGTAGCGTCACCAGTCATGTGTGGGGAGGCACAAGCCTTGACCCAGGCAAGGTTCAATATTCTTGCCAGCAGGTCTTTTGAGGGAAGCAACCGAAGGGGACTGGCTTCCCTCTCCCCCCCTAAGGGGGTTTGCCCTACTGAGCTGCTTCAATGGGGAGCGGTCGGAAATGGGCTGCCTGATGGCTTTCTTGGCAGTCCCCTTGGAAAGAAAAGGGACTGCCGCTGGAAAAAGAGAGGTGCCCGAAAGCACCTCCAGAGAACGGGGTGAGGGGGAGTCCCCTACACCTGTAGGCGTAAGAGAGGAGTAAGCCTCTTCTCTGGTTAAAGAAATATGGAGGGCCTCCTGCACAAGCACAGGGGTGGGGACCTCCATTTTTTCTGTGGAGCTGCCTGAAGGCGGCTCCGTCGATGGAACAGGGGAAGTTGAGGGTTGGGTTTTTTTAAGTTTTTCATCTATGGGCATGGTGACCCTATTTTTTTCACAGGATGCAATAGCACATCACCCCTCACAGTAGCCCGCTCTGCAAGGGGTGCTTACAGGCCTGGCAGAGCCAGGTGCCACCATTTAAGGCCACCCCTCCTGCCTGGTGACCTGGCAGCCCCTCAGCATGGCGGCTCCACCTTGGGCACGGCGTAAAATCAAGGATAGATGGTGAAGTGAGAAGGAAAAGGGGATGTGAGGAAAGTAAGGGTTGGGATGAAGCAGGTTGTTAAAAAAAACCCATCTCGAACCGGAGCTCATGGATTAGGGAACATTGTCCCCTCCCCCCTCAGCCCCGATCCGGAACGGTTGGCTGAGAATAAGGTTAGCATCTACCCTGTGAAATTAGAGGCTGACCAGAGAAAGTTGTGGGAGAGGTTGTATGAAAAGCGAGGAAACAAGTGTTTTGAAGGAAGAAGAGGCTAAGCTGGGGATGGCGAGAACATATTCCGGCAGCACCAAGGAGATACCATTGATGCTCAAGGCAAAGTGCAACACTGAGGACCCTTCCTCGCGGGAAACCTTCCTGCTCCATTGGGGCAGATACAGTTCATCCCACCTTTAAGACACCTATTTCCAGCTCTTCGATCAGGTCTGCAAAAACTTGGAACCCCGGATTGATCAAATAGCTTCAGCTACAACATCCATGCTTAAGTGTCGAAGTCGGCTGACGGTGGAATACACTCACAAATAACAGTATACCTCCTATCCAGGTGTAGCTGCCCCGCCACTATATGAAAGGAGGTAATTATACATAGAAAATAGAATACACCATGCAATAAATCGGGCATCCTCCTGCCCGGCTCTCATCCTGTGGTAATGGGGTCGCACAAACCGAAATAAGTCGCCGTACACAACAGCGTACTATTAAGCTATATTAAAAAACAAATAAAAACATCTAGATAACACAACAAAAAAAAGGAAAAAGGCTAAAAAACGAACGAAAAAAAGAAAAAAGGCAAGAAGGAAGAGTGCTCCGGCAGCAACATACGACCTACAAAAAGAAACGCACAAAAAAAAGGTCAAATAAAGGAGGAGGAGGCTAACCTCTTCCAAGAACTCTAAAGTCCACAAGTCAGTGTGCATGAAGCCATCCCGAGTACAAGGGACAATCAGTAACGACGGCTCTCGTCAGGTAACGTGCACAGAGATCACCCAGACTGGGACATTCAACAAGAATGTGCCGGACAGTCTGGGGGACAACGCAGTCTTAACAGTAGGGCGCAGGCGAGCGCTCCATTATATGGCAGTGCCTCCAGCGAGTGTGTACAATTCGGAGACAAAGTAACCTGAAGCCCTCGTGGCAATGGGGAGTAGGTCCATGGGAATAGTCGCGGCTCAATGGCACGAAACTTTAAGTTCCCTTCGACCGTCTCCCATCTTCTATGCCAAGCAGCCCAGAGAGCTGCCCCTATTCTGGCCATGTAATCAGTGAGAAGAAGAGCGAAACGCTGGTCTGGTCGCCCAGTCCTCGCGGAATCTTTAGCGCCCTCATTCCCCGCAATTCCTACATGTCCAGGAACTCAGGAGAAGATAACTCGACATCTGCCCGGCTCGGCAAAACAGTGGCGTTAAGAATAATGCGAATCAGGGGATGCGGAGATTCCAATGCCCCGAGAGCACTCAGGGCGCTTTGTGAGTCGCAATAAATCACAATCGGTTCTCCGAACCGGACGTCGCGTTATCTCCCATACCGAGCAGTGTATTACAACCAGCTCGGCCGAGAAAGAGAGGCAGCGCTTGGCAGAGCCCCGCTGACTTCAAACAGAGGGAAGACGGCGTGGAAACTGATCTCCTCTTGGGACTTAGACCCATCTTAATAAACTGGCATGGTCCCAGCATGACAAAAAGTGTGCTCCAAAACAGCCAAACACAATACTCCTAGCGCTGAATAAGTTTTAGGAACAGAGGCGTGGCGACAAATAGTCAAAGGTGGTACCATCCAGGGAGGCGTCCTGGACAGAACAAGAGGCACCACTGGTCTGATGTATATACCAAGCTCTCGAAGGAGTTTCCTTGCAATAAACCCAAAGGGCTTAGGGTATAACTGGCGTCTCTCGACGCCAGACTTACCGTCGATATCAGATGCGGATGAAGTGAGAGCTGTTGGCGACTGAGGGAAGCACCGGGCTCGCACGTACAGGCGAATAATGCACAGGGCACGGCACAGAGCGATTTTTTTTTTTTTTTTTTAAGAGCTCATCTGGCGACTGCCTACTTGGGCATTAGTCGCTGTATTAAAACTGGCCTAGTTCTAGGTTACTTTAAAATAAAATTAAAGAGAAAAAAAACAACACCCCAAAAAGGGGAAAAGGAAGCAAGCTGGTGCGTCGGGGAGAGGTCCCCCCGGCGTAGGAGCGTGCAACTAAAGGAAAAAAAAAAATGAAAAAAACAAAACAAAACAAAAAAACAAACCTTGCTTAAATAATACGGAGAAGGCCGGCCTCCCACAAGAAGTTAACAAGTCCACAAGTCAATGTGCAGGCACAGAGCGAGTGTCATCTCCCAAGCATCGACAAGTAGGCTCTCAATAGAGGGCGTGCGGAAGGCACCGGTCTCCAGGCGAAGGCCGGTGTGGTGGATTGAGTCCACCTTCCGCAATACACGCTTGGCTGCAGATGCATAGAACTCACATCCGTAAGGCAGTAGCCCTATCAGCGCTCTAGGTGCTGAACTTCACAGGGCGAAGAATATCAATGACGCGGGGACAAGAGATCCTGAGGCTGTGAATATGAGCTTCACAGGTGAGGCGTGAGTCAAATACAAACCAAAGAAACGGTGCGAGTCCACCACTTCCAGGCGAACTTTATTTAATTTAGAAACAAGTCTGGCTCAGGGTGGAGCCATGGATGGCGGCAGAAGTGCACCACCTTAGTCTTGGCCAAGGAAAACTAGAACACTGAATACCAAGTGCAGGTGGGTAGTTAAAAGTTGAGGCAATAGATAATAATATAGTGGTGAGAGGGAGTGAGGAGGAAATCACCAACAACTTCTCAAGGTACCATCAGAGTTCAACTCAACTCAGTGATTGGGCTTCCCTGCTTTGCACTCCAGCATGAAGGATGCGTGGCTCCTCCAGATAGTAGGTGAAACAGGGTACATGGGGTGCAATTGAGTATCATAGTGTAGTATACACTTGGGGTCCTGTGCTTATTTCACAGAGGATTGAATTTTTATGATGGCAGGTCTCTTGGATTTCATGAAGAGTTGAGACATTGAGCTCCACAGAAATGCAAATATTCAAGCAGTACTACAGTCATTTTGGGGATACTTTGAAAATATCCTGTGGCAAGATGTAGTGGTTTATATTGCTTTTTTTTTTTAGTGTTAAAGTATGATGAGATGATTAGGTGCCCATGCCACACTGACATATGTGAGTGTATAGAAGATGTACAGTTTGCAGGGGTGAATGATAGACATAACAAACATGATATTTCTTTCATATGACTGATAATTAAAGCTATATGTTCTTAAAGTATATTAATACAAGTAAATGAGGTTTAGCTGCACATGGAAAAAAATATTCATAACTCGTGACAAAATTGTGCCTTTAAAACTTAGCTATCCAGATGTTTTCATATATTCACTTACTAATCTCACAGCTCCACCTTTACCCCTATTTTTGCAGAGGGTAAGGACTCGCACTTTTTCACAAGTGAATTTTTTACTGAATTGAAGACCAACTTGGGAAGTTTTATCGCTACTACCATCATCCACAATGATAACTTCATAGGTAAATGTTGTTTGCTTAGATTTTTCCTCAAGGAATGACAAACATTCATCAAGCATTGGCGGCACTGAAAGTAAAAACCAGGGTGTAGATCATGTGTGGAAAAAAATATCAAAAATGGCTTCAAACTCTATCAGCCTTACTCGTAACCTAAAGCTCCATTGCTTTCTGACTACTGAGAAAAAATACAAAGAAAAAAAGACTGCCTATTTTTCATGACAATAAGACACTCGGGTATGAAGAACTTAATATACACTAAGAAATACTAAATTTAACCAAATATATATAATTATCACCATTACCATTTAACAGGTAATGCGTGAAGGTGAATTTGGCAACTATTTCTGCTTTGCGGCAGTTTTCAAATTGCCATATCAACAGTTACAGTTGAGTTATTGACGTGGTAATTTATGTGCTCTTCACTAAAGATAAGGCAAGTGTTTTGATGCCAAAAAATAAGTATATCATATGTGGCTCACGTTGCAACACAATAATTCATTAAGATTATACAGCAGTGTGCCTTATGTGGTACACAAATGCGTGTACCATATTGGACTCATTCCGCTGAAAAAATTTTGTATCATGGAAATTGGCCATTTTTTATTTTAACTTGTATTCTCTTTATTTTTCTTATAGGTGAAAAAAAACATTCCCAGAAGAAATTTTATTCCAAGACATCTTTCAACCGTGGTCACCTACAAGACCCAGACAAAAAACTTGTAAGAAAAATAAAGAAAATACAAGTTAAAATCAATAATGCTGCCAATGCTGTGGACTTCAACACTTCAACAGTGCATGTATACAACATGGCCTCTTATCTAATTATATATATATATATATTGAGGTAAAGTTGGGCAATATATTTTCATCGTAAGAAGTTTTGTTAAAAGCGACTGCTAATTTTGCGTTTGTGATTCTTTTTTCACATCTTTCAATTTGTCTTATATTTGCCTTTATTTCTGTAATCGGTGTGAGGAAGAGTGAAACGCTGGTCTGGTCGTCCAGTGCTCGTGAACTCTTTGGCGCCCTCATTTCCCGCAATTCCTACATGTCCAGGAACCCAGCAGAAGATAATCTCGACATCCGACCAGCTGGCCAAAACCATGGTGTTATGGATATCGTGAACCAGGAGATGCAGAGATTCCAATGCCCCGAGAGCACTCAGGGCGCTTTGTGAGTCACTATAGATCTCAATCTGTTCTCCGAACCGGACGTCACGTTATGTCCCGTACCGAGTGGTGTATTGCAACCAGCACGGCCGTGAAAACAGACATAGCGCCTGGCAGGGGCCCCGCTGACTTCAAACAGAGGGGATACAGCATGGAAACAGAGCTTCTCTTGGGACTTGGAGCCATCCGTATACACTAGCACGGTTCCAGCGTGACATGGAGTGTGCTCAAAAAAGGCTGAATGCAATACTCCGGGGGCTGTAGAAGCTTTGGGAGCAGAGGTG
The DNA here is from genome assembly GCA_963969495.1 of Ceratothoa steindachneri. Taxonomy (NCBI): domain Eukaryota; kingdom Metazoa; phylum Arthropoda; class Malacostraca; order Isopoda; family Cymothoidae; genus Ceratothoa; species Ceratothoa steindachneri. The sequence goes on from OZ018327.1 coordinate 136,470,162, forward strand.
TGGCAATAAATGGTGGAAGGTGGTAACCTATGAGGTAACGTCCTGGGCAGAACCAGGGGCACCACCGGCAGCGGATGCATAAAACTCGCATCCGTAGTCGAGCTTCGACTACGTGATTCTCATCACGGCACTCATCCTCTTTCCCAGCGCAAGGCTATACTCAGATAACATCCCAGCTATTTTTAACAACTTTGGTGGGAAAGTCCCTGCAGGCCTCCTTGGCTCCCTGTCTCCAGCTTCCCTGATTGTCTTAACCCGCTCTTTTGCTATCACATACTTTACACCAAGAGCTGAAGAAACCGCGCGGACACTGCTTCCCAGACCTTCGGAAATTAATTTGGCCTAAGAGGTCACCAATAGCCTCTAGCTATTTAAGGTGCTCCTCCTCCCAGGAACCATTATTTAAGTTTTGGCCATGCTGCTTGTAACATCTCTTCAGCTCCCCTCCCTGTTTCTCTGTCTTTATATAGCTTTTTCCATTATGTCAGAACAATCCTTTGTTCACTTTGTAATCCTCACATCTTGTATTATTCAATTTATATTTTGTTCTTTAATAAAGCAAGGGTTCTCCTCTCTGCGAGGAAGGACATTAACTTAGGCATTTATGCCTAAGTTAATCAATATTTCTGAAAAAAATTTTTGCCATAATCTCTTCCCTATAAGAAAAAAGGATGAAATGATTTCCCACAAGTGGGAAATCATAATATTTTCCCTCTGATGCCAAATTGGATTTTCTTAGTGGCAACAAATATGCCCCTTTACAAACACATGTATCATACATTAGTTTCCAAAAAGAAGGTCAACTTACATCTTTCTTGTTCATTATAAGCTGGTACAATAACTGAAAGTGTACATGTTGGGGGATCAATGATTGAAGGAAACTTGATTTTTTTTTCTGAATATGTATCAAAATAACTTGATTCCTCTTCAAACTGCTCAATTGATGGATAGTGCTCAGTGTTCAAACTTATAAACCCAAGAACCTTAGGGAAAAAAAGCATACATTACAACTTTGCAGTTTGCAAGAGGTAGTAACTATCCTTAACATATTCATTCCTATGTCACTTATATGAGAAATAATGAGTATTTTGATTCGAGCATAATGCTCAGATATGAATAACAAGTAAAATTCTATTGCAGAAATTTTAGGGTAATACATGGGCTTATTAAGGATATCCCTATACTGAATGGCTATCCATATAAAATGATTTTGTATAGCATCAAAAATGTAGAAGAAAACAATATTAGAGGGAAGAATACTTTGATGAATTTTAAGACAAGGCTATGGAAGAAGTGGATGTAAATATTATAGTATTCAAGTGGAAAAGGTAGGTATAAACAAAGTCATTACTGATGCAAGAGGTCTGAAAAGTGGGAAAGCAGTGGGAATAGGCCAAGTGGTTATGTAGTAAAGCTTTGGAAAGTGGAATAATAGCTGATAACTGGAGAATATTTTGATGTGAACTATTCCATAAGGAAGAAAAAATTAAATGTTTGTTGGAGCATTGTAGCCAAGCTATCTGGCAAAGTTAAGATTGTGTAAGAAAAGTAACTAATGGAAATAACTAATGGTGTATGTATCAAATATCTATACTGAGAAAACAAGGAATAAGAGATAAAAGGTATATACTGGGTTCATATATCTGGAGGATGTATATTATGATGTCAGTAATTGTGTTATAACAGTTCCAAGAAATGATCAGTGGAAAGGGTGAAGGAGAGATAAAAGGATTCTATTATTAAATATATTTTCTGTGGTGCTTTAAATGACAAACCTAGGAATTCCAAGTTGGTGTTATTTTCTAAAAAATATTTCTTTTTACTATCACTATATTGAATCAATTTATACAGTTCTGGTCAAAAGTTTTGAGACTAAGATAAATATTTTTCATTCATTTTTAAAATTTAAATGATAAGAATAATTATTCTAATATTTAAATTATTGCAGGATTATTACAAAGTCAGCATTTCAGAACAAATAAGAAAAACAGTGTTTTTCCTTCAGTGAATCCAAAATAACATTCTGGTCCTGTTCCTGTAGGAGCAGAGTTCAGTCCCTGGAGCTTTGCTATTTGATAAAAATGGTAAAATAATGTCAAATCTGAGTAAAATGAATGATATTATATAATTATGAGCTATTTTGTAATATTCTTTTGTAAAATTAAATATTTCAATCTTTTTTGATCCCAGAAATGGTTCTTTCTAAAGAAAAGAGTGAAACTTTTGTTGTTCTGCACCAAAGTGGACTGATATGCAAGAAGATAGTTGTTAAAGGTATTATTACATCAAGAAGCACCATTTTTAGGATCATTAATGACTTTAAAAAAAGACTGATTACTCTGTTGAAGAAGTCTTTTGCATGCCTAAGAGCTTCAAATGAAGATAAGATCCCCTCCTAGGAGAGAGGGGCAAGATCATCAATTTTGGTGATCTTGAAGATAAAGATCAGATCACCAAAAAAGTTATCACGATTAGGTCCCAGAAAAATATCATCTTGAAGATCACTTTTATATGAATTGAAAAGTAATAGTCTTGTAGAGTAAACAAAAACATTTTATTAATCACTCCTAAATAGTATCACTTAATATGCTCCTGAGGACTGAGGCAATAAAAACATTATAACCTCTTGTGTACTAAAATAAATTTAGTTGATGAAAATTATCTATTTAAGTTTAAAAGTTAAAGTACAAAAGGGGTAATAACTACTAAATGTATAAGCCTTACTGTGATTCTAATCAACCTAAAAAAGTTTTACTGTGAGAATAATAGATAGGTGGAATAGTCTTCCTGAAATTGAATCAGTGTCCAATTCTCAAAACTTAAAACACATTTAAGAATAATCTTGACAATTACATGATAAATCAGACTTTAATGAAATTGAATAAAAGTATTAAATATATATAGTTCACATGTGTCAAATATTAAGAAAATTACATAAGACAGCTTAATAATATTGATTTCTAACAAATTACTGATTTTTAACATTTAAAATTTTTTTTAAAGCAAATAAGTAACAATCTACGCATTTTATTGTATTTTTCATGAACACATCATTGGTTTGTGTCATTAATCAAGGTGAGCAGCTGCTTCATGTTGTTGGTTCTTACTCATTATCCATAGTTCGCCTGCTCAAGTTAATCATCACCACCATTGGTTTGTGGAGATTTTGCAGCCATCTTTTCATTTGAGGTCTTCGGAGTCATCATATATCACTGTTGTCTGGCCTTGCCCATTGTTATCTTTGCCATCATCATCTCTTTGCTATAATCACATACAAAATCAGAGGGCAAATCACTGCAGGATAATCTGAATCAAGTTATCGTCATCAAGCCTTTGCTCTCATCACACCTTTGCCATTGTTTCCTCCATTGTCAAGTTGAAGACACATCTTCACCATCATCATTTTGCGATCATAGCTTAATTTTTATTGTTTTATATTTTCATTATATATATATTCTTTTCAATCCTCTCGATTTGACATATGTTCGCCTTCTCTTCTTGAGTCAACTCATGAATAAACTCCCTGAAGTTCATTGAAAAGTTCTGATCTTAAGGAAGGTAGTAGTACTTTTCCCCAATATTTTATTAAAGTGACACATTTCAATGCAGCATGTATCATCTTGAGAGACAAAGTGGGAGAAATGTTACAAGAAATGGCTTTATATATGTGGTTACAGACTTTAAAAAAAAAAAAAACTAAGCATGTCAACAAACTAAATCCTATTAGGGCAGGGTGGTGGGGGATATGTCAAAGGTGCTGAACTTCCAACTGACGGGTAGTGAGCAGAGGTAAGCTCCTTTCCCATGGTGATTAGCAACTTGGGATGAATAGGTTAAGCCTGCACTGTTGATCAGCTCCATCCTGTTGCACTTGGAAGTATGTTGTGGGAAATAAATTGTCTGTTTAGCCTTGCTTTCTTTCCTTGAATATATATATATATATATATATATATATATATATATATATATATATATATATATATATCTTCAAGGAAAAGTAATAAGGGTCGATTTGGGGCAGAGTCTAAAATTTTTAAATTAAACCATGTTTTTCTCATGTATTTTTGGAGCTCCATTGTTTAGGTGGTAGGTCATCCTCCTTGAGAATGTTGTTTTGGTCATCCCAATATATGAGTGAGATAAGAGTTCACATTCTCTTAACTTACATGTGTACTCATATATTATGTGGGTTATTTGTTTGGGTTCAGGTGCCGCTCTTGGGTTATTCTTCATAATAAGGTTGGAGGTCTGGCTAGTTTGGTAATATATAGTTAAACTAAATTTTTAATTAGCACTTGTGGTCTGTACTCCTCAGTTAATTATTTCCTTCATTATACATTTGTCAGTTCAGTATTCTGTACTCATAGTGTTCTTGTAGAAAAGTTTAATGGTGTTTTATTTGTCTATATTTTGGTTGTTTGGAGGCTCTAAAATACCATCAGTCAATTTTATTCCTAATAGCTGTCTGCACTTTATTGATGGGTACCTTCCATGTGGTGCAGTGGATGAAGGCACAGTTGATGTATGATGAAATTATGCTCCTCTTGTAGCATTTGGGGTAATCACTTACTGCCTTCATGAAAAGGCCAGGATTGATGGCTTTGACACACTTTTATGGTTATCATGTCATTAAGATTTGTAGTTAAGGTATTTAAAAAAGGTAATTGGTTATCTTGGCTATATTCAATGGTATAGTTTAGGGAAGAAGTCTTTAAAGGCTTTCTTTCTCCAGCTTATGTATTTCTTTTTCGGACCAGTGGTGTTGTAGCGGCGGGATCGCGAGTCCCCAGCCAAAAGTTCCCGCCACCCTGACAAGGTCCGCTCGGTGGTTCAAGAAGAGGGTATTGAGGAGAGAGAGTATTTTCTAAATTTAATTTATACACAAAAAAAGAAATTAACCACAACCCCAGAAAACAAAAATGTAAATTTACCCAATTTCCAAAATATTAAATATCTTAAACCTCAACCAAAGATATTTATATATATATATATATATATATATATATATATATATATATATATATATATATATATAGTGGGCCTTACAACTTTACCCTGGCCACACACACGCAAATAAGGAAATGTTTAGGGCTTCACAACCAGATTGCCCAGTGCCACCATGTGAGTCTGTTCAACTTTCTTCAGCTCTGGGAGCACTAGCACTATTACCGGTATGGGAGGGGGGGAGGGGAAAGGGAGGCGGGCCCGCTTTCTTGAGGGAAGAGAGGTTCCCTTTTCTTAAGGGACTGGAAGTTCAACTTCAGCCAAGGCGAATGATTCACACTCAAGGATGAGGAAGTGGTGGCTCCAGTCAGAGCGGAAAGTGTGAGGGCTCAGGCCCCAATTGATGCGTCCCTTTTCTGCCACACGAGAGTCAAGATTGGCTTCAGCCGTCTCCAAAAGCCAGATGTCGGCGACAATCGGTACCACGGAACTGGAAAAGAGAAGGCACATTCAGTCACCTATTCACTGCCACACTCAAACATCTTTACTCCTAACTCATTCAACCATATCCACTCTCACACAATCTTCACTCACCTATCTTCCGTCTAGGCGGCTCTTCCTTCCTCAGTCACAAACTTTACTTCCAAACTTTTACCTACACTTTCTAAAGAAAAATATATGCTGAAAGAATCCGCCTAAAAAGAAAACAGGAGATGAATGGGGGAGCACGATAGAGATCCATCGAGTCCCCCCCACACAAAGCAAAGACGGTGATCACACGATCCACACCCACACACATTCTGCAAAAGAAGAAAGAGATTAGACATAGAGGAGGGGAGGCGGACAACCAAACTACTACATCCCTCCCAGCTAAATTCGCCTCACCTCACCATGTCTCAATCCCCATCTTCATTCATTCACAATGCTTTCGACATCACCCAGTCATACTCTTTCACTCTGCCTCTCCTCCTAGTCACAGGTCCATCAACTGTCTCTATCATCTGTCGAAATGTCTCCTCATGTCTGTCCATGGCTCCTTCTCTATGTACTTCATCCACACACACATCCGACATTCCCTGACCAATCCCACTCAAATCCTCAACTAACCTCTCTACTACATCCATCAAACCTTCCCATTCTTTCATAGCATTTATCGACTCTTGTTCCAATTTCGCACTTATCCCATTTATACTCTCTAGCATAGACTCAGACTCATTCAACGGAAACTTACAAATACTGTACGTTCTATCATATACTCCATCTCGATCTTGCACAAACCCAGAAAACTCTCTCACATCACTCTCACCAAACTGTTTCATCCATTCATCCTTTCTCAACCGTTTACTCTTACGCTTCCCCCTTCGATGTTCAACTAACACTAACTGCTTCCCCTCTAAAGCACTAGCTATATCATCCACCATTTCACAGTCTTCCATTCTTTCAGACAGATATTCATTCACCGGATGTTGCAACAAATATTGAGGAGGTTCACGCCACTTTCGCAACTGACCTTGATGCGCTCTACGTTCATCCAACCTTCCATCCTCTCTTTCACGAACTATCACATAACTTACCCCATTTGACCAAACCTTTCTTACTACAAACGGACCTTCAAATTTCTCTTTCAACTTATCCACATTCAGTCTACCTTTTGTCTCAATCTCCTTTAGTACTTTATCACCCACAGAAAAACTCTCAAACCTTTCATTCCCTTTTCTCCACAACTCACGATCCTTCTCACTAAGTCCCATATGTGGCCTAATCATTCGTTCAAAGTTCATCAAATACTTACATGGTGACATTCCAATCGCCTTATGCACTGTCATGTTATACGCCCAAAGCACTCTTCCCAAACATTCATCCCATTCTTTCCCATCTTTCACCATCAATCGTAATATCTCACTCAAAGTTCTTATCGTTCTTTCAGCCAAACCATTTGCACTAGGCATATACGGCGTTGTTCGCATATGATCTATTCCCCATTCACTCAACATCTCCTCAAAAGCACGTCCTACAAACTCAGGTCCATTGTCACTCAACATTCGCACAGGCTTACACATGCACATGGGCAGCATTCTCTCACTCACTTCTCTAGCAACAGTCAATGAAGATTTATTTGTCACAGGTGCAGCATACACAAATTTGCTCTTATGATCCACCATCACAATCATCCCTACATACCCTCTTGCAGTCCTCAGAAAAGACACGCAATCGATCGCTACCATTTCAAAGGGTTCATTCACACTCAACTTTAATACAGGTGGAGCGGCATACACTCTCTGATACTTTCTCTTCTGGCACACTTCACACGTAGTCGCTACATCCACGCAAATCTTTCTCAAAAAGGGACTAAATATACATCCTTTCATACATTCCCACAATTTATTCTTACCCATATGTCCAAACCTATCATGCACAATCTTCACCATTCCAATCGTGCCACACACGGAAAACACCGGAATATATACATCCTCATCATCTATACATTGCACAAAATACACTAAACCCTTGCACACTACAAACTTTCCAGCAAACCTTCTAAACTCTCTTAATATGCAACTCCATTCATTCACAGGAACACTGGTCATCACGCTATCTTTCAATTCACGCACCATCGGACATGACTCTTGCATGCTCTCTATATCTTTAGCAGTCAACAGCTCTTCACTCAAATTGACACCTGCCACTCCTACAAATCCAGTTGAGCCTACAAGCTCACTCTGCAACTTCCCAACTGTTACACCATCTTTCAATAAACATTCATTACATACATCCACAGAAATCCTATTCTTACGCAGAAAATCAATCCCAAACAGAAAACAATAAGGTAACTCATTCTCGCTTAGCACAACAAATTCATGCAATATATCATTCAACTTCCCCATGCTTACAGACAAACTCACTTCCTCCCATGCCATAATACGTCCACTTCTGAGTCCACTTATCGAAACTGTCACACCTTTTCTAGAAACATTCAAACTCATATTGTCAGCATCATGCACAACCTTTGCATTCACCAAGGAAATTTGCGCACCTGTGTCAATCATTCCACAATAGCTCTTCCCATTCATAGTCAAGGTAACTTGCACTCTCTCTTCAAGTCCATGTTCACACATTATATTCAACACTTCGGTCTGTTCCACAAACACTTCTGCAGCATCCAAACCTTCATCTTCACTAACAGGAACAGTTCCTTCGCAAACGTAGTCAATCTCTCTTCTTACATAATTCTTCTTCTCAATCAGCCAATTATAATGCACACCACTCAAACATTGCAGATGCAACTCACACCCATTCACTCGGTCTACACCTTTACCACGATACATCACTGGCTTCTCCACACCATAATGCACATATACTCTCACACCAAACAGCTTACTCACTATCGCTAACACTTCCTGAAACATCATCACTCCTGGCATACACATACTTCTTAACTCTTTTCTTAACCTACTTGAATTTTCCATTCCCAATTGCTCTGGTCTCTTACACGCTTCTTCCATAACCACCTTTCGTAATGCATTCACACTTTCTGGCACCTTTTCAGGCAATCCATCTTTCACCAAGTCTCGTAAACCATATAACACACTTTCGAACATAGAATCACCTCCACCCTTACATTTTCTTCCAACAACTACACCTGCTGGCAAATACTCAGGATTTATGCTTACAGTCTCGCTCTCATTCAAACTACAAGGCAAACGTGACATCAAATCAGCAATCACATTCCTTTCACCTGGCAAATACTCAACCACAAAATCAAAATCACTCAAATCCTCTATCGTCCTTGCAAGCCTACTATCAACTAACCTCATACGCTGCAAATACACTAGTGGCTGGTGATCTGTTCTCACTACAAACCGTACTCCATACAGAAATGGTCGTAACGACTTGAGACAGAATCTTAACGCAGCCAGCTCTCTTTCAATCGTTCAATATGCACGCTCTGCCACACTAAACGCCTTGGAAACATACGCAATTACTCGCTTTCTTTCAACTCCATTCACAACTTGATCTTGCATCAAACATCCACCCATCAAATGACCACTTGCATCCATATACACTTCAAGCATTCCTGAAGGCCAGGATTGATGGCTTTGACATACTTTTATGGTTATCATGTCATTAAGATTTGTAGTTAAGGTATTTAAAAAAGGTAATTGGTTATCTTGGCTATATTCAATGGTATAGTTTAGGGAAGAAGTCTTTAAAGGCTTTCTTTCTCCAGCTTATGTATTTCTTTTTCGGACCAGTGGTGTGAGACATTGTTAAACAACCACACCTGTCTAAATTGCCTTGTGTGTAGGAGATGAGACCGGCTGGAGAATGTAAGACCATCCTGCAATGACTTGATCCATCTCAGGCACAAATACAATCTTCAGTTCCTCAATGTAACTTCATTGATGAGTGATTGTGCCTTCACTATATGGCTTTCCTTGTTAGTTTGTACATATGATTGGTAGCTCAGTTCCTATTTGCACTGCTCTGTGGATGGTTGCCTTGCTCACACACATGTTCTTGGCAAGTTTTTTCATGGACTGATGAGGGTCATCAGAGATCTGCCTGCCATTGGAAATTAATTTCTTGTTCCTGGTGGTATGAGTGACTGTTGCAACACTGTCATTTGGAGATAACTTAATCCTTATTTTCAACCTCATCATACTCCTGTTTCACTCTGTAAACAAGTTTTCTCAAGTAAATAAAAAAAAAAATCGCACTTCTTCCAGCATGGAGAGCTGTGAGTATGGTGTACCATTTTTAATTTCAGCTGGCATTCCCAGAAAAAACAGTGTATGCTGTTAACTACATGAAATCTAACCTCTTACTTAGCGCATGCAAGGTCAAGTAACCTACCATTAGCTCTTAAGCACACTTTCAGCTTTGTATCGATTTACTCAGAATGCACTGTATGCTAAAGTATGCTAATGAACTGTTGTCAGTGGCTAAGAGTGAGCTGGATTTGGAAATGTTAATTAAAACATTTGACGAGGTATGTGTGTAGATGATGCTATATTAAAGGAATAAATAAATGTAAGGAGATGATGTTTATGGGTAAAAATTGCAATTTCTTCAATTTTTAAGAGCAATAGCAACAAGGGACATATTATGCACAAAGTTTGTGAGGAGAGATGGGTTAAGAAAGTGGTGGAACTAGATACAGTGAAAATATATGGAAGATATATAGTCACAGATCCTTCCTGCAGGGATTGGGATGCCAAACTGCAGGTACTGGGTGCAGAAGGGCAAAAAGCCCTCTTGATATAACCTGACATCCCATTGTGGGCTTAAAACTAGATACATGTAATAAAGATTTAAAACTGGTGCAAATGAGGACCTGAGAAAGGGCACTTGGCAGTGGCTGTAACGGTACAGTTATCACCACTGCCTAAGCCTCACTTTGGGTGTTGGGGCTTGCAAAAACAACCACAGAGTACAGTCTCCCATGATGCACCTGACACCCTTGAGGAGATAGATGAGAAGGGGTTGAGATAGAAAGTGAGGAAGAAAGGGGTAAAAGGGAGAGGTCTTGGAGGAGGAAAGCCCAAGATCTCCAAACTTAGTTTGAGACTTCCTGGGGCAGGCAGGGGCAGTGAGGCTGGAAGTGTGCAAATGGGTGGAAGACTTTGCAAAAGATGAATTAATAATATGAATGAGGGTTTGAGAGAGGAGACAACTGAGGAACAAGTGGGTGATATTGTGTACAGTAGGAGTGATTTTTTTTTCCATTGTGGTAGCCCATCTGGCGATTACATACTTGGGCAAAAGTCACTGTACTGCTACGCTATATTAAAAAACAAATAACAATATGTAAATAACAAATAATGATAAATAAGATAAGTGCTAAAAAAATAACAATGAGAAAAGCAAGTAGGGGAAAGGAAGTGTGCTCCAGTATCAAGGGTAGCTCACCCCCCCGGTGCAAGAACATGCAACCTACAAGAAGAAATATACAAAAAAGGTCAAATAAAGTGGAGGAGGCCAGCCTCCTTTGAAAAGTAATTAAGCCCACAAGTTGGTTTGCACGAACCCATCCCAAGTACAAGCGGTAGCGATCCCGCTCATCCAAAACCAGGACAGGTAACGTGCACTGAGATCACTCAGACTGGGACATTCAACAAGAATATGCTGAAAAGTCTGGGGGACAATGCAGTCTTCACAGTATGGCGCAGGCGAGCACTCCATCAAATGGCATTGTGTCCCACGAATGTGTCCAATTCAAGAGATGACAGAAAGCAACCTGAAGCCATCGCAGCAGTAGGGGGTAGGTCCATGGGAACAGTCATGGCACAATGGCACGTAACTTTAAGTTCCCCTTGACGATTTCCCATCTTTTTTACCAAGCAGCCCAGAGAGCTCCCTGTATTCCTGCCATGTAATTGGTGTGAAGAAGAGCGAAAGGCTGGTCTGGTCACCCAGTCCTCATGGACACTTTGGCGCCATCATCAGTGCGCTCTTTCCCCACAATTCCTACATGTCCAGGAACTCAGCAGAAGATAATCTAGACATTTGCCAGGCTCGCCAAAACCAAGGCATGACAGATATCGCGAACGAGGGGATGCGGAAATTCCAATGCCCCAAGAGCACTCAGGGCACTTTGTGAGTCGCTATAAATCACAATCCATCAGTCCCTGAACTGGGCATGTCATATTATCTCCGGTACCGAGCGGTTGTATTGCAACCAGATTGGCCGTGAAGAAAGATGCAGTGGTTGGCAGAGCCTCACTGACTTCAAACTACTGGCATACGGCAGAGGTGGTACCCTCCAGGGTGGCAGCCTGGGCAGAACCAGAGGTGCCACCAGCCAAAAGCTATACCTAGCTCTCAAAGGAGTTTCCTAGCCCTAAACGCAAAGGGCTTAGGGTATGACTGGCGTCTCTCAGCGGGATAAACACCATCAAGATCAGCTGCGAATGCAGTGTGAATTGTTGGCAACTGAGGGAGGCAACACGGATTGAGTGCTGGCAGAGCAGCAATCTGGATAGAGAATGCGGAGAGAACAGTTGCAAAGGATTCCGCTATGGATGCGGGGTCCGAGATTGCAGGGGGAGCCTTCGAGAACTTGCCCTGAATCATTTTGATTCACTTCCACGCCTCTGCTAGAGAGGTCTTCGCATTAAGTGAAGACATATAGGCCCACCAAGAAGAGCAGCGGGTCTGCTTCAAAATATACCAGAACCTAGCCCTAGCTCAAGGAAATTCACTGAGAGTAAAGTAGTTTGGGTGGCGCTTATAGCGCATGTAGGCATAACGCTTATGTTTGAGGGCCATCTCACACTCAGTTGACCACCACGGGAGCAGTAGGTGTGCAAAACGGCCACATGTTCTAGGAATAGTACTTAGGCCCATGGTGATGAGGTTACTGGAGAACTCAATGGCCTTATCTAATGGCCTAATCTCCTTGACTGAGAAAGAGAATTCAGTCATTTCCTAAAATGCAGACCACTGTGCCAAAACCAAGCACCACTGGGGTGGGCTCTCAGGCGGGAACGGCCCCCCAAATTATATTTGAATGGGAAAGTGATCAATACCATGGAGGTCATCGAACACCCCCCCATCCCAAATCTGGCGGCCCATCCATCCGTTGAGAACAAAGATAGATCGAGACAGGAAAATAAGCGGTTCTCAGGCAGTGATGTGTAAACTCATCCACATTTAGGACACCTATCTCCAGCTCATCGATCAGGTCGGCAAGGACTTGACCTCTGGGATTAATCAAGTAGTCTCCCCAGAGGGTGTTGTCGACTGCTCAGATCTCAGAGGAAGAGAAATGCCCCGGGGCATTCTGAATGGGCACAGAAACAACCGTGCTTGTAGGCCTAGAGGGGCCAGGGAGAGAGGGTGTCTTTCTTAACATTGAGGCATAGGATGTCCCAGACAGCGCCGGATGAGCCAGGATGAAGTCTTTAGCCTCGCTAAATGAGAGACAATCCTGGGTGTGAATGGCCATGATTTCCTTCTCAAGGAGATATGAAGCAGATTGCTTGACACACTTGGCCAAACACCATTTGGACTTATCATGTGCGGACTTGGAGTAATTTACACAGGTTTTAGGTAAGCCCGACTTTGCACATCGACAGGAGCGAATAATATGGCCGAAGCAGTGACAGTAGTAGCACATCAATGGAAGTGGCACGAAAGCCTTCACACGGTAACAATACCAACTGGCATGCATCGACTCAGGGAGCTTGTCACACTCAAACATGAAGAAGGGTGTAGGGGTGAGTCTCGAGGCCCCTCCCTGTTTTCTCATCACACGTTCGACCTTGACCGCCCCATGGTCAGCCAGCTCTAAGGTGATGTTATCTATGTAGTAGCCCATGAGTTCCCTCACATAAACTACTCCTACCAAGTTGATGGTAGAGTGCAGTGTCACACTCAGAGGCGTGCCATTGTGTCCGAAGGGCACTAATCATGGCCGCCTGAGAGAGATTTGAGGCATTCGCCAAAAGGCTCCCATCAGAGAAATGGGTCACCTTCGGCTCTCTACAATCACACTAGCTAGAGCTCTCCTCTGATGGATCATGTTGCCCTTAGCCAACATGCTACGATCAGTGGAGAGAATAACAAGCCAGCGGGATCGAAAATGCGAGGTAGCCTCTGAATGAAGAGCCTAGACATAATCGAGGCTCTGCTCTACGCACTTCTGCTCTTCGTCTGGGACTCCCCACCCTGGCGAGCAACGGGGCAGGATGTGCCGATCTTGGCTTTGTCGCTTACCGAAACAGCAATGGACCTGTCAGTCCCAGCGGAGGGAGAGGAGGGCAAGGAATGAACCCGCTTCTCTCCTCTGCCGGTAGGAGCCCTTAGGCCAGATCCTTCTCTGAAATGGAGGTCTTGCCTGTCATAGGAGCACCAGCTGGGGGAGGAGATCCCTCCTCTCTTTGTGAGGCATCAGGGACCAGAGCCATCTGAGGAGGACCTTGCATAGGGGCGGACATGGGTTCTGTGCTTGGCACAGAGCCCAGTTTCAACCCCATGGAAGATCCCATCTGGTAAAGGGTCAAGTCAGGACTGTGTCCATCTATGGGAAGGGGGGCACTCCATGTGGCCATCCCTCCCTAAGACATCACAGGTCCCATTCATTCTGTTCTAGGCCAACAAACCGGCATCCATCCAGGAAGAGAGGGCTGGAAAAAGTGGCGACTCCAGAGAAGGGGGTGAGGGTGAGTCCCCTATACCCATATGCATAGGAGAGAAGTAAACCTCCTCTCCGGTCGGAGAGGTTTGGAGGGTCCCCTGTGAAAACATAGGGGAGGAGGGCCTCTATTTTTTTAATGGAGCTACAAGAGGGCAGATCTGATGCTGGTTAAGGGGAAGGGGAGAGAGGTGTATTTTGATTTTCATCATCGGGTATAGTGACCCTATTAGTGCCATTTGAGGCCACCCCTCCTGCCTAGTAACCTGGCAGTACATCGACATGATGGCTCCACCTTGGGCATGGCGTAGAATTGATAGACAGGGAAAGGAGGAAGAAAGTTTATATCAGGAAGGTGTGGGTGGGGTTGAAGCAGGTTGTTGTTGGTGTCTACCCTGTGAAATTAGAGGCCAACCAGAGAAAGTTGTGCGAGAGGTTGTAAGGAAAGTGAGGAAGTAGGGTAAAAACAGAGGCTGTCAGAAAGAAGGAGAAAAAGCACTGAGTCCTGTCAGTATGGCGGCCAGGAAGGCAAATCACTGCACCCCTTATGGGGTACAGTAGGAATGAAGGGAAGGTGTTTGTGAGAGGGCATGTTTGGGGCCATTTGCAGGCCAGATAAATTATTTTATATATGCATAGATATTAGTCACTAAAGCTAGTAAACAATATATGATAAATCTACAAGTTTTTAAGTGAAACTATATGACCAATATAGGATAAATTGTTTCCATTTCTAAGATAATTAAGCAAAGTGAAATTTCAACCCAAAGGGAAATAAACTTACTGAGATGATAATGATCATGAAGAATACAATGATCAGAAGGGTAAAAGAATAAATATCCATGGTGAATAACTTAATTTAGCTCCCAGGTTAAAAGCTGAAAAAATAAACAATACGAGAACATTAATGATTTATTAGGATTAACTATAAGTTACATATTTATGAATAAAATATCCTTGAGTATGAGAAATGACTAACAAATTAAAGCAAATTCATATGAGTCCTAGGAACATAATATAATTAGACTTAATAGAGTTCATGTTAGCTTAGTGGACAAGGCATTGTATTTCTAATGCGAAGGTTAAATCCCGGTCAAAGCTGCTTATTGCCAACCCCTAGGGCAAGTAGCTCCTTGTAAACATCACGCATATAGCTAATCACAAAAATTGCTGCCTTTCCTACCATAATTTGAACAAGATATCTACTTTCTTCTATCATGGAACTTGCTATACTATCTCCTTCGGGGGCCCAGGGCCACAAAGGGTTCTTTCATCGCTGATTAGTTTGAAAACATTACTACCTGCTACCTTATCTCTCAATGGTGGCCAACTATCTACAGGGGTCAAGTCCCACCCCCCCCTCCTGAAATAAAAATGGTCAAAACCATCCACCTTCTAAAAGTGCCATCCCCCATCCCTAATGTGATTTCATCAACAAACATGGTATTTCTGCTGCTATTTCAACATTAAGATTTGCGCATATTGATACAGGCGAATGATAGCAAGTCTGCATGCAAAAACATTTTTACAAAGTCAAACTGGCTATAATATGAAAACCCAATAGAGGGCACAAGAGGGCTGTGATGCAGTTGGTGCTTGTTTGATTGACGAGCGGGAAACCTGCACAGCAGAGCGAGCACATGTTACCAGCAGTCATCATGGCCAAGAGACCACAACAGCTCGATTTGAGAAACTTTTTTTAAAAGTCAAGAAATAACACAACAGATAAGTCAAGAGTCATTAGTTTAGTTAGAAAAGTTGGAAGCTCTGTACATAAGCAATAATGTTAATTTGGAGCTAGGCTAAATTTTTCTCTTTCCATGAGGTGATTAGCTGGCTAGCTTTCTAATGCTAGCCCTAGATAGCTAACATAGTTTTTAGAGAGTAGCTGTTAAATATGTTTGATCAGACACCAACAAGTTTTACCTTAATACCTTTGACCTTAGAGGGTTTTACAGTAGTAGCTGATTTAAAAAAAAATAAAAAAATTCAAGAAATGAATGCTACTTATCATTATTTTATTCAAAATTCATATTTATGTCGTGGGTACCCACAATTCACAATCAGTGATCTGTTCTTACCTTAATATAATTATTAAACTAATTAATTATTATTATAAAAATAGAGATAGCTATTCTTTTTCTATGTTATTGTAATGCTAGTGGCATTTGTCTTTTTGAAAAAACCCAGGTTTTAATGGGCTTTTTGCCACCCCTGGCAGTGAGAGCTATTGGCGACTGAGGGAGGTGCTGGGCTTGCACGTACAGGTGAATAATGCACTGTCATGGCGTAGAGTGAGTGGCATCTACCCAACATGGACTGGTAGGCTCTCAATGAGGGAAGTGTGGAAGGCACCGGTTGCCAGGCCAAGGAAAACTGAAACCTGTGCACTTCGGCATAGCGAGAGTCTCCGTTTAATGCCTGTTGGAGTCGACGCTCCAGAGTTGGCTTAAACTGGTGACCAACTTCAGGGGTGTTGCCTCCTGTGAGTGTTACGACTTGGTCGAGGCGCATGGCCATTTCGCCTTACGGGAAACGGTCACACTAGGGGAAAGGGGGAAGGAGCCCTGGTTTTAGCCGGGGCTGGGTTTGGACCCTTTGTGACGCTAGCTTTACCAGGGAAGCGCCCAGGGTGGATAGAACCTACAGAAGGGTTCCGAATGGGTGCAGTGTAGAAGTGTGCCTCTGCATGCCCAATTCCCAATAGTTAGTTTTCAGAAAGACCTTGCCCAAATGCTTATGCTTACTTAATACAAATTTTTGTGTTCAGATAATACTTAAAATTTTGTTAAATTAATAGATATATATATATTAAATGTTAGATTAAGCAAAGCTCATTAATATATTATTTAATGCCAAATTAAATCTACTCTCCTCTCTGAAGGTGAGTTTTGTGGTGACAGACCTTTCCTTGTTGTATCATAGTGTTTTGGGGATCCTTGGAGGGTTTAATGCAGGAAAAGAAAATCTGAAGACTTTTGTATGCGTTTTCTAGGTTGGGACTCTGTGTATCTAATATCTTAATGATTTGCAACAGTGCTCTCACTCACTAGTAGTATGTCTAGTTAGTTTGCTCCAGTTTGGTAACTGGTGAGTATCAATCACTCAATAATTAGATCTTGGTAGAAGGCCCCAAATTTGGCCAATTTTGATCATTTTGCTAGTATCATGTAATTGGTAAATTTGAGATCAGCTAATTAGCTGATTGACTGTCCTATTTTGTAGGAGCAACTGTATCCGGGCTCTTCAACCATACCAGTGTATTAACTGTGATCAAACAGTCAACCTGGTCACCGAAGCTCCTTAAACAAGCGACGCATCATTTAGGTTCCCAGCTGATAGCTATTTCAATGTAAATGTATCTCGTTGATATGCACTGTGTTTAGGAGCTACTGCAAACTTATCCTGTTGATGAGTACCAGGTTCTGGCATTAACTTGTAACACATCAGATTGATCAGTCCCATGTTTAAGAGCTATTGTATAGCATATTGTATTGTGAGAACCAGGTTCTGGCATTATTTGTAACATTTATCCTATTGGTGAGTGCTATTTATTTAAAGAAGGAAAATTTGTTCTGTTGCGCTTAGAATACTTGGGCTAAGAAAGTTTAGCGGTTTAAATTCCATTTGTACACTATCCAGTATTTACTTTGTAGATAGTTGATTCATTATATTTACCATATGAAATAAGTTTTAATTTCCATGATGTAAATTTAAAAGTATAAAAGTGCGAACAAAGACTGGGCAATTGTTGATAAAAAATTATCAACCTTACCGGGTGAATTGAATGAAGGTATCATAGTGACTCTGCACAGTTGCTCTCCCAAAATATTGCCCTAAAGAATATAGTTATTACATTGGTGCCCAGACCCGGGATTAGTCTTTGTGTAGGCTACTGACTTGTATAACCTTTTTTCCTATTAACTTTTATAACTTGTATCTGTTCTAATGGATCAACTGGCTCATTGCAATGACTCTGCAGAGTCGTTTCCTGCAGCTGCTGCCCCTGCTACTTATTCTCATTTTGGTACCATCTCAACTATTACATATGTGCTTCCATGTTCTTTGGGTATTCCTGACATACCTAAGGAACCAGTCAATGCTAGAGAGGAGAGAATTATTATAACAAATTGGTATAACTTTTTGCAAAGGAAAAAAACTGAGGAGATAATGAAGTTGAGACGCCAATTTGAAAACTTTACAAATCAGCTGGAGCTCTTCAAGAAGAATAGTGAGATGGACCCTGTTGTAAATAGGGAGCTAGAGAAACTGGATGCTGATGTCATAAAGTTTTTATGTAAAACCACCAATATTAGATCTGGAGATAACAAGGAGTCTGGTTCTTGTTCTCTGCCCAGTGATAACAAGCCAGCTCTTTCTGTTCGGCCAAAGACCCGAAAACCAGCCCCAAGAGCTAAGGTGGTAACATCATCTAGTGGTGAAGACAGTGATGCTGAAAAGCAGCTCAAGCCCCAGCTAAGAGGATAAATAAGCATAAGGAAGGCATCAGTACTGACAGGGATCTGGTGGAATGTCTGACAGAGGCCTTGTCTAGATTGGATGCTAGAAAGGCTTCACCTCCTGTTAAATACAGTATTGCCTCAGGTCAGTCTTTTCTGACCTTCTTACAGGACTTTGAGCAATATTGCGAAAATATGTATTGAGGAAGTTCCAGCCAATGGACAGCTGCCCTAGGAGAGTTCTTGTTGGGTACTGTAAGTGATGCTTATGAAGCCTTGTATATTCCAGGAGAGTCCTATTATGCACTGAAGGAAAAATTGTTAGCTTGGATGGAAGAGTGTCAGGACACTGTGGAAGAACGTAACAAGAAAAGGTTTGAGAAGGCTAAACTCCATCTTGGGAAAGCTCTGCATTTATATGAAGCCCGCTTGAAGAAGTTGTTCCACCTAGCTTACCCCCAGAAAGAAGGCAAGTAACAGCAGGACAATGCATAAGAAGTTTCTTGACACCTCCCCAAATGCCTTTCCGAAGCAGGTCTCTTCAGTTAAAGGATTTATGCGTATGCAAGGCCGGCAGTTAACCTGGAGCAGTTTCCTATCACTTGCAAGTGCCTATGATGTCGACCATAATCAGTTGGACTCATCTGTGGAGTCTGAGCCTGAAGCTCTAGAAATTTGGGCCTCAACTACGGCTCACTGGTGTTTTACTTGAGCATAATTTTAATGACTCTCACAGTACTATTCATGAGTACCCACCTACTGGATCAGGAGCTATTGCTGCGGCTTCCTTAGAGAGACCTACAAACAATACCAGGATTATTGCCAACTCTGAAAGAACTCAAAGTCGTGAGACCAGACAGTGTTTTTACTGTAATAAGGGTGCCTACATAAGAAATGCTTGGCTTGTGGATCTGGTGAGCATATGGTTAGCCAGTGTTCATGGAAGAGGAATAGATCCCAGTCAGTTTCAGGAAGGGTGAATAATGGTGCTACTGCTTCTGGAAGGGATTCCTCACAAAGAGTAACTTTTCAAGATGTTTATGACACCAGACGTAATAGTTTGGGAAACAAGAAGGGTTTGATGTGAGTGGGAGCATCTCATCGGAGCTCAACCCCAATGCTGAATCCTATGTTCCCTCAGATCACCAGGATACAGATGAAGAAGCTTCAAATGAGCTTCATTCTTTTGATGACCCTACCACTACAGAGTCTGGATCTGAAGAAGCTGTGTTATCTGACCCAAATATTTGTTTGAACCTGCCAGAATCTTTACTAGTGTTTCCTGTATAGATATGTGGACAGGATACTAGAGCTCTGTTAGACACAGGGGCTAGTATTCATCTAATTCAGGACTCTTTGGTACAGGCCTTGGCTTTGACTATGTTACCATATTCTCAAAGTGTTAAAGGACTTGGTCAGAATTCTTGGTACCCACAGGTACTGTATCTGTTGACTTGAAGATGGGTACCATCATGTTTCCTATAAAGTGTTTAGTGCTTCCAGATAATGTCATGTGTTACCCCCTCTTATTCTCGGCAGTGACTTTTTTTCGGATAACAACATCACTGTTAATCTTTCTTATTCTCGGTTAAGTGGAAAAGCTTCTTGGGGGTCTCGGGAGCTGTATCATATAGATGATAAGGTTGAAACAATCTTCCGGAATTTAGAAGTCTATGCAGCTGAGACTGAAGTCATTTCCTATGGCCATCCACAACTGATTACTGTTTCTGTACCAAAGGCTGTTGAAGTGGATAATTCTGTGAAGTTCTATTTCAATGGCTACCTGGATT
This sequence comes from Ceratothoa steindachneri, assembly GCA_963969495.1. NCBI lineage: Eukaryota > Metazoa > Arthropoda > Malacostraca > Isopoda > Cymothoidae > Ceratothoa > Ceratothoa steindachneri. The sequence goes on from OZ018327.1 coordinate 136,490,492, forward strand.
CTCCGTATCTATCTGGAGAAGCAGGCCTTGTAACAATTACTGCAGGTACTGCTAACTTTCTGGTTAGGAAGGTGTCTGGTTCTCATTCTCGAGAAACTCTGCAGTCAGGTCAACTGGTCACCCAACTGGTTTCCATAATGGAATTGGATGCTCCTGTTTCGTTAGAAGCTGAAGGCAACATGCTTGAGTCTGAATCTGAAAATGTGCTTGAACAAGTTGATCTAGCTCATCTTGATGCATCACAACAGCAGTATGTACTACAGATGATGGCTAAACATACAGAGGCATTTAGTAAAGGAGATCATGATATTGGTCACGCTAGTGTTACAGCCCACTGTATTGAGCTTTATGAGAGAAAACCTATATGGCAGAAACCTCGCAGATTCCCTGAACCAGTGGCACAGGAAATAGAAAAGCAGTGTGAGGAGTTACTTGAGCTGGATATAATTGATTATAGGAAGAGTCCTTGGTCATCCCCCATAGTTTCCCTCAAGAAACCTGATGGTTCTATTAGAATGTGTATTGACTACAGGCAGCTCAATAAGGTAACTAAAGGTGACAGGTTTCCAATCCCAAATATGAATGACATGGTTTTTGGATTGCATGGTATGAAATATTTCTCTACCATTGATCTTATTAAAGGTTATTATCAGGTTAGCCTGCACCCTGATTCCACTGAATATTCGACCTTCTCCACTTTCCATCACTATTATGAGTTTAAGAGGTTGAGCTTTAGGATGAAGAATGCCCCAGGTGCTTTCCAGAGGGAGATGCAGACAGTTATCAGAGAGTTTGAGAGGAAGCAGGTGGTTGTCTACATAGATGATATATTGATTATGAGCCGGTCCTTTAATGAGCATGTCTCTCTCATCTCGAAGGTTCTGGCTACCTTGACCAACCACCATATAAAAATTAAGCTAAGCAAATGATGCTGGTTCAAGAAGGAGGTGAAATTTCTTGGCCACATGGTCAGCTCTACTGTACTAAGGAAGTGTGATGAGCATAAGAAGAGTATTACAGAGTACCAGGTGCCTGAGACTGTGGGTGACTTGAGGTCATTTCTGGGTTTTGTAAATTTCCATAGGAAATTTATCCCTGACTGTGCCACCATCTCCAAGCCTCTTACCAGACTGACCAGTTTGAAAGACAAGACTAAGCTGAAGTGGACTGAGGACATGAAAAAATCTTTTGATGAACTTAAGGAGGTTATTTGTTCTGATTTGGAGTTGGCATACCCTAATTATAATCCAGATGCTGCAAAGTTGGAGCTTTCTACTGATGCTCAGGTTCTAGTGCCAGAGCTGTATTGTCTCAGTCGCAATCTGGTGAGCAGCGTGTAATTGCATATGCCTCCATGTCCTTCAGCCCAGCTCAACACAACTACAGTGTCATAGAGCATGAACTTGTAGCTATTTGTTGGGCTATGGGAACTTTCCGTGGATTTTTGTTGGGAGTTTCTTTCATTTTACACACAGATCATCGTCCTCTTGTCTATATGTACAACATGAGTAAACTGAATGCCCGCATCATGAGAACTATGAATGAGCTCTCTGAGTTTGATTTTGAAGTGCGTTTCAACCAGGAAAGGATAACCTCATAGCTGATGCTCTTTCTCGAGGACATAACTTTTCAGTGCCACTATTGCCTAATGTTTCCAGCAGCCTTCCTGATGGTTTGAGTGTGGCTTGCACTGTTCCTGGTGGAGGAGACTCAATGATTATGAGCTTTCTTGAAGTTTTAAGAGATCACCAAAGCTTGCACAATCATTCTTTGAGGGCCCCTGGTTGTCGCAATCTGCGTGAACAACTAGTGACAGAAATTCTTGCACACCCACAGAAGTATCCTGTTCAGCCCGGAAGGTCCTGTACTGCTGCATTGAAACTCATAAAGATTCCTGGTCAAGCTCTATCAGAGTTGTTTCTCATGCCTTTGCTAATGTTTACAAGTTGCAAGTGGTAGTTCATCATTCTGCAAACAACTCTATAAATTATGACCCTATTCCAGCATTGTCTGATGTTAACTCTAGTTGCAGAGTACACCTCCAATGTTTGGGAGGAACCCACTACAGCCCCATGCGTGAGGAAGATCACTACACTCCTGATATAAGCAAACCTGACAGTGATATAGACCCTCCCGCTATTGAAGAAGACTCTGATGATGATACAGATGATCCTACTGTGTCTTTAGTATTGCCTTCTAATATGGTTTGCAGCACTGCTCACTTGTCTGTTCATTATTGAAGAGTTCCTGTATTGGTGAGTGGTGTTAACTTGTGTGCTGTATTTGATACAGGTGCTCAGCTCAGCCTTATATCTAAGGATACTCTTGAACAGCTCAATTTGTCATCTGCTGTCCATCCCTGTCTTATGAGAATACGCTCATTTGGTAAAATTCTGCCCACTGAAGGGTCTGTTGATATTGAGCTTAGATTTCTACCAAATAATAACCCTGTTACTGTCTCTTGTGTTGTTATACCAAATCAAGATCTGCCTTGCTGCCTGTTACTGGGAGCTGATTATAGTACTGGATTATAGTACTAAATGTGTCCAGTTTCTGACTACATTTTTTTTTTTTTTTTTAAGAGCTCATCTGGCGACTGCCTACTTGGGCATTAGTCGCCGTATTAAAACTGGCCTAGTTCTAGGCTACTTTAAAATAAAATTAAAGAGAAAAAAAAACACCCCAAAAGGGGGAAAGGAAGCAAGCTGGTGCGTCGGGAAGAGGTCCCCCCGGCGCACGAGCGTGCAACTAAAGGAAAAAAACAAATGCAAAAAAACAAAACAAAACAAAAAAAAACAAACCTTGCTTAAATAATAGGGAGAAGGCCGGCTTCCCCCAAGAAGTCAACAAGTCCACAAGTCAATGTGCACGAATCTGAACCGAGCACAAGGGACAGGTATCGTGCGTGAAGATCACCCAGACTGGGACATTCAACAAGAATGTGCCGAACAGTCTGGGGGACGACGCAGTCGTTGCAATAGGGCGCAGGCGAGCGCTCCATCAAATAGCGATGCATCACACGAGTGTGTCCGATTCGGAGACGACAGAAAGCAACCTGAAGCCGCCGCGGCATTGGGGGATAGGTCCAAGGGAACAGTCGCGGCGCAATGGCACGCAACCTTAAGTTCCCTTCGACCGTCTCCCATCTTCTTTGCCAAGCAGTCCGAAGGGCTGCCCGTATTCCTGCCATGTAGTCGGTGTGAGGAAGAGCGAAACGCTGGTCCGGTCGCAGAGTCCTCGCGGACTCTTTGGCGCCCTCATCGGTGCGCTCATTCCCCGCAATTCCTACATGTCCAGGAACCCAGCAGAAGATAATCTCGACATCTGCCCGGCTCGCCAAAACCGTGGCGTCACGGATATCGCGAACCAGGGGATGCGGAGATTCCAATGCCCCGAGAGCACTCAGGGCACTTTGTGAGTCGCTATAGATCACAATCCGGTCTCCGAACCGGGCACGTCGCGTAATCTCCCGTACCGAGTGGTGTATTGCCACCAGCTTGGCCGTGAAGACAGACGCAGCGCCTGGTAGAGCCCCGGTGACTTCAAACAGAGGGGATACGGCGTGGAAGCCGACCCCCTCTTGGGACTTGGAGCCATCCGTATACACTGGCACGGTTCCAGCGTGACACGATGTGTGCTCCAAAAAGGTCGAACGCAATACTCCCGGCGTAGTACAAGCTTTGGGAGCAGAGGCGTGGCAACAAATAGCCAAATGTGGTACCCTCCAGGGTGGCGTCCTGGGCAGAACCAGGGGCGCCACCGGCCCGAGAGCTATATCTAGCTCTCGAAGGAGTTTCCTGGCCCTAAACCCAAAGGGCTTAGGGTATGACTGGCGTCTCTCGGCGGCATAGGCACCATCGAGATCAGCTGCGGATGCAGTGAGAGCTGTTGGCGACTGAGGGAGGCGCCGGGCTCGCGCGTACAGGCGAGTGATGCACTGCACGCGGCGCAGAGCAAGAGGCTCTCAATGGGGAAAGTGCGGAAGGCACCGGTCGCAAGGCGAAGGCCGGTGGGTGGATCGAATCCACCTTCCGCAATAAACGCTCCGCTGCGGATGCATAAAACTCGCATCCGTAGTCGAGCTTCGAACGAACAAAGGATCGATAAAAAAGTAGGGCAGTAGCCCTATCAGCGCCCCAAGCGCTGACCGTCACAGAACGGAGAATGTCCATGGCGCGGGTACAACAGACCCTAAGGCTGCGAATATGAGCCTCCCAGGTGAGGCGTCGGTGGAATACAAGACCAAGGAAACGGTGCGACTCTACCACATCCAGGCGCACCCCATTAAGAAACAAATCTGGGTCGGGGTGAAGCCGTGGATGGCGGCAGAAGTGCACCACCTTAGTCTTGGCCAAAGAAAACCGAAACCTGTGCGCTTCGGCATAGCGAGAGACGCGGTTCAATGCCTGTTGGAGTCGACGCTCCAGAGTTGGCATCTGGGCCGCGCCAAAAGAGATCGAAAGGTCGTCCACGTAGAGCGTAGCGAGAACATCTTCCGGCAGCACCGAGGTGACGCCGTTGATGCTCAGGGCAAAGAGTGTGACACTGAGGACACTGAGGACACTTCCCTGCGGGACACCCTCTTCCTGCTCCTTTGGGCCGGAGAGAGCTCCCCCCACCCGTACGCGGAATCGACGATCTCGCAAAAATTCAGATATAAACATTGGTAGGCGTCCCCTCGCCCCCATCGTGTGGAGAGTCTGGAGAAGGCCTTCTCCAGATCGAAAAAGACCGTGGCGTAGTGCTGTCTACGAAGGAAAGCCTCGCAGACGGCATTTTCCAGTCGGAGCAGAGCATCCGACGTGGAGTGGAACTTGCGGAAGCCGCACTGTGCGGAAGACAGATGGCCTCCGCTGCCCAGGAAAAAGGCTAATCTAACATTTACCAATTTCTCCATCAACTTGCACACGCAAGAGGTTAGAGAGATTGGGTGGAAACCGGTCGGAGTAGAGTGATCTCTCCCCGGTTTGCGAAAGGCGAGCACAGTAGCGATTCGCCAAGAGTCTGGGAGAAGACCTTCCACCCAGATCCTGTTGAACAAATCTAACAGAAAGGCCATGCCTCGCTCACCCAGGTGTCGAAGCATGGCGTACGGGACATCGTCCGGACCATGGGCGGTGTCCGCGCACGAAGCGAGGGCGGAGCGCAACTCACTCACAGTAAACTTGTCGTTGAAGGGTTCTCCGCCTCTGGAGGTAAAGTCCAGCCGGCGACCTTCCGCGACATCACGACGTGCATTGAATGCTGGCAGAGCAGCATCACGGCTAGAGAATGCGGAAAAAGCGGTCGCTAAGGATTCCGCCACGGACGCGGGGTCCGAGATTGCGGTCCCATTCTCCTGGAGAACGGGAGGGGGGTCCTGCGAGAACTTGCCCCGAATCCTTTTGACTCGCTTCCACACCTCTGCTAAAGGGGTCTTCCCGTTAAGTGAAGACACGTATGCCCGCCAAGAAGAGCGGCGGGCGTGCTTCGAAATATACCGGAACCTAGCCCTAGCCCGACGAAATTCAGCGACAGTGAAATCGTTCGGGCGGCGCTTATAGCGCATGTAGGCATAACGCTTCTGTTTGAGGGCCGTCTCACACTCGGCCGACCACCATGGAAGTGGTCGGCGTGCAAAACAGCCAGACGTCCTAGGAATAGTAGTCAGGCCCATGGCGATGAGGTTGCCGGAGAAGAACTCAACGGCCTCATCTACCAACCTAAACTCCTCGACTAAGATAGAGAATTCAGTCATTTCCTGAAATGCAGGCCACAGCGCCCGCGCCAAGCACCACCGAGGTGGTCTCTCAGGCGGCAGTTGGCCTGAAAATGATATTTGAATGGGAAAGTGATCACTACCATGGAGGTCATCGACCACCCCCCAATCAAAATCAGGCTGTGCATCCGAAGAGCACAAAGATAGGTCAAGGCAAGAAAATGAAGCGGTTCTCGGACAATGATGCGTAAACTCATCCACGTTTAGGACATCCATCTCAAGCTCTTCGATCAGATCAGCAAGGACTTGTCCCCTCGGATTTATGGAGTAATCTCCCCAGAGAGGATGCCTGCCGTTCAGATCTCCAAGCAAGAGATAGGGCCTCGGCAACCGTGCCACGACGCGGCGAAAGTCCTTCGCGTCGAAGTCAGCTGACGGTGGAATGTACGCAGAAATGATAGTATACCTCCTATCCAGGTGCAGCTGCACAGCCACTGCCTGAAGGGAAGTATCTAAAGAGAAAGGAAGAACGGAGACATCATGCCGGGTGTAAACCGCGCATCCCCCAGCCCGGCCATCCCGCGGTGGTGGGGTCGCAAGACCCTTATACCCCGGGAGGGCAGGCAGCGGGCACGCGCCTAGCATGGTCTCCTGCAAAAAAATAGCTAACGGGGAACGGGACGAGACGAGCCTCCGCAGCTCCTCGCAGTTGGCCCGGAGTCCACGGCAATTCCATTGAAGGAATATGCCCTCCAGGCCTAGCTCGGAGGAGACGCGGGGGCCCTCCTCGAATTGAAGACCCTCACGGGAATGGCCGTACGCTTCCCGGGGCCAGAACCCCGGGCGCTGTTGGTCGGACAAAGCGCTGAAGGCGCTGTCACCTTCGAGGACTTATTGGGGGAGGTTGGGCTCGCCATGCGAGTCTTTTCCTCCCTCCGCCTCGAAACCTTAGGCGGGCGTTGCAGCTTGGGAGGCGGGGAGCCCTCTTTTCGAGGAACCACCGTCTCCGAGCCACTCGCTCCACCTCGGGGCGTGGGCGAAGGGGCCGAAGCTCCTTTGTTGCTGTCCTCCTTTCAGGGAACAGCTTTAGGAACCCCGGAAGATGGCCTAGCCTCCATCTTCAGGGGTGTTGCCTCCTGTGAGTCTAACGACTCTGTGGAGGCGCGTGGCCGTTTCGCCTTACGGGAAGCGGTCACGCTGGGGGAAGAGAGGGGAGCCCTGGTTTTGACCGGGGCTGGGTGTGAACCCTTTTTGCCGACAGCTTTACCAGGGGAGCGCCCGGGTGTAGTAGAGCCCGCAGAAGGGCTCCGAATGGGCGCGGAATCAACCGTGCTTGTTGGCCTGGATGGGCCAGGAGCAGAGGGTGCTTTCCTAACTATTGAGGCATATGACGTCCCAGGCAGAGCTGGGCGTGCCAGGACCAAGTCCTTAGCCTCGCGGAATGAGAGTCGATCCTGGGCCTGAACGGCCAGGATTTCTTTCTCAAGGAGATATGCACCCCATTGCTTCGAAGAAGCAGGGTGCGGCTCTCCACAATTGACACACTTGGCCACACACGATTTGGACTTATCGTGTGCGACCTTGGAGCAATTTACACAGACTTCGGGTGACCCCGATTTTGCAGGTCTACATGATCGATTCGTATGGCCGAAGCGGTGACAGTAATAGCACCGCCGCGGCAGTGGCACGAATGCCTTCACGCGGTAGCGGTACCAACCGGCACGCACCGACTCAGGGAGCTTGTCACAGTCGAACGTGACGAAGAGTGTAGGGGTGGGTCTCGAGGCCCCTCACTGTTTTCTCATCACACGTTCGACCTTGACCGCCCCATGGTCGGCCAGCTCTAGGGTGATGTCCTCAATGGAGTAGTCAACGAGTTCCCTCGCATAAACTACTCCTTTCACAAAGTTCATGGTAGAGTGCGGCGTCACACTCACCGGGGTGCCATGAAGTGTCCGAAGAGCACTTATCTTGGCCGCCTCGGCGGGATTCGCCGCATTCGCCAGAAGGCTCCCGTCCGAGAAACGGGTTACCTTCGGCTCTCTACAAATTGCACTAGCTAATCCTCTCCTCTGATGGATCATGTTGCCCTTGGACAACATGGTGCCATCAGTGGAGCGAATAACGAGGAAGCGTTTGAAGCCAGCGGGCTCGAAAACGCCAGGTAACCTCTGAATCAGGGGCCCCGATGTCATCGAGGCTCCGCCCTGTGCACTTTTGATCTTTGTCATCGTCAGGAGCTCCGTACCCGGGGGGGCAGAGGGACCGGATGTGCCGATCTTGGCTTGGTCGCCTACCAAAGTGGTAGCAGACCCATCCGTCCCCGCAGCCCCCGCGGATGGAGAGGAGCCCCAAGTCTTCTTCGTCTTTTTCTTTTTAGGAGAGGAGGGCGGGGAATGAACCCGCTTCTCACCTCCGCCGGCAGAAGCCCCCATGCCAGATGGGCCGGCCTCAGCCAGGTCCCTCTCTGAAATGGAGAAGGTCCTGGTAGTCGTAGGGGCACCTGTCGGAGGAGATCCCTCCCCTCCTTTTACTGCCTCGGAGCCCTCGGCCATTTGAGGGGGACCTTGCATAGGGGCGGATTCGGGTTCGGTGCTTGGCGCCGAGCCCGGATTCCCCCCCATGGAAGGCCCTACCGTCTGAGGCTGGGTCTCCTCAAGGACCATGTCTATCACAGGCCATCCCCTCCCAGGACATCGCAGGTCCCCTTGGCAGTGTCGCCAGTCTTGTGTGGGGAGGCACAGGCCTTGACCCCAGCAAGGTTTAAAATTCTTGCCAGCAGGTCTTTTGAGGGAAGTGACCGAAGGGGCCTGGCTTCCCTCTCCCCCCTAAGGGGGTTTGCCCTACCGAGCCGCTTGCATGAGGGGCCTGCTGGCTTTCTTGGCAGTCCCCTTAGAAAGCAAAGGAGGGACTGCCGCTGGAGATAGGGAGGTGCCCGAAAGCACCTCCGGAGAAGGGGGTGAGGGGGAGTCCCCTACACCCGTAGGCTTAGGAGAGGAGTAAGCCTCCTGTCTGGTTAAAGAAGTATGGAGGGTCCCCTGCGCAAGCACAAGGGGGGGGACCTCCATTTTCACGGTGGAGCTGCCCGAGGGTGGCTCCGTAGATGTTTGGGGGGAAGTTGGGGGTTGGGGTTTTTGTTTTTTTTTCATACATGGGCATGGTGACCCTCTTTTTAATACGGGACGCAATAGCTCATCACCTGTAAGAACTGCTTACAGGCCTGGCAGAGCCAGGCGCCGCCATTTCGGACCACCCCTACCGCCTGGTGGCCTGGCAGTCCATCGGCATGGCAGCTCAACCTTGAAGACGGCGTAAAAATTAATAGATTTTGAAGAGCAGAGGAAAAGGGATGTGAGGAAGGTATGGGTGGGGATGAAGCAGGTTGTTAAAAGCCAGCCACCCCAGACCGGAGCTCAGGGGTTAGGGAATATTGTCCCCTCCCCCCTCAGCCCCGATCCGGGATGGTTGGCTGAGAAGAAGGTCAGCATCTACCCTGTGAAATTAGAGGCTGACCAGAGAAAGTTTTGCGAGAGGTTGTATGAAAAGAGAGGAAACAAGTGTTTTGAAGGAAGGAAGAGTGGCTAAGCTAGGGCCGGACGGAGCGCTGGATCCCGTCAGCACGGCGGCCAGGATGGCAAATCGCCGCGCCCCTTACAGGGGTTTCTGACTACAGATGGTGTGTGTCTGACCCCTATGTTTCCTCATAATTTTTCTGATGTCTTTATTGAGGTGTGCATAGTTCATGATCTCGTTTGTAATCTTTTGAGCATGGAGCAACTGAAAATTTCTCAACAAAGTGAGAAGACCTTGAATAAGTTGCATCATGTTATAGCTTCTAGTATTCATCCTGCTTCTTGGAGATGTGTTGATTTAATTCCTTTCAAGATTCATGCTGCGAATATCCACATTCAGGATGAAGTTCTTGTGCATACTTCGGATTCCCACACTTTGCCCCTAAGTTCATCATTCCCTCTCTTGGTCGAGTTAACTCTACATCTACATAATCAGCACTGCCACTCTGGGTGAAATAAACTATATGACACTGTGAGGAATCTTGTATGGAATCTAGCCTTGGGATGTGTCATCTCTGATATTTATTCTTTGTGTCCAACGTGTCAGTATCATAAGAATTATGCTTTTAACCCTGCTCTTCCCATAATCAGAGTTCAAGCAGCCTTTCCTTTTCAATTAGTTGCCGCGGATCTTGTGCAACTACCATGAACCAGCCATGGTCATAATGGGTGTCTTGTTGTGGTTGACCACTGTTCAAAGTGGCTTTCTTGTATTCTGTTACACAACAAGACTGCATCTTCAGTTCAGCGGGCTTTCGACAATTTTGTTCTTCCTGCCTTGCCTAGTAAGCCTATGAGGCTGTTAACTGACAATGGGCCTGAATTCACCTCAGCAATCTTTGAGGAAATGCTGAACCGGTTTGGTATCATACATGTTTACTCGACTCTATATAAACCTGCCTCAAACAGAGCTGTTTGAGGAATCTTGTATGGAATCCAGCTTTGGGACTTGTCATCTCTGATATTTGTTCTTCGTGTCCAACGTGTCAGTATTATAAGAATTATGCTGTTAACCCTGCTCTTCCCATAATCAGAATTCAAGCAGCCTTTCCTTTTCAATTAGTTGCCGCGGATCTTGTGCAACTACCATGAACCAGCCATGGTCATAATGGGTGTCTTGTTGTGGTTGACCACTGTTCAAAGTGGCTTTCTTGTATTCTGTTACACAACAAGACTGCATCTTCAGTTCAGCGGGCTTTCGACAATTTTGTTCTTCCTGCCTTGCCTAGTAAGCCTATGAGGCTGTTAACTGACAATGGGCCTGAATTCCCTTCAGCAATCTTTGAGGAAATGCTGAACCGGTTTGGTATCATACATGTTTACTCGACTCTATATAAACCTGCCTCAAACAGAGCTGTTGAGCGAACTAATCGCATACTAATTGATCTGCTTCATTGTCTTGCAAGAGAACAGGGTGCCTCATGGGATAAGCCGTGATTCTCACATATAACCACTCTTGGCAGTCGCAACTTGTTATGTACCCTTCTAAGTATATATTGACTCGCTCTCATGACATTTCACAAGCCCCTACCTTGTCTTCTGATGTTACTAAGTTTTGGAGGGAGGGACATCCAAACTCTTCACCATTCCAACCTGGCGATAAAGTTTTAAAGGCTATTCTTCAAGGCCATGCTGTCAGCAACAAATTTGCTGCACGATATACTGTGTGACCTATGAGATCTCAACATTTCAAGGTGCACCATTCTCAACTTAAACGCTGGATCCATGTACCTGCTTACATTACTTCTTCTCTCTCTTTGCATCGAGTGTGGCAACAATATTGTACCCAGGTAGAGTTTCCTAGTACTGATCTTGGGTTTTCCCATTACTGAAAAATGATCTGTATCTCAGGAGGAATTGGATTCCTCTGACAATAATACCTTGTGTAATGTGAGAGCAGATGGAAGGTCCTCCGCCAGACCCTGTTCCTTTCCTTTCTTTGCTAAGCCTCTTGATACGGTGATAGAGGAATTGGCAGATGTGTCACTTATCCTTCCTGGCCAGCTTTCTGTCTCTATTCAGAAAATGGAAACTTTCCTAGATGAAGTCTATAACCGACTGATTAAACAAGAAGCCGATATGGCTCAGCACAATTCTGCTGTTGAGGAACTTTTAACTGTTACCCAAGATTTTGAGGAATTTTTTGATTCCCTTCCTGTTACTGATAATGCAACCGCTTCTCCTACTGAATTGTCACAAAAGTTCCCTGTTGATGATAGTATACCTGATTCAAGATTGCTACCATCTGTATCTGAAACTACAGTTGTTGCCTTTACTCTGGCCAATACTTGCATTTCTTAAAGTGTTCCCTTGAGTGCTCCTGTTGCATTGAGTACTCCTATTCATACGAATAATGGTCCTGGTGTTTCTGATATTGAATCATCTTTTGTTGGCTTTAAAGAGAGCTCCCCTGAATTACAGTTGCTTAACAGTAAGCAGAGTCTTATGTATAGTACTCATGGGTCAGGGAAGGAGGTGTTTACTGCCATTAGTGTGGATTGGAGGATGATAAAAGGACTAATAGGTGAGTTAGATACTACCAAGGCCTCCGGCCCTGATAATATTCATTCTAGGATACTTAAAGAAGGGGTAGAAAGTATCTCAATAGTTCTGGAGAAGTTGTATACTAGGTCACTGGAATATGGAGAAATACCCGATGATTGGAAGAGAGCAAATGTAGTCCCCATTTTCAAGAAGGGTATTAAAGAGGATCCAAATAACTTTAGACCGGTTAGCCTAACTCCTATAGTCTGTAAAATTCTTGAGAAAATAGTTAAAAAAGGGATTTGCCAACATCTAGAGAGGGAGGGGTTAATCAGCAATGCTCAGCATGGGTTTAGATCAGGTAGATCATGTTTGACTAATTTACTAGACTTTCTAAGGGTTTGTAACAAATCAAGTAGATAAGGGAGAGAATGTAGATGTAATTTACTTGGATTTTAGTAAAGCATTTGATAAGGTTCCACATAGGAGACTAGTTCATAAATTAAAAATGATTGGGATATGTGGGGATGTTTCAAATTGGATAGCTGAGTGGCTGAAAGACAGGAAGCAAAGGGTAGTGCTAAATGGTGTAAAGTCAGAGTGGAGGGATGTTATCAGTGGGGTTCCACAGGGATCAGTTCTCGGTCCATTATTATTTGTCATCTATATAAACGATCTTGGGGAGGCAGTTAATAATAGAGTGTCAATTTTTGCGGATGATACCAAATTAGCAGCTGTAGTTAAAGATATTGATGATATTTTTAAAGTGCAGGGGGATTTAAATAAATTGTTATCCTGGGCACATAAGTGGCAAATGACTTTCAACCTTGATAAGTGCAAAGTTATTAACATGGGAAGAGATAATAGAGAATTTAACTATGAAATGGATGGGCATTGGCTGAGCTCAGTAGAGGATGAGAAAGATCTAGGAGTAGTAATAGATAAGTCATTAATGTTTTCTAAGCAGTGAATTGAAGCAAGAAATAGGGCAAATAGAGTGCTGGGTTTCATTAAGAGAAATGTCAGTTACAAAAGTG